>CM057451.1:834936666-836150833 GCA_016271365.2 Neoceratodus forsteri
GAAACCTGCCTTTACTTTGCACTAGAGCCAACATAAGCCTCAACTTGAAGGCACCAAATCCTCATGGCCTATCACCAGGCCCACTGCTTGTCCCATAATGTAGCCGCCTCTCCAGTCCCCACTCATCTCACCATGTACTGTGCCACTTGGCACCCCAGCATGGTGCTGAGACCCTCAGGGCCACCACGCTTGCCTACATTTAAACTGTGCCACCACCTGCTTGCCACAAACTGCAACACTCCAATTCCTTCTTTGCTTCTCCAACCGAAACAATGCTCTGGGTACAGCAAACCACCAGCCCTGAAATGCCCTGAAACTACGCTGCCAGCAAGGCTGTGCCAATAACCTAGAATGTATCAACATAAAAACATGGAAAACATGGAAATTCTTGAGTTAGCCACTGCCACAATGCCTCTAGCATAAACCATATCGCCTTGACCATATGCAGTCTACCCTTTAGACACACACCATTTTTTTTTCAATTCCCCTACAAGAGTATCCAAAGTT
This sequence comes from Neoceratodus forsteri, assembly GCA_016271365.2. Taxonomy (NCBI): domain Eukaryota; kingdom Metazoa; phylum Chordata; order Ceratodontiformes; family Ceratodontidae; genus Neoceratodus; species Neoceratodus forsteri. The sequence continues at coordinate 834,937,174 of CM057451.1, forward strand.
TCACAACTATCAAAATTTGAGCTAAACTAGCACCTCTCATCTGGTGCCTTACTTGCAGGCCTCAGACCTTCAGTGCCCTACTTTAGATTGCCAGCGACGTGCTGTAGATCACTCTGGAATTTTACAGCAAGAAAGAGGGCTTACTGGGGGTTACAGGCCCTTTAAAAGCCCCTAAGGACCCCTGATCAGGATGCCTTCTGGCCCCTTCCCTTGGTCAATAGCCAGCGAGGTCCTAGCCTGGTCAGATGACACCATCCATGAGGTCATGGCTCCTCCCCCATTCCTTGCAGTCCCCTACCCTTCCCTGTCCCCTCCCTCTTCCCCCCTTCCTCTGTATTAATTTCTGGCTAGGTCCCAGGACAACATGGCCTGCTTTTTAGTGGCAAGCTTAATTACGTGCATGCCTGGGGCAGTCTTGTAAATGGGCATTGTCCCAGTGAGCTGCACCTGGTTATGAAAATTGTAAATAAACCAATAAATAAATAATGAAATAGCCTATGGTTTCCCAGATTTTCTGTATGTTCCATGCACAATAACAGCTGAAGAAATATGGCATACAGTGATCATGGTACATTGTGCCTGCCTTGGTAAACCTCCTGAAACCTCCTGATATACACAGTATGCTGGTTCTTTCCCTCTGTCAGGTAAAACTGCTGAAGTGCTTATTATTGCTGATAGACTATGCCTCGTTATTGTTACACTGTTTATAGAAGGCTGTATTTCGAGGGGGCTGAAGTTTAAAGTCATGATTCTTTGCTAATTGTTAGAAATTGGAACTGGGAGATGGTCACGTGATGCCAGCCTAACGAGCAGCAGCTAGCTCTGGACACTCTGCACCCCTCTCAGATATTTCCACTGCAAACCCATTTTTCTCACATGATTTCTACTAGAAAAAGAGCTTTACTTCATCTCAGCAACTTAGAAACTAAGAAAAACCCTAAAGATATGGAGTCATACATGCATAAGGTGCCTCCGCGGCACCCACCTCCTCCTCCTATGCCGGAGAAAGACAAGGTCGTGAAGAGGCCTAAGCAGCAGCCAGCTGCTAGTGGCAAAGCTCCGGCAGGGTCATCGGCCCTCACAGAGGAATGTTTCCTGGAGATAATGCAGTCACTCCAGAGCTCCATTGCAGCCATGTCTGAAGAGCTACATTTAGTACACTCCTCGATGGACTCTCTAGCAATACGAGTTTCCAACTCAGAGGCACGTCTTATCTCATTGGAGAAAAGGCAAGATAAAAATGAAATGGATCACAGCAGCATGGCAAAAAGGCTTAAAAAAATGGAGGAGAAACTTGAGGATCTTGAGGGCAGAAGCCGATGAAACAACCTACTTATTCTCGGGATCCCCGAAAGGGAAGAAGGTAACTCCCCAATTCTTTTTCTACAAAACCTGTGTGAAAAGATAGCTGGACCTTTGCCAAATGGCTCTGCCTATACCATTGAGAAAGCTAACTGAGTGTTACGACCGATGTCACTCCCTGGTTCACCTCCTAGGCCACTAATTTTTAAATTGCTAAATTTTCTTGATAAGCAACCTATCTTGGCCCAAATCAAAACTCTGCAAGAGGTACAATGGAGGGCAAGAAAATCCATATCACCCAAGATCTACCTCAGTCAGTTAGAGCAAGGAGACAGGAGATGCACCCCCCTCATATCTAAATTAATCGTAGCGGGGAAGCAATTTCAGGTTCGCTACCTGGCCACTCTACAAGTGAAAATCAATGAAATGTGGCATGCTTTTGAGACGCAGGATCAAGCACAACTTGAGCTAAAGAAACTAGTACCTGACCTGTTTAAATGAAGGGACTGCCTCCTTGGTAGTTAATTGGACTCTTTGGCCTGCTGACTTGGCAGAGTTTGGAGATCAGAGTGGTATTCAGGAGTTTCTATCACTTGTGGTAGACATGTGAGACCAGTCTGAAATAGGGACTCTTTCCCCATGAGGATTGCCACTATACCAGAACACTAGAGAGTTTTGTTTGTTTTGGGGCTAAGATTGGATTATTTACCAATTTATATTAATTTGATGGGACATGATCTGCGACCTTTACTTATTTAATCTCATGCTAGTTGTTCCCACCTTATGTCTGTGTAAAAGGATGTTACACACTATCTCTAGCCCCTCAATGGACTTTTACACTTTCTAATGCCCTCTATATGAAAATGTTGCTGGGCTATTTAGTGGTCATTTTCAATTCAACTGAAAGATTCGCTTAGACCATCTAGCTATGAAACTAATAGCTAGGTTACGGTCCTTTTCTTTTTTCTAGCTTATGGTTAATGCTATTAACGCTATCTTGTGGTAACTCAAGGGAGCTGTACATTATGCTTATGTTATGGTTCTACATTCAATGTTATTAATGATGCCATAAGCAATTTTCATTTCTGATGGATCATTGCCTAATCATTTTCAACTCCCACAATTCGTGGGCTTAATAATGTTAATTATAGTACTATTTGTTCCCGGGGGGGGGGAATGTTCGGGAATAGGGAGCAAGGAATGTTGTATCGCTGGGGTGCAATTTCACATCACCTTGCAATATATTCAGTTAGTGCAGATGGTAGAACTGAGGGCACTTGTTTAATATTCTTTGTTTGTGATTTAAAGATCAGTTGCGTGGTTAACACTTGGATGGGGGAAATTAGTAATATAAGTAAGGTGGGGCATCCCAAACTCTCTTTTTCTATTCTATAACTGGTTACTTGTAAGGTCTCTGAAGCAATCCTCCCTGACTAACTTCCATTGGCATCATCTCATGTTTCTGTGTCACAATGGGGGGGGGGGTCCGTATAACATTACACCTTGGAATATTCAAAGTGCCAGAGACAGGTGCAAATGACATGTTATTTTAAGGCATCTATCACATCTTCATGTGGGTATTACATGCCTACAGGAGACACATCTCAGGAGGGAAGATATTTCTTTACTCTGTAGGAATTGGGTCAGACAGGCAAATGGTGCGGGGGTCTCCACTAGCCATGGAGGGGTTGTCATTCTAATAGCTAAGACAGTTCTGTTTATATTAGTCCAAGAAATATGGGAAGCAAATGGCAGATACGTCTTGTTACATGGTTCACTTCGGTCCCAACAGGTCCTGTTGGGGTCTACCTATGGCCCTAACATTGATTCACCCCCATTTTTCCTACATCTTCTTAATTTGATTACCTCCTTTACATCTGAGGCGGTATTCCTTGGAGGGGACTGGAACTTAGCACCACAACTGCAATTAGACTGGTCTGATTCCAAAAAAGTTGGACTTTCTCCAGCTCAAAGGGCTCTGAAAGACCTTATGAATGGGGCAGGGCTGGTGGATATATGGAGAATATTACACACCACAGAAAAATCTTGCATGTTTTTGTCTTCTGTCCACCACACCTGCTCCAGGCCTGATTATTTTTTGATCAGCTCCTTTCTCCTCCCAGGAATAATTGACAGCCAAATACTGTACATGCTCGAGTAATCTCTGATCACTCGCCTATTTCCCTTTCTTGCCTGTTGGGCCCTGGTATATGAAGGGATTCTTTGCAGCACCTAAATAATCAGCTACTCAAATCCCCAACTACCCACTTGCAGGTTAAGAACACTGTTTCCCTATTCTTTAAAACCAATAAAGGCTCTGTTGCAAGACTTGATATTGTATGGACGACCCTCAAATGTGCGTTGCGTGGTGAATGTATCTGTCTTGCTTCCAAAAGAGCCCAGCAATTTAAATCTAAAATTGATGAGTTGCGCCTTGACATTAAATCCACCGAAAGAAACATTAGTCATTTCTCCCTAGAAGAGGATTGGGTTAAGCTACATACTTTAAATGCCCAACTTTATGACCTTCTGCCCCAGAAGGTGGAATTGACTCTGCAAAGAACCAAAATTAAGTATTTAGAGTCAGGTGAACTAGCCAGTAAACTGCTTGCTATCCGAATTAAACAAGCAGAAATGAACCATTGTATACCTAGTTTACAAACATCTAGTACAGGTTCCATAACTATCCACCCTCAACAAATTGCGGCTATTTTCAAGTCATACTTCCAGGATTTATATTCTGTTCCTAAAGAGGATATCATTACTCAGAACGATATAGATAATTATTTAGACCTAATCGAGCTCCCCAAACTTCTTCCCGATGTGACAGTTCTCTTGGGTACACCAATTCCACCTATGGAAGTTGAAAACGCAGTCTGTCAACTCCCATTAGATAAATCCTCAGGCCCTGATGGTCTAACAAATAATTTGTTTAAGTCTTGCTCTACAGACTTGGCCCCCTTTCTGGCTGATGTATATAACTATTGGTTTCTTAATGGATTCTCAGAGCAACATTTCCAAGAAGCTATTATTACCCTCATACCTAAACCTGGTAGAGATCCTCAACGTCCAGAAAATTATCATCCGATATCACTCCTAAACACTGATGTTAAAATATTAGCAAATGTCCTTGCCAACAGGTTAAGTCCCCTCATGAGTATACTAGCTGGCTCTGAACAAGTTGGGTTTATGACCGGAAGATCTTCCTGTGATCATATCTGTCATTTACTACACTTACTCTCCCTGTCTAATCAATCAGATATCCCTACTATTTTAATTTCACTAGATGCTGAAAAGGCATTTTAGCGTGTCTCCTGGGGCTTTTTATTCACTGTCATGGGTAGATTCGGTTTCCCTATTAGTTTTATTAATTGGGTACAACTTCTTCATAATACACCTACAGCCCGTGTCTGGTGTAACGGTCTCTTATCTGACTCTCCTACTGCAACGTGACACCAGACAAGGCTGCCCCCTATCCCCTCTACTTTTTAACATATACAGTATTTAAAACCCTTCATCAGGAACTAATCTCTGCTCTGGGCCTTCAAGGTATACAGGTTGGTGCCTCTCGTCAACGTATTTCTGCTTATGCAGATGACCTACTATTACATCTAGAAAACCAGACCTTGGTGTTCCTGCACTACTTAGGGAAATTGACCTTTTTTCCAAAGTATCCTTTTACAAGCTCAAGTCCTTCCAAAACGAAAGTTTTTCCCATGAATAGGAAATCCATACCATCAGATACTGAGGGAACAGAATTGGTCTGGGAATCAAAGTCCTTAACATAGTTAGGCTTAAAAAAATCTTTAGAAAAATCCCACTTATAATTAAAGAAAATTTCTCAGTTTTAATGACAATGTTCAAGACAGATTTGGCAAGAGGGGGTTCACTGCCAATCTCTCTATGGGGTAGAATAGCTACCATTAAAATGAATGTCTTACCTCACATTCTTTACCCTCTAAATACGTTAGGCAATTTCTCCCAAAACATTGGTTTGTCACATTGCAAACTTTAATTAATCAGTACTTATGGAAAGGAAAGAAGGTCTGATGAGCATACTGCACCGAAGCTGCAAGGAGGCCTTTCGCTTCCTTCCTTTTCCACGTACTACTGTGCTACACATATAAGTAAACTTGTCCACTGGATTCTGACACCTGATCAAAGGATTCCTGGTTCCCCCAAACCCCTTTGATTGGACATCGAGACAGTTTTGGCAGAAACTTATCATTGTAATCTGACTGCATTACTATATTCCCCTCCTTGGTTATACCAAAGGCCCTTAAAAATACTCCAATTGGTTGGTTCCTCAAGGTGTTATTTCAAGTACAAAACATTGGAATGTTAACTGGTTTAAATCACTAGAACAACCCCTAATTGGCACCCAAACTTTGACATTGCTGAAACCCCCATTTCTTCTCTTTTTTGGGCCCCATTGCATGATTTGAAACAGCGTGACCTAGCTCCTGGAGGTAAACTACTTTCCCTTTCACAATTTTGCCAGGACTTTAATGTTGAGAATACAAACCCTTTTAAATACTGGCAAATTCAACAGGTTATCATGTATTTTTTGGGCAAAACTGCTTATAGTCCTTCTTCTACTATTGAATAATGTCCAACATTATTGGTGACAAATCAACCCCATGCAATATCCGTGGTGTATAAGGAATTACAAACTTTTTAACCCTATCTACCTAAAGGTGTCTGCTATTACTGGGTGAATAAGTTATCTCTATCTGAGGAAATACCAGTCTGGCACTGTATATGGTGCAACTTATATAACTGTATCCAACAAGATAGAGTTAGGTTGGTACAATTTAATGTGATGCATAACCTATATTTTTTCCCCAGACAGACTGTATAAAATAGGAAGGCTTCTATCCCCCCGTGTCAAAGATGTAATGAATTCCTGGGTGACCTTTACCATATGTTATGGACCTGCTCTAAAGTATCATCATTCTGGCATAGTATTCAAAATACATTAGATCCGCTGTTGGGTCTGCAATCTTTATTTACTCCTGAAACCTGTTTTTTTAACAGCTTCCCCCTGGGAACTATTAGAAGCAGGAAAGCCCATATAGCATTTATTTCAGCTGTGGCTAAGTTAGTTATTATGAGACACTAGAAAAACAACACCTTGCCATCCGTGCTAGAATGGCACAGAGAGGCTTTATTAGCTCTACAACTAGAAAAACACATTGCCATGTCAACCAATAGAAGTCAGGTCTATTTGGACAGATTGGGGTCCGCCGGAAGCCTTACTTACAGTCTGGAAACATAGAAACATAGAATTTGACGGCAGATAAGGACCGCTTGGCCCACCCAGTCTGCCCATTTCCCTACCTAATGGATAAGCTGCAGATCCTAGTTAACCAGCAGCCTACTTCTTCCTACCTCCACCCCCTAGAATTGCCTTATGACTGTCCCATGCATGCTTGAATTCCATCACTGTTTTTGACTCCACAACCTCCTCCGGAAGGCCATTCCATGCATCCACAACCCTCTCTGTGAAAAAAATACTTCCTTAAATTACCTCTAGGCACGCCACCCTCTATCTTCAAATTGTACTTTTACTTTCTTGCACAACTCTTTTTTTCAAAGATGCTACCCTCTTGGACTTTGTTGATTCCCTTGAGGTACTAGAAAGTTTCTATCATGTCCCCCCTCTCCCTCCTTTCCTCAAGGCTATACATATTAAGCTCCTTAAGTCTCTCTTCATATGTCTTTCGGTGCAGACCCTGCACCATTTTACTTGGCCTCCTCTGGACAGCTTCCATCCTGTCTATGTCTTTGCGGAGTTTGGGTCTCCAGAACTGCATGCAGTACTCCAGATGGGGTCTCACCAGCTGTCTGTACAGAGGGATAATAACTTCTTGTTTTCTACTAGTGATGCCTCTTCTATGCATCCCAGTATCACCCCCAGCCCTCCTTACTGCCCTCTCACATTGCTTGCCCACCTTTAGGTCATCTGATATGACTACCTCCAGGTCCCTTTCCATTTTTGTTGTTGTTAGTATCTCACCCCCCATTGTGTACTCTTCCCCTAGGTTTTTGTTTCCCAGGTGCATTACCTTGCACTTCTTAGCATTGAATCTAAGCTGCCATACATTTGACCATTCCTCTAACCTTACCAAGTCCCTTCTCATCCTTTCCCCCCACCTTGTGCATCAACTCTGTTGCAGATGTTTGTGTCATCTGCAAAGAGTCATACTTTCCTTCCAGTCCCTCTGCAATGTCGCTTATAAAGATATTGAAGAGGGACCGTCTAATACTGAACCCTACGTTCCCCACTAGTAACCCCTTTCTTCAGAATGGACTCCATTTACTATTACTCTCTGTGTCCTATTCTCCAGCCAATTCTTTACCCAGGCTGTCATCTTGGGACCCACTCCCAGGCTGGCTAACTTGTATATTAATCTTTTGTGTGGGACTGTGTCAAATGCCTTGCTAAAGTCTAGGTAGGCCATGTCACAGCCCCTCCTGATCTACTACTTTGGTCACCCAGTCAAAGAATCTATCAGATTTGTCTGGCATGACCTTCCGCTGTGAATCCATGCTGCCTTGGGTCCTGTGCCCCTCTGGCCTCTAGATACTCGACAATTCTTTCCTTCAGAAGTGATTCTATCATTTTCCCTACCACTGAGGTCAAACTAACAGGTCTGTAGTTTCCTGCTTCTGCCTTGCTCCCACTTTTGTGCAGGGGAATCACATCTGCCCTCCTCCAGTCCTCGAGTACCACCCCATCCTCCCATGATTTGCTAAAGAGGGTAGTCAGTGGTGTCACTAGTTCTACCCTTAGTTCTTTTAGAATTCTGGGATGAATCCCATCAGGCCCCATTGCTTTGTCCACCTTCAGTTTTAAGAGTTCTTTCAGAACCCTTTCTTCTGTAAATGGACTGGTATCAACTTCTGTATCCAGAGTGTTTCTACTGTTTGTTTTAGGTACCTCCCCCTCTTCCGTTGTAAATACTGAGCAAAAATATTTGTTTAGTATCTCTGCCCTTTCACAGTCACCCTCTGCCCACCCTCCCTCCCCTTTATTAAGCCTCACTATCCCTCCCTTGGTCTTCCTTCACTCCCTGATGTACCTATAAAAGGTTTTATCCCCCTTCTTAACTGAGTTGGCTATCTTTTCCTCGGTTTGGGCCTTTGCTGTTCTGACTGCCTTCCCAACTTCCTTTTGCTTTAACTGATACAGTTCTCTGTCCTGCTCCTTCTGGGATTCCTTGTACTTCCTGAATGCTTTCTTTTTCTCTTGAACCTTCACTGCCACTTCTTTTGAGAACCATAGTGGTTTCTTACATCGTTTCATTTTGTTTATTTGCTTCACACAAAGGCTTGTTACCTCTGTGATGGCAGTTTTTATTATTCCCCATTGTTCTTCCACCCCTCCTTCCTGCCCATTTGCTAGTGCATTCCTCAGGCACTCACCCATTTTGGCAAAGTCAGCCCTCCTAAAGTCCAGTACTTTTGCCTTTGTATGGCTTGACTCTATTGCTGTGTTTATTGTGAACCATACTGTTCGATGGTCACTAGTTCCCAGATGGCTACCCACTTCTACATCTGTGATCTCTCTCCATCTCCATTTGAGAGAACCAGGTCTAAGATTGCTCCCTCTCGAGTGGGCTTCAATACTAGTTGTCTAAGCATGCCCCCTGTAGGGCATCTAGAATAACCCCACTCTTTGAAGTGGCTGCTGCAACTGCACTCCAGTTAACATCTGGTGTATTCAGATCACCCATCAGCAATATCTCCCCTTTTTCTGCCATTCTAAGTATACTTTCTATCATTTCCTTGTCCATTTCCTCCCCCTGAGAAGGGGGTCTGTATACAACCCCTGTGTGGATTGTGGTGCCATTGCATCTTAAGAATTATAACAAATGTAAAGCTAGATCCACCTCCCTCTGTTGCTTGAAAGACTGTCTTTTCCTGATAATTCTAAGTTCCTTATTTCACCTTTCAGTTAGACATAGCATCCACCTGCAGAATATCTGCTACAAACCAAAGACAATTGTAAGGTTCACCTCCCTCTGTTGTGAGCACAAAGTGCAATATAGAATTTGCAAGTGCAATATAGAATTTCTCACACAGCTCACAGCTGAATAAAGAAGTAGTGTCCTTCCAGGTCAAGAAGCAATAAAGAAGTAGTGTCCTTCCAGGTCAAGAAGCTAGATTATTCCAAATTCTGCCTGGGTTTACACATAATTTATTGTTATAGATGTGATCTATCCACTTTGGCATGGGGACTGTTGATGGGGGAGATAAACTGTTAGGGTGGGTTATTGGGTAGTATTGTACTGATTTCACCTTGACAATGTTAGACTGAGGACTAGTGTCCCCAGATATTGTTCTACTTATGTATACTGTCTCCTCAGACCTTATAAGAAACCCAAGGATGTACTGTATTGTAGTTAAACTTAAATAAAGCATATTAAATAAAAAATAGAAATTGGAACTGGGCTCAATGCCACATAATCCAATAGAGAAGGTAGTGTGGGCTAGTAGTCAGAGCACTGTACTGTACAAATACCAGAGTTCAGCTGGTGTGGCTTGGCTAACCAGCATGGTGGTCACATGATAAAAGGGCTTCTACCAACACCAGACTTAAACAGCATTTTTTTATATAATTGGGGTCTCCTAACTTTTAAATTTGGCAGCAAGTCAGCATATATAAGTGTGAGCTATGCAAAAAGAAAAAAAAAACAGACCCTTCTGCTGCTCAAGGGGCAAGGGAAGCCTACACAGCTGGTGGCAGAAGGCCATACCAGGGCACAGTTACAAGCGATGGAGCTTTTCTAAGATCGCACAGCTTCAGACTTGCTCTGCCTGCAGTGATCACAAGTCTACAACAGGAAGTCAGAGCTGGATTTGAAAACTTAACAGCCCAAGTGACCCATGTCCTAAACATGGTCACCAGGCTGGCTGAAACCTCAGATGCAGATGCCACTAAAATTGAAGAGGCACAATAGAGAATCAACAATCTGGAAGAGGTGGAGACAGAACATACCAGGGACAAAACAATCATGGCTGAGCAAATCACAAAGCTAATGGCCAGGGCATAAGACCAGGAGAATCATGCCAGGAACTCGAACATTCACATAATCAGACTGACTGAGGGTGTTGAACAGACAGAATGTGGCAGGGTGGTGCAGCAATTACTGGTGGAGCATCTGGGACTGGCAAATGAAGCAGTTAACTGTGAATCCAGTGCTCCCATTGTTATACAGGACCCAAACTCAAAGAAAAATCCAGACATTATCTTGTCAAATATCTCCTCTTCCCAGAGAAAGAAGTGGTGTTAAAGGCAGCACACTCTCACCGTCCCGTTAATGTCAAAGGAAAGTGAGTATCAGTCTACCAAGACTATAGCAGAGAGCTACATCTCTAATGGGCAAGGTTTGCAGAGATCAAAGCTAATTTGTACAATCTTGGCTGGGAGTTTGCTCTTGTGTTCCCTGCCAGAGTACGAATTAATAAACCTTGCTGTCATCCCAAATGTTTTGAATCACCAAAGGATGCAGAATTATTTATCAGTAAGGAAGATGCGGCAGATAAAGGGTAATCATGCCCGAGAGATATGGGTCTGGCTAAATAACTGTCTGAGGTAGAGTGATGTGTTAATGTTTCAGGGTTCCTTAATGAAGATTAGAAAATAGGCTAGTTACCAGGGCCTCTCTGATTGGCTGACAGTCACTGCAGGGGGGTACATTAACTTTACATAGACACCTGCTTGAAAAGACGTGCTAGTTCGGGGTGCCCCATTACTGAACATATACATGGGCACCCCGAATTTTCAAACTCAGGAGCCACCATATTTTGCCCTTTGTTTAGCTAGGAATGCTCTCTCCACCCCCGCCCAGCTAGGACTCTGTTTCCTTGAAAAAAATGTTTTTTTCAATTATATGTGCTTGCATGTCTGGTACTAAGCACTACTCGGATGAGAAAAAAAAAAAATTTTTTTCCATTTCAAGTAGTAGTGCTTGCACGTCACGTGCTAAGAGCTATGGTGTAAATGTCTGGCTTGCTGAAAGTCTGTTCCAATTCCCTACTTGAATAAATCAACGATTTAACATCCAGTACTTTCTGGATGACATTTAAAAAAAACCAAAATCACCTGTTTACAACTGTAGTGCACCACTCCCAATAACCCGACCACACTTTCTCAGCCAGCAACCCTGCTGCAGTCTTCTGATCTAACACCACAGACTAGCTAAGTGGAAGAGATTCTTTCTCCTGAACTCCACTCTCCCTTTCACTGGCAGGGTTTTACAAAATGTACACCAAGCTGGTAGCAGCATCAAAGCAAACAACAAATGGAAGGCAGAGGGGTGTGGGGGCTGAAACTACATAACGAACTATAACAGTGCTCTCTATGCCAATACTGTCCAATGACAGTACAAAGGGATTACTTTACCAAAAGGAGAAACAAAAAATTACAATTCTAGTCATTTTTTATAGCATTACTTTATTTTTTTTTAATCCTATAAAAAATGGCACATGAAACACATTTTCTAAGCATAATAATACCCTCCAGGGTGGGCAGTATGGGCAATACCAGACCTTCCAGGGGCCATAAGGCCCTCCGCCTGCATCATCAGGCCTCATTACACCCCTGGGCAGTCCAGTATTACCCAATACCACACACCCTGTTGGGTATTATTGCTTGAGTGATGTATGACATGGCGATGGAGACCACTATTAGCCACCTTCTTGAGTGAACAGGCTGGGAAATTGAGGAGAAGGCAATAATCTCATGGAGCCCATTCACAGATTTCAATTAAATCACCAAGTGGCACCTAACTGTTTGAGTACCAGGGTGACTGTGTTTCTGTCTGGGATCATCCTCATACAATTGGTCATATTCTCTGAATTGTGGTAGGATGCAGCTGAACTAAGAAATAGTCACTACACAGCTAGCAGGACAACAAAAACCTCCAAGCAGCGATCATACCAAACTTAAAACTTTGAGTCTGGCAGGCCACATGTACCAAATACTTGTGGGACTTAACAGGGTAAAAAATGGCCACATCAGCTTCTGTTGTAGTTGGGCAGTTCCTCACTGCTTCATGGGTGGCAACGTCTTCTATTTCAGTGGCAAGGAAGAGCTGTCAATCCCTTGAAATTGACTCTGTCACTGATGCTGCCAATCATAATGCGACCATGGACATGCCCACAAAATGCCTGGTGAACCACATGACAATGCAAACCTTTTTTTGTATTGGCAGATATTCCCCTCCCCCCATTCTGAGTAATGAATGACTAATGTTTCTATGATTGGGACAGTGTGCATCGCTTTTGGACTTGAGGTGCATGCATTCTGTATTAGTCAAGGGCACACTCAACTTTTAATGCTACACGGAGAACTTGACTGTGGTGCCACTATCTGGATTCTTCATCTCTGTGACCTAACATCTGAGAGATGCCAGAAACTGTCTTTAAGGTATGTGCACTAATGTTCTGGTGGAGGAGGGAGAAACGATATGGAAGGGGGAAAATCTGAAGAGGATGTAGATATGGGAGATAGAGGATTTTCTGCATGCTGTTTACTATTGACTGTCACAATCAAAGATCTTGGAACTCGTAAGCTCTGATCGCTCGACTCTTACCACATCCACTTACCAACTGTGGCTGGGTCCATAGGTGACAATGGTACAGTGGTGGCAGCTGGGGAACTGTGTCTTATTGCTGAACTAGAATACCACATGACAAACTTGTAGATGTAAGACAAGGAAGAGAATATCTGAAAAAAGGGAATCTACAGGTTTTAAAAGCCAGTTCCTCTATATGAGACATTGCGTTGCATGGCTACTTATTTCTGTAAGTTATTTTTATTATTATTACTGAAAGGAGGTGTCAAGTGTTTATTGGTGTCTATCAACACATTAATACACATTGTTATGCCAGAGACTGCTAACATTTTGACATCAGACAACAATCCTTTAGAAATTTGGGTTGTAAAACCTTGTCCTATTCCATAATTGAAGTACAAAGGTTACGCCCAGCAATCCAGATAGTTTAAGTGCCCCTCTAAAAAGAGTGCAGTGAACACAGCCTTCTGAATAGTCCCTATATATATCTTTATTCACGGTGAAGGGGGACTCTTTTTGTTTGGGGTGGTAACACGCCTAAAGAATTAAGCCATTTATATAAAATTGCATGAGTTACTAGCCTTTGTTGTGAGGTGATGGTACATCCTTCTGGGTGTTAACCACCTACTAACTGCATGGAATGGCATACATTTTTAGTGTACTAAAAGGGAAGGGGTGTAGGGGTTACTCGTGGCAGAGTTCCTTTGCTCAGTCATTTGTCTTGACTGTTTTATTATGCAGATTGTCTCCTTTTGTTGGGAGAATAGTCAGGAGGAGAGAGGAGTCGGGGGGGGGGGAGTCTGGTACCAGGATTTAGTCCTGTTTATGAGACTACCTCATGTTGTATGTTACTGTTCATGGAGGTGGAGAGGGGGAGCATAGGCAATATAACTGTTTTGGGCAACATTTTCGTACAGGCTTGAGATGTGTTTTGTTTAAAAAAAAATTTAAGCTTCAACATAGCACAGCATTACAGTGAGGTTTTTCTGGGTATTTTATTCAATAAGGACAATGGACGAAGGTTTAAAAGTATGCTCTTAGCATGTGAATGGCCCAAAAACCCATGTCAAGTAGAAAAAAAATATTGGGATGGTTAGGGGACTCCGCACAAATATCTTATGTCTCCAAGAAACCCAAATGGCATCTAGAGAAGGTGAATATATGATTAAAAACAGGATAGGCTCATACTTCAACTCAAAGGCAAAGAGGGTGGCAATATGGCTAAGACCACATTTTCCTGGGCAGGTAATCCAGGCCTCTTTGAACCAAGTAGGATGGTGCTATGTGTTAATGCAAGTTCAGTTAAATTCAGGAAAAATTATTGGGATATGTTCTATATATGGACCAAACTATGACTCACCTGAATTTTTTAATAGACTCTCGATGGAGTTATCAAGTATGGGGGGGTCTTGGATATTACAAAGATACATAGACAGTATCGGCAGATAAGGGCCTACGGCCCACCCAGTCTGCCCCTTTCAACTTGTAAGTTTACTTTATGTTTTCCTAGAAGTCTGTTGCCCCTTAACCCTGACCTCCAGAATTCCTTTATGTCTATCCCATGCATTCTTAAATCCTGTGATTGTTTCAGCCCCCACCACTTCCTCTGGCAGGGTGTTCCACTTGTCCACCACCAGTTCTGTGAAGAAATTCTGCCTCACGTTTCCTCTGAATCTTCCTCCCTCCAATTTCATCCCATGCCCTCTAGTCCTGGAACATCTTTTTCACTTAAAAATAGTGTATTCCTGCACCCTGTTCCTCCCTGTAAGATAATTGTATGTCTCTATCATATCTCCTTTCTCCCTCCTCTCCTCCAGGGAGTACATATTCAGTTCTTTCAAGCTGTCCTCATAGGACTTGTGATGCAATCCATGTACCATCTTTGTTGCCCTGCTCTGAACCTTCTCTACCCTGTCTATGTCCTTACGTAAGTAAGGTCTCCAGAACTATACACTGTACTCCAGGTGGGGCCACACTATATTATGCGGAGACTTCAGTTGTGTCCTTGATACTGTTTTGGATAGTTCTTCAAGAGTTGTGGGGAGGAAGTCGAAGAGAGCTCAAGCATTTAGCCAGCTGATACAGGATAATAGACTGATAGACACATGGAGACACCTAAATCCAAAAGGCTGGGACTATACCCACTACTCCCACTCTGCTAAGAGTTACTCTCGACTAGACCTTGTACTAGCTTCACAGGAGCTGTTGACAAGTGTGGAATTGGTGACACATGGTATAATGGTCATCACCAACCATTCTCCTGTTAACCTTGTTCTGGCATGGGTGGGAACATTTGGGGGGTCTTGGGGATGGAGGTTAGATCACACCCCGCTTAAAAAGACAGACTTTGTAACATTTGTTAGAGAACAAATTAGCAACTATCTAGCAAATAACTCAGTAAGTAGTGTCTCCATCTCCACAAGGTGGGATGCCATTAAGGCAGTCCTTAGAGCAGCCGTAATTTCCTATGCTGCCCATAAAAAATGGGTCAGTGACAAGTATTTGGCTGATCTTGAAACAAAAATAACGTAGGTAGAAAAAGCTTATATGGTACACCCAAGTGCTGAACGATATCAGATGCTACAACAATTAAAGTAGGAGCTTAACACTGCACATAGCACCAGAATTGAGCAGGCCTTGTTGTTGACGCATGCCAGAAGCTATTTTGAAGGGGACTTTTGGAAATGGCTAGCCTAGGAGCTTAAAAGTATGGGATGGGTTCAAAATGTGGCAAAAAGCAGAGATGAGTCAGGGATGGCGGTAGATACAGACATGGAGATTGGTGACTTTTTTAGAAAAATACTATGTGGTGCTCTATACATCAGAGGCCTCCCCCACAGAGACTCAGATAAGAGAATTCTTGGAAAAGGCTGCTCTCCCCAGAATTGATGATGAGTCAGGGATTTCTTTAACCTACCAACTGAGGGACAGGAAGTAAGAGGGCCATCAGAAAGCTCGGGGGGAAAGCATCGGGTCCAGGTGGCTTTCCTATTGATTTTTCTAAATATTTTCAGAAAGAGCTAGAGGGCTCTTTTCTTGACATGATCAAAGAAAGATTAGAGGTAGGTGTCCTGCCCCTATCCATGTGGTCTGCCATCATTGTAGTTCTCCCTAAGTCGGGGAGTGATCTGCAGCTCTGCTCATTCGTATAGACCCATTTCGCTCTTACATCTGACTACAAGATACTAGTACATGTATTAGCAGGTACCTGTAGACTCAAAGGTGTCCAACCACACATCATACATGAGGATCAGACAGGCTTTCTAAAAGGCAGACAGGGGAAACATAATGTGAGAAAAACTCTGAATGTAGTTTGGAGAAGGGCCAGACAAAGGGGAGGAAGCTGGGCTGCTGTTTTTAACTTGGATGCAGAAAAGGCCTTTGAACGTGTGGAGTGGGGGTATATGTTCCAGGCACTGTGGGAGTACAGAGTTGGACACAATTTGATTCAGTGGGTCAAAACATTGTACAACCAACCACAAATGCAGATAATGGTAAATGGCACTCTGTCTAGGCCCCTCCAGTTAATGTGAGGTACAAGACAGGGTTGCCCCCTGTCTCCCCTGTTATATGTATTGGCTCTTGAACCTTTGGCCACAGTATTGAGGAGGGATCACAGCCTGGGAGGCCAGAAAGTGAGGAACTCAGAACATAAACTGGCACTTTTTGTGGATGACCTACTGGTATATCTGAAGGATCTACTGGTGGGGCTTCCTGTTCTTCAAGAGGTCTTAGTACAATTTGGTACTCTAGTGATCCATAAAATAAGCTGGGAAAAAAACAAGCTTCTATTTTTGGGTGGGGGCAACCTTGATAGCAGATTTGACTCTGAGACTGAAAATAGTCAACTCCCTGAAATATCTAGGCACATACCTAAGAATGTGTTTCATCTTTACAAAGAAAATTTCTCCACACTCTTGGACAATATACATAGGTACCATGATAGGTGGGCAGGGCTGCCTGTTAGACTTATGGGCAGAATAAAGACAGTAAAGATGACCATCCTTCCAAAGTGGCTGTACCTATTCCAGAGCTTGCCAATTAGAATCCCAGAGTTATTCTTTAAACATCTAAATAGTACCATCCATAAATTCCTGGGGGGGGGGTAGCAAGAATTAAAAGGTCTATTTTGCAACTTCCCTTGAAAGATGATGAGTTAGCACTGCTGTACTTTAAATATTACTATTGAGCTGCGCAGTTGTCTTCCTTACAAACCCATAGTTGGGGTCAGGAGCCTGCCTGGTGCAGACTAAAGGAAGAATCAATATCAGGTAGACTGTTCAAGGGCCTTGTCTCACGGTTGCTCCACTCACCCAACTACTTCAAATGACTAAATTCATTCATTCATCAACTGCTCAGAATTTGGAGAGGGGCTCACCAATGTATAGGCCACCCCTGAGGCCTCTCATCCAGTGCAGTCTTGCACACAAGCATCCACAACCAAAGAAGCTATAATGAATTCTTGGTTCCATGTCATTTCAATGAATGAGTTACAGTGAGTGCAAATACAGCAAATCCTTTATAGTGACACAAAATACAGCAAACGGCAACCTTAGCG
The DNA here is from genome assembly GCA_016271365.2 of Neoceratodus forsteri. NCBI lineage: Eukaryota > Metazoa > Chordata > Ceratodontiformes > Ceratodontidae > Neoceratodus > Neoceratodus forsteri. The sequence continues at coordinate 834,954,619 of CM057451.1, forward strand.
AGGGCACATCTCAGCTACTGTATCCTGATCAGCAACTGAAAAGCACTCCAGAGAGCATCTAAGCAGTTCCAGCTTGTTATTGCAGGGAGGCTACACCCCCCCTGCACCCCCGGGGGGCTGCTCCCCCAACCCCCCTGTATCTAAAATAACATTCTCTGAGGTTCACCTGGACCTCAGAGGTAGGCTATGGACCCGTTATCACTGAATGTGTCTGTCACTATAATGCAGTGATCACTATAATTTCAGTTGCTCTTAATGCATTGCTGTTATTGACGTGCTGAAAAATAATCACTGTATTGACATGCTACTGTATGCTTGCATTAGGTACTTTTGCAATGGGGCAAATTGGGTATCAGTAGCATTGGTGACCTTTACTATGGTCCAGTACTGGGACCTGTCCTCTTTAATGTCATTATATGTGACATTGCAGAGGGACTGGAAGGAAAAGTATGTCTCTCTGCAGACGACACAAAGATCTGCAACAAGGCTGATACAGAAGGTGTGGTGGAGGGGATGAGAAGGGACTTTGCAAGGTTGGAGGAATGGTTAAATGTATGGCAGCTTAGATTCAATGCAAAGAAGTGCAAATTAATGCTCCTGGGAAACAAAAACCCAGGAGAAGTGTACACAATGGGGGCGAGATACTAACAACAACAAAAATGGAAAGGGACCTGGGGGTAGCTATATCACATGACCTAAAGGTAGGCAAGCAATGGGAGAAGACAGTAAGGATGGCTGGGGGGGATACTGGGATGCATAGGGAGAGGCATCACCAATAGAAAACAGGAAGTTGTTATCCCTCTGTACAGACAAATGGTGAGACCCCATCTGGAGTACTGCATGCAGTTCTGGAGACCCCATCTCCATGAGGACATAGACAGGATGGAGTCTGTCCAGAGGAAGGAACTAAAATGGTGCAGAGTCTGCACCAGAAGACATATGAAGAAAGACTAAAGGAGCTTAATATGTATACCCTCAAGGAAAGGAGGGACGGGGGGGGGGCATGATAGAAACTTTCAAGTACCTCAAGGGAATCAACAAAGTCCAAGAGGGTAGCATCTTTCAGAAAACGAGATGTGCAAAGACAAGGGGGCACAATTTGAAGATAGAGGGGGCATGGCTAAGAGATAATGTGAGGAAGTATTTTTTCATGGAGAGGGTTGTGGATGCATGGAATGGCCTTTCTGAGGAGGTCATGGAGTCAAAAACATTGAGGGAAATCAAGAATGCATGGGACAGACATAAGGCAATTCTAGTGATGGGCAGGAGGAAGTAGGCTGTTGGTTAACTAGGATCATCAGCTTATCCATAAGGTAGGGAAATGGGCAGACTAGGTGGGCCAAGCAGTCCTTATCTGCCATCAAATTCTATGTTTCTATGGGGGCTTTCTTGTGGATTTTTCTGACCTCCAGAGGAGGTATGGTATAAAAGCAGGTTACCTTTTTGCATACTTAAGGTTGAGAGAGCTATTAAGAGATGAGTCTCTTGTCATTTCCCTGGTAGAAGAAATCCTTTATTATTTCTGGGTGCAATACAATCCCCTCCTATAAAAGCCAGAACAACCTGGGAAAGGGATCTAGATAGAATCATAGATGAGGCAATATGGAGGGCAGCTATAAGACATGTTCACCAGTGCTCAAGTTCCAGCAAGCTATGTAGAATTCAGTACTTTTTTCTACATCAGGCCTATCTCCCACCTATTAAGCTCCATATATTTGATAGGATCAGGACCTTGGCATGCCCTAGGTGGCAGGCAGAAATGGGTGACTTTGCCCATATGGCGTTACTATGCCCCCAAATAACCACATACAATATTGGTTTGGTATCCATGATCTGATGGCTTCTCCCTTGGAATTTATCTGGGGTGCAGAATTTAAACCTGAGAAACATTCATGGAAGATCAGACTATGGCAGATTTCCTGTGTAAATGTCAGAAAGACCATAGCTCAAAACTGGGTCAGTAAAAGCCCACCCACTATCACCATATGGCTTAATAACCATATGTTATTGCAGAGGAACTAGAAGGAAAAGTATGCCTCTTTGCAGATGACACAAAGATCTGCAACAGGGTTGATACACAAGGAGGCGTGGAAAGGATGAGAAGGGACTTGACAAGGTTGGAGGAATGGTCAGAAGTATGACAGCTAGGATTCAATGCAAAGAAGTGCAAAATAATGCACCTGGGAAGCAAGAACCCAGGGGAAGATTACACAATGGGGGGGAAGGTAGTAACAACAACAAAAAAGGAAAGGGACCTGGGGTAATCATATCAGATGACCTTAAGGTTAGCAAGCAATGTGAGAAGGCAGTAGGGAGGGCTGGGGGTATACTGGGATGCATCGGAGAGGCATCACCAGCAGAAAACAGGAAGTTGTTATCCTCTGTACAGACAGTTGGTGAGACCCCATCTGGAGTACTGTGTCCAGTTCTGGAGACCCCATCTCCGCAAGGACATAGACAGGATATAGGCAGTCCAGAGGAGGGCAACTAAAATGGTGCAGGGTCTGCATAAAGCCATATGAAGAGAGACTAAAGGAGCTTAATATGTATACCCCTGAGGAAAGAAGGGAGAGGGGGGACATGATAGAAACCTTGAAGTACCTCAATGGAATCAACAAAGTCCAAGAGGGTAGCATCTTTCAGAAAAAGAGACGTGCATGAATAAGGGGACACAATTTAAAGATAGATGGGGGGGCGGTTCCAGGACAATGTGAGGAAGTATTTTTTCACAGAGAGGGTAGTGGATGCATGGAACAGCCTTCCTGAGGAGGTTGTGGTGTCTAAAACTGTGGGAGAATTCAAGAATGCATGGGACAGACATAAGGCGATTCTTGTGGGGGGTAGGAAGAAATAGGCTGTTGGTTAACTAGGATCTGCGGCCTATCCTGTAGGTAGGGAAGTAGGCAGACTAGGTGGGCCAAGCGTCCTTATCTGCCGTCAAAGTCTATGTTTCTGTGTTTCTGTGTTATGCATGAAGATAGAAAAGTATCAACTCACTTCAATGGGCCAAACAGCTGTCTTTGATAAAACTTGAAGCCCCTTATTAGAAGCCATTGAACAGGGAATTACTAATGTATAAACCTATCTCAATCAGTCAATCAATTCTTTATTTAACCAGGTGAAACACCCCTGAGGCAACTCATTTAAAAGGTGGGCCTGGCCTATCTATATATGAGAAATGATGAAGTACAGGTTTGGTCTTCTTTGGATACTACCGGCAACATTTGGATGAGGCGGGACTGGGGGAGAATTGACTGTTGGGCTGGGGGTCTTCTACATAGAAGAGGGAAGAATGTGAATAAAGGATTTAGATTCTAGTTACCAAGTTATGCCTCCCATCAATGTTTAGCGTGTAAGATAGAGCTTTAATATTCCTATATTGCAAGCCTCTACTGTCATTAACTGTAAGCACTAATATGTAAAATGTATGGACATAAATGTATATTGGAAACCTTTTTTAATAAAAATATTAAAAAAAAGATACCAGAGTTCATACAGTAAGTTTACACCATTTATTTACACAGGATAACTCAACCATGATGCTGCCTTTCATTTTCAGAGGGATCTGGGTTTTACCCATTTCTGCAGTTGGGGGGGGGGACAGAGCATTGGGAGTTTATGTGACTTGCTCAAGGTGACAGAGTTGGCTGTGGGTGATGAACCTGCAGTTTCCTGGTTTACAGTTTGGTGATCTAATCACCAGATCACATTGCCTCTTTTATCTGATTCCCACGTCAATCACTGATGCACTGTGTGACATGAAGCAAGTCACTTGATCTCCCTAGGCTTCTATCTTCCGGGCTGTAAAACAGGGAAGAAGCAGGGACCCTGCTAAAAACAATGTTACTGTACATCTTAGATGGTGTATCCTGGGTAATAACATTACAACACAGATGCAAGATTACGTGAGGGACTTAGTGGACTACTATACTTCCAGGCAAATCTGAAGAAACAGAGTGCCCATATTTTATTATGGTAAGATTTTCATTAATTTATTTAACATATTTAGTAAGGAGGGCTCACTGAGTCGAAATATATTTTCCAGTTTGCCCTGTGACAAAAGGGGAAGGGATCAATTGATAAGATTCTTATTAGTTTGTTTAACATACTGTATTTGGTAAGAAGGGCACACTGAGTCAAAATGTATTTCACGGTTTGCCCTGGGACAAAGGGAGAACGGATCAATAAACAGTAGATAAATTAATGCAGTAAAATAATAAATAAATAAATATGGAGAAAAACAAATAAGATGATGCATTGGAAATACATCACTAAGGTACAAAACTGAAATGCAAATATCAGAGATTAGTAGCTAATGAATTGATTTACAGCTGGTAGGAAGAGATGGGAGATGAACGCACAGGTAAAATATACAACAGGTTTCATAAATGGACACCATCTTATATCAAGTTGTAGAGGACACAAGAGCTTTGCTGACATTGGTTGCATCTATATGGAACTGTGAGTGACTTAACTCCTGTTCAGAGGCCACTAATGCCAGAATGATGATTTCTGCTTGAAGTGCTAATTACTTGTTTCCATGCCAACCAAATGCAATTAATTAGAGACTGTATTAACACCCATTAGGTGGCTGCTAATTAAATTTAGTAGTTACAAATTATTCTACCACTGAATGACTAATAATGAACTTTTAAGGACAAATATTAGTGCAAAGGTTTAGCACATTATGCCCCGGGTATGTTATATACTGTACAGTGTGTAGATTAGCTGCCTTTATATACATATTCTTTTTACAGTGTATTTATTCAGGGCATCCAAAACAACATGCAACATCTTGTTTCTATTGGGTTCTTGCATTTATCTTATTTTATAGCTGAGAGGTATAAAATATTTTGAGGTCAAGTGATACAGTATGTACAAGGTTTCATAGCGCATTTTGACCTTTTCTCAGGCTAGTGTTCCAGTTATCAGATCCTACTACACATTGAATAAAATAATGTTTATAAACAGACTTTGTTTATTTATTTGCCCTGGAAAGGTATGCTAAGGTGTGACAGCTTGTTTCCAAGTGCATCCTTGGGGGTGGGTTGCAGGGACTGTTTCTTATTGATGAGGGAATGTTAGCCATGACACAGGGACCCCCCCCCCACTCTTCATCAAAAAATTCCATGAGGTTGTTTACTTCCACCTGAACAGTGAGTAGAGATGTACAGATGGGACCTTGGTTTAACATCTCATCTGTAGGACAGGAGTTTAGCAGTGCAGCACCCACCTCATACTGCACTACGGTGTCAGCTATGGGTATTACCCGAAGTGCCTGTTGTGGGATTTGAACTCACAGTCTTCTGATCTTCATGATCCAGAGGCAAGCGAGCTACCTACTGAACTACTGACACTGTGTTGTATAAACAGATAACTTTGTATGGAACTATGTTCTCGCTTTCAGGCACCTGAGCTTCATAAATGTGTTAGCTTTGCTGATATACAGTTGCATTTTAATAAGAAAAAAAACTCCTGACCAGAACTGGTGGTGATGTATATAATGTGATGGCAAGAACACATCATGATACAGGGTACCATGTATAGTAGAGTATCTAGGTAATCTCTACAAATAGGATCACGTTTGTGCAGCATACTTATTCATCCCTGAGAACAGCAGGGAGGAGGGAGCAAAATATTTGGACAAAGAGTTCCTGCTGATCCTAAATTATTAAGTTACTATATTGCTCTGATAGAGTATATGAGATCTGGCATTCAAATACAAGGATTCTAGAGTATACACCATCGCAAATGCCAGTCAGACAGCTGCCACCTCACCACCATGGCCAGCCACCATCTAAAAGGCATTCAAGATTGTGCATACTATAGAATCAGCTGATTCTGCAGTATGTGGGATCATGAATGCCTGTCAGATGGTGGCTGAGCAAGGTGGCTAGTATAGGGCTGTGACAGTTGCATTCCCGACCATCATGGAATGGCATCAGTGACCAGGCTAGGGGAGAATCCAGAGGGGAAGGTCCTGAGTGACTGGGAAAGGAGAGGGGCAGTTTGCCTTTGGGGGGGGTTAAGGGGACTCTAGACCACAGGATAGGGCTTATGAATATACAATGAGCAATCAGAGTGTGAGAGAACCATTAGACTACCAAGATGTGGTGCATAAATACATGTAACCCCTAGGTGGCACCATCCCAAGGGCTACTACCCCTGCCTGCTTGGCTACTAACAGGTTGAGGGGCCTAGGTTCTATGACGGGTACCTCCACCCAGAAGTCAGGGTTTGTAGTGGTTAGACTAGCTTGGTCACAGCCCTCTGGGACACTGTGACCCCCTTTGGTTCCCTCTAGTGGCTCGCACAGTACACAGGAGTTACAATCCCAATACCCACACATATTCACACTGTTCACTCATAAAGTACCACTTACCCTCGAGACTGATTCTGCAGCACATCTCTGAAGACCCCCTGTAAAACAAGGTTAGGCAATATACACAAACACAATGCAATGCTTTTTCTACATGTACTGATACCACAGACAGCATATAGTTCAATAACAACAAATCTGATTTATTAGAAGGGGCAGTAACAAGGAGGGGGGCGATCAGGTTGATTTGGTTTGGAAATATTCAAATCACAGTACTGTGCATGCACATAGGGTCCAAAATGTCACTCTCTGGGTACCCAGGATGGTGGGGACTAGCCAGAGTTGGCGCAGCTGGTTGGGGCCTTTTGATGGAAAAACACATGCACACACAAATTGTAATCTGGAGCCCTGGGGCTCAGTTCGTGAAGAAATGAAACAGCAATAATCAGATGACACACTTGCAATTTGATAAATAGATTGCAGGGTGCTACCCTGATTTGTACTCACGGACTCGATACTGAAATCTGGATGGATGCAGGTTGTCCTGGATTTCCAGGAGAAACAGAATAGCTGACTCAGCCCTTGTGGCAGGACTCACTTGCATTTGAAAACAGGCGGATTCAGTCCGAATCAAGCTGGGTTCTGCTTCCAGTTTCTGCACACAATTCACAGTAAAGGGGAAATAAGATTGCGGTTCCCCACTAGCTCTAGGCACATTTATATGTAAAGGAAATTACTATACCAGGCAGGCTGCTCCTCAATCCTGATAACAAAACTCTGCAAAACCCAGGAGCACTCACAGCAGCTTCAGTTCCTGACAGACCGAGCGTGATTCAGCAGTTCTCCAGTCTTCTACAGGGCAAGCCTGGTTTCCACTCTTCAGACTTCCTTCTTTCTCCTCACAAATTGGATTCAGTCCGAACTGGCACTTACAACGGCTGCAGGATGAACCTCACACCTCACATGCACTTCCCATGCTAAACTATACACCGCAAGCACAGAGCTCGTTCCTCTTCACTGTCACAACTGATCTGGCTCCCAGCCGACAGCCTGGGCTTTCTTTCAGATCCACAAGATCCCAGTTGGCTGATTCTCCTTGTCAGTCACAACAGGCTCCCTCTATTGGTTTAAAAAGGTGCCAGAACTCTAAGAACTACATTTCCCAGAGGCTCTCTCCATATAGCCCCAGTTCAGGTAGGCTCCACATGAGAATCCAAGTTCTGATTCGCCCACAGCAGGCTCCATTTTAAAGGACCCCCAACTGATTGGTCCAATTGGCAGTCCGGGACCAAATTGAAAGAGCTACACTACACAGTCCTTGCTGAAAGGAAAGCAGGTTAGAACCAACTGCATTTTCACTATTATTCTAACAGGTTACAAGTAAACAATTATATCTTCTGAAAGAGCTCCCTCTGCGCATATAGCGACTGCAGAAACAGAACGATCTGCTCAGTGGCCCAAGTGGGACTCAAGCAAGGAAACACACAGACCCCCCATTTCAAATTAATTATACTGCAGTTTGGCAGCTCTTAAAGCAACAGTACATGGAGGCGTTAGGCACTCTCACTCAATTATTTTTTTAAATCAGCTGAAATACAGGACACCAGCCTGGCAGGGAGCATTTAGACTCACCCAAAGAAGGCTTTTTAGTGACCCCCATTTGTAGGGGGGTTACACCCTTCCTGACCTAAAAAACGTGGCGTCCACGTCAAGTAAGTACCCCCATAAACTTTAATACAACACCATATACATTTACATCACTAACATATTAGGCTTATACGTGTAATCATCAGTCAGCATCTCACCTTTGCCATAAACAGATTTCTAATACTTTTCAGCACATTACTTGTTGCACAGCATTATACACACATTGTACTTTAACTCAGGTTATTACCTCCTGCACATGAAACCTGAAGAGAGGGGGCCCTTCCCTATCAGCTACCTTGTGGCTAGATGGGACAGGGGCACCATACCTGGAGGGCAAAATAATTAACCTGGAGTTAGCACCTATGCTCAGTTTGGGCAATGAGCTCGGGGTCACACACACTCCTTTATGGACCACATTGAGAGGCAAGTCTGCAGTCCTCCCAGGAGAATCATAGCTGGAGTACACCACAGGCCTTACAGCTTGCTCAGTCTTTCTAGGGGGAACTGGTACAGTCTCTCCACTTTTAGCCTCACTTTTGGCACTGTCGTGACTTTCCAGGAGAGTTTCCATTGGGGTAGAAAAATCCAGACTTGGGGTACTGTCAACCCCTGGATAGGCAACTTCTGGTTCCATAGCACTTAACTCATTCATAGAGCACTCCGGCATGGGCAGGAAACTATTATCACATTCCACAAATTCTTCAAGTTCTGGCATGTCACCAGAAGGACTCGTAACAACACTCCCTCTCTCAGGCAGATCGTACAGTTCCACCATACAGAGCGACTCAAGATCATCAGACGTGACACTCTACACTTCACTTTCTGGGAGCATTGGCTCCAGGGACAAAGCTGGGGGCTTAGACAGTCCAGAAGGCCCAGCTTCCTCTCCATAATTGACTAGGGTTGCCCTGAAACAATTGATTCAGTTCATAAGAGGGGTAGTACCTAAAGTTGCACTCACTTTCCTCTGAAGTAGACTGACAATCCTTCTCAATTGAGGGTTGCTGTGGAGGAAACCTTGAATCAGAAACCACAGGAGCATGCCTTCTCTGTCTCAGTCTTGCAGCAGCCCTAGTAGACACTCTATTTACTTTCGCGCCTTCATCTCCACTGAAGGGCCCACTATTCTAGACCAGTGGGTAGAGGCTGTAGCAAGGGCCTGGGTAGATGATCTAGCCACAATGGGATTTGAGCTAGTATTTCCTTGATCCTCACTGCAGACATCATGGGCACTCCTCGACCATCGACTTGCGTTTCGGAGTTCCCTTTGAAGCCGGCTCACCACTTTCTCCAAGTCTGTCTCAGACCAGCATTCCCTCTTTATATGGCCATCCTTCCCACAATTGTGACAGATGACAGGCTCTCAGGTCATCCTTGGGGAAAATGTTGCACAAGGAACTGAAGTAGTAGCAGGGGGGTGGCGATCCCATACCTAGTGGCTGCAGTAAGATGGGCACATGCCTCAATAGTTCCCTTAGAATGGCAATCATTTCCTTGAACTCAGCCAAGAAGCCACCCCCAGTCCGGGTCTCAGAGGAAACAACATGCACTCCCACTCCACTCTTACTCGCCGGTGCCTGATATAAATCAGGTTCTCGAGCTGCATCAGTCAATTCTTTAATCAGTTCTCTCAACTGTTGGCCTCATCTGAAACACTCCTTTCAGGGGTCTGACAAGTGTTCACTGCCACAGCACAGGGATCCCAGTCCTCTTCATCAGTTTCAATCTCATGGATTTCTTTCATCAAATGACAGTACTCTGGAGGGCTTGCCCTCCTGTCTTGCAGTTTGAGCTTCAATATCTTCACACTCAAAAATCTAGCTGACTTCAGGATGTGGTCTAACCTGATCCTATTCAGATCCTTGGCAGGCACTCCCCCTTTCTTGTGGGCTCTCTTCAGGGCCCTCTCAATCCTTGTAACAAAAGCTGACAACTTCTCATTCTTCCACTGTTTAGTGGACTTGAACTTCCAGAATAAATCATCCGCTGACTCAGTGCTGCCAAACACCCCCTCCAGTGCAGAGAGGTAATCTGCTGAAGTAGCCTCCGGGCTAGTGACACATAGAAAATGGATGGCTTTCAGGGCAGGGCCTCTCAAACTTTCCATCAAGTGCTTCCTCTTTTCCCCCTCTGAACACTACCATTCTTGTATTAATGGGATGGCATAGTCCATGCAGGTCTCTAGATCATCCTCCCCCGAGGGCACTGGGACTGTGCTGAAGAAAAGTCTGAACTGTTGGTAGGATTCCAGCTGAATCAGGGGAATTATGACGGGGGAAGGGGCCACTTGAGAGCTCTTGGGGGGAACTGGAGATGCACCTGGGGAATGCAGGGGCGTGTGGTCACCTGAAAGATCTAATACTTTTACCAGTTCCTGAGCAGCTCGTCTCTCAGATGTTAACAATTTGAGCAGTTTCTCTTCAAACCCATCTATATTTGGAGACCCACCCGGGGTGGCCGGACCACTAAGTAAATGGATGACCCTCCATCCCTTCTGGGCACCTTCAGGCAGAATAACAGGGGGTACCTTTTCTGGGTCCACAGGGGAACTGCACGAGATCAGCACTAGCATAGCTTGTTCAAATAAATCAGCATCTCGTCCCCTTACTTTTACCTTGCCCAAGCCCTTGATATGCTCTACAGTGGATACAATGTCAGCATTACTGGTCCCTAAGGGGACATCCAGCAACAGAATGGCCCTGTGGGGGGTCTACCCCCTCAGCTTCGCTCCACCCCATCATTCTGTGCACCATTAGCTTATGGGGGGCAATTTTTAGCTTAGGCGTAGTAAGCTCCTCCATTTTTGCTCTAAAACTGAACATACTGGGGTAATTTCTTCATGAGGCCACTAGAGGATGCTAATCCCAGTGGTACCTCTAAGATGTAACCCCTAGGTGGCGCTATCCCAAGGGCTACTACCCCTACCTACTTGGCTACTAACAGGTTGAGGGGCCTAGGTTCTGTGATGGATGCCTCGACCCAGAGGTCAGGGTTTGTAGTGATTAGACCAGCTTGGTCACAGCCCTCTGGGACACCATGACTCCCTTTGGTTCCCTCTAGTGGCTTGCACAGTACACAGAAGTTACAATCCCAATACCCCACATATACACACTGTTCACTCATAAAGTACCACTTACCCTTGAGACTGATTCTGCAGCACGTCTCTGAGGACCCCCTGTAAAACAAGGTTAGGCAATATACACAAACACAATGCAATGCTTTTTCTACATGTACTGATACCACAGATAGCATATAGTTCAAAAACAACAAATCTGATTTATTAGAGGTGGCAGTAACAAGGAGGGGGGCAATCAGGTTGATTTGGTTTGGAAATATTCAAATCACAGTACTATGCATGCACATAGGGTCCAAAATGCCACTCTCTGGGTACTCAGGATGGTGGGGACTAGCCAGGGTTGGTACAGCTGGTTGGGGCCTTTTGATGGAAAAACACATGCACACACAAATTGTAATCCGGAGCCCTGGGGCTCAGTTCGTGAAGAAATGAAACAGCAATAATCAGATGACACACTTGCAATTTGATAAATAGATTGCAGGGAGCTACCCTGATTTGTACTCACGGACTCGATACTGAAAACTGGATGGATACAGGTTGTCCTGGACTGCCAAGAGAAACAGAATAGCTGGCACAGCCCTCATGGCAGGACTCACTTGCATTTGAAAACAGGTGGATTCAGTCCAAATCAAGCTGGGTTCTGCTTCCAGCTTCAGCACACAAGTCACAGGACAGGGGAAAGAAGATTGCGGTTCCCCACTAGCACTAGGCACATTTATATGTAAACGAAATTACTATACCAGGCAGGCTGCTCCTCAATCCCAATTGCAAAACTCTGCAAAACCCAGGAGCACTCACAGCAGCTTCAGTTCCTGACAGACTGAGCGTGATTCAGCAGTTTCTCCAGTCTTCTACAGGGTAAGCCTGGTTTCCACTCTCCAGGCTTCCTTCTTTCTCCTCACAAATCAGATTCAGTCCAAACTGACACTTACAACAGCTGCAGGCCAAACCTCAGGACCTCACACGTGCTTCCAGCGTGAAACTATACACTGCAAAAGCACAGAGCTCCTTCCCGCTTCACTGTCACAACTGATCTGGCTCCCTAGCAGACAGCCTGGGGCTTTCTTTCAGATCCACAAGATCCTGGTTGGCTGATTCTCCTTGTCAGTCACAACAGGCTCACTCTATTGGTTTAAAAAGGTGCCAGAACTCTAAGAACTACATTTCCCAGAGGCTCTCCCCATATAACCCCAGTTCAGGTAGGCTCCACATGAGAGTCCAAGTTCTGATTCACCCACAGCAGACTCCATTTTAAAGGACCCCCACAGTGATTGGTCCAATTGGCAGTCCGGGATCAAATTGAAAGAGCTACACTACACAGTCCTTGCTGAAAGGAAAGCAGTTTAGAACCAACTGCATTTTCATTATTATTCAACAGGTTACAAGCAAACAATTATATCTTCTGAAAGAGCTCCCTCTGCACATATAGCGACTGCAGAAACAGAACGATCTGCTCAGTGGCCCAGGCGGGACTCAAGCAAGGAAACACACAGACCCCCATTTCAAATTAATTATACTGCAGTTTGGCAGCTCTTAAAGTGACAGTACATGGAGGCATTAGGCACTCTCACTCAATTATTTTTTAAATCAGCTGAAATACAGGACACCAGCCTGGCGGAGAGCATTTAGGCTCACTCAAAGAAGGCTTTTTAGTGACCCCCATTTGTAGGGGGGGTTACATACAGATTCAACAATTGACAGTGAGGGAACCACCAGACCACAAAGTTGCAGTTTATAAATATACACTGGGCAATTGGAATTAGGGATTTAGACTACCTGGACAGTGGGACTGTACTATTACCATGGACAGGATAGGTGCTTGGGGACCACACACATATGCTAATTAGCCCATAATGTGCATGGTAATGCACCCTTAGCACCCTGCATACCCAGTGGGCTCATTAGCATGTCTGGGCTAAATATGGCCTGCAGGAGTCCTGGTGCTATTCCATTTGGATGTGCTATGTATTGGGATCCTGTGGACCATATTCAGTCTGGGGCCATGTAAGCACAGCACATAGTCAATATACTGGCACTGTCCCATATTTAGACAGTTAGCACATGCCAGTTGGAGTGCGCAGATTTTCTGAATATTGCCTCAAGCAGGCTGTGCTCTAATTACCAAGCATTGCTCTTGTCTGCGCAATGTGCACAGTCAACTCTAAATATGGGACCCATTGAATCATGAGCTCCACAGGTGAGTTAACACAATATTGAAGAAAAAAAATATGTCATGAGAACAATATTAAATCCTCATTTTAAGAATGACTTCCTTACTTAGAATCCTGCTGCTTTGCAGGAGTATAAACAACACATTATCAGAGAGGTGCGAGTATACCAAATCCTCTTGAAAGCTCCACTTCTTCCAGTACCACAGAGAAACTGTCCTTAGGTGCAAGCTGCAGGTGCCAGTTTGCATACTAAAACAACCAGTAGCATGCATATCTGTAGCACAGCAGCAGAGGATGAGTAGTACAAACAGCAACACCACGTTGAAAATATCTGGACTTGTTTAAATAATTTTATAAGTTTATGGGTCTGTTTGAAGGGCCTCTTATGGATATAATTTTGTTGCCTCACACGTTCTTAGGACCAGAGAACTGTAAACTGAAGGTACGCAGTTCTGTGGTTCTACCCACACAAGAGGTGACACTCTAATGTCAATAAGAGGGCCTCCAAAGGGACCCATGAAATTATTAGAGATCACTAACTGTAAAAAATTTAAAAAAAAAAAAAAATTTTTTTTTAATACAGGTAATGGCATGAGGTGACAGGGGAAGTCCATTACAGTGGCTCAGCAAGTGAGATACTCTTACAGTAATAAGAGTAACATACCCACAACTTAAGGGAGGGTTGTGATTGGTCAAGAATGCTCCCTCAATCTATAATGAAAAAAACAAGGACACATTACCAACATTGTCACCAGAGGACATCATTGCTGAAAGAATGGGTAGAGCATAATAAGGGCAACCAGCTTCTCCACCTGAAGGAAGTGAGTAAACGTAAAACGAAAAATACACATGGTACTCCAGGAAAGTGACCATGGTGGTGAAGAATAAAGGAGTGGCATTCTGGAGGCATAAGGAAAAGCTGAGGGAGGAAAACAAGGAGGTGTACCAGATAAAAGAGAGGAAAGCAGGTAAGGCAGTGAGGGGGCCAAGGTGCACACAGAGTACAGGACAGCAAAAGGGGTAGAAAATGGTGATAAGATTTCTTCAGGCATATAAGTGCGAAAAGAAAAGTAAGGGAAGGGATAGTGAGGATAAGGAGGGTGTCAGAGGGATACTGCACAGAAGAGGACAAAGAAAAAAGCAGACATCATGAACAGGTACTTCTGCTCAGTCTTCACAGTGGATGGAGGGGCAGACCACCAGGAAGCAGCAGAAACAAAGGGGGAAGGGCAGACTTAAGTCCATTTTTAAAGGACAGAGTTCTGAAGGGACTTGCTACTCTGCATATTAACAAGGTATGGGAGCAGATATAATGCACCCAATTGTACTAGAAGAACTCAGGGAGGTGCTGGCTAACCTGCTGATGGCCTTATTCAACAGCTCACAGGAATTTGGCATGGTTCCAGAGGACTGGAGAAGAGCAGATACAGACCTTCTACATAAGAGTGGTAGCAGGGAAGAGACTAGTAACCATAGGTCAGTGTACCTCACCTCAGTGGTGGGGAAATTAATGGAAACACTGATACAGGAAAGGATGGAGAGTATTTTGAATCCAATGGGCTGGAAGACCAGAGGTGGCATGGATTCACAGTGGAAGGTCATGTTAGATTACCTTGATTGATTTCTTTGACTGGGTGATCAGGAAATAGATCAGGGGGCCATTGGACATGATCCATCTGGACTTTAACAAGGCCTTTGACACTGTGCTGTACAGGGGACTGATAAAAATTGAGCAGCCCAGTAGATAGGTAACAGACAGTGGGGTTAATGGCACTCAATCAAATGATGAAAGAGTCACCAGTGGGGTGTTGCAGGGCTCATACTGGGACCAGTCATCTTTCATGTCTTCATAAGTGACATTGCAGAGGACCTGGAAAGTGTGCCTTTTTGCAGATAATACCAAAGTCTGTAATAGGGAAGAAAATCAGGAGGGGGTTGAAAGAATGTGCAGGGAACTTTAGAAACTTGAGGTGGTAGAGAACATTGCTGTTAGGTTCAATGCCATATAGTGCAATGGTTTAAGGCTCTGAGCTGCAAATCTGGAGACCTGGGTTTGAATCTCATAGGCCTCCACTTGCATACTGTGTGACCCTGAGCAAGTCACTTAACTTCCCTGTGCTCCCAGGTTGCACCTGTAAACAAGCTTTCAACTTGGGGTGTCTCACCTAGTTAAACAATTGAAAAAAAAAGTAAAATCCTGCACCTAGGGCATAGGAACTCAGGAACTGAGTGTGTGTGTGTGTGTGTGTAGGGGGGTGGGTACTGTCAATCACTAAGCAGAGAAGTGATCTTGGTGTTACCATATCTGATAATCTCAATGTGGCAGAGCAGTGTGACAAAGCAGTGGGTAGGCCAGTGTGATACTGGGATGCACTGAGAGAGGTATCGCCAGTAGAAGGAGGGAGGTGGTGTTGTCACTTTATCACTCACGTGTGAGACCTCACCTGGAATATTGTGTTGCATTCTGGAGGCTGCACCTCAGAAAGGACATAGGTAGGGTGGAAGTAGTCCAGCAGAGGACAACTGAAATAGTGCGTGGATTGAATTAGAATCCCTATGAAGAGAGACTGAGGGATCTCAACATGTACACCCTGGAGAAGAGAAGAGCAAGAGGGGGCATACTAGAGACCTAAAAGTACCTCAAGGGGGAGAACAAGGTACAGGAGGAAAGTCACTTTCAAATGCGGAAGAGCACCAGGACCAGAGGCCATGCAGTGAAGCTGGAGGGGGAGGGAGTTTAAGAGGAATGTGAGTAAGTGCAGTACCACTTCACTGAAAGAGTGGTACTGTAGACACTTGGAATAGATTTCCAGTCAAAGTGGTGGAGGTTAAAACTGTAAGGGGGTTTCATGCATACATAGGATAGACATAGGGGTATATTAATGAATGGTCAGAGATTAGGGAGGGTCACTGGAGACCAGTAAGGGTCTGAAGGAAATGACTAGGCACGGACCATCTGAGCAGATTGAGTTGGCCTGGCTGTCCTATTATGTCAAAACATTCTTTGTTTCTAATACTGACTTCACACTTAAATGAACCCAGAGATTACAACCCTGAGGCAGATCCTTGGTTGTACTGCAAGTCTAAGATTTC
This sequence comes from Neoceratodus forsteri, assembly GCA_016271365.2. Taxonomy (NCBI): domain Eukaryota; kingdom Metazoa; phylum Chordata; order Ceratodontiformes; family Ceratodontidae; genus Neoceratodus; species Neoceratodus forsteri. Next base: position 834,970,925 of record CM057451.1, read on the forward strand.
AATTTGGCAACTTCTTGTTCATTTTTTCTGCCTATTATCTTGGCTATCCACTCACTGTTGTAAAATTTAAAAGGATATTCAGCACCACTAGTGACATAGTATCTCCAACCAGAGACCCATCTTCCTGATCATGTTGAGCACTTTACATTTTTAAACATCAGCTTATATAACCTGAATTATAATTATAACTGCTGCTGCTGAGTTCTGTAATATTCTGCACCACTGTGTCATCCACTGTCTGTAAAAGAAAGCGGTACTACCTTGATGACACATAACCATTAAACAGGTTCCCTTTTTAGTGAGACTAACTAAATCCAGTTGTCTTTAATGTGTACACTGCATAAGCTACAATGCTCCATTCATCTGTGGAGGACACATCATCTCATCTTTCTTCATCTTACTCTATGGGATATTTCCCTATGTAAAGATGATTTTCTTAGTATCATAAAGAGTTCATATCATTGGGGACGGGAATCAGATAGGCATTCATATTACATCAAGTGATCTGACCAAATTAATATTAAATAAAGCAGCATGCATGAAACACAGCAACTTCTTAATAGTGGATTTGCAGAGAAAAATATTCCAAAATAGTAATAAACAACCTCATTGACTAAAAGAATCCACCTTGTCAAATTCATCCATTGAGAATCACAATGAAATCCTCAAAAAAGCAGAGTCAGAGAGTCAGAGAGACACCCTTTCTTAGAACATATCAGGGGTAAAACAAAAACTAGGGGATCCAAAATGGATGGAATATGTCAATTCATTTTCCTTAATTTTAATGCAAGAAACGTGATCTCAAGAAATCGTACCATTGAATGGATATGAAGTTTTTCACTCTCCAGCTACTAAGTCTAGTAATTATGGCTGATATAAGGGAGGAATGGCCACGTATGTTAAAATCTCCAGAAATAGAAGTAGAACAAATCTATAAAACTGACCTTTATTATATTATAGTAGTAATCAATTGGAACTCACTGACTCTTATCTTGATCAATGTTTATATTCTGCCCAGGGCAAATAATTATAAAGATATATTAGCTGAGCTATCAACTGATCTCGATAAAATTAACTCAGCTTACCCTCAAACAAATGTTGTTACATGTGGGGATTTTAATGCACGTTTGGATTTATTAGACAAGCAGCCTTATATGTTTGTGCCAAGCAATTATACTGACCTACCCCTTCATGAATCAAAGGATAGAATGATCAGTGAAAATTGGAAATGTCTTAAAACCTTTACTGACAATGACTCCCTGGTCATACTGAATTGTAGGACTAGGGGAGATGAAAATGGGAACTCCACATTTTTTGGATCAAGTGCAAAAAGTATGATTGACTATGTATTGGTTGACTATTCTCTATTTTTTAGGATAGATTATTTAAGAATAGAAATGCACACTGAAAGTGATCACACTCCTCTGGCTTTTAACTTACTGGTTACCTTATTTGATCAAAGTATACTTCAAAACTATGACCCCCTATTTGAGTCTAGGGTCCAGGGGAACCAAAAACTAAGGATAAATTAATTCTTTATGAGAAATGTCAACGATATCTATAATACAGATTTAGCAACTGTTCTCCAAGACTCTGTTACTCACTCAAATTCTGTGATGGAGATGGAGACTTATTTACACCAACTACTCAAATAAATTAAACTTTGTATTTATCCCAAAAATATTACCAAAGATATAAAAACAAATAAAAACAACTGGTTTGATTCTACATGTAAACACAAGAAAAAACTAAAACAAACAGTAAAAATGGTAAAGAGGCATCCAAATAAAACAAATCTTAAATTATAGGCTCAAGCTAGAAAAAAATTAAAAGGAATTTCCGAAACAGAAACCAAGTGAATACAGAAATACCCAATAGAATCTTATGTTACAAATAATGGAAACTAAAGATATAAAAGCATTTTGGTATATGGTCTCAAGGGGTGTGGCATCCCATCATTCAACCTTGCTGTCACTTATTTCCAGAGAAAATTGGACCTCTCATTATCAGAAATTAATCAATCACCCTTTAGGATATAGGAAACATACTGTATCTTCCTCTGCAGTATCATATAAATGAATATCAGCTGCTTAAAATAGAAGAAATTGAAGTAACTGAAATTATCTATAAACTGATCAAAAATAAAGCTCCAGGTCCAGACTCTGTCCTGTCAGAAATATATAAATATAATATTGAATTTTGGTCACCAGTGTTAAAATACTTTAACAGATGCTTAGAAAAGAACTATTCTCCACTATCATTGAGGCTCAATATTATAGTACCAATTCACAAAAAAAGCTTCACTCTAGACTCTTTAAATGATCATCCCATCAGCCTGTTGTATTCAATATCAAAAATGTATTCAAAGTTATTATTAAACAAATTGTTAATTTGGTCCGATAGAGCATCATTAATATCTCCCCTCAAAGCTGGCTTCACACGTCATCTTTCTAATGTAGATAACATTTTTTTCCTTACCCATCTGGTTGAAAAATATATTCACATTAAGAAAATGGAATTATATACCTTATTTATAGATTTCACATCAGCATTCGACGCACTAAATCGTATCATTCTTTGGAATATATTAAGACAAAAAGGTATAAATGAGTCCCTACTACAACCGATTCAGCAATTAGATATCGATACTTATACAAAAGTAAGATATTATTCTTATAGGAATGCCGCAGAGCCCTTTCATATATTAAAAGGGGTAAAACAGTGGTGCCTTCTGGCACTGGCCTTATTTAATTTTTATATCAATGACTTTTTAAATTTTGATGGGGATACACATTTTAATGCCCCCAAAATTAATAATTTTCTATGTTATGAGTTAGGTTATGCAGACAATTTGGTTCTATTTTCTTTAACAAAAAAAGGACTACAGAAGAAAATAGAAGTTGTCATTGCAAAATGCAGTCACTTACAACTGAAAATTAATATCTCTAAAACAAAAGCTTTAGTTTTTGGCGCAAGAAACTGTGATCTAAACTTTGATCTGGATAAGCAAGAACTTGAAACTGTTAAAAAATATGTATATTTACTGTAGGAGTAACAGTGGGCCCTATGCACTAATGGGTGGAGTGGCTATGCATTGCATATCTGCAGAGCGAGCCACTCTGCACCCACTCCACCCCATGCATGGGATGCACAAGGAGGGGCACGCAGACACAGTGCACCTGATTCTCCATGACCGGGGACCACACCATGCAGGGAGGGAAGCTACAGCCATGCCAGCACAATGTACCATGCACAACTGTGCATAGTGCTGTCCACAGGGGTGCTGAGGAGGGCATAGGGTATGACAGGGAGAACCCTGCTGTGAGCCCCCGATGCACCCCATGCACACAACTGGACACTGCCCAGATGGTGTGGATATCACTCTGCCACTGAAACCACTGTGACCAGACCTCCCCATGGCCACTTGGCACCACCCAGCACACATCAATGCACTGCCAGGTGCCCCCCCAGCACATCCATGCACCACATGGGGGCACCGGCCCATGGATGCTGCCCCCCTCTGCATGGCATTGCCAGCCAACCACACCACCGGTCCTCCCTGGCATGTGGTGCGGTACAGTGCCCCCCGTCACTGCCAACAAACCCTCCACCCAATCACAGTGACCCTCTTTGGGGCCACATCATGAGAGGGTTGGCAGCATTGTCTTCCTCTCACTGCTACAGCTGCTGGCCATAGGTCTTCTGTGGGGTGTGCTGCCAATGCATGTCCCACTGCATAGGGGATCCACTCTGTGTCCCGGTCCAGGCATCTGATTGGATGCCCGGCCAGGTCCATGTCCCCACCCCCCAGCTGCCCTGAGGAGTCCTGCATGCCAGGGGGCATGGCTGTGGATAGGCGGTGGCTAGTAGTCAATACCAGCCAGTGCACCCCTGTCCACTGGTGTGCAGCTTCTTGGGTGGGGTACACGCTGAGTCCACATATCTCCACTCCAATAGTGCATAGGGGCCAGTATCAGCAAACACACACTGGACAACCCACTATAAAACACAAATTAGAAAAGCAGAGCTGAATGCCAAAGCATTAATAAAATTTCACATTAAATATGGAGGATTCAACATAGGACTGGCTTTAATAGCAGTGGATGCAAAAATTAGCCAACTATTGACTTATGGAGCTAAAGCGATAGCTATTGAACAAACTCCAGCCCTTGAGACTCTTCTTCTTTATTTTTATAAAACATTGCTAATGGTCCCCCTATCTACAGCTTTGGCAATGATTAGAGGAGAACTAGGAAAGATAAAAATACTTACTATTTATCAATTTAGGACCTTATTCTATTGGTTGAAAATGATAAATAATAAACATAATATCCTACCCCACTTTATGTTTACAAGAGAAGATAAAATGGTACCAAATGGGCTTAAACTCCAAATGGCTCTCAAACTTGTGCAAAATTCTTTATTCAATTGGACTTTCACACTTGTGGTTAGATTCCCAGAGGAATAGAAATATTTCCTTACAATACAAAAAACATATGAGAAAACAGTTATATAATAAGGCAAAAGGCGAGGATATGAGATTAATCAGATCCCAAAAATGTGCCCTATGGTTTAGAACAAATAAAATAGATTGTGGCCTGGAAAACTATTTTATTTTCCCCTTGGAGCCCCAAAATAGAAAAGCAATAACTTGAGCAAGGTTCGGTTTAATAAATTCAAAATATACATATTTCAACAAAAATAATGATGATACTAAAGCACCTAAAAACCTTATGTGTCAGTGCAGTGAAACAACACAAGAATCACTTTACAACTTGGTTATTTCCTACCATTTATTCTCAGACCTTCATGAAAAACATTTAGAAGACATCATAAAATGCTATAATAAAGTCAAATCTGATCTACACTTTATCCTTCTCCATCCTTTTACACTGAAAGGTGCTGAACAAATAGTCCCATTTCTTATGTCTCTAATCAAAAGGAAAAAAAAAATTATAGAGAGAGAATGAGCAAAAAGAATCCTAAACAATTAAACTCTGAACCTAAAACTCAAAAGGGATATACACATATATAAAGGAAGGAAACATAATTTAATTGTTTAACCTTGAGTGATCGGATATGATGACCTGATTTTATTAGGAACGTATAACCAATGCATGAATGTATGCAATTGTGTTGATTTTTATCTAGTGATCTTCACCTTCTTCACCTTGTAATAACTGATCATGATCTCTTTTTAACCAAGAATATATAACCTGTATGTATATATGCTTCTACGATGTAATATGTTAACCTACTTTTAACTTGTGATAACACTGATGATATTTTTTTGATCTTGGTTGCTCAAATAAAACTTTGACTTTTGATCTTAATCTATGGGTGCTAGTGCATGCCCAAGCCACTGTCTCTTTTTTGTCACTAAAAAGATATAGGAGCCGATTCCAAGATGGCCGGTGTAACTCACATGCAGTTGTGAGTTACGCCGGTCGCTTCTACACCAGGGACCCTACGCCACATTCCAGAAGCGGCAGGGGCCCAGCAATTGCAACTTGCAATATACACCATGTGTGTGGTGGTAGCCCATGCATAGCATATTCTAGCTGCAAGTTGCAACATGCGACAGGTGACAGGCACCCCACCCCGAAGCACCCACCACCCCAGAACACCACCAGATGCACCAGGGGGCATGGAGGGGGGCAGGATGGGTGACACAGGTGTCGGGGGCACACCAGAGAATGGACCTCCAGGGGACCTTGCTATTTGGGAGGTGGAGGCAGGGGTATGTATTAGGGGACAACAGGGGACACATCTGCAGTGGTCATGGTGGTGGTCCAGGGGGGCACACAAAGACATTCCCTTTGGTGGCAGTGGCTAACAGTGATCATGGTGTTGGTGGTTCCATGGGGCACACAAAGTCATTCCCTATAGTAGCAGTGGCTAACAGCAGACATGGTGGTGGTCCTGGGGGGCACACAAAGTCATTCCCTGTGGTGGCAGTGGCTAACAGCAGTCATGGTGGCAGTCCGGGGGGCACACAAAGTCATTCCCTGTGGTGGCAGTGGCTAACAGCAGTCATGGTGGTGGTCCAGGGGGGAACACAGAGTCATTCCTTGTGGTGGCAGTGGCTAACAGTGGTCATGGTCCGGGGGGCACACAAAGTCATTCCCTGTGGTGGCAGTGGCTAACAGCGGTCATGGTGGTGGTCCGGGGGCACAAAGTCATTTCCTGTGGTGGCAGTGACTAACAGCAGTCTTATAGTGGTGGTCCGGGGGGGGGCACACAAAGTCATTCCTTGTGGTGGCAGTGGTTAACATCGGTCATGGTGGTGGTCCGGGAGGCACACAAAATCATTTCCTGTGATGGCAGTGGCTAACAGCGGTTTTATGGTGGTGGTACTGGGGCCAGGATATATTGTGCTCTTTGTTACAAATGTGACGTGACATATGGAATTTGAGTCACACTCTAAGTGGGACACTCATAGAACCATATGAAAAAGAAAACATGTATCATGCAACAAATGTCACAGCCTTTTAACAACTTCAGTTAAAACCTGCCAACATTAACCTCATCATCATCATCCTCCTCATAAAGAAGCTGCCCTCACAGTCCTCTATGTCTGAAGTCTGACCACTGGGAATTTCTTTCTCCATTGTGTCATCATCTACATCAGTGGTAGACCGTTTCATTCTGCCACTGCCAGTGCCACCAGGATGGTCCATTTCTACATCACCAAAACCATGACTAGGCCGGGGTATGAATACTGAAGTTGCAGTCTGTGCTGGTATGTGCCTCTCATTCATTTTTTTGAATGTTAGCAAACTAACATTTGCAGGAGAGAGGTTTGCCTGATGATCCCTAACTATTGCACCTGCTGAACTGAATACTCTCTCAACACTTACACTGGAGGGTGGGCACGTCTGGTACTTCGGTGCCACTGCAGTCAGCTCTGGCCATTCACTGACCTTTCCATTCCAGTATAAAAGAGGATCATCAGTTATTGACAGATGCCTGTTTTCAGACAAATATGACAACCATTCTCTGTGCCGCACTAAGTCCAGTGGTTGATGCATCATCCTGTTCTCCAGAATCATTTATTTCACAAATCCCCATGTGGGACAAAGCCTCCCAAAGTGGGTTGATGCCAGCTGCTCTGGATGACAGACCACCTGGAACTGCAATCCCCTTCCCCTTACAGGATATGCTTGATACTCCTCCAGGTGCACCTTCAGCCTGATTATACTGCTGAGGTGTGCTGACCTTGGCACGTTGACTTCTGTGCCCTATGAACCAAGCACACCAGTTGCCCACTGACAATTTTTTACCTGTTCAAGCCCTCCCTCCAGTACTGAGGCAATTCCACGTTTGTATCATGGGTCCAGCATCGTTGCTATTGCAAAGTTGTCACTACGCTGAATGCTTAAGATGTGACGATTCTGGTTGAATACTGTCAGCATATGTTTCAGAAACATACTGCTAGCACTATCTCTGGCAACATCAAGGCTATGCTGTACATTCACCAGTGTCTGCCTCAGCACCTGCAGCAGTGGAATTGATTGGCTAATGGAGACAGACTCACCGCTCACTACCTGTGTGGTGTGTTTAAAAGGCCACAAAATTGTTATTACAGAGTCCATGAGGGGCCACTGTTCAGTCGTCAGAGACATGGAGGCCCCGGAACTGTAACAGCTACTGTGCATGACAAGATATTCTGAGATTGCTTTGCATTATTTATGCAACCTCTCTGCCATGTATAAAGTGGAGTTCCACTGGGTGACGACTTCCAGCTTCAAGCGGTCCTGAGGGAGGCTGTTTCGCATCTGCAACTGCCAAAGTTGATCACAGGCCTTTGCAGATCGTGAAAAGTGAGGACAGATATGGCGTGCAACTGTCAGCATTTCCTTTACATCAGGATGTTGCAGAAACTTCTGCACCACAAGATTTAAACAGTGAGCCATGCATGTAACACAAAAAAAGCCACCATTTGTGATGCATTTCACCACATTTGACTCATTGTCACTTGCTATGAACCCAGCTCTCAGGGACAGGGGATTCAGCCACTTGTCAGTTTCAGTCAGTACCATGTCCAACATGTTTTCACCAGTGTGTGAACAGGTCACATTGCACATAGCAGTGCTGTCGAATCCCTGGAAGATTGCTACCATGACACTTCACATTACTGCACTGATTATTCACACTATCAACAGCACAAACAACCCCCGGCACCTGAGCCCAGTGTGCAGTTATACACAAATATGTACTCCCCACTGTTTTGCCACTTGTCCACATATCCATACTTAAATGGATGAATGGAGAGGAGGACTGTTGAAGGGCATGTCTTACTGAGTTGGACACAGTATGTTACAACTAGGGGACAGCACGGGTCTAAAAGTATGTCCTGGATGGAACTCTCCATTTTTGACAGGCATGTGAAGCAAGCTGCCGGAACCCAGAATTCTCCACAAAGGAAAAGGGCAAAAGATCAATTGCCAGCATTTCAGCTACTGCAGCATTAAGTTCACATGACATTGTATGATTGGGTGGATACTTCTACTTATGAGCAAAGACACTCTGTAACGTAGGCTGACTTAAACGTTTTATATGGGGTGTGATGACAAATGGTTCTGCTCTGAGAATGGCAGGGAGTTGAGTGTGGACGTTTGATGAAGATGGTTGAACAGGTGATGATGACAAACCCACAAATGCAGTTATTTTGCCACATTTACCATCCGGAGTTGATGTACCACTTGCACTAGACATACTGCATTCACCACCACCACCACCACTAAAACTGCTACCCTCACCAGCACTGGACAACATTTCAAAATCATTATGCTTCTCCATCTCATCATGCCTGTAGTTATCCTCTGCTCTTATTTCATCACTACAGATGGTTATGGGTGACTTCAATGCCTGGGTCGATGACAAACTCTCGCCTTTTAGACAGAACTTACTCCAGTTGTTGACATCACTGGGCTTCACACAGGTTGTTTCCTCAGCTTCCTATAGTCATGGTCATTCTCTGGATTTGGTTTTCCTCCTGGGGATTGAGGCCTCTGACTTGGGGGTGGAACCTCTTGGTTGGTCCAATCATTACACTGTGAGGTTCAATTTTTGCACCCCCCTCTTGCAAGTCTGCTCCTGTGGAGATGGTCAGTTTCTGCCCTTTACGAGACGTGATCTCTGAAGACCTGGCGGCAGTGATTGACCTCTCGGAGTTTCCTGAAGCCAGCTCAGGCCCGGAGCTATTGGTTCTGGCCTATAATAAGGCCATTTCTTCAGCCCTTGACCTGATTGCTCCTGTCCACATTCATCCCCTTCCACTCTGCCCTCCGGCCCTTTGGTTTGATGGGTCTTTGAGGGAATTGCAGCAGTTGGGCCAAAGGTTAGAACATCGTTGGTGGAAATCCACCCTGAAGGCCAACCATCTTAGTTTGGTGGAGCATTATCAGCTCTACCAATCAGCGATCTCCCGTAAGAAGGCAGAGTTCCTGTTCAGGGAGTTCGCTGTCGCTCAGAATTGACCAGCTCAACTGTTCCGAACTGAGGATAGGTTGTGCAAACCAGCCTGCCTGCAGCTCCGTCAAGCTTTTTTTACAAAAGGAGTGTGATGAGCTTGCTCAATTATTTGCAAATAAGGTGGCCAACATCAGGTCGGAGATCCGCTTGACTCGCTTTAAGGGGGATGCTGTTGGTTGGTGCCTGATCACTATACCTCGGGCTTCCTGGAGTACCTTTGACCTGCCAGAGCTCAGAGATATTAAGTGAATTGTCCAGGGGATGCGCCCTACATGCTGTAGTTTAGATCCTGTCCCAACTTCCCTGATTTTGGGTTGTTATGATATCATTGGCCCGGCTCTGGCTCAGATTATCCGGTGCTCCTTGGAATCGGGTGAGTTTCCAAGCTCTCTGAAGGAGGCAGTGGTGACACCCCTTCTGAAGAAAGCTTTGTTGGATCTGGACACTCTAGCTAACTACAGGCCTATCTCGAACCTTCCCTTTATAGGAAAGGTTATTGAGAAAGTAGTGACAACTCAACTGGAGAACCATTTGACCATCCATAGTGTCTACGAACCTCTCCAGTCTGGTTTTCATAAGAGGCATCATTCTGATATTGCTCTGGTTCGGGTGCTCAATGATCTTCTGATGGAGGGAGATTGGAGAAACTGTTCCATTCTGGTACTCCTTGATCTCTCTTCAGTCTTTGACACTGTAGACCATGGGGTGCTGTTTGAGCACCTGAGGTCCATCTGTGGCCTGACTAGTACAGTGCTCAGATGGTTTACATCTTTCCTAAGTGGTAGAACACAGAGAGTTGTCTCAGAGATTTTTTCTTCTGACTCTTTCCCTCTGTCTTGTGGGGTCCCTCAGGGCTTAGTGTTGTCCCCCATGTTGTTTGCTGTGTTTGCTACCTCTTGGAGACATTGTAAGATGGCATGGGCTGAGGTTTCATTGCTATGCTGATGAAACCCAGCCCTACCTGTCTTTTGCCTCTGACCAGGCTAGTGCTCTCTCAGTATTTAATAGATGCCTCACTGAAATCCAAGACTGGATGAATTCAAGCTGGTTGAAGTTGGACTCGGGAAAGACCAAGGTTATGGTTGTGGACCCGGGGTGCAGGATATAGGGGTTGAGGACTGATCAGCCCTCTGGATTATTTCTGGAGGGGGGCTCAGATCCTTTCCTCAGAATGGGTGCACGACCTGGGAGTGGTGCTTGATGACGGGCTGACCCTTTGTTATCAGGTGTCAGCAGTCATTAAGTCAGCCTTTTATCATCTTAGAAACATTGGCTGGGTCAAACACCTTGTTCCGTCCAGCGATTTGCCTGTGTTGGTCCACACCTTTGTGACCTTGTGCCTTGACTACTGCAACTTCCTTTACTTAGGGCTTCCTGGAGATGATATCCGCCACTTGCAGCTAGTGCAGAACGCTGCCGATCAATTATTGACAGGGGCATCTAGGAGATTGCATATTACCCCTGTGTTGCGCGATCTGCACTGGCTGCCAATTCAGTGGCAGATCACCTTAAAGGTAGGTTTATTGTCCTACAAAGCCCTACACAGACTTGGCCCCAACTACTTGAAAGAGCTTCTGATTCCTTACACCCCTGTGCGACAGCTCCGTTCAGCTGACGAGGGGTTGCTGGAGATTCCAAGGGTTACTTTGAAATCTTCTGGGTCCTGTGCTTTTATGTTTGCTGCCCCAGCCCTCTGGAATTCTCTGCCCCATCAGCTTTGGAAATGCACGACCAAGGGGAGCTTTAAACAGGCACTAAAATCTTTTTTGTGGACTCAGGCTTTTTAATAAATTGTTATGATTTGTCATTGTTGTTTTAGGAATTGGCCCAGATATTCAAACTGTGCCAAAAAAGTGCACAACAGCAGGAGCAAGCGCCAAGTCCACTGTGCCCATGCGCAAGAAGTGCGATATTCAAAAACTGCGCAGGTCAAGATGCGCCTGCGGCACATGACTGAATATTGCGCCACCTGCACCATAGTGCAACCAGGGATGTGCAGTGGCACAGTTCAGATGCACCATAGCACAACCAGGGATGCTCAGTGGAGCAATTCAGATGCGCCATAGCACAACCAGGGATGCTCAGTGGAGCAGGGCAGCAGTGCAACAGCACAACCAGGGATGCACAGTGAAGCAGGGCAGCAGTGCAACAGCACAACCAGGGATGCTCAGTGGAGCAGAGCAGCAGTGCAACAGCACAACCAGGGATGCTCAGTGGAGCAGGGCAGCAGTGCAACAGCACAACCATGGATGCTCAGTGGAGCAGGGCAGCAGTGCAACAGCACAACCAGGGATGCACAGGGACAGGATGCGGGGGCCTGCCACCCATGCCACAGATGGTCAGAGGAGCACACAGCAGAACAGATATCACCTCCCACACCCCATGCACTGCATAACTGGGGGAGAGCTGGAATAACCACTGGCCCATGGATACCAGCAACAAACCCACAGCCAGGGCATGGTGCCCCAGCACACCCCCTGGCAAGCTGTGACCGACACACAAGGAGGTCTGACCACCCTGTGCCACACCATCCCACCAATGCAGAGCACACCCTGCACCATGATCCCCAGACACCCTGCCCAGGAGCAGCGTCCACCAGTGCAGGACACCCCATGCATGCCACCACCCCCACTGTGACAATGCAATGCTGTGCACCACAGAACCATGCAAGGCAGCTCCACCATGAGCACCCGTCAGCGGGTGGCAGCAGACAGTGATGCAACAACTGCATACACAGTGCCACCACACACATCCCCCCTGAGGTACAGCTGAGAGACCGACCATGCATCGGCACATGAGATACCCCACACATGACAGGGCATGCCCCGGACCCCACCACCAGTGGTACAGCACCCTGCACACCCTCCCAAGGACACACCCTGACCCAGCACTGGCCACAACAGCCAGCGCAGACACCCACCATGGTTCATGGAAGCATGCGCCACACAGGATGCAACACAGTGCATGGACAAACACCCACCCATACCCAAGGGCACACCAACACAGGGACGCAGTAGCAGAGCAACCAAGCCCCAAGCATGTGGCCACAAAAACCGTGTACACACGGCCAGCACCCCTCCATGGCACAGGAGTGCCAGCCAGCCTGTGCAGGCACCATGGAGCTGAACGACACCAGCATGCGCCTGGAGCACAAGTGACAGACAGTGGTGCACATCCCCTGTGACACACACAAGCAACAGCATGGAGGTGGGACAACAACAGTGGAGGCCACAGTGCCACCCGAGGCAGACATGCACCACACCAGTGACAGAAGGCAACCCGCCATTGTGCCGGGTACAGTGGCTGTCCAGCATGGACAGCCACTACTGACATGCCAGTGGACCGTGCAGGTCACAGACATGCAAGGGTGTCAGCTGCACAGGCCATGGACGGTCTGACAGGTGCACCATGGACACAGTGTATGCACCATGGACCACTGTAAACAGTCATCCAGTGCACAGGGAACAACACACAAACCACAGACAGTAACTGATAGCTACTCCCACACCATAGTCACTTTCCTTACGGACACACACACACACCCATGGCTGCACCATCCCTGACGCCATGCACACCACTGCAGCTGAGCACCTTTAGCTCACTGCAAATCAGAGACCACCAAAGTAGGCATAACAAAGCAAATGTATTTTAAAAGATCAAAAACAACTATTTACAGCTATGTACAAAAGGTTAGGGGGAAGGCCACAAACCAGGTGGGGGTGCGTAAGGGGCAGGGGTGAACAAATGGTAGAGGGAAGGAGGGGTGTGAGGGTGGGTCCAGGGGGGTAGGGGTAATCACAGGGTGAAACAAGTTAAGTGGGATCCCTGCTCCCTGCTCTGAATTTGCCTCCCGACATGCCCCCTTCTGACTCCCAGATGGTCTATGCATTCCAAAATCTCAAGGGAGGCCCTGGCCACCTGCAGTATATCCTGCAGTGTCCATTTGATAGTCTGCAACTGCCGTCCACCTAGGACAAGAGAGCAGAGTCAATAGGTGTGAATGTACAGCCCCCTGCAGCCCACCCACTGTGCATGGCATACAGCCGTGGGACATGCCTCTGTGATGGTGTGCGACCACCCACAGTGATCATGTCCAGAAGACCTGCTCACCCAGGCACACACAGCCATGTGGACCGCTGCACACACCCACCGGCCAAGTCCTGCACGGCACCACCGTAGCTGTACAGTGACATGGCTATGTGGTGCGAAGGCACATGGACGACCATTGACACACTCCCAGACATGCAGTGCCACTGGACAGTGCTGACTGTACCATGTTGCATGCATGGCAGTGGTGTCAATGGATGGTGGCCATGCCCCGCTGCCTGCCCTGTTACACAGCATGCAAAAAAAAATAATGGATGTAAGGCACTCACCATCATCAGGCTGGTCCCTGCGCTGGCCTTGTATGGCCACCCTTGCTACATGATGTGCCTCACACCACAGCCTCCCCTCCCTGGCATGCCAGCACTCCTCAGGGCCTAGGGTGCAAACATGGAGTGAGGAACATCAGTACAATCCGGTAGCAAAGTCCCCCCAACCCCTGGTGTGTGCAATCCCACACAGCCATACCCATCTGCCCCCAACCCTATACCACCACCATGGCCCACACTGGACGCCCCCCCATGCTGGACACATGCCACTGCAATACCTGTATGGATGTTAACAGTGTACAGATGGGGCACCTACCTGGCCATGGAACTGCACCCCTCCTGGCGCGTGACCACAGGCAGGCAAGCCTGTCCTGGTCCCTTCACTGCAGGTCCCCATAGCAGTGCCTGCACTGCTCAGCCGTGCGCTCTATGCCTGTCACCTACTCCAGGGCCACCGCCACCTCCTCCCACACAGCACTCATGGCCCTGTCCAGAGGTGCCTCCCCAAATAGAGCAGCAGCATGGGGCTCCACCAGTGATACTAGGTTGACCAGTTTGACCTGGCTCCAGATTGGTGCCCATCTCCATGCCATCCTCCAATCTTTCAGTATCAAAATGGTGCTCTGTAGCACACGTCTGCCACGTGCGGATGCTGTGCGGTACTGCACTGCCATTCCCATTCGCGCTGTCAACGAACAACACGATAGAGGTGCACCCATGCGTATGCATGGCGCCTAGGAGCAAAGGTCAGCACAGGGTCAGGGGTCTCTCACGCATGGACCACCACAGCGCAATTGGTACTCACCGCGTGTAGCGTGGTAGAGCACCTGTTTCGCACTTCCTGTTGCGGCCTACCGCGCTGTGGCTCCACGGCACCTACGGAACCCCAGTGCCAGAGCGCCATACATGTGAACAGTGCAGTAGCACCACTGGAACAATGGTGGCCATGCCTTGCGCTGCCTCCCATGCACAGCACATCAGCAGCGTGGCAGGCGTCAGTGTCAGCACCCCGGACATGCGCCGTTCCGTGTCCACTGCGCACGTCACAGAAATGCACCCTTGCCTGAGCATGTTCAACACAATTGCGTAAGGTGCAACAGCACGATATTCAGCTGGCATATGCAGATCAGCTAACCAACTATTCAATGGCACAGATACTGCATTATCATCCACTTAAAATTGCGCCTCACCTCATTTGCATGCGTTGCACTATATAAATGTGACATTGGGCTGCAGAGGCCTTATTCTGGTATTGAAGTCTATTGTGGTGAGTTGCATGCTGTTTGGGAGTGTGGACTGTGGTGTGTGGGAGATGCATGGGACTGCACAGTCAGAGGTAACTCCTGTCATTCCCACAGGATCAATGATGAGCGATCGTGAGGTGGATGAAGAGGAACAGAGATGTGGGAGGAAGAGGAGGCCAAACTTCACCAAGGCAGAAACAGATGCCCTGTTTGAGGCCTACCTTGACCATGAGCTGCTGCTCAGCAGACAGTGGGGAACACGACAGGCTTGTGCTGCTGCATGGGGAGAGGTGGCACGTGCCGTCAACCTGCGTGGCAGCCACCAGCAGTCCATGCAGGAGTGCAAGAAGAAGGTGGGCACGGACAGGTGGAGGATTAAGGATAAGGTGCCTGCCATCAGGGCAGCATGGTCTGCGACTGGTGGGAGACAGCCGGCCATGCAATGCCTGACCCCACAAGAAGAGCGGGATGCTGGCAGCATGCAGCGTCGTGCCATCGAGGGTGTTCCAGGTGGTGGATTCCAGATGGGTGGTAGCCCGTCACTGCATGGTAGGTCCTGATCTGTCACTGGGGGGGAAGACACAGGGTAGAGCAGACACATTAATGCTACTGTGTTCCCTTACAGCTCTTGAGCGTCTACATGGGTCAGCGGTGGTGGGCTCGTCCACTGAGGGTGATACCATGGACACAGAGGAGGGCCCGTCCACCTCCACAGGTGTCTGAGGGTCAGGGCAACAGTGGGCCTGCCTGGCTGTCTGGACTGATGTTGGTGGAGCAGGTGCGGATGAGGCCCTGCCCATGTCCCAGCGTGCCAGCATCCATGGATGCCAGCATGCTAAGACTCGGACTGGTGCTGGATCCATCACTGATGATGATGGAGCTCACATCATGGACAGTGATATGTGTGTGCCACAGGATGGCCACACAGCAGGTTACAGCACAGGCATAGCCATGGGTGGTGCTGCCATGGAGGCCTTCGTGACATTACAGTTCCAGCCTGTGCCTGTCTGCACCAGTGGGGCAGCACTGGTGTGTGTCCAGGACAGTGGGGCTGTTGCAGCAGCTGCAGCGGCACTGTTGAGCCCTGGAGGGCGGCAGCTGGAGGGGCAGTGTCAGCAGTCGCCCAATGGCCATTGGGGTACAGTGCCAGGGAGCGGTATCAGTGCACTGCCTGTGGACATGCCGAGGCATGGCCCTGGTGTGCAGTGCCCACCCTTAAGGGGTGCTGCCCATCAGGGCTGTGAACACCATGAGGAACAGCATGCCAATCAGGCGGATGACCTCTTAGATGAGCACACCTGCATACTCCAAGATTCAGTCGATCAACAGTTGCGGCTTGTGATGGCGGTGGATGCACTCAGTGTGGCCCTGCACCAGACAGAGGAGCAGCACAGCAGGGATACCGGTCTGCTCCTGGCAGGGATGGACTGGCTGTGGGAGGATGTGACCGCCACCATTGACGGTCTGACACAGACAATCACAGCTGTCATGGCCACAGTGGGCACACAGTTATTTGCCCATGCATCGCAGACACCGTGCAGTGCAATGTCCACCCCCCATTCCCGGCATCGTGCGACACCCTCCTTGTCGACACCGAGTTCAGCTGCGGGCATCCCGTGCACGCCTGGCGCAGGCATGTTCAGTGTGATGCAGACCCCTGCATGAGCACGGTCATGTTCACACAGCGGAACCGCTGGGGGACCGTCGGTGCCACCCCATGAGGCCATTGGTCAGCTTGTCACTGCTGGCTGGTCTCGCGGGCCGCCATGCATCCGTGGTGGTCGTGGCACTGTGGCGCATGACTGACCTGTCTCCCACCAAGGCTACTGTCTGACGCTGCCCTGTGTGCAGTGTGTTGGTCAATATGCAATGCATGGGTGGGGTACCCTGCCCTGCAAACACACACATGTTCCATCTGCACACCCTCCTGGCTGCTGTCTGCTGTGGTGTGCATGATGATGCCTGCATTGTGCTGTCCACCACTGTGCAATGGTGCCTAGTGTCAGACACACGCACAATGACAGGAACTGGGCGTGGTGGTCTGTGGACGTGTGTGTGGCTAGGGGTGGTGGTTGGGGTCGGCGTGCCTCCTACCCATTGTGCATGTCTTGTGGTGTGTGTGTGTGTGTGTGTGTGTGTGTGTGTGTGTGTGTGTGTGACCACGTGCTGTGTTAGACCTTGCCTATCCCTGATGGCGTGTGCGGTTCCATGCTCAGCCAATTCCCTTTATGACATGCACCCCTTGGGTTTGTCCATGCATGTTTGTGGGTTGTGTCCTTGCCATTGGTGGTTGCACATGGCCCCATGACTTACCTGGGTTGGTTGAAGTGCTCCTCTGTGATGGTGTCCCAGTGCAGCTTTGCCATCTGGATCAGTTGGGGGTCTCTTTGACCAAGGGGAGGCTGCCCATCACCGTCTTCACCAGCGTCCTCATCATCCCCATCGCTGTCCCCCTCTTCAACCTGTACAGCTATCCCACAGTCGTCGGCCATGTTGTGCAGGATGCAACAGGCCAGGAATAGCCTGCAGGCCTTTGAGGGGCTGTACTGTAGGGCACTGCCAGACGTGTCCAGGCAATGGAAATGTGCCTTCAGCATCCCAAACACCTGCTCAATGACAGTGCATGTGGTGGCATGTGCCTCATTGTAGTGTTGCTGCCATGGAGTCACTGGCCGCCGGTATGATGTGAGCAGCCAGAGACGGAGTGGGTATCCATTGTCACCTGTGTACAGAGGGTGGACATTAGTTTGGTGATCAGCATCGCCCTGCCATGGGCCATCTAGGTCAGTAACCATGTCACCTCTGACTATGCCCCTCTCAAGATCCATGTCTTTCTGCGTGATTTGCATACTCACCCACTAGGTGGCCAGTGGGGATGTCCCCACTCTTGAACCTGTGGCACAGTGCAGACTGGTGCCAGATGAAGGCATCATGTGCTCCCCCAGGGTGTGTGGCACAGACATTGGTTATGTGTCCCCTGGCATCGCACACCACCTGGCAGTTGATGCTTGCACACACCTTCCGATTCATGTATGCGACCCCTTCGGGGCCAGGTGGTGTGCGGATGGCCACATGGGTGCAGTCAGTGGCCCTGAGCATGCCAGGCATACGTGCTACCCTGTGGAACTCCTGTATGTTTGCTGTGTGCTCCGCCAGTGTGCTGGGGAAATGGATGTATTCTGCAGCATGTGGCAGCAGTGTGCTGAGGAATTGAGTGAGTAGGCATGACGTGGCCAACTGGGTTATGCCTGCCATGTCCCCTGTTGGTCTCTGGAAGGTACCTGTGGTGAGCAGGCACATGACAGCTGTCACTTTGGTCTCCACCGTCGTGTGGGTGCCTGCATCACATCACTGCACAGATCACAGAGCCACCTCAGGATCGCCCAGTTCAGGCAGTACTGGCCCATGATCTCAGTGTCAGTGTACAGCTCGAAGCTGGTGCGGGCTCACTACTGCCTGTTGGGGGCATACCGCCGATGGGCCCTTCCACAGCCGTGGCCCCCTGCTGCCTGCCTTCTCACACCCCTCATTACTGCCTCCATCTGAATGGTAGCACTGGCCATGTCCTTGGCTTGTGTTACCCCCCCCGGCAGCTGTATTACCGTTCACCCCGCTGTCCTCACTGCTACTCCTCCTGCACTGGGAACACCTCCCAGTATTGTATGTACTGCCCACTGTCCGTGCCCTCAGTCCTATGTGGCACTTCCCACTTTCTTCCTGTGCAGTGGCACAGGCTCCCCACTCCTTCCCTGTTCCTGGTGGTTTCCAGGTGCTCTGTCCTGCTCCTGCCCTGTCCTGCTCACAGCTACTGTGTGCCTGCTTGCAGTTCTCCCACATGTGGCTTTCCTGTAGCGTTCTTGCATCTCTCTCTTGTTCCTTTTTATTTTGGATAATTTCCACTATCGTGCAACTTCCGTTTGCTCCCCTATTGCGCATGGCGCATGCTGTTGAATATCACACTGCGCCATTTATTCATGGTTCCGCCCCCTTCAGTTGCGCATGCATTCATTACCATTGTGCTCTTGTGCATTGTGAGTTGGGGGGCGCGTCTGCCTCCCGCTGAATATCTCAGAATGGTGCAGTTTTGGATTTGCGCTGGTGCATCCCTGTTGCGCATGGCGCAACCCTTTTGAATATCTGGGCCATTGTGTTTTACAGTAAATACTGTAAAATGCCTTGATATTTGAAAGGTACTTAAATAAAGTTATTCAGATTATTACTGCACCCATTTAATTTCCTACTTGATTTAACAGTCACGGAAGGGGATAACATGCTCGTTATGGTTGATGATGTGGGTGAACACACCACCGTGGTATTTGCTGCCATCTTGTGCTGGGTCCACAGTGCCATGTGCCTGTTCTTAAGATGTGTATGTTGTCCTTCTGTGCCCAGATGTCTCCCCTTTTTACCTCCACTCACACGCACATGGCAAACCTGGCAGATTGCAACTGACTCATCATTTGCATCAGGCACAAAAAAATCCCAAACAAGGGACTGATGCTATACTTTTAACATGTCATAGATGCTGCTTATTGGACTCCTTTCTTTTAAGCCATGAAGTGTGTGGGGGGATGCTATGTGATTTTTCGGGCAGAACATACTTGGACTGCAACTGACCTCCACAACTACCTATCATTATTACTGGGTCATCATCACCACCATCAACTGAAACTGGTAAATCACAAGATTTTATGGGGGGAGGTGATTAATGCAAACAGACACAGACACCTTGAATTTCTTTTTCTCCAGTTCCCAACTGGGGTCAATTACATCATCGTCATATTCATCAACATCACTCACATCCACATCTTCTGCTTGGATGGTGACATATGGACTGCATGTTGCAACCACAACAACAACATAATCATCAGATTCATCATCATCATCAACACCACCATCACCTGATATTTTTTTCACCACACTGTGAATCACTGCATGGAAAATGCATGACCTGAACCACAGTGGAAAAAATGTCACATTGTATACTATCGTTGACATGATTATCAGAATCCTCAGGTTCAGTTACTGGGATGTTACTGGGAAGTATGACATCATCTACACTGCCACTCACTCACACTGCTTCACACTCCACTATATTTTTGGACAAGGTACACTGGTCAGAAGTGAAACTTGAGGCAGTAATACTCATACCACCACCAGTAACTGCACCAATACCACTAGCTGGGACAACATTATCTCCTCCAACTATGAGTGAAGTTACTGATTGAGCTGTAAAAAAACATTGCAGGAGAAATACCTTTCCTCACATCAGCAATGCACTTCTGCGTCTGTGTACTACCACGCCCACAGAAAATCTTACCACTGGCAGCAGTGCCATGGTGAGAAACAGCTTTGCTTGCACATCTCTTTGCGGGCATTTTGGGGGATCAACAACAATATTCTAAACAAATTTAGATTTTGGAACATTCGTTCTGGGTGGGGGGATGCTGGATGTGAAGCAAAAAAAAACAACTGTGGCTTCAGCAACAGATATAGATGTAAATTCACAAGTTCAACAACACCTTAACTAACCAGTGGTGCTGAAGTCACAAACAATCCAATCAGGAAAATAATTCCTTTTGCAGGTGGGTGGGGGGGGGGCACTGACTGCAGATTTTTACTGCAGTGCAAGCAGCAAAACAAAGAAAATATACCACAATGGCAGTACAAAATCATGCAGCTTCAGTGGATAGCAGGTTCACACTGCTGCACCTGCAATTACACTGTGGCACAATAAAAGGTGTATTATTTGATGTCACACACCACACACACACTCACACGCACACACACACAATTTGTCTACAAGTAATGTGTAGCAAATTGAAAACTTTAGTAATATACCACGGATTATAAACAACCTGAAATTATGAACTGCTGCACCAAATCCACACAACACACAATCAGCAAAATAATTTCAACAATTACTGACAATATTACTGTGTGTACATTAACACAGTCAGTTATATAACAAAAATATTACCAAAAAACAAAGAACTCCCTATTTCTCCAACTTAAATCTACCTACACTACAGATACGCTCCTCTCTCAAAGCACACTTTCACTGTCTCTTACCACACAGATTCAATGTTGTACATTAACATTTAAAATCCACACACAAACAATAAATGCTCAATGATATGAGCACAGCTGGGTTTCCTACAATTGATGAACTAAAGTTCGAGCAAAACAAATTACTCAAAAAGGCTTTTTTAACAGCTTTTAAAAGGTTTCAATAACAGACAGCTCTCAGAGCACACTGTCTCCTATAGCTTCCTACACACACTACCCCGATACACCGAACTGAGGCTGTGCAGAACAATATAGAGCCCATGTGACCTGAAATCCCATGATTTACTGCAAAATTCGCCTTTGGAGCTTAAAAACAAGGCGAAGTGAGGTGAAGTACATTGTTTTCAATGCATTTCGCCTTTAAAATTGGTGGAGTAGTGGTCTGGGAAGGCGGAGTAATGTGAAGTCATTGTTTTCAATGGACTTCACTTTACCAATTATAATGTAAATTACTTCACTTCGTGTTGCGGAGTACTCCACAAATTCACCTTTGCTCCACAAATCACTTCACAGAGTGAATTAAGCCCACTTCACCCACCACTGATTTTGAACTCTTATATTTAAAGTGCCCTCACTGTTTGGAAAGTGTTGCAAGGTACTAAATTGGACCATTGTATATGAACATACAAACATACAAAAACACCAGCAGAAACAAGCTATAATGGTCTATCAAGTCTGCTCACATGTGCGGCTCACAGTTTAATTTACTGTAGCTGCCCCCCACCTATTTCCAGTCCCCCCCAAGTTTATCATCTCACACTGCCATCACCCCCTCCCCAGCCTTCCCTCAGTTTTAACCTTTTCTTTGGCCCTGTCCGACTCCCTCTTAAAACTGACCACATTTTTTAGTGAGATCACCTCCTCTGGAAATTAATTCCACCTTGATGCCACACTGTCCATGAAATAGTGCCTCCTCATTTCCATCTTGAATCTTCCCCCCCTCCAATTTCAGACTATGTTCCCTTGTGATTCCCCCTTGTTAAGCTGAAAATGCCCTCTGTGTTAACCTTATTCATACCTTTTCAAGTATTTGAAGGTTTCAATCATATCCCCCATATCCCCCAATCATATCATAGGGACACTTCTATCTTCCAGGGAATACATATTGAGCTCAATCAGTCTTTCCTCATAGGGTTTGTCCCCCAGACCTAGGATCACCTTTGTTGCCCTTTGCTGCACCCTTCTCCAGTAATTTGATGTTATTTTTAAATATGGGCACCAGAACTGCACACATTACTGCAAGTGTGGTCTTGCCAGTGGCCTGTACAATGGTAAGATGACCCCCCACCGGTGATTTCTGAGCCGATGCACTGCTGTATTTTGTTTGCTTTGCCTGCTGCCATACAACACTGTGCAGAGTGCTTCAAGTCCCCTGTGACAAACACCCCTAGATCCCTTTCCTCCTCTGAAATGGATTTCTGCACTCCTCACAGCCAGTAGCTAATCACAGGGATTCTGGCTCCCAGATGCATGACCTTACACTTCTTAGCATTGAACCTCAACTGCCATGTGCCTGACCAGCCCTTGAGCTTTGACAGGTCCTCTCTGAGTTCCTGCCTCCGCTCTGCACTGTCCAATCTCTTACAAATGTTTGTGTTGTCTGTGAATAACCTGATTTTACTCTTGATCCCATCTGCTCTGTCCCTGATAAAGATGTTAAATAACACCAGTCTGAGCACTGAGCCCTGTGGGACCCCACTGGTTACAGGTCTGGGTTTTGATAGTTGCCCCCTACAGTTACCCTCTGCTGTCTGTCCTGCAGCCAGCTCCTGACCCACCCCACCAGTTTCTCCCTTGCTCCCAGATTTCTCAGTTTACTGAGCATCCTTCAATGTGGCACTAATTCGAGGGCTTTGCTAAAGTCCAGATACAGGACATCCACCGCATGGCCCCTGTCAAATGACCTTGTGACCCAATCGAAAAAGTCAATTAGGTTAATCTGACAGGATTTCTCTGAGACAAACCCATGCTGTCTTCTGTCCTTGAGACTATTCGCTTCCAGAAAGATCACTAGTCTCTCCTTTAGAATAGTCTCCATTAACTTCCCCACAATGGAGGTAAGGCTGACCAGTCTGTAGTTACCTGGCTCATCCCTGAGTCCACTCTTGTGAAGAGGTGCTACATGCACCATTCTCCAATCCTGGGGCATGCATCCTGTCTCCAGTGAGGTGGTGAACAGGTCCACCAGAGGGTCTGCCAGGACCGCTGCCAATTCTCTCAGGATTCTTGGATGCACGCCATCTGGTACTGGAGCCTTATCCACCCGCAGGGCCTTAAGGCTCTCTAAAACCCTCTCCTCCAGGATTTTACCATCAGTTACCCCTGCTCCCCCATTTCCCACCCCTATTTTCCCCTGTGGCATAGGCCCATCCTTTTGAACACTGAACAGAAGTACTCATTAAGTGCCTCCGCCTGGTCTGCCCCACTTTCTCCCCTTCCTCCTTTACTCTTAATTCTGACAATCCCAACCTTACAGCTTCTTTTCTCTCTTATGTACCTGAAAAATTCCTTTTCCCATTCTTTGATCCCCTGTGCCAGCCTTAGCTCCCTTGTAGCCTTAGCTGCCCTGACCACTCTACTCACTTCAGTGGATTTCCTCGAGAACTCCTCCCTGTCTGCCTCTCACATAGTTCTCCCATATTGACTAAAGGCTGCTATCTTCTCCCTCACTTTCTGTGCTACCTCCTTGTTGAGCTAGCTCAGTCTTTTGGTCCTGGACTTCTTACTCTGGGTCTTTATGCATGTGTTAGAGGCTTCCACCAGACCCAACTTGAGAATGAACCATTTCTGGTCAGCATCCATCTCTGGGAAGATCTTGGCAAGATGCCCCACTAGGATGTTGCCCATCCTACCAAAGTCTGCTCTTCTGAAGTCCACCACCATTTTCTTAGTCTTGGCTGCTTCTTTGCCCAAACTGAGGAAGAACCACACCAAGCAGTGGTCACTGCATGCTAGAGGGTCCTCCACCACTATATCTTGGATGTTCTCCCCACCTGACAATACAAGGTCCAGTATGGTACCCTCTCTGGTTGGCTCTGTCACCCCCTGCAGCAGGAAGCTATCCTGGAAAGCCTACAGGAGGACTCGTTCCCTGGCACTAGAGGTAGCTGGGATGCTCCAGTCAACCCCAGGCAGATTGAAATCACCTAATATGACAGTGTTGCCCTTACTACTTAGCCTTCTAATTTTCTCCCCCAACTTCCTGTCAATTTCTTCATTCTGTGAAGGTGGTCTGTACCCCAACCCCAATCTAACCTTCCCCGCTTTAGAGTTTTGAAGGTGTATCCATATGACTTCAGTCTTGTCCTCTTCTCCCTCCTCCTTGGTGCATAATATCCCTTCCCTTATGTACATAGCCACCACATCCACTCTCCCCTTCTGTCTTTCTGGTACAACCTGTACTCAGGGATCACGAGGTCTAAGTCATGGTATTTGGTGGCCCAAGTCTCCATGATGGCCACTATGTCTACCTCTACTTCCAATCTTAAGTGCCTGAAGCTCTACCTCCTTGTTAGCCAAACTCCTTGTATTTAAGTATACCACCTTCCAATGTGACCACTGCTCCCCCTTCCCCCTCATATTCTTCTGCATCACCCCCTTTTTGAATTCCCCTCACTCTCCTCCTGACTTGCTGGGGGGGGGCTTTTAGACTGCTTCACCTGGTGGTTTTGATTGGAGCACACCTTAATGTCCCACCTCCCTCATTAGCTTAAATTAATTTTAGTTGCTATGTATCCTTCCAGTTTTTGTTTCAGGACCCCTGTGCCCTACTTGCTAAAAAGCAGCCTATCCAGTGCATACAGTTCCTTGTTTTTCCATGTCCTGTCCCATCCCCCACCAGCCCATATCCCTTGGTCTCACATCATCCCCCCAACCATTTGTTGAATTCCTACTTCCTAACAGTACTTGCCCTATGGACTGCAAGAACCTCAGAAAATGCAACTGATCTTTCTGCCTTACTACAGATTCTTACAACCTCCTTGAACCTGTCCTGCACCTCCTCAACTCTGCACCCTTCCAGGTCATTTGTACCCAGGCGTACCACAGTGTGAGGTTTTTCCCATTCCTTCCCCATACACCTAGGTATAAATTGACCCACCATCCCCGCCATCATGCCTGACATACACTCCACTCATGTGCGGTGTTTCCTTGCACTCTTGCCTCCCCATCTCACAACTTTTAGTATCAAGTCTAAAAATATGATGATCCCCTCTCTCCTAATGCCTGCCCTCCTACCATGTGTTGTCCTTCCTTCTGTCCACAGTCCAGAGCCCATCTTCCTCCCCATTTCCTGTCTCCCCTATCTCCCTGCTTATCCCCTGCATTATCCCCCCTTTGACCTCCCCCTCACCACAACACTTCCTGCTAGGACTATCTCCTTCCCCTCTCCTATAACCCCTGAGCTGCTCACTCCTACCCTCATTGTGTCCTCCAGCTGCCCCTACTGTCCTACCACCTCCCTTGCCACTGTTACACTTTAGCACCTTGGCTCCACTCCCTGCTTCCCTACTACCCCCTTGGCACTGTTAGTGTCCATTACACTCACATGTTCCATGATCTCACCCTCACCACCTGTTCCTCCAATGTGACCAGCACGAAGAACCTGTTCCTAGACTCCCCCCCATGTCCTGAGCTTCTTCAGTTGTCTTGCCCTGTATCCTCTTTCCATGTTCTGGCTCTGATTCCTTCCTCCCAACTCCCCCACTCAGGGACCACCAAGCTCTCCTCCACTTCCTCAGAGGATACCAGGAAGGAGGTGTGGACAGAAAAGGGCACAGAGAGGGTTAGGATGGTGGAGCAAAGGTACGTCCCTACTCCCATGCCACTACCAAACTCCTACTACACACCGGCAGATTGGGACAGTCTCACAGAGGCACCCAAAGTAGTGGATGGGATGGATGTGAGGATCTTCCAAGGTGGAGACTTCAAGGGGGCAGCAGAAGATCCCAGAGGAGGAAGAAGAAGAAGCAACTCCTGGTGGGGGACTCCATAGTCTGGGGAGTGGAGCTGGGGATAGGTAGTGGGGTGGAGAGGTGAACTGCATGCTGGGAAGCATGGCTCAGAGTGATGGAGAGTGGATCCAGAGGATTGCTAAGGTGGCAGCAAGGAAGGGGGAGCCGGATGTCATTGTCCATCTAGAGACAAATGACTTGGCAAGGGATGAGTCAGGGATAGGGAGAGTGCAGAATGAGTTCAGTGAGTTGGGGAAGGGCCTATGGCAAGTAGCAAGCTCTGTGACCTTCTCAGAGGTGCTGCATGTCCACGGCAAGGGGGAGGTTAGGAATCTCCGTATCAGGGATTTCAATACATGGTTGAGGAACTGGTGCAGAAAGAAGGGTTTTGGCTTCACTAGGGACTGGGGCTCCACCTGGAAGGATGTGGGCCTGTACAAGGATGATGGTCTACATCTGTCTAGGGAGGATACCGATGTTCTTGGTGAGCAGTTTAAATGTTTCATTGGCAAACATTTAAACTAGCCAAGGGGGGGTGGTAGAAGGAAGAAGGAAGAATCAAACAGCCCACCCCCACTGGATAATGTAGTCAGCAGGGAGGAACCTAAAGTTGGGAAATCACCGATGGTAAATAAACAAGGAAAAGATAAAATGGTGGATCAAAGAAGAGGAGGGATTAAAGGTAGAGGAGGTAATGAGGGTAGGCATGAGGATAATTGGAGGGATGACAGAAGGAAAAGCAACAAAATTTGAAAGGCCATGTGAGCAAATGTTCACAGCCTGGGAAACAAAAATCCCAGACCTGGTGGCCTTGATGGCAGAGACTGACCTGGATATTGTCAATGTCACTGAGACATGGCATAATGGGAACTATGACTGTGATGTAGCTATACCAGGTAATACTCTATTCATGTAAGACAGGGAGGGTAAAAAGGGAGGAGGGGTAGTTCTTTACATCAGGGAGGGTATAAAAGCAACTGAGGTACAGGGATTGCGGGGGGGGTGGAGGCCCTGTGGGTCACCCTAGAGATGGGTAATGGCACCACTATTCACATGGTAGTGATCTAAAGACCTCCAGCACAAGAGGGAGATATAACAAACTTCTGGTGGAAGCCATCCATAAGATGGCAGCTAAAGAGGAAATTCTGCTAGTAGTTGACTTTAATCTGCCAGATATTGATTGGAGCACTTCAGCTGCAGCCACAGCCTGGAGCAGGAACATATTGGACTCCCTACAAGGGGCTTGTCTCAGGCAGCT
Organism: Neoceratodus forsteri; assembly: GCA_016271365.2. Classification (NCBI taxonomy): domain Eukaryota; kingdom Metazoa; phylum Chordata; order Ceratodontiformes; family Ceratodontidae; genus Neoceratodus; species Neoceratodus forsteri. The sequence goes on from CM057451.1 coordinate 834,998,298, forward strand.
GACCCTAACTGGAGCAGTAACAAAGATTTTTGAAACTTATTTCCTTACTTTTTGAGACAGTATAATAGTATCCTTATTTTACTGTGGGAGCTCTGGGTCCTTTGGACTCTGCACTCCCATCCCTCCATAAATGCGTGTATGTATGTATGTAGCTGTGGAAGAACACTGTGCTTCCTTTTAATTGCACAACAGTGTCCAAATTGTCAGCATAACCATCTTATTACCCCACCTCATGAAGCTGGTACAGAAAATTTTTGAATGCCCACCAAAATGAAGTTCTGCACAACTGCAACGTCATTCCGTGCCACAGGTATGAAAACACATTTTGGACAGGATTTGATAAATGACAGCTGTGACATACATGAGGTGGTGTAATAAGAAGGCTATGTTGAAAAGTTGGGGTCAAAATACAGTATTTAAAATGTCCAGCGCTATGAGCATGTGTAGTAAAATTGCAACAAACCCACTAACTTTGTCATTTTTAATAATTTTGACACCATATTTTCAACATAGCCTTCTTATGACCCTACCTCATGAACAAGGTCAGGAAACCTTGTCACATCCCATCTAAAAGGTGATTTCAACAACTGACTGCAAAATCACCTTTCACGTGGGAGTTTTATAATGACAGTCATATTGTTCCACAGGCAGGGTCCTCAAAAGGCCATGTTGAAAATATGGGTTCAAAATCTCAAAAAATGGCTAAATTATGCATAAATGTTGAACCCCCACTGAAATAGATTGAACCGCATTTACCTTAATTTCTGTCATTGTAGTAGCCAGTTTCAGCAGCAAGATGTGTCTTCGATCACAGAGGGATCTCAAACCTGGGACATGTTAAGGTGAGTGACGGTGTGTGGGGGTGTATTGGGGGTGTGTGGGGGTGCATGCTCAGTGGGAGATAGGGGTGGGTGTGCTGATCAGCTAGGACCATTTTCTTTTTTTTTCAGAAAAAAAAGAAAAGGATGTTTTTCTTTATTTCAGGCACTAGGCATGAATAATGGGGAGGATGTGCCACTAGGCACCAGGGATAAACGGCAGAACTGGATGGTGATTGGAGAACAGGGGCGGGACCACTAGACTACCAGAGACATAACAAGCAGCACCAGGAAGGCAATCAAAGAACAGGAGAGGGGGGAAGGGGGACTAGACTACCAGGAACATAACAGGAGTTGAAACCCCCATTAAAATACATTGAACCACATTTACCTTAGTTTCTCATATTGCAGTCGCCGGTTCCAGCAGTAAGATATTTCTTCGATCGGAAAATGGGACTTGAACCAAGGACCTGTTTAGGTGAGTGAGGGTATGTGAGGGTGTATTGGGGTGTGTGGGGTGGAGGTTGCTTAGTAGGAGGTGGAGTTGTGGGGGCTGATCAGTGAGGGACCATTTTTTTTTACAGGTTAAAAAAATTGAAGGAGCATTTTCTTTATTTCAGGTTTTTTTCTTCAATGGGAGGGTAGAGACTGCCACTAGACACCCGAGAATATCAAAGTGACCAACAGGTACAGCAATTGGTGGGTGGGGGTGTGCCACTAGACACCAGAGAAATGAAGAACATTGATCGGAGGGTGGAGGGTGTCACTAGACACCAGAGAATAACAAAAAAATTATGGGGACAGTGATGGGGTGGGGGTGTCACTAGACACCAGAGAATAACATAAAAATAATGGAGATAATAATCAGAGTGTGGGGGTGCCACTGAACACTAGGGATATAGATTTTTTTAAATCCTTTTTCGACAACCGATTTCCTGTTTCTTGATGACGAAAAAGGAATTGCGAAAAAGGAACTTAGCGAGTGGAGAAAAAGTATCTAAACAGTTAAAAAATACATTCAGAGGCCATGGGAGCTATAACAAAATACTAAGTGAAGCTCATCAGCTCCTGATAAGTAAGATGCATGTTTGGATGTCTGTAAAAAACATCCCTGGACAGTTTTATGACAGTTTGTTCTGTGAAAAAAGAGAAAAAAAGATGGCAGCTTGTAAAAAATGAATTTTTTCTTTCAAAAAAGGATTGACCCTTCATGAAAAAGGATCCTTTTTCATGAAGCCAAATCCTTTCTTGAACTGTATCCCTCTATCCTGGAGAGTGATCTTCCCATTGAAATTAATGAGAACTTAAAAATTCAATACCTTTGCAACAAATTAATATTTTTTCACCAAATAAACACATGGCAGTTCTGTTACCCAAACTGTATCTACCATAAAAAATGCATGCCAAAATTCTCTACCGCCTGGGTGCAAGGTGATGAGGACAAAACTGCCAAAGTGGCTACTTTTAAGGATTTTGCTTCTCAGAATCCACACATCCAACCAGAACTAAACTTGCCACATCAAGCAATCTAGCTCATGGGACAGCGCATGCCAAATGTTATGCAAATCCATCTATTGATTGCAAAGTTACTAAAGTGTAAAATCTGAGGTTTAGCATAAATCATGCTTCTCAACCCTATCTATAGGGGCACGGCCATGCCCCTATAAAATATACTGTATACAATATATGGAAACTTATAAAATTATTATTGGATATACAGGAACAACTATTTTCATTACACACACTATGGGTAAGGGGGTCAGAAAATAGATGGCTTACTAAGGATCTTAATAGTTTGATCAAACAGAGAAACGCTGCTTGGATAGCATACAAAGGGACCCCGACTCCTACCTTGTTGGAGCTTACATAGAAACATAGAAACATAGAAGTTGATGGCAGATAAGGACCGCAAATTAATTGATTAATATATAATGAAAACAACAGGGGACCAAGTTTGGACCCCTGTAGTACACCACACAAAATTGAACATAAATTACAAGACACTGACCCAATTGTAAACCCTTTGTGTTCTACCCTTCAAGGTCTACTTTCAATTTGGTGAGTCTTTGGATAAAACAAGCTAAATCTGACTATTTCAAAAATAAATGGGAAGTGGTATCCTGTGATCCCAAGGGTTTCTAGGATACCATTAACACCCTGGTGAGTCCTAAGGAAAGGCTAATTATTTCTTCCTTGCAATCCTTGGATAGGGAGCTAACCGATGTGTTTGAAACGGCTAATTTACTTAGTGATAAATTTTCTGATGTGTCAAGTTTTGTGTCCAGTTCTCTTGAAATGGAAACCTGCTTTGAAGAGGGGAAGTAGAAAGCCTCAACGGAAACCAATGTTTCCCCAGTGTTTTATTTTCATAGGGTTACTGCCACTGAGGTGTTGAAGTTACTTCATTTGTTACCAAATAACTTTAGTGACTGTGGGAAGGGCCTGGATGGGAGGTTTATTAAATCGGCTGCTCCTTATGTTGCTAGTCCACTTTGTTCCATCTCTAATTTGTGCCCTATAACTGGAGTTTTTCCAGAGGACTGAAAGCATGCACGGGTTGTGCCAGTGCCCAAAAAGCAAAATGCTGTTGTGACCAAGGATTACCATCCTATATCTGTTCTGAACCCTTTAAGTAAAATTCTTGAGAAGCTGGTTACTAGCCAGCTTTTTAATTTTCTTGAATTAAGTGAAGCCTTGTCAACCAAACAGCATGACTTTAGACATGGGCGTGGGACTGGCATGGCCCTGGTCAGGTTCTTGAATGCTGTCCAGAAAGGATGTGATGGGGTGTCCTAATGGGGGCAGTGTTCGTGGATCTGACCAGTGCTTTTGATTTGATAGATCATCCCCTGCTATGTTAGAAGCTTCTTAAATTGGGTTTATCAGATAAGGTTGTGTATTGGATTAAGGATTATTTGAAGGGAAGAACACAAAGGGTTTACAATTGGGTCAGTGTCTTGTAATTTATGTTCAATTTTGTGTGGTATACCACAGGGGTCCAAACTTGGTCCCCTGTTGTTTTCATTATATATTAATCAAATTCCAGCAATCTTTAGTGACTGTAATAGTCTTCTTTATGCTGACGACTTAATAGTCTTTTCCCATGATCAAGATATAAATCTAATTAATATTGCTTTACAGAAGGATTTTTATTCATTGTGTTCTTGGTTGTGCAGTAACTTAATGGTTATGAATGTGAAAAAGAAAAAAACAATGGTATTTGGTAGTACATTCAGACTGAAGGAGAACCCCTGTTTACAAATTCATGACTGCTCTGATATATTACTATAATAATAATAATGCTTTATTTATTTAGCTCAAGTCATAAAATCAAAGCACTGTACATACTTAAAACATCATAAAAACAAAACAGCTCACTTAAAAATTATTTACAGTACAATTTAAATAATTCAATTAAAATTATCTAAAGATCCCATATTAGAGACTGAATGCCTGCTTGAACAAATTTGTTTTCAGGCCTGTTTTAAACCTCTCCATGGTCCTGCATGCTCTAATCTGATGAGGTAGAGTTCCACAGTGATGGGGCACTGAACAAAAAAGCTTGGGCCCCAGATGTTTTCAACCACACCTTGGGAGCCTCTAACAACCCCTCGTCAGTTGAGCAGAGAAGCCATCCAGGGCTGTAGGGAGTTAGGAGCTCTTGCAGGTACAGTAGCTCAGACTCAGTCCATGCAAGGCTTTCCCACAGTTCAGTTTCAACCAGCTAGATTTCATCCAGTTATCGATTTCCACCAGACAGCTGTCAAACATAGAGATTGCACTATTGTGGTCGGGTGCAAAAGACAGATAGAGCTGTGTATCATCAGCATAGCAGTGAAACCTAGCCCATATCATCTTACAATGTCTCCGAGGGGCAGTATGTACACTGCAAATAACATGGGGACAGCACTGAGCCCTGAAGAACCCCGCATGGCAGAGAGAATGAGTCAGAGGGAAACAAAACAACACCACCCTCTGGGATCTGCCAGCTAAGAAAGATTGAAACCATCTGAGAACTGGACCAGCCAGGCCACAGATAACCCTCAGGCACTCGAGCAGCACCCCATGGTCCACAGTGTCAAACACTGAGGAGAGATCAAGAAGCATCAAGATGGACCAGCGCTTCCGATCTCTCGCCATCAGGAGATCATTGAGCACCCGAACCAAAGCGGTCTCAATACTATGTCTTTTCCGGAAACCAGACTGAAGAGGATCGTAGATGTCGTGGATTGTAAGATGGTTCTCCAGTTGCAGCACAGCCACTTTCTCAATCACCTTCCTAATAAAGGGAAGGTTAGAGATAGTTGGCACAGCAGTTTGGGTCCAAAGCAGCTTTCTTAAGGAGCGGTGACACCACTGCTTCCTTCAGGGAGCTAGGGAACTCACCCGAATCTAAGGAGCACCACACAATCTTTGCAAGGACTGGGCCAATGCACTCCATACACCACAATAATAGGCGTGTAGGGTCCAGATACAAACTACAGCATGTTGACAGCAAATTCTGGACAATCTGTAAGATGTCCATGATCTCCAGTAGGTTGAAAGATATCCAAGAAAACCAGGGCAAAGTGACTGCGCACTGACCACTGCCAGCCCCCAGAGAGAGCGCTGGATGGATCTCAGGCCTGATGCCAGCCATCTTATCCACAAAGAATTGCACAAACTCATCACACTTCACTTGTGAAAAAGCACCTCAAACCTGTAGACAGGTTGGGTTGCACAACCTGTCCACGGTTCGAAAGAGCTGAGCCAGTCGATTCTGAGCAACAGCAATCTCACTGAACAGGAACTCTGCCTTCTTATGTGTGATTGCTGATTGATAGCTTTGATAATAATCTATTAGTCTAAGGTGGTCGGCATCAAGAGTCAATTTCCATCAGCAACAATCAGCGACTGGATCAGGTCTATGAATTTAAATATCATGGGGTCCTTCTTGACCCAGGATTACCCTTTCATGCACAAATTTGGATTTTTAGCAGGACCATAAATCAGAAATTGGGGTTATTTTATAAATTTAAACAATTCCTGATGCAGGAATCCTGAAGATCTATTGCAATGGGAACTTTACTGCTTCACCTTGACTATGGTGCCCCTCTGTTTTATCATCTGAGCATGGCAGAGAGTCATGTTTTGAATGTGGTATATAACAATATTTGTCATTTTATACTTGCTATCCCTCTGAAGACCCATCACTGTACATTGTGTTCTTCCTTAGGTTGGTTATCCTTGAAGTCTAAATTTGTATACTCCTCGTGTTGTTTGATCCATAAAGCTATATATCTGAAAGATTCGTTCCAACTTCCAGATTTAGTGGGGATCAGAGAATCATCTGTTAATTTGAGGTCCAATAAGGGTATTGTACTGGAGTGTAACACAGTTAAGAATAAGTATGGTTTTCATTATTTTGAAGCTGCTGCCGAAATTTTAAGGAATGAGTTACCATTGTCTTTAAGACCAATTACATATTTTTCTGTGTTTAAAGGTCCACTGAAAATGCATTTATTATATCTAGATGTATGTAACTGTTACATGTGATTTTGTAAGCCAGCTCAGTGGCACTGAGGGTTAAGGCACTGGACGCCACACCTCACGGCACGTCGGTGACCCGGGTTTGGGAATGAGCCTGGGCCAACAGGGTTCAGCAGGGGAAGGAGAAGATTGAGCATCTGGAGGACTACTCTCTTCTCCTGGGGAGGGATCTGGGGTCTCCTTGCTTGGTGGCGGCTCCTGGTGGAGGCTAGGAGCATAGCCCAGCAGCAGAATAAGTTGTGGGGATTGGTGATGGTAGGCGGTCTGCAGGAGGAGTCCTACACTGATGCCATTGCACACCTTATCAAAGGGAGGACCTTAAGGAATAAAAAACTGCCTCATGGGTAGGCGAAGGTCAGATCAGTGGCCACGGTCCCATCCCCAATGTCGGGCTCCATTGCTCGTGCTTCCGTGTCTCTCTCCTTCTCTCTGTTCGCTCGTCTGGATTATAGATGCAGTGCTGGAAAGAGATGGTGGTCCTGCCCTGGAGGACTCAGAGCCGGAGGAGTGGGTGGGTGGCTGGATGAGGCAGGAGAGCAAGTGCCCAGCTGGAGGTGCAAGTCAGTGGGGGCTTCAGATGGGTAGCAGAAACCATGAGCTGAGTATCCCCCTGGAGAGAGGCCACCAGGGTAGGTGTACAAATAAAGTCTGAAAAAGAAAATGTGATTTTGACATTGTCCAATGTGATATTGTATGCTCGCATTTTTTTGCTATGTTTATGTCTGGGTCGGTCCGGAAGAAGGGCTTTGCACAGTGACCACACCCAGTTAACAAATTTAAAATGAAAAAAAAATGCAATGACCTACCAAGTAAGGCATTAAGCTGCATAACCCCACACTTAGCAAGTGTGTTCATTGCAAAAACTTACATACAGCAATAGAAAATAAGCCAGGGTGGTAACTTATTGGCTGGTGATGGGAAGGCTTTAAGTGAGTCTGGTGCTTGTGGGAGGGGAGTAGTAATTTCCAAGTGTTGTGCGGAGTTGAGTTATGTGTATGTCAGAGTCAGCCTTAGTCAAAGGCAGTGCCACTGTGTAAAAGCCCTGTGGGCACGTATACAAAAATATCTGTAAAACTGAGATGGATATAAGACTGGTGAGACAGTAAGTCATGCTACAAATCTAAGTGTATGTCAGTTCAGCTGTAGTCACTAGTGAGCTATTTACTTACAACCCAGTTACAGAGCTTGCAATTGTAGCGAGTGAGTAATATGGGCAATGAATGAGTATAGCGAGACAGGGGTAGACAACCTACCTCCGAGGTCCAGGTGCGCCTCGGAGAATGTTAATTTAGAAATAGTGGGGGATTCAGGGGGAGCAGCCCCCTGGGGGTGTGCAGGGGGCACAGCCCCGCTGCATAACTCTGCTAATTGAGTTATGGTTACTACAAGGGACCATAATCATGTTCCTTATGCTGCAGAGGTTGGTGCTAGGTGGGTTATGTGTGGCATTAGGGAGAAAGCATGGAGCATAGTAGATAGTACTGCACAGGTAGTGCTCGATAGCACCGCCGGAGCACCCAATGCTGTAGCGGGTGCTGTGCCAGATATTTATGCCCTAAGATGGACTGTCCAGAGGATTTGGCAGTCAGAGATAGTTGCACCCATGACCCCAGGTGGCGTGGAGGAGTTAATTATACCCCCAACCTATACATGTACCCTTGGAGGAGATCAATTCCTTGTACATGATTCGGGCAATAGAAATGAGCTGTAATTGGATGCGCTGCAATTGATGGTCACTGTAATTACTATTGCTATAAAATAGTAGCTGAAATTGCATTTGCTAATGTTAATTTGCAGAATTGACATGGAACCCAGATCTAAACATTACATAAACTAACACATTCAGCCTTGTTTGCACTAGACAAATTTTGTTTTTTATATGGGGTATCAATGTATACTCATGGATTCAATAGGTTTTAGTGTGTGTGTGGTTGTCAAAAACAAACACAATTTTATCCATATAGATGTTGTATGTTACTTAAGACCTCCTGAGTGCAATATGTACAAGAAATAATGAATTTGGGTTCAATCTTTGAATATAAAAGCATGTAAAGTTTTGGCCTAAACTGAGAGCTGGCCTATATTATAGTAGTAATGTGCACACTGTCAGTCACTCAAAGGTGGTAAATGACAGAGATTCTGAGCAGATGGGCTGTGCCAATCATTGTCTCCAGTGCCAGGTGGTGGCTTTGATGAGTGGGAGTTGGGGGTGGAGTGGAGGGTATTGAGTGAGTGGGCTTGGAAGGGGATCTGATGGTCATTTAGGGGTTGTGGATTGGGGAAGAGGGAGACAACTGGACACCAATGAATGGGGGTTTACTGTACACTGTATCAGTGATCAAAGGTGAGAGCACCAACTGGTTTCTTTAGATGAGTGATCAGGGCAGCAGTGACACTGGAAGAGACTGAGCTCCTGCTGTCAATCCATTACTCATCACATGGCTGAGGGGGTGGGGTGGGGGACAGTTCACACACCACTGTGTACAAGGATAATGGCAGGGTTTAGTATTTCGGTACTAGTAGAAGGCAAAATGTAGCATTCAGATTTCGGTGAGGGATACTAGTGGAGATGGTGGTTTTGGCGATAGCTACAGGCCTTGGCCAACAAATTCTTATTAACAGTAACTGTGTTGCAGTAAAGTGCATAGGCATTCCAGTACTCTGGCTAAGTTGGAACAAATTGCCAAGGGAATGACTGTTCCCTAGATGGTAGTGTGGGTAGGAAAACAATATAAATTGACATTTCCATAACTTTGTCTTGTAATTTTTATTATACACCTGTGATTTTCCATAGCCTGTCCTAATTGCACATTAAACTGCATAGTAGTAGTACTGTAGAAGTAGTAGGTGAATTTTATTGTAGCACCAAAAGGGCTGAATTTAGATGAAGTATTTATGTGTAGCATGTATTGCACATAAACAGGTCCAAAACATTTGTGCATTTAGTAGACATACTGTACATAGAGCATTATTTAAGACCTTCATGTGTATACACAAAAACTATACATTAACAATGGCAACAGCCAGCATCACTAAAGCCCAGTCATAAACTAAATACTAATAACTGTTGGTGGGGTTGATTTTAAAAGAGTCCTTAGATAGCCACAATTTACAGTGATCTAAGACTGTGGCAATTTTGGCATATATCAGGGGCCTTGTGCCATATTCTAAAAAAATGAGGGTCCCTGTACCCAAGACCCAAGATATGTCTCTTCCACAGGGTTGAGCTGGACAGGTGGCACAGCCACTGTGTTTGTCGGAATGGTGCATCAACTCCCCTGGCAGAACACTTGAGGGGCCATGAAGGTGGGGGGAAGAATACACCTGCCAGAAGGGGACTGGGGGCAGAAGAAGCATAGGGGTACCCAAGGATGTGATTGGAGTATGGCCACAGTGTGCAGGGGTTGAGGTGGCACCCTGTCTGAGTGTCTTGTGCTATTATAGACAGCTGGCAAACAGGGACTGGGACATAGCCTCAGAAGGATACAGCCCTAGCACATGCCCCATAGGTGCCACTGACCCCAACACCATTGGCAGGCAGCAGTCTGCCTCCATAAGGAAAGCCAGGTACCAGGGGACTGTCATGGTGCCTGTGGACCATTCCCAGATACCACTTGCACCCCGCAACCTAAAGGGACTGCTATCCGCTAACAGCGCTGGGGTCAGTGACACCTATGGGGCAGGTGCCAGGGCTGTATCCTGATGCTGGGCCCCTGTTGTTGTCTGCCAGCCCCCTTTACCCAAGCCAATTAGCTGCCTCTAATAGTACAGGGTACCCTCACAGGGTGCCACCTCATCCCTCACTTATTGCTGCCATGCTCCTATCACCTTCAAGATACCCCTGTGCTCCTTATGCCCCCTTTCCCTGTCTTGCAGCCCCCTCATTGCTGCCCTGCCCTGCCCAGCAGTGGCAGAGGGCTCTTAGACTAATTCCTGGCTGACTAACCTGAGACCCTTGTTGTGGCCACAGTGGGATGTATAGAATTCCAAAAAAGAGGATGGTGCAGCCCCATCATGGCACAACCAGTTTTGCCACCTGGTGCACGGGTGCATTTACCACAAGGATGATGCAGGGGAGCTTTGTCATACAACATCCTGATTTTGCCACAGCCAGTGTTTGAAAATCAGAAATGCTGCAAACTATGATGCAAGGTTTCACTTGCATCATAAACCTTTGGCACAGGCACCCTGGGCCTAATTCCTAGATGGCTTTTGCGTAGCTCAAGCCAATTTATGTAAACCCCATGGCATAAATTGCAAGTTGTCATGTGTGCTATCGTTCCTATTTAAAAGATGCCTTGCACCATGCTGCATGCTGGTTATGCACCAAATGTGGGTTATGCCACCCACTATGCTGCAACCCGCAATGGCATGGCACAAGGGTGGGTTATGGCTGTAACTGTGCCCTATTCCAAAAGGGCAGCTGCATTAACCCACTTACCCTATTCTAAGAGCTGCATTGGTGCAGCAGAGTTAGACCATCCTAGCAATGGTCTAGGTGTCATCCGTTTGTGCCAAATGATGGATGCCCACTCTGCAGCACCACGGCAAAGTTCCTGAAGTACTCCCCATGCCCCCAAACATGTTCATGCCCCCCACCACCCCAAATGTTAGGAACCTCGTGGTCCATTTTTTTAAAGTGCCCCTCGGGATGCCTGTGCCACCTCTCCAGCTCCCCCATGCCCCCTGGTGCTTGCCATGGTGTTCCAGGGAGGGGGGACTCAGGGGGGGACAGTTTGCAGTGGGCCATAACTTGCGGCATGCAGGGTTATTGCACCATGCTTATGCTGCAAGTCGCAGGTCGTAGGTGTCAGGATCTTGCCACTCTTAGAATACAGTGCAGGGTCTCCAGCATAGCGGCGAATGTTGCAACTCGCATACGCCTGTGAGTTGCAACATTCATCTTGGAATCGGCCCCTCTCTGTCATAGCTCTCTGTTTGAAAACTGAGTCCAATATTACTAATGTAAGAAAGGTTGGACAGACACCAAAGCACAATAAAACCCGAACTTTCTATATCTAAATTGTACACATATCATAGTATGCTATACACATACAACTACATAAGTTCATATTACAGCAAATTCACACTTTTGCAGCCTATATACAATGTAGTATATACAATTAGGATTCAACATAACTTTACTTATTGTGTGAAAATAAATTTAGTATAAAAGCTGGGTACCTTAAAATCAGTGGGAATAATACTTCTGCCAAAAATGGAGATCAATGATCGAACTGGCACTTTGCCCTTACTGGGAGGGTGGGTGTGGAAATTCTCATGCATATTTATCCACAGCCCAGGGTATAAAGCTGGTCATATAATTTTTTTGTTTTCCATTTCTTGTCTTTAATTTCCCTTTTTTTAGAACTCCTATTTCTATAACCAAATGTTTTCATTTATCCAAAACGTGCCAAGTAGTTTACTTTCAGGTTCACACAAGGATCTAAAAAATTGCTTAAATAACACTTAATTCCTATTTTCAAGTATCTCAAGCCCCAATAGGCTTCTCTTCATTGTGTAAGAATCTTTGTTCACTATTATCCTAGATATTCTTCTTTGTAATGACTCCATAATTTTCCTCTCTTTTTGCCACACAGGGCACGCATATTCCAAGCTTGGTCAAATCAAGATTTTATACACTAATAAAAACTCATGTTGTGTAAAACAAAAAAATGCAAAAATCAGTATAAAAAAAATAATTATGTATATTCAGCCCCGAACCTGATACCATTTGCATTGGGAACGGTGCCGTAACCACCAAGCAAGGTGACCAGTTCAGCAGAGGCTTGCTCAATACATCCATTTGCCCTACTTCTTCTACACTCTCTACTAGAGGTAGGAGAAGTGGCCAAAATTCACTCCGCAGAGTGATTCGTGGAGTAATGCTTAATCCACAAAGTGCTCCTCAATGCGAAGTGGAGTACTTTGCATTATAATGGGGAATGCAAAGTCCACTGAAAACAATGACTTTTCATTATTCCACCTTACCCAAACCACTTCTCAACCAATCTTAAGGCGAAGTACATTGAAATCAATGTACTTCGCATCACTTCACCTTATTATTGAGCTCCAAGGTGAATTTGCAGTGCTTCATGGGATTGCAGGTTACATGGGCTCTAGATTGTTCTGCACAGCCTCAGTTCTGTGTAGTGTGTGTGAGTAGGGGAAGATGGAGACAGTTTCCTCTCAGTGCTCTGTGATTCATATCCTCTAAAAGTTGTTAAAAAAAGCCTTTTTGAGTCATTTTGTTTTGCTCAAAATTTAGTGCATCGGTTGTAGGAAACTCTCCTGTGCTCATATCATCGGGTGTTTATTGTTTGTGTGTGGATATTGAATGTTAATTTAGAACAATCAGTCTGTGTACTGTGAAGTGTGCTTTGGGGGAGGGGCGTATCTGTGGTGTAGGTAGTTTAGTTTAGTTTATTGTTCTAGGAATTATTACCTTTGAGCCAATGGCTCTTTTACAAAGATTCCATGTCAATTAAGTACAGACAAAAGGTTACATACAATGGCACTGCAATTGGGTTGTGACAGTAGCAAGAAAACATAGACAGTAAATATCAAACATTTCTGCAAAGACAGGTAATACCAATAAACACTTATCATACAAAAAATCAAGCCAGTTGAGGGAAAAATCAAGTTAGGGAAGTGTACAGATAGAGGGGGTAAGAGAGAGGTGAGGGGAGCAGACAATAGCAAGAGAAAAGATTCTCTAACATGCCTTTGTCAAGTAATGGACCAGAGTGGGTAAATGATAGATAAAGATTTAATCAAGGCAGTCACCTGTGTTGGAGGCGGCAAGGTGAGAGTATAGCCTAGATTTGAAAGCACCTAGAGAGGTGGAGGAGGTAATAGGAGTGCTAAGGGCATTTAGCCAGCTGGGGGCACGATAGGCAAATGATCTCTGACCCTGAGTAGTCCGGCATCGGAGGACCTGAAGAGGCTGATGTTCTGATCTTCTGGTGAAACGGATACTAGTGTTCTGGCATAACAGGTCTTGGATACATGGTGGAGTGAGGCCCGTGGTGGATTTTTTCGCCATAAGGCAAGTAAGGTACTTTAAGCGGTTTGAAAGTTGATATCACCCTGTTTCAGCGTAGAGCTCACATGTATGAGTACGTCGATGAGCACCAGTGAGCAGTCGACAGGCCTTGTTTAGGGATGTTGTAATGCGTCTAAGTGCGGTAGTAGAGGCAGACCCATAGATAATTAAGCCATAGTCAATGATTGAGATGATTGAGGATCAAATAGTAATCCTCAGTGCAGATTGGGTAAGGAGCTTTCAGTTCCGGTACAGGATCCCAATCCGCTGATTGATAGTTTTCACTGTACTGTCAATATGGGTTGCAAAGGTTAGGCCTTGATCAAAGGTGATTCCAAGATATTTGAATATTGCCACTTGTTCAAGGTTATTTCCCAGGTACGTATTGATAGTGAGTGGTACTTGCCTTTTCTTGTTTTACGAGCTAGAGAAGAGCATGGATTTAGTTTTTTTGTGGTTAAGAACTAGCTTATGTTCAAGGAACCACATTTCGACCTTGGCAAAAGCATGCTGGAGGCTAAGGTGTAAGGGGTTCGCATCTTTATGAGTGGAAAGAATCATGGCATCGTCGGCATAGAGGATAATTTGTTCAGGGCAGGATTTAGGGAGAGAGTTTAGGAAAAGGCTGAAGAGGAGAGGGCCTAAGATGGATCCCTGCGGAACTCCTGAGAGAACAGGCTTTGAGTCTGAGAGAACTCCAGCTATTTTTACAGCTTGAGAGCGCTGGGCGAGGTAACTTTTTACCCAGTCACCAGGACCCTGAGAGAGCCCAAGAGACTGTAGTTGATTGACGAGTAGTCCATGGTGTACAGTATCAAACGCCTTAGTTAGATCGATGTAAACAGCTCCAGTTAGATATCCTTTGTCCATGGCCTTGTGGATTGCTCCTGATGAATTCAAGTAGGGCAGTTGATGTGCTGTGCCCTTTCCTGAATCCATGTTGCTGAGCGCAGAGGATGTTATACTTTTGCAGATAGTCTGTAAGTTGGTCCGCCACTATGCGTTCAAGAGCCTTTGAGAGGGGAGGTAGTATTGAAATAGGTCGATAATTACCAGGCAGTGACTTGTCACCACTTTTGAGCACAGAAGTGACAATTGCAGCCTTCCATTTACTAGGGAATTGGCTGGAGCAGAGGAAGAGATTGAAAATTTTGGTGAGGGGGAGCAGTACTTCCTCCAGAGTGAGGGACAGAAGTTTAAGGTCAATAGTGTCACTGCTTGCTCGGGACTTAGAAATAGCCTTCTTTATATATTTAGAGACTTCATGTGCCTTGACTATTTTGAAATGAAAGCGTGGTTTGGTAGAAGAGGCAGTAGGAGATGTAGAATTTGGAGAGTCAGCATCAGAGAAGAAATCGGATGAGAGGACACCACTAAGGTCTGTGAAGGTTTCATTTAGGGTGTTTGCAATGACCATGGGGTCAAGGGTAGTGGTTCCATCCACATTCATTATTGTAGGAGAGGACTTGGACTGCTTACCCGTGATATTTCTTAAATTGTCCCAGAAGGATTTCCCTTCACCCCAGGAGTTGGAGAGGGCATTCTTGAAATAGGAGCTCTTCACCCGGCGGATCTCTTTAGTACAGTGGTTGCGGGCCTGTTTATACTTTTGAATGTCTGTCAGAGAGCCTGTGGCTCTCACAATAGCCCAGAGGTGGTCCCTACCTTTGAGTTGTGCCAATAGCTTCGTCGTGAGCCAGGGATTTGAGAGCGCTTTGATTTTGTGCTTTTTTTCTGGTGCATAGGTGTCACAGGCAGCGTTGAAAGTAGTTATAAAGTGATCAAGGGCTAAGTCAACATCTTGAGTATTGTAAATCAGGGACCAGTCTTTCTGCCTAAGAATGTCCTTGAGATGAGTAAGGTTGCCATAACGTAGTACTCTACTTGAGATGGTTTTTGGAGGCGGTTTTCTGAACTTATTTGTCCAGGTACATTTTATTGGAGAGTGGTCGCTAAGAGAGTCCGGGAGAACAGCTACATTGTTTATACAGGCAGGGTGGCTGGTAAGGATCCAGTCTATGAGGGTGCTAGTCCCTGATTTGTAGTTTTTCCTAGTAGGTGAGTTAACCACCTGTGTTAAGTTTGCTGTGTTAAGTTTGGTAGATTGGGAGAAAAAGGCACTCTTTCTGTTTTGGTTATATTTTTCTTGTAAAACTGTGTTAATCTACACACAGTAATATTTTCAGTAGTTCTTGACATTTTTTTGCTGATTGTAGTGGTGCAGCAGCGTATAATTTCAGTTTGTTTAAAACACTTGGTTATATTGCTAAAGGTTTTCAATTTGCTATGCAATACTTGTAATGTGTGTGTGAGTGTGTGTGCGAATCGTACAATTAAATCAGACAACTTTTACTGTGCCAGAGTATTTGCAGCAGTGTGAACCTGCTAGCCACCGCACCTGCATGAATTGTTCATACTGCTTTGTGGTATCTTTACTGGTAGTGGACTGTTACTGCCGTGCACTACCTCCCCCCCAACCTGCAAAAGGTATTATTTTCCAGATTTGGATTTGTGACTTGTGAGCACTGGTTGTGAGTTGTTGTGCCTTTGCATCTGACTCTGCATCTCTTGAGCGCCCAGCGCAATCTTAATCTGTCTGTGCATTTGCAGTACACCATTAATTCTGGAAGACTTTGCATTTTTTGTTACCCTATCATTTCACTTCGCCAGCACTGGGGAATTTTCTGGACACAAGACAGTAGCATTTTGGGGATGCAAATTAATTCTAGTGACTGAGTGTGACCACTGCGTACATGACTGAGTGCGCCATTAATTCTGGGAGACTTCGCATTTCTTGTTACCCTCTCATTTTACTTCATCAGCACTGGGGAATTTTCTGGACACAAGACAGTAGCAATTGGGGGATGCAAATTAATTCTGATGACTGTGTGTGGCCACTGCTCGCATGACAGAGTGCACCATTAATTCTGGGAGAGTGAATTTTTTGTTACCTTCTCATTTTACTTTGCCAGCACTGGGGAATTTTTGAGACACAAGACAGTAGCATTTTGAGGATGCAGATTCATTCTGTTGACTGTGTATGGCCACTGCTCACATGACAGAGTGCACCATTAATTCTGGGAGACTGCATTTTTTGTTACCCTCTCATTTCACTTTGCCAGCATTGGGAAATTTTCTCGACACAAGACAGTAGCATTTTGGGGATGCAAATCAATTCTGGTGACTGTGTGTGACCACTGCATGCATGACTGAGTGTGCCATTAATTCTGGGAGACTTCACATTTCTTTTAAGCTCTCATTTCACTTCAGCACTGGGGAATTTTCTGGACACAAGACAGTAGCATTTTGGGGATGCAAATTCATTTTGGTGACTGTGTGTGGCCAGTGCTTGCATGATGGAGTGCACCATTAATTATGGGAGAGTTTGAATTTTTTTAACCCTCTCATTTCACTTCACCACCACTAGGGAATTTTCTGGACACAATACAGTAGCATTTTGGGGATGCAAATTAATTCTGGTGACTGTGTGTGACCACTGTGCACATGACTGAGTGTGCCATTAATTCTAGGAGACTTTGTATTTCTTGTTGTACTCTCATTTCACTTCGTCAGCACTGGGGAGTTTTCTGGACACAAGACAGTAGCATTTTGGGGATGAATATTAATTCTGGTGACTGTGTGGGGGGGGCTGCCAATATTGTTGCCACTCTGCCTTACTTTGCATTAAGGTAGAATGACAACGCAAAGTAATAATTACAAGGTGAAGTGAGCCTTTTCTATTGGCCACTCTGAGTAGTGGAGTGACAACATGAAGTGGCCACTTCGCGTTAACTTCATCAGCAGAATTTATTTTTGCTGCATCTCTATTTACTACACCCTTCCAGTCACTATTTTGCCTCTCTAAACTCACTATTCAAACCCCTCACTATAGTTTCACAATTGCTCTTTCTGCAGGTGCTCAAATTGAGTTGCTTAATTTAAGTCACTCAATTTTTTGTGTCCATACCACGGGTTACCCCCAGAACACACCATGAAGTGTCGCATTCCAACATCAGCTGTCTCCCGCTTCAAGTCCATTCATGTTGCAGAATAACAGTGTCTCCAAAGCAACACAGAAAAAGTGTTGATGTGCCCATTAGATTAAAATAAAGAAAACCTCCCTGCCTGCCAAATGGGAGTCGCTCACACTGATATCACCAATTGCTGGCCTCCCGCTCACCTCAGCTCCATCACCCCAGCAACACAGAACTATTTTTATGGTGGAACAATACATTCCATAAAAATAATTTAAAATACAAAATAAACTCTCTTTCTTTATTTTTCTTTGTCCTCCCTCAAAAAAAGGGGAGCACTGTATTATTGCAATACACCACTCCAGGGTGTGAGTGATGTTGGGATTTACCACATCTGGTGTGGTTTACTCACTTGGCCAGTGACCTTGTGACCAAACCACACCAGGCATTGTAAATCCCGGCATAACCCACACTATGTCATGGTATATTGCTTAAATGAACACTCCTAGAGAATAAATTGGACTGCAGTGCCCCAGCAGTGTACACTGTATCAGTAACACTAAAACAACACTATATGTTGAATTTTTTAACACTTAAGTTAACTCTGGGAGTGGAGTAAGGTGGGTGTGAAGGAATAGCTGGAGGGAGAAATGATGCCACTTCACACCAGCCTTTTCACTTTGCTTTATTCATTCACTCCTTGAAAGATACAGTAGAACATGATTTTTGAAACTCTTTTTTCCAATGCACTGCAGCTTATAGCTTTAATAATCAGCAAAACACTCCACAGGGAAGACTTGTTATTCCCTTAGTGTGAGATACTGTAGTTGACTATCAGATACTACAGACTGTTTTATCCTTGGAGAACTGAGTGATACTTTCTGCTTTAGAAATGTCTTCTCCTACTGGATCTTATTGAAACATAATTGTCTTCATGCTGCCAGAAGAGTTGTATAACATACTACTCAAAGCTGTGATAACACACTGGCGGATTAAATTATTTGAAATATATATATATATATATATATATATATATATATATATATATACCACATTAATAGATCAGTTACTTTAAAATATTATGCATTACAAAAAGAGACCATCTGGTGCAGGTGAATTCATTTTACAATAACACTGGGCAGCAATGATTCATTTTATGTAGTCAAAGAACTTTTGGAAAAAAAGCAGAAACACACTTTTACTAAAATAGGTTAAAAAGAAGTCACTGTAACTTCCATGTTCTGTACATGTATGCTGGGATCTGCCTTGTGTATTTCCTATGGGATCACATCAGTATCACAGCATGGACACATGCCAGGGCTTATGAGGCAAAAGGGTAATGCTATGGATGTGCAGATACATTAAAATGACTGTTCACTGAGTTCAGACCAGGTATTCCAGTATTCAACTGTATTCAGGTATTCCAGTATTCAGGAAGAACCATAATATATTACATTTATAACAAAAATACTATGCACATAATAGAAACACCACAAAACAGGCACATTAAATGGTTGCTACTGCCTCTGGTTAAAGAACATTTCTAGGGTTTGAAAATGGTACCTTGAAGCAATGTTGAACAGCAGAGTATTAGTCGACTCTTTTGTTTTTGTTGTTCTTTCCCATAGGCCCAGAAAAAAAAAAAAAATAAGGAGGACGTGTTTTGGACATCAAGAGAAAAGTACCACAGCAGAGAACAGCACAGCAGAGGAAAGAATCAAAAACCAAAGACAGAGAGCCCCATATTTGGCCACTCCAAAACAGTGCCTCATGAAATATAGTTTGTGTCTGTCAGGGAGCCATATTTGTACCGGTAGCTTACTCTGTCTGGAGAGTGCTACCTGAATGAATACTTGGTGATACCCCAGCCCTTGCAGGAAACAGACACTCAGGAGCAAAGTGTGATAATGTATCCCACAGGGGATAGAACCTGTGTTTCTGGGTGCCATAGTCAATGGTCAGCATGCTAATGACCACATATGGCATGCAAGGCACGAATGATCCATTTGCACGCCATATGTGGCATCACCAGCTCTGTGCAATGCTTCTGTGCACAAATGTGCAGAAGCATCGTGTAATGCCTTGGCCACTGCCCCAGACCTCACCCTCGCCTGATCCCTGTACACCAATAGACAACTCCCAGTTAGTCTAGTGGTCCTCCCCATAAGCCTCAAACAACAAGTCATACATCATCTTCCCTGATAGTCTAGTGGTACTCCTCCTTCTTATTTATTTATTTGTTTATTTAGTTTTTGTTTACCGGATAGGCACACTAGACAAGCAGTTGCCTATTTTCAGGCCCAGCCCGGTAGGAGTACATACATAACATTTGAAATGTAATCCAAGTAAACAGTGAGATTAAAGGTTTTCAGACATACAGTGAACAAATAGGCAGTTCAAACATTTAAAATATGATCCAAGTCAGCAGTAAGGATTTAGATGTTCATACATACATAGATACATAGATACATAGACAGTGTCGGCAGATAAGGGCCTATGGCCCACCCAGTCTGCCCATTTAAGTTTGTAAGTTCAGTTTATGTTTTCCAGGAAGTCTGTTGCCCCTTACCCCTGACCTCCAGAATTCCTTTATGTCTATCCCATGCATTCTTAAATCCCGTGATTGTTTCAGCCCCCACCACTTCCTCTGGCAGGGTGTTCCACTTGTCCACCACCGTTCTGTGAAGAAATTCTTCCTCACGTTTCCTCTGAATTGTCCTCCCTCCAACTTCATCCCATGCCCTCTAGTCCTGGAACATCTTTTTCGCTAAAAATAGTGCATTCCTGCACCCTGTTCCTCCATGTAAGATACTGTATGTCTCTATATATCCCTCTCCCTCCCTCCTCCAGGGAGTACATGTTCAGTGCCTTCAACCTGTTCTCATAGGACTTGTGATGCAATCCATGCACCATCTTTGTTGCCCTCCTCTGAACCTTCTCTACCCTGCCTATGTCCTTACGTAGGTAAGGTCTCCAGAACTGCACAGTGTACTCCAGGTGCGGCCTCACTAGTGTCTTGTATAGTGGAATTATGACCTCCCTTTTCCTGCTGGTGATGCCCCTGCCTATGCATCCCAGCATCCTATTTGCTTTACCTGCTGCCTTGTCACACTGTTTCCTGCCTTGAGGTCATCAGAGATGATAACTCCAAGATCCCTTTCCTGCTTGGTGCATGCTATATCCTCACCCCCAACTGATATACTGTGCCAGGGTTTTGTGCCCCATATGCATTATCTTGCACTTCCTTGCATTGAATTTCAACTGCCAAACCCTGACCATTCTTCAAGTTTCTGCAGGTCCCTTCTCATTCTGTCTACACCCTCTGGTGTGTCTACTCTGTTACAGAGCTTTGTGTCATCAGCGAACAGTGAAATTCTGCCTTCTAGGTCCTGCGCAATGTCACTGATGAAGATATTGAATAGTACTGGTCCCAGCACTGATCCCTGTGGTACCCACTGGTCACTCTTCCCTCTGTAGAGTGACAGCCATTTACCACCACCCTCTGTGTCCTGCTGCCCAGCCAGTTACCTACCCACCGCTTCTGTCCTGCCCACACCCATATTCCCCAGTTTGTGCAATAGTCTTCTATGTTGCACAGTGTCAAAACCTTGCTGAAGTCCAGATAGGCCATGTCCACTGCCCTCCCTGATCCACCTCCTAGTCACCCAGTCAAAAATTCAATGAGGTTGGTCTGACATGACCTTCCCCTGGTGAAACCATGCTGCCTTGGGTCCTGTAGTCCATTGACAACCAGATGTTCCACCAATCTCTCCTTCAGTAGTGCTTCCATGATCTTCCCCACTACCGAGGTGAGGCTGACTGGTCTGTAGTTCCCCGCTTCCTCTTTGTTCCCACTTTTGTATAAGGGGACTACATCTGCTATCCTCCAGTCTTTGGGTACCTCCCCTGTTTCTAGTGATCGGCTAAACAGGATAGCCAGAGGTTCAGCCACCACCTCTCTTAGTTCTTTGCAGTAAGCAAAGTGACAGGTCAAGACAGGTTACAATGCAGGGTACAGTTGCACAATTATAACATTATACAGTGCAGTTAGTCTACAGTAATAGGGCATAGGTACAGGCACAAGCATATGATTGTAGGAAGTGGATTCAAAGCTGTTTCCGAAAGGTGCCAGCAGTAATCAAGTCAAGTTTTATTGTTCGACCATTCAGGTCATTACAATGTTTACAGGAAAATTAATTATTCAACCATATATCCAGAAATAGTACAAAGCATCAATAAAATATTGATAGCTATCAGCAATTAAAGACACACTCCTTTTATGCATCCTAAAAATACTAAAAATGTTCAAATCCTGTCTTTTGTTAATTAATTACTCATCCTTCAGTGTACAATATATATTATTATACAATCCTCTAGTTAACCATATTTTTCTTCATAGTATTCAAGTATAAATCAAATAATACCAGTATCATACTGTACATCCTAGTCTCCTTTGATAACTAAAATTAATTAGAAGGGAGTTCACTCAGTCCATGTGGGATCCCTTATGGGATTCTTCCCTGCTTGGCTTGGCTATAACAGTTCATGCCCCTACATACAGTAGATCATACTTTTCCAGTTGGAGAACAGTGCAATTGGGCTATATCTGTTTGTACCTATAATCTTAAAGTTGTCTGGAGACCTATATTAGTAGCATATTTTCCAACTTTAGTGATAATGCCACATTTGGATCCAATTAATATCCATACAGATACATCAGGACCAGTAAAGGCTTTCATTGGATCACCATAGCATCTGATTACCAGAGACTGATCTAGCTTACACCACTGATTCCTCTCTTTTTCAACTCATTGAGAGCATACACCTGATTCTGTCCTTAACCACCATTGCCACTTCTGGACTCCGTGACCAGCTATGCTAATCAATGTCCTTCTAGTTCACTATTTTTCCACATGGGGTACTGTGCCCACTGGGCTATATCAAACTGCTCCTACCCCCCTTTGACTTGTTTAGAGACCTATCTTAGTGGCTACTTGTCCACCCCTAGTAATTCTGCTGCATTCTGGGTCTTATTATTATCCATATGGGTACATCATGTCCTATTTGGGCTTTTGTTGGGCCACTATGGCACCTGATTGCCAAAGTTTGGGTTAGCAACTACCTTTGATTCCTCTCCTGTCAACCTAGTGTGGATGTACATTTGATTCTGCCCTAAAGCACTTTTGTCACTTAGGACTACAAACCAGCAGTGGACAATACTAAGCAATGCCTAGCTAGTTCCAGGGAGGGTCTACGGTATTCTACACCCTCAGGTTCAATCCTGTCCCTCCCTAATTGTACTTGGGGCCCTTAATTAATTAATCTTATCTGGTGGCTTATTGGAATAAATCAGTTAAAATTCCATCAGTTTTCCTTACCACCTTATAATTAGTTTTCTAGGCTTTTATAACCTTTTACTCTCAGTAAGTTTACTACAGTATTCCAGTGTAAAAATGCACAGCTTCTTTAGAAATATTTTACCTTCAGTACTGCAATAGAACATATTCATTTATTTTAAAAAATTTGAAATGTATATATGTATATGTTTACTGCATGAGAAAAGGGATTAACTCCTATTGAAATTGCATTGTTTGCTACAGTAACTTTACTGCAGATTTCTACAGTGCTGCGCTTCACCATGGTCGGCTCCACGTGTGTATATATATATATATATATATATATATATACAGTATATATATATATATATATATATATCTGTATATGTATATATATTAGGGATGGGTGGACTGATCCACCTAAAATCAGAACCCCTCCGGATCCAATGTGGCCCGGTGGACCCGGATCAATAAGAACTCATTGCATAAAAGTATCGAGTCTGTGTCTGCCAGCTGTGTATGGCTAGATGCCTAAGAAATTGAAAAGAAACTGTATCCCTGGTGTGTCTAGTGACCTCCCCCATGAGATTTATTTTTTTTTGTAAAGTACTATGGCCACTGGGGCACTCTTTCAGCCAGAAGTTGCCGGAGCACTATGGGGCACTTACTGGGATGGCACACAATCATGTGTGCACTGGTGAAGAAAACACACTGGGCTTCCACTTCGTGCTTTGCCACCACACTATCATGCTCTGGGAGGCTGAGATGACTGATCAAAGTCTCTGCAAAACCGATCAACAGTTGCACCACGCATGTCTGAATGATGGTCGGTCTCTGGTACAAGAGTGGTCTCCTGGTGCTGAAATTACAGGAGGCAAGGTAGGAATAAAAAATAAATGTGTCCCTTCAGTGTGCAGCTTTACTACCGATCACCAATGAATATAACACAGTTTAGAGACATGGGCCCAGATATTCAAACTGAGCCAGGCTGTGGCGCAAGCTTGCGCGCAGCACAACTTGGCTGCACAGGGGTGTGGACTGGGCAATATTCAAAGGAGCTGCACCATGGCTCAGAAGCTTTGAATATCGCACCCTGTCCACTCCCAGTGTGCATGGTGCAGTGGCACTGTGCCAGCGCAAGTGGCCAGAGTGGAGCATGGAGATGCGCCAGCGCAAGTTCCATTGCACCATGCACAGCAACCGTGATATTCAAAAGTTGACATGAAAATGGGGCCATAATGTATGCAAGGCGCACATGGGGCCATTTGCATGTCATTATGGCCCCATTTGCATGCAGGTGCGCCGATCCCCGATGACTTGCGCCTGGCACCCTGCCAGGCAGCAGCCGTCGGGGACCGACGCCCCCTGCAGCCCGATGGCGGGGATTTGTAGTAAAAGAAACTAGTATGTCCAATATCCTTGGTGGTCCAGTGGACCACTATGTGCCTGATCACGGGCATCTGTACAAAAAGAAGATATTCCTTCCTATATCCCCGGTGGTCCAGTGGAACGCTATGTGCCCGATCGCAGGCATCTGTACAAAAAGAAGATATTCCCTCCTATATCCCTGGTGGTCCAGTGGACCACTATGTGCCTGATCATTGGAATCTGTACAAAAAGAAGATATTCCCTCCTATATCCCTGGTGGACTAGTGGTCCCCCACCCATCCACTGGGCCCCACCCCCCAGTCCCCTCTGGTCAGCTGGCGGGCGGCAGCACCCACCCGCCTGCTGCCCCACTGCCCACTCAACTGACACCTCGGTGGGCTGCACACCCATTGGTTCACAGCGTGAGTCAATGGGCATGTAGCCAGACATACTATACATTCCAGATATGTGAATCCACATATCTGAATGTGTAGTACGCACAGGCTGCACGCCCATTGACTCACGCTCTGAACCAATGGGCTTGCAGCCCTACTCGAGGTGTCAGTCGACGGGCGGCGGGGTGGCAGGTGGGTGGGTGCTGCCTCCCGCAGGCTGACCAGGGGAGCGGGGCGGTGGAGCCCAGTGGGTGGGTGGGGGTGTACCACCAGACCACCAGGCATATAGGAGGGAATATCTTCTTTGTACAGATGCCCATGATCAGGCACATAGCAGTCCACTGGACCACCAGAGATATAGGAAGACTTCTTCTATTTTTATAGATGCCCATGATTGGGTATGGGGGGGGCACTGCCAGGTGCAGCCGGAGCTCTTGTGGCCACCCACAGGTGACAGCTGCCATGTTGCACCCTGCAATGTGGCAGCTCACCTGTGGGTGGCCATCAGTTGTTCCTTTTTTTGATCAACTTTGTGCTGGCGCAGGTAGGGGTTGCACATGCATGGCTCTGCACATCCCGGGCTGAATATCGGGCTGTGCAGAGCATGCATGGGCATGCCACCCCCACCTGTGCCTGCATACATTACTGATGCGCTCCGGTGCATCGGGATTTGTGCCGCACACTTTTCCCTTTTGAATATCGCGCCGGGGGGCATCAGTGGGTTGCACATGGTGCAACACTGTTGTGCCATGTGCAACCCTTTTGAATATCTTGGCCATAGGCTTTATTTACTACATCTTTTTATTAGGATGGTCTCAACTGACCACCATTGATGGGTTATTTGCCAGGCTTTATTTTTTTGTTTACAGGCTTCTAAGCAGCTTGTGATGGTTGTGGATCTTGGCTTTGATCCATCATTCTTTTTGTATTTCAGCTAAGAGTGCTCAATGGGGAAAAAAATTAAATGTCTATTAAAAAAAGCCTTTCAGAGAATATCTTGGAATGTGAACCAGACAAGCTGGAATTTAAGTAATTTGTTATGTCCCCTGAAATAAGCACAGAAAAATATGAAAAATTTGAGTTGTAAAGCTCAGCTAGGAGCTTCAGAACCTCTTAAACTTGAAGTGTGTGGGATCTCTGAATGTTTTTCCCAGTATGTTCTGATGCTCACAAAAAAACAAATTTAGGGACTGGTGTCACTCTCAAGGGGGTGAGAGGCTTGATGGAAGACAAAGTGCCACTGGCCCAGTATCTGTATATTTATTTTGTGGCCGGCATGATCGGAGGAAGGGGTAGCAGGGGTGGATTTAGAGGGGGGCCCTAAGGTGCTCCCTTATCAGTAGCACATTGTACTGCATTCTTAATCGGTACACACTAATGCTCCCATGAAAGCCACCTGAGCTGCGCGGGTCTCATCTGTCCTCCAGTGTCCTAGTATTGCAGTAAACAACCACTCCCACCTACCTGCATTAAACAGCTGATCTGCTCCCCCTGGAAAAGCTGGTCTCCAGCATGAATTTTTTACTAACTTTCATCCTGTGCCATGTGGTCAGGTCCCAGCACTGTGGCAGCAGCTGGTCTTGCCTTGGACAGCCTGAGCATTCATTCTCTACTTTTCAGGCTTCACACAGCTCCTTTGTTCATGTGCGGGGGGGGTCCATGCATGGGGGGTACAGCTGCAGCAAAGTGGAGTGGACCTTAGCAATACAGATCTCAACCAGATTACCTGGGGTTCGCTGTTGCTGATTTGCTATTGTGCCCAGCAGTGGGTGTGGCTAGCAATGGTCACCTTCTTTAAATGTGTGGGCTGCTGAAACAAAAGTGAGCTGTAATTCATTCACTCAGAAGATTAACGTTGGAGCAAGAGAGGAGCATGTGTACTACTGAGGAGCTGATAAAGCAAGAGCAGAGCCCACAAGTGAAGAGCAGAGCCTGAAATTTCAGGTGGCAGCAGTCCAGTAATGCAGGGTCAGTGTGGTCTTGGTAAATCAGCACAAGGAGTTGAAGTGAAGTTCAGGTCATCTGACCACAGCTGAATCAAGCTGTAGCTGAGAGCTCTGTTCATTAGGACTCATGGGGTCAGTGTGTACTGTCTAGAGAGAAAGAACTTGGTGACCAGGTGACTGGAGACAGTACTCAACTAGGGGCACATAAACTCCAGCCTGCTGAAAATGGATCATGTCTTCATTTAATCAGGTACTTCTTACTTTAAAAAAAAAAGACTTTCACAGTCTCAAACTTTGATAAGTAGGAGGTGGCCGCTGGAATGGAACAGGACATTAGATTAGTATTCCATCAAACTGGGTGTGTAATAAATGCAGTACTAGTGTTATTAATTTCTAGTATGGGGAACTTAAATTCATGACATTAAAATAGTTTAAGGTAACTGCTGGTTTTGTCTTATATGGCAAATTGATTTTGGTGTGGATTTGCAAGAAAGGGAGTTGGAAGGTAGTGCCCTCTGGTAGCATTCTAGGAGTGGTACAAAACTAATCCTGGGGCAGGTCTGGTCTCAGCAACAGCATGAACCAGGAGAAGCAGAAACTGGTACTTGAGACCTTTGAACTGAGGTAAAAACTTCAGCATGTACTATATGTCTAATCTGTGTGGTATCTTCAGTCTTGGTTGTACCGGGTGAATGAGCACAAATGGAATTAATAGCCATATGGGTTTCGAAGGTGTTCTGCTATGTATTATGGCATGTGCAGGAGTTTCTGAATGCTTGGAGAGCAAAATTGGCAACAGATGTCATAAGACCTTGTTTGGCACATTGACACAGGCAGTTACAAAACCAGAGAAAAAAGTGATAGAATCAAATATTTCATTTATGTAGTTATATGTGTTGAATGGGGAGGAGGGCGCAAGTTGTGATGTACCCAAGCAAGTGCTTTTGCTACTCTAAAAAAAAAGCATTTTTATATTTGTTTAAAAACTGTGTTCTGCGGTCTGCTTACTGACTTCTTTGGTCTATCATAACAATGAGATGCCTCATGCCATGGAGCTACCCAGTAAACAAAATTTTAAAACAATTAAACATATTTTATTTATTTAAAAATGTATTTTCTTTGGAATAAATTGCTCTATAGAATAAAACCTGTTTTGCAAAAATAGCAAGCAAACTTTGTATTTTCAGAAACTAGGTAGCAAAGTGACTTTGTTCCCATATTTCTATAGTTAATACATGTATTTTTTTTACTGAGGTAAGGTTGTGGGATAGGGTAATCTGTACTGCAGGACAAATGGATGGATTGGCTTTATGGTAATGTCATAATGTGCTTGAGTGCGTGACATTTGTGAATTTGTTTACTTGGATTGTCATTTAATTTGTCTGCAATTTGTCTGAGTCACCAAGTCTATTTCAACTTGTCTCATTTTTCTGTGTGTTTCAGATGTGCCACTGCCCAGCTGCATTTTTTTGGTATTTTGTTTTATTTTTGAGGAGGGAGGGTATTTTGGGCAACATACTGTCATGTGGACTCTGGGGACTCTGGGGAAGGTGCTAGGGTGCAACTCACATAGCATGGGGAGGGAGGAAATGGGTAGAAATTGCATTAGAAATAGTTTCCAAAATGCACCAGAATGCACCAAAATGTTAAAAAATTCCTGGTGGCCTAGGCAGCCCACCAGACCTCCAGCCTATTATTTATATTTTTTTATCTGACTTCAACTCCCCCATCTATAGAACTCCTAGATCCACCCCAGGTAGGTCCACTAGCTATCAGAGAATAGGGGATGGGGGTTGTTTTTACAATACAAGCAGGCACAGGCACTGCAGCAGCAATCTGAGGAAGGGGTTGCCATGCCACTGTCACTAGATACCAGGGACTAGATACCAGGGACTGATTTATGGCTATTGGGTGAATGAACACTGATTGGGAGGTGCAGCTGGGAACTTTGGTGGCTGGCTGTCTTCTGGTTTCTTCTGTGTTCAGGGCTCAATTTGGGGGGACTCAGACAGAGGGAGACAGAGAGAAGTATGCTAACTAAAAAGAACAAAGGGCCAAGGAGGGTGTATATTCACAGGATTTCATTTCTGTTTAGGGTTTAAAGTATGAAGTAATACTCTTTTGCATTTATGGTTTTTCCCTTTTACAATTTGTATGAAGAAATACTGATTTATTTATATGTTCTTTCAAGTTATGAATAAAAAATCTCCCTCACCCTTTTAGTGTGGAGGGGAGGTTAAGCTCAGGGTCTTTGTATGATGAAATGATTAATTATGTTTTTGATTTTCCTTATTATGAGATTGTATGTTGTAATACTGATTTGTATTTATTTGTTTCTTATGGTTTAAATAAAAATTCCCCTACTCTTTTCAATAAGTGCCATGTGCTCTTTAATATCCACCTGAACTACCACCAATCCAGGCAGATGGGACCTCAGTTTAATGTCTCATCCGAAAGAAGACACCTCAGAAGTGCAGCACCCTTCTCATGCTGTACTACGGTGTCAGTACTAGGATATTAACCCAAGTGCCAGATGTGGGAACTGAACCCACAGCCCTCTGGTCTCCCAGTCTCAGGGGAGAGTGTGCTACCTACTGGGCCACTGACACTTTGAATGAGCTGGACACTCCACAGGGGGTGGAGAGAGTGTGCAGAGATCTGAGAGAACTGGAGGTGTGGTCAAGGATATGGCAGCTGGGTTTGAATGTGATAAAGTGCAACATCTTGCACTTAGGACCCAGAAAAACCCACAGGCAAAGTACAAAATGGGGTAACAGGCATTGATGTCTGCCAAACAGGAGAGGGGTCTTGGAGTAATCATATCTGATGACCTCAAGGTGGTGAGTCAGTGCATTAAAAGCAGTAGGTAGGGCCAGTGGGATGATAGGGTGTATAGGGAGGGCTATCACCAGCAGAGGGAGGGATGGGATGCTGACACTGTATAGATCATTGGTGACACCCAACCTGGACTACTGTCTCCAGTTCTGGAGACCACATCTCAGTAAGGACATAAACAGGGTCAAGGCTATCCAGAGGAGGGCAACTAAAATGATGCAGGGGCTACATAAGAAACACTATGAGGAGAGACTGAGGGACTTCAATATGTGTACCACAGAACAGAGATGGGAGAGGGGGATATGAAGGTTCTATAAATAACTCATAGGGTTGAACAATGTACAGGAAGGGAGTATTGTTAGGAGGAAAAAATGCACAAGAACAAGGGGACATGCAACGAAGCAAAAAGAGGGAAAATTTAGGAGAGATGTGAAGATGTATTTCTTAATTGAAAGAGTGGTGGATGCCTGAACCAGTCTTCCAACAAGAGGTAGTGGAGGCAAAAACTGTGCTGATCTTCAAGCATGCATGGGATAGGCATGAGGGGATCTTAACTGGGATGCGATGGGGAAGGAGCTGGAGATGGAGTAGAGTCTTCAGTGACCGTATAGGCAGGAAAAAATGGGCAGACTAATTGGGCCAAGAAGTCTTTATCTGCCAACAAATCTGTGTTTCAAATTTTCTATGTATTTTTCTTTGAACTATTAAAATAATTTACTGTCTAGGGCCTGCTGAAAATGTTTTATTTGACCTAACCTCCTCTTTGTCATCTCTGCAGAATATTACTTACTAGCATTTTAACCCAATAACTAAAATTTCATTCCATGCTATCTAGCTAGCTCTGCTATCTATAAGACCAGACGCTTTATACACAGTATGGACTGAATTTCTCCATGCTTACCGTATGAAACAGTGCATTTCTCAAATGAACTACACATGGAATACTGGGACAAATATGCAACCAAATGAATTGTATGCTTTGTGTTGGAGTGATTGTGCTGCTTCTGTGATGTTGATTGATTTTTCAAGCTCAAATTGTTTTACCTACAATACTAGATATGTACAGTATGTATGTTTGTTTGTATTGCTTTATGCATGTATATATTTTGTATTTACTAGGCAAATCCACTGGAACTCAAAAGTTCCATTTACACGGCTGACTTTGGCTTCACATAAGCAAGACAACAATAATGCAATTAATGCAGAAACAAAAGGCCACTCCCTGTGAATGAAGTGGTGCTGACAATACTAGTACAAACAAAACAAAAAAGTTGTAAACACATGCTACTGTACAAATAAGCATGCTGCTACAAAGGCTGCCGTAAAGTATTATTTAATACCATACTGTATGTGCAGCATACAGAAAATGAGAAACAAGGAAAAGTATGTCATAATGATTTTCTCACCTATGCTTTGTCAAAGGTGTCAACGATCTTGTGACAAAATGCAGATGTGAAAAATGTTGAGATGGTTTTTCTGTGTGCTCCTTTTCTGTATGCTTGACATATCTTATTAAATAGCACTTTAAAGCAGTTTTGGTATCAGCTTGCTTATTTCTATGTTAGTGCATGCATGGTGTTTTGTTGTGCTCATTATTAATACAATTAAGTCAGTACAAAAGTGTTAAATACAATGGCCCAGATATTCAAACTGCACCCAAAAAGTGCGCAACAGCAGGATCAAGTGCAAGTCCATTGCGCCCATGCCCAAGAAGTGTGATATTCAAAAACTGCGCAGGCCAAGATGTGCCTATGGCCGATGACTGAATATCGCACTACCTGCGCCATAGCACAACTAGGGAGGTGAAGCTGAGCATATCTGATGCACCATAGCGCAACAAGGGATGTTCAGCTGAGCAGTGCAGATGTGCCATAGCACAACCAGGGACACCCCCCAGCAGCAGGACAGCAATGCAACAGCACAACCAAGGATGCAGGGGCCCACCACCCATGCCACAGATGGGCAGAGGAATACACAGCAGAACAGACATCGTCCCCCACACCCCATGCACTGCACAACTGGGGGAGGGCTGGAATAAACACTGGCCCATGGAGACCAGCAACCAACCCACAGCCGGGCCATGGTGCCCCATCACACGCCCTGGCAAGCTGTGACCGGCACACAAGGATGTCCGACCACCCCGTACCACACCATCCCACAAATGCAGAGCACACACTGCACCATGATCTCCATACACCATGCCCAGAAGTAGTACCCGACAGTGCAGGACACCCCATGCATGCCACCACCCCTACTGACAATGCAACCCTGTGCACCATGGAGCCATGCAAGGCAACCCCACCATGGACACCCTGCAGCCAGTGGCAGCAGCCAGTGATGCAACAGATGCATACACAGTGCCACCCTGCACATCCCCCCTGAGGTACAGCTGAAAGACTGACAATGTGTCAGCACACAAGGTACCCCACATGCGCGACAGGGCATGCCCCAGACCCCACCTCCAGTGGTACAGCACCCTGCATACCCTCCCAAGGACACATCCCATCCCAGCACTGGCCACAGTAGCCACCACTGACACGGCAGCAGATCATGCATATCACAGACATGCAATGGTGTCAGCTGCACAGGCCATGGATGGTCTGACAGTTGTGCCATGCACACAATGCAGGCCCCATGGACCACTGCACTCAGGCATCCAGTGCACACAGTACAACACACAAACCACAGACAGTGACTGATCCCCCTGCCCACACCATAGGTGGTTCACCTGTGCACACACACACACACGCCCATGTGTACACCACCCCTGATGCCATGCACACCATTACAGCTGAGCACCTGTAGCCCACTGCAAATCAGAGACCACCACAGTTGTTATAACAAAATGTATGTATTAAAGTATAAGAACTATCAAACATATTTACAAATATATACAGAGGGGGAAGGGCCACAAACCAGGTGGGGGCGGGCATGGGGCAGGGGTGTAGAAATGAGAGAGGGAGGAAGGGGTGTGAGGGTGGGTCCAGGGGGTATGGTTGTTAGGGGGTCATGGAGGGCCTATTCCCTGCCTTGTTCTGCACTCCTTTGGCACCTCCGGGTTCTCCTCCTCTGGACTCCATGTCTCTCCAACCTCTCCAAGGCTGCCAGGGATGCCCATGCCAGCTGCAGGATTTCCTGTATTGCCTGTTCCAGGGCCATCCAGCATTGTCCACCTAGGACAAGGGAGCAGAGTCAATACATGTGACTGTCCAGTCCCCTGCAGCAAACCCATTGTGCATGGCAGACAGCCATGTGCCACACCCCGTGATGGTGTGCTACCACCCACAGTGACCGTGTCCACAGGACCTGCCTACCCAGACAGCCACAGCCATGTGGACCACTGCACACACCCACCACCCATGTCCTGCACAGCACCACCGTGGCTGTACAGTGACTTGGCTATGCGGTGTGAAGGCAGTGGCAGAGCCATGTGCCCAGTGCATGCATGGACCACCATTGACACACTCCCAGACATGCAGTGCCACTGGACAGTGCTGACTGTAACAAGTTGTGTGCATGGCAGTGGTGTGAATGGATGGTGGCCATGCCCCACTGCCCGCCTTGTTACACAGCATGCAATAGTAATCATGGATGTAAGGCACTCACCATCATCAGGCTGGTCCCTTCGCCTCTGCGGATCTTCACCCCTCCCTGACTGATGGTCCTTCTTCTGGTGCCTCCTCTCCCTTGCCAGCCTGTGCTCGTCTGGGCCTAAGGTGCAAACATGGAGAGAGGAACATCAGTACAATCCTATAGCAAAGTCCCCCCATCCCCATGTGTGTGCAATCCCACACAGCCAGACCCACCCACCCACACCCTGATAAAACCACCACCACGGCCAACACCAGACCCCAGGCCCCCCCCATGTGCTGGACACATGCAACCATGATACCCGTATGGAAGATAAAAGTGTATGGATGTTGCACCTATCTGGCCGTGGCACCATGCCCCTCCTGGCACATGCCCACAGGTGGGCAAGCAGGTCCAGGTCCCTCCACCTCAGGTCCCTATATCTGAGGTGGCACTGCTCCACCATCCGCCCCCGTACCAGTGGCCTCCTCCAGGGCGTCGGCCACCTCCTGCCACACCTGACTCCTGGCCCCGTCCAGGGGTGCCTCACCAAATAGTAGGCCAACATGTGGCTCCACAATGGCAACCAGGTTTGCCAGTTCCACCTGGCTCCACTGTACAGTTCTCACCCGCACCGTCTCTACTGCGCAGTTAAGTCAAAATGGTGCTCTGCAGCGCGGTTCCACCATATGTAGATGCTGCACGGTACAGCGCTTCCATTCCCTATCGTGCTGTCACCGAACAGCGTGATAGTGATGCACCCATGCCTGATGCATGGCACCTAGGGGGCAAAGGTCGGGCACAGGGTCAAGGGTCTCTGGCGCATGGACAGCCACAGCACTATTAGAACCCAATGCATCTAGCGTGATTGGGTGCCTGTGTGCCACCTCCTGTAATGGCCTACTGCACTGTTGCCCCAGTGCACCTATGACACCCCAGTGCCACAGCGCCATATAGGTGAACAGCGCTGTAGCACCACTGGCACAATGGTGGCCATGCCCTGCATTGCCTCCCATGCACAATATGTCAGCAGCATGGCAGGCGCCTGCGTCATCAACCGGGCATCGCAGTTAGTTGTGTACTGCGCATGTCACAGAACTGCGCCCTTGGCTCAGCACGTTCAACACAATTGCGCAAAGCGCAACAGCGCGATATTCATCCGTCATATGCAAATCAGCTAATCAGCCATTCAATGGCGCAGTCACTGCATTTGTACCCACTTAAAGATGTGCCTCGCCTCATTTGCATGAGTTGCGCTATAAAAGTGCTGCACTGGCCATAGTCAGTTACTGCAGTTTATTGGTGAGTTGGATCCTGTTTGGGAGTGTGGACTGTGGATTTTGGGATATGCATGGGACTGCACAGTCACAGGTAACACCTGTCATTCTCACAGGCTGAATCATGACCGAGCAAGTTGTGGAGGAAGAGGAACAGAGTTGTGGGAGGAGGAGGAGGCCAAATTTCATGAAGGCCGAGGCGGATGCCCTATTCGAGGCCTACCTAGATCAGGAGCTGCTTCTCAGCGGACACCAGGGAACACCACAGGCCCATGTTGCTGCATGGGAGGAGGTGGCACGTGCTGTAAACCTGCATGGCAGCCACCAGCACTATGTGCAGGAGTGCAAGAAGAAGATGGGCACAGACAGGAGGAGGATTAAGGAGAAGGTGGCTGCCATCAGGGCAGCACAGTCTTCGACAGGTGGGGGACAGCTGGAGGTGCTACGCCTGACCCCACAGGAGGAGAGAGTTGTTGGCAGCATGCAGCATTGTGCCATTGACGGTGTTCCGGGTGGTGGATTCCAGACGGGTGGTAGCACATCACTGCATGGTAGGTCATGGTCTGTCTATTGGGGGGGGACAGGGTAGGTCACATGCAATAACGTGACTTTGTTTTCCCTTACAGCTCCTGAGCATCTGCATGGGTCAGCAGTGGTGGGCTTCTCCACTGAGGCCAGTCAGATGGAGATGGAGGAGGGCCCATCCACCTCCACAGGAATACGTGGCCCAGGGTGACAGTGGGCCTGCCTGGAAGTCCAGACTGATGTTGTTGGAGCAGGTGTGGAGGAGGCCCTGCCCGTGTCCCAGCATGCCAGCCTCCATGGATGCCAGCATGCTGGGACTCGGGCTGGTGCCGGGTCCATCACCGATGATGATGTCGATAACGTCATGGGCAATAACATGTGTGTGCCACAGGATGGCCACACAGCAGGTAACATCACAGCCATGGCTGTGGGTGGTGCCGTCTTGGAGGCCTACATGTCATTACAGTCCCAGCCTGTGCCTGTCAACATCGGTGGGGCAGCACTGGTGTGTGTACAGGACAGTGGGACTGTTGTGGCCACTGCGGCGGCCCATTGAGCCCTGGGAGTGGCAGCCGGAGGGGCAGCATCAGCAGTCGGCCAATGGACTTGGGGGTACAGTGTCAGGGGCCGGCATCAGTGCACCACCTGTGGACATGCCCAAGCCTGGCCCTGGTGTGCAGTGCCCACCCTCAAGGGGTGATAAGCATCAGAGCCATGAACACCCTGAGGGACAGCATGCCGATCAGGCAGCTGACCTCTTGGATGAGCACACCCGCATACTGCAAGCATCAGTCAATTAGCAGATGCGGCTTGTGATGGCAGTGGATGCACTGAGTGTGGCTCTGCAGCAGGCAGAGGAGTGTCACAGCAGAGAAACTGCTCTGCTCCTGGCAGGGATGGACCGGATGCGGGAGGATGTGACCGCTGCCACTGACAGGCTGACATATACAATCACAGCTGCCATGGTCACAGGGGGCACACAGTTAGTTGCCCATGCATCGTGGACACTGCACAGTGCAATGTCCACTCCCCATTCCCGGCATTGTGCGACACCATCCTTGTCGACACCGGGTTCAGCTGTGGGCATCCCGAGCACGCCTGGCGCAGGCATGTTTGGTGTGCTGCAGACCCCTGCATGAGCACAGTTGTGTTCAAGCAATGGAACCCCTGGGGGACTATCCGTGCAACCCCATGAGGCCAGTGGTCAGCCTGTCACTGCTGGCGTGCCTCAGTGGGGCCGCCCACGCATCCATGGTGGCCCAGGCACTGTGGCGCATGACTGACCTGTCTCCTAGTGTGGCTAGTGTCTGATGCTGCCCTGTGTGCATTGTGTCATTCAGCGGGTAATGCACGGGTGGGTACCTGGCCCTGCACGTACACACACAGTCCATCTGCACACCCTCCCGGCTGCCATCCGCAGTTATGTGTGCATGATGATGCCTGCATTGTGCTGCACACCAATGTGCAATGGTGCCCAGCGTCTGACACATTCACAATGACAAGCAGTGGGCGTGGTGGTCTGTGGAATGTGTGTGGCTAGGGGTGGTGTTCTGGGTCGGCATGCCTCCTACCCTTTGTGCATGTCTGGTGAGTTGTGTGTGTGTCTGTATGTCCGTGTGCCATGTTAGACCTCACCCTTCCCTGGCGGTGTGTGTGGTTCCATGCCTGGCCACTTCTCTTGATGGCATGCACCCCGGGTGTGTGTCCATGCATGTTTGTGGGTTGTGCCTTTGCCACTGGTGGTTGGACATGGCCCCATGACTTACCTGGGTTGGCTGAAGTGCTCCTCCATGATGGTGTCCTGTTGCAGCTGTGCCAGCCGGAGCAGTCGGGGGTCCTGACGCCCAAGGGGGGGATGCCCATCACCATTGTCACCGGCATACTCATCGTCCCCATCGCTGTCCCCCTCTTTGACCTGTATGGCTATCCCACATTTGTTGGCCATGTTGTGCAGGATGCAACAGGCCAGGAATAGCCCACAGACCTTTGAGGGACTGTACAGTAGGGCACCGCTGGAGGTGTCCAGGCAATGGAAATGTGCCTTCAGCATACTGAACACCCGCTCAATGACACTACATGTGGTGGCATGTGCCTCATTGTAGCATTGCTGCGATGGGGTCGTGGGCCGCCGGTATGGTGTGAGCAGCCAGGGATGGAGTGGGTATCCACTGTCACCTGTGTGTAGAGGGTGGAGGTTAGTTTGGTGATCAGCATTTCTCTGCCCTGGGCCATGTAGGACACTACCTATGTCACCTTCTGACCATGCCTCTCCCAAGTCCTAAGTTTCTCCGTGTGGTTTGCATACTCACCCACTAAGTGGCCAGTGGGGATGTCCCCACTCTCGAATCCATGGCACAGTGCTGACTGGTGCCAGATGAAGGCATCATGTGCTCCCCCAGGGTGCATGGCACAGACATTGATTATGTGCCCCCCTGACATCGCACACCACCTGGCAGTTGATGCTAGCATAGCCCTTGTGATTAATGTATGCGGCCCCCTCAGGACCAGGTGGTGTGCAGATGGCCACATGGGTGCAGCCTATTGCCCCTAGCACGCCAGGCATACGTGGTATCCTGTGGAACTCCTGTATGTTTGCTGTGCACTCTGCCAGTGTGCTGGGGGAAATGGATGTACTCCGCAGCATGTGGCAGCAGTGCGCTGAGGAATTGGGTGAGGTGGCATGACGCGGACAACTGGGTTATGCCTGTGGTGTCCCCTGTTGGTCTCCGGAAGGTACCCATGGTGAGCAAGCACATGCAAGCTGTCACTTTAGTCTCCACTGACAGAGCATGGCTCCGTTGTGTGGGTGCCTACATCACATCACTGCACAGCTCACAGAGCCACCTCAGAATTTCCCAATTCAGGTGGTACCATCCCACAATCTCAGTATCACTGTACAGCTCGAAGCTGGTGTGGGCTTGGTACTGCCTGTTGGGGGCATACCACTGATGGGCCCTTCCATGGCTGCGCCCCCCTGCTGCCCACCTTCTCACCCCCCTCATTACTGCCTCCATCTGGATGGTGGCACTGGCCACGTCCCTGGCTTGTGTTCACCCCCCTGGCAGCTGTTTGTGTGTTCCTCCCACTGTCCTGGCTGCTACTTCCCCTTTACCAGGAACACCTAACTGTGCTGGCCTCAGTGCTGTGTGGCATTTCCACCTTCTGCACTGTGGCTGTGGCTCCCCACACCTTCCCTGAGCCTGTGGGTTTCAGGTGCCCTTTCTCTGTTCTGCCCTGTGTGTATGTGTGTTGCCTGTGTGGCTGGCTATAGTTCAGCAATATGTGCCTTCCCTGTAGCGTTCTTGCACCTCTCCCTTGTTCCTTTTTATTTTGGGTCATTTCCGCAATCGCGTAACTTCCGATTGCTCCCCTATTGCGCATGGTGCATGTTGTTGAATATCGCACTGCACCATTTATGCATGGTTCCTCCGCCTTCCGTTGCACATACATTCATTATCATTGCGCTATTGCTCAGCGTGATTTTGGGGTGCGCAACTGCCTCCCACTGAATATCGCAGAATGGCACATTTTCAGACTTGCACTGGTGCAACCCTATTGCGCATGGCGCAACCCTTTTGAATATCTGGGCCAATATATCTATCTATCCACTTTTATTTGTATTGTGCCTTTACAGCAATTGCAAAGATCTACGAAATTACAGAAACAACTGCTAAAAGTAAAACACACAGAATCACATGCAGTACAGTACAGTACAGAAAAAGACTCAAATATAATAAAATCACAGTCCAATCTTTAAGAACTGTATGTCAAATAGAACAAATATGTTTTTAAAATGTTCTTAAATGCATAAAAAGATTGCACGGGAGAGTTCCAAATCAAGGGTGCTTGATTACGAAATACTCTTCTACTAAGCATTTGAAGTCAGATGGTTGGAGAATTAAGCAAATATTTATTCTGTGACAGTGAATTCTGAGCTGGAACATATGCCTTCAACATTTCACATACAGTATATATTTCTAAGCAAATGTTTCATAAAACGTTATAGTACAAGACCAGGATGTGATAGTCACAGAGGATAGCGTGTGGACAGCCATACACAACAAGCCTGTGTTTGCATCGAGAGGTTTCTATGGCAACCAGGAGCCTTGTGAGCAAAGCTTCAGAGGTTCCCTGGTTGCCATAGAAATTTCCAGATGAAGACACAGGCTTATCTGGTTATGGCTGTCCATACATTATTTTTTGTAGTGTATGGGGATTCATTCCCATTTCAGACACTCTGCTTCCTTTCAGTGACCTGGCAGTTGAATTGGAAAAACTTGAGGATTGTTGGTGGGCTCAGATTACAGATTCAACATGTGGTTAGCATCTGCAGCTATGGCTGTTTCTGCAAGTTCAAGTTTTTTTTTTTTTTAAAGAAAATACTTCCAGCTTGATTGGCTAGAGGGAAGCAGCTATACAGGAAATATTTTAAGTTGTGCTGTAGTAGTGACTTCACTGCTGCAGCATGACAACATATTGAAGTGACTAATGCAGCATAACAACCTGAGTCTAGGCATGGATTTCCATGCAGAACAATATTCCACCATACATTTTTTTTATCTTCAATCAACTGAGAAACAGAAAAGTTGCTTCAGTATTAACAAAATTAGTTCTGTACCTTTGGTCACATTTAACATTTTGAAGAAAAATGCATTCATTTTATTTTATTTGTTTTACCAGGAAAAGCTCCATTGAGCAAAGCTCATTTGAAAGGAGAGCCTTGTTTGGTTAGGACAGTACAGTGCAGAAAATCACAGCAATGACAAGTATACAGGATGAGGAATAAAGTAAATGCCAACAATGTAAAATTCTGATAATCACACTCTATTGGTATACATCAGTAGCAGACTTTCATTTTTCATTTCATTTAATGTTTTTTAAACTGGTAGGCAGATTAGCAAAAAACGTCATTTTTCACAGCGACCAGTACAAAAAATACATTAAAAATTATTTAAAACATACACAGTTGGAATACAACAGTAAAATTTTATACAATCCATATTTAATTGAAGACAGTGATACACCATTCGTAACAGACAGGTGTAAAATGTTAACTTTATACTTATAATCATATTTAGTCTATGGTCACACATAGTGTATATTTTTAGACTTATAGTCATATAATGCTAAAAGGACAGACCTGTTAAGATGGAGGAACATTAGCACAGCAATCAAAATGCAATCAATATAATAGAGAGGACTAGGTACAGGTATAAGTATCAGTGCAATAGGGATTGGTCAGCAATTTGAAGGTATGTAGACCCTAACCTCCATTGTGTCTTTTACTCCCCCCTCCACCCCATTAACCTCCAACCCCCACCCATTCTATAATTTAACTCTATATCCTGTCTGCTAAAGACTTCAGTGACCCACCTACTACCCTCCTCATCTAGTCCCCCAACGTTCACTCATCTCCTGTCTCTGTGGCCACTGGGTTTGCCACTCCCATTCCCGCCCCCCTATTTTCCACTCTAGAACAAAGTCAATATGCTGACTGCTTTAATGTTACAACAATTAAAGGGGACGTAAACATTGCAGGGGTCTCTCAAATTGTGAAAGCCAATAAAAAGATATTTCAGATGAGGTATGGAACTTGTTTGTTTGTGTCAGGAGTCCTGAGATATGAATATATAAACACTTTGTAAATCAAAACAAGGCAGCAGCAGCAGCCATTTCATGGGATCTTGAGACAGAAAGTGATGTCTTTTAGGGGCAAATTGTAATTAACAACATATAGCTGGCCCCTCAATGACATCACTTCCTGTTTTAAGATTACATGAAATGGCTGCTTTTTTTCATTTACAGATAATTTGATTTTCATATCTCAGGACTCCTGAAACCTACAGCTAAGCCTAGTACCTCATTTGAATGGCCTTGTCTTATGCTTTCACAATTTGAGTGAGCCCTGCAATGTTTACTTCCCCTTTAAATCATGTTACCTATATGTAACCCTATATATTTTCTGTTTTATCATTGAATGTTGCTATGAACTCATCTGCTGGTATTGCTACCTATTACCCTGTTACTGACAAAGTCATCCTACTGACAGCACTTTTGCTGCTACTGCTACTTATTGTTTGTACCAACTTTAACCATATCTTATTTTGTTAGCTCTAATGTGTGTAATGCTTCCTGTCAAAATGTCACTGTCCTAATCAAATGTCCATCTGTTGCTAATTACTGTTATCACCTGATGTGGGACCTTTGTAAAAGAGTCTGCAGCTCAAAGGTAGTGTAATCCAAGAAATAAATAAATACATACATACATAAATAAATAAATAAATAATTTGGTTTAGTTTGAGGATGGCCTGAAGTTTGTTCCAATATGTTGGGGCAAGTCAATGAAAGCCATTTTCCCATACTTGAATACAATCATTGGCAGTTTGAGCCAAATGTAGTTGTATGCTCTCAGGTTATATAACCTAGAGACTTTACATAGCAGGTCAGATATATAATGTGGTACACCATGCCTAAGAGATTTAGAGACCCACAGGTAAAGGCTTTTTAGTCACCTGGTAGTGAGGGAAGGCCAACCAACGGATGCACATAGGGTGCAGAGATGGGTTCTTGCTGATAGTCCATTAATGAGTCTAGGCACCTGTGATACAAGACATCCAGTTTGGCAAGATGAGCAGCAGCTGCACCTTTATACACAAGATCTCCATAGTCAAGCAAAGGTAAGACAAGGGTTTTGAGGGCATCCAAGGGTAAATTAAATTTATTTCTATAATAAAAACCCAGCCTTGGCCTCAATTTCTTGCATAAATTTTCAATATGGAAATTGAAAGAAAGCTTGTTATTAAGCCGTATTCCTAGGCAAATGAAATTCTTTACCAATTCCAATTTATCACCTAGGAGGGTAAGAATGCCAGGGGTGGAGGGGCCAATTGACTACCTGTTGTTGGGGGCAAAATTCATACACTTTGTCAGCATTGAAAAGGAGCTTGGAAACATACTGTTACAGTTGGAGAATGTTGAAAGCGGATTGGAGGATGTGTAAAGTTTCCCTTGTACTAGGCTTGGTAGCATATAGCACTGTATCATCGGCATACTGCAGCAGTGAATTTTGACATCTCTGATATCATTACCTCCATCATTTGTATATATTGTATATAGTAGTGGACCAAGGGCAGACCCTTGTGGTATGCCTTTAGTGATTTGAGATCAGGAGGATAGTAGATCTTCAGCTTTTAATCTGTTGCTACCTACCTATGAGATAACTTTGGAACCATGGTAAAATAGGCTGACCAAAACCAACAGAAGACAACTTATGCAGCAATATCTGGTGGTTGACCATATCAGATGCCTTACTGAGATCTAAAAAGATGGTTTCAGTTACAAGCTTTGGTCAAGGAAGGTAAGCCAGTTTCAATCACTTTGATAAGCGCAGTTGCAGTGCTGGGTAAAGACCAGAAACCAGATTGGAAAGGTATGATTTACTTATGGCTGGAAAGACAAACCCAAACCTGCATGATGACTAGATTTTTCCAGGGTCTTAGATTGGACAGGCAGTGTTGATACTGACCATTAGTTACTTGTTATGTATTTATTACCAGCTCTGAAAAGTTGAATTATATGTGTCATTTTCCAAATTGTAGGAATCTCATAAGTAGTGTGGGAGAGGTTACACAGATGTGCTATGGGTGCTGCTAACACTGGGACCTCACTCTCAGAAAAAAACAGTACCGGATCGTCTGGCCCCAGGCCATTTTTAATATCAAGGATAAGTAGCATATCCTCCACCTCTTTATAGGTGTTGGCCCAGAAGCAATAAAGCAGGTTGGTACTGCTACTGGTGGGAGGTTGCTTTAAATTTGTTAGTTGGGTCATAGCAGCAAATGACTGGTCAAAAGCCATTCCAGCAGATGCAAAATGTGAATTAAGCTCTTCTAGTATGAGTTGCTTATCAGTGGTAATTTCATTATTTGCCACGGTCTTACATGGTAGAGTGACGGGTGCAGCTTCTTCCTCTAGGGATTTGATTGTCTGCCAAAATTTAGAGAGGTCACTTTTGTTAGCTTTTGGAAGGCTTAGATAATTTGATTTGGCAGTATCAATCAATCAATCGATCAATCAATCAATCAATCAATCAAATCTTTATTTATCCAGACGAACATTGTTGAGCACACCTCATTTGCAAGATGGACCTGGTAAGGTCAAGGTTCAATTTAAATAGATAAATAAAAAATGTTCAATATACACACACTCTAGGATACTACATAGAATATTCAGTATACACACAGTCTAAGGATACATTCTAATCAGATTATACATTAAATTCAGGTGTAGTGGTAATAAGAGGTGAGGGGAAGGGGAGCGGGAAGTGGTGTCCCTGGCTGGTGGGGGAGGAGGAAGATGGTGGGGGCCTATACTGTGGAACGGATAAACTGTGGGCCTTATGAAGAGGGCAGGAGGGTGGCACTGGGGAGTTTGTATAAAAAGGGTATAGGGCTGTGATATATGACAAGGGATTAAGGGGAGGCGGATGGAAAGGAGGGGTGCATGGAGTGTGAGGGGTAGTGACTCTTAGTAAAGGTGGATACCTTCCGTGAGTTGTCTATCTGGGGAGGGAGATGGATAAGATTAGGAATACTCTACTGTTTGTGGAAACAATTACATTTTTCTTTGATAAGCCTCGAATACAGATATTTAAAGGATATAAATGTGATGTATCTGTTCACTTTCAGGGTCTTCTGCATCGTATTCCATAAGGCAGATAAGACATAGCTGATAGCAGATCTACCATATCGAGAATTGAATTTGGGTACTTTAAGCATGAGGAAGTTTAGACTTCTTAGGGCATATTTACTTGATGAGATTTGTGTGAAGCAGTCTGAGACGTAATTTGGTAGCATCTTTGATATCGCTCTATAAGTCCATAGTGTGGCATTCCTGTCTCTTCTAAACTGGAGCAAGGTCCATCCAACTGCAGCATAAAGCGAGCAGTGGTGAGTGCTGAGAGGAAGATCTGTAATAAACCTCAAGGCTCTATGGTAAAGTGTGCCCAGTTTGCTCAGATATGAGTTGGGGCAACGACCATATAGGAAATCTGCATAATCTAATACTGATAGAAATGTGGCCTGGACCAGCTTCTTTTAGAATCACTTGTGAGAAAGTGCTTTATTCTGTAATAGAGCCCAAGCTCTGACAGAATTTTTTTAAGATCTTCAGATGATCTAAGTAGTCAAGTCTACTGTCTACCCAGACCCCAGATATTTGAATTTTGTAACATATTCAAGATTTTCACCAAGGACAGTGGATATGTGGGAGATTGTTTGGGAAGGAGTGTCCGGCTTGTGTTTGGGGGGAGAAAAAACATTGCCTTTGTTTTTTTTGCATTTAGCAGGAGTTTTTTTTCCAGTAGTTGGTGTTGTAATAGGTTGAATTCTGCTTGTAGCTCTATGCATGCTGTTACG
Source organism: Neoceratodus forsteri (assembly GCA_016271365.2). NCBI lineage: Eukaryota > Metazoa > Chordata > Ceratodontiformes > Ceratodontidae > Neoceratodus > Neoceratodus forsteri. The sequence continues at coordinate 835,042,332 of CM057451.1, forward strand.
GGAGAGGGGTGACTGACATACAATACTGTATCATCTGCATGTATGTATTAAGTTAGTGAGTTCCTTTTTTGTCTCAACACTATCCAGTCATGGGGCAATTTAGTTTTTCTGGATATGACCCCGTGATTATTCCTGTCCCTCAGCGCCTGTTTAATTTCTTTAGTAAACCAAGGACATATCTTTTTTTTTATACTCTGTTTTATTAGAGGCATGTGTAGATTTATAATGGAGAGGATTTGCTGATTATATATATCCACTGCTGTATGCACAGAGAGGGCCAGGTAAAAGTGTTACCAATTAATATTAGCCAGATCCTGGAGGTAGTTAGTCACAGAGAAATTTGAGAGCCTTCTTTTATAATGGAAGGTAGGTTCTACAACTGATTTTACAACTGATTTTATTGAGCCTCTGATACGTGCCACTTCATTGTGATCACTACAATCATTATTGAATATAGCCATAGCTGTAATGTTTTCTGGCATGTAGATACATATTAAGTACAGTAGTGAGGAGTGGGAATGAGTCTTCTGATTGGGTCTAGTAGGTTTGGTAATTAGCTGCAACAGTCCATAATCATCACACAGCAACTTAATGTAATTAGTTTGGATGAGAGCCAGTCTAGATTAAAATCACCAAGAATTATGATTTCTTTACTGTGTGAACTGAGGAAATTAGTGAAATAGCTAATTAATGTTAAACCACCAGAAGGAGGCCTATTGCATCTGATGATATTTAAGGATTCATTTTGGGACATGACTAATGTGACCTCTAGGCATTCAAATTCCGAGGGTAGAAACAAAACGTTACCAGTAGCCAAGGAGAATTTATCTTTTACAAAAAGGATTATGCTACCACGTCTAGAAATTCTGTACAGCAGATAGTGGATATAGCCAGGGATATCCGAGACACTGTGGCCTATGAAACTATTTAGCCAGGTTTCAGTGAGCAGCAGGATATCTGGCTTGATTAGGCATATCCATACTTTTACACAGTATCAGTACAGGATCCTAACATGCAGAATCCGAAACCTCGAAAGTCCAACACTGAAATCCCAATAGCTGTAGTCCTCATGATGGAAAGTCCCGATGTGTGGTGATTTGTGTGGGTTTAGGGGATGTTTCTATATTAATGGTGTGTGGGGGGGGGGGCAAAGCCTCCCACATATACTTCTTCCAGATTTCACTTCTCTTATCTGCTATTATCAGGATTCCAGCTGTCAGGATTTCGGCATTAGGCTTTCAAGGGTCAGGATTCTGCATGTCGGGATCCTGTACTATGTTACTTTTACACTATTGAGTTTGTTAATTAGGCTGTCAGTGGACATTAATATTTAACATTTTTACTCCTGGTACTTTAGCAAAAATGGAGGGAGTTAGGAAAGAACATGTGGAGCCTGGGTTAAGTTCAACTTTACCAGAGCAGATGAGGATGGTCTGCTTGATGATGTTAAAGTTATTTTTCAGAAGTTTTTTGTTACCCTTAATCCAGTATAGCTGGGTTATTAGCAGTGATGACTTGATGCTACGGTTGGGTAAGTTGTGTGGCTTCAGTAGTATTATAAGGGCCTTATAAACAATCGGGCAGGAGTCATCAACTGTTCCACCAATCTGAACAGTTTTGGGACCAGAGATGACAACTCCCATGAGTCGACAGATGTGTCCCTACTGGAAAGAACAGTTTTGGGACCAGAGATGACAACTCCCATGAGTCGACAGATGTGTCCCTGCTGGATAAAGCAGTATAGTGCTATAGGGTTTAGTTTGTTTTATTCTGGAGTTTCGATTGTAGTCCGGAAAAGAAAACAGAAATGAGATGCATTTAACAACACAAGCCTCTGTTAACATAGTGTCTCTTAGAACAAATTGCATTACCATCCCCGATTATTGTTAAAGCTCATAACTTGCAGTGGAACTATCAGAGCCGGAGGAATTATCAGAATAATTTTCTGTGCTGGCTTGGTGCTGGTGGTTGAGGGGGAGCAGCATGGAGAGTTTGGCAAGGGGCATAGCAGAGGTTGCGGAGATTGGAACCAGGGACAAATGTCTGGAGAGCTGTAAGGAGAGGAACATCAAGGTGCTCCTGCTGTAGTCAGTGGTGGAGTGCCAGGAGGGGCTCTGTCCTGGTTCCCGGCCTTCATGTGGTGGTGCGCTGTGGCACTGTGGCCAGTGCGTGGCTGCACCTGTGGTGCTTCCGTTCCTCTGTGTGGTGGCTTGTGGGTGGCCATAGTGGTGGTAGGGTCCAGGGAGAGAGGCTTGGGGACTGGGTGGGGTTCCTCTGGCTTTGGTTAACAGCAAGGAACTGATACATCCAGCCCCAGTTTATGTGGAGAACTGTACCTGGGGTCCCTGGTTGAGTGGAACTGTTCTGTTTGAATCCCCTGCCTGTTTCTCTTGTTTGACGGTATGACTGAGGAGAGAACAGTCCTGTATCAAGAAAACTGACCAGTAGGAAAGGCTATAGACCAGTGGTGTGAGTGACTCTATGTTTTCTTTAACTACAGTGTTTTTAACTTGAAACTGATATCTTTGGGATCTGAGACTATTATTAAAGTATTTGGACAGTGTTAATGACCATCTCTGGTTCTATATGGTAGTAAGAGTCCATAGAAGAGTTGAATAGTGATTCTGTGATTCCTAGGAGGTGGGAGCTCCTGGGTGCATCTGGTTAATTTCATTTAAATCTTAAATCTCTTGACCTCAGATGTGGGAGTTTCAAAGGCCTGGAAAGGATTATGTATTGGTCCTAGGAAGTGGGAGCCCTATAGACTTAATTCATCACATGAACTTTTTGGACTGGACTTTTTATTGAAATTAATTTCATTTTATATGTATCTGCTTATATTAAATTACATCAGCTTGACACTTTTGTGAGTAGTGTATAGTTGAATGTTTGTGTATGTTTTGTTGGTTGTGTATGATTTAGATAACTAGGAGTGTATTATTGGGGGTATAATTGCTCATCTTGTTGGGTCATCTGACCTTGCTTGCAATAGTGAGACCTGGCTGCATGAGAATGCTGGTCCCATTTTGGAATCAGCTGTTCTGGCCAGATACTCAGTGATACACCGCCAGAGACTGGATCATAGGGGCAAGGGGGTAGCCATCTGTTTTAAGATGTAACTGGGCCTTGTAGATGTGACAGTTGGGGTCACTAGATTATTTGACTGTATCGTGGGCACAGGTGTGGGTTGTAGGATACTTCTTGTCTACTGTCCACCTAGGAGTGAGAAGGAGTTCCTACAGAAAGTTGTGGACTTCATCGCTGAGATGGTATTGGAGGCCCCCAGATGGTTGGTGCTAGGGGACTTCAGTGCCTGAGTCGATGATCAACTCTCACAGTTTGTACAAGACTTCCTCCAGCTGATGGTTTCGTTGGGACTCACACAGGTGATCACCTCTGTGACCCACATACAGGGTCATTAATTGGACGTAGTGTTCCTGCTGTGGATGGAGATCTCTGTTGTGTTGATGGAACCCATTGGATGATCTGATCACCACACTATAGGTTTCAGTTTTGCACCCCCCCCCGCAATAGACCTGCCCCTATGGAGATGGTCCAGTACTGCTCTTTATGGGGAGTGACCCCAGATGGTCTGATGCTGGTTCTGGACCTATCGGACAGTTTGATTGTTAGCATGGATCCAGAGAGTCTGCTACAAACCTATAACAAGGTGGTGGGAGATGCCCTGGATGCCATTGCTCTGGTCCGTGTTCGGCCACTCACGCTTTACCCTCAGTCCCCGTGGTTTGATGGGACTTTGAGGGAGCTGAGGAGAGTGGGATGAAAGTTGGAGCATTGCTGGCAGAAATCGGGCCTGAATGATGACAAACTTAGATTGACATCCCATTATAAGGAATATCAATCTGTGGTCTCCCATAAGAAGTCAGAGTTCCTGTCTGGGGAGATTGCAGCAGCACGAAATCAACCGGCTCAGCTCTTCCATACTGTGGACAGGCTGTGCAATCCAGCCTGTCTTCAGAATCGGAGAGCCTTCTCACAGGAGACGTGTGAGCTCATGCAGTTTTTCATGGATAAGATTGCCACCATCAGGTTGGAGATCCACGCTGCTCGCTCAGATAGGCAGAGTGCAGATTGGTGTGGGATCACTAGCACCCAATTGGTCTGGTCAGATTTTACCTAGTTGGCAATCAATGATGTTTTGAAAATAGTCCAGGGGTTGTGACTGACTTACTGTAGTTTGGATCCAGGTCTGATGCACCTCCTAGTGGGGTGTGTGGAGGCAACAGGATGGTCCTTGCTGAGATAGGTGTTCATTAGAGACTGGGATGTTTCCGGACACCCTGAAGGAAGTAGTGGTTCACCCCCTCCTGAAACAAATCCTCTCTGTACCCTGACTGTCTTGCAAACTACAGGCCTGTATCTAACCTGCCTCTTATTTATTCATTTTTTATTTATATATTTATTTATTTATTTCCATCTAGGATTATAATACCTTTGAGCACAAGGTGGTTTTTTACAAAGGTTCTATTTCAGTAGACGAGGGTAACAAACGGACAAATAATACTAAACAAAGGTAATCTAAAATGACAAACAAACAGTTCAAATCTAAAATGACAAACAAACAGTTAAAATCCAGGAGAACTAACAGTGGTAGTCTAAATGACACAATAACAACACAAATCAAGGAAAATAATAGGTAAACACAGTAATTATACCAGCAATTAAAGAGAGGTGAGGTAAAGAGCAGTTATGGGGGTTGTAGTAGCAGCCCTTGGCCTTGTCAAGCTAAGTAATAGGCAAAGGGGGGGTGGAAAAGGTTGACCAAAGGGGGAGCTGAAATGGGGCACAGGAAAACATTGGGAAGGGATGGGTGGGGAGAGGGTGGAGGCAGGGGATGAGGAACCAGAGAAAGAGGAAGAGAGGTTGAGGCAGGAGAGAAAACAGAGAGATGGGGAGGAAGGTGTGAGTCTAGGGGAGGCATTTGACAAAGGGTAAGATTTTGAGAATGGAGGCAGTGACATACAGTGGCATCCCCCAGGATGAAATGCACTTCTGCAGCATTTTGCAGCACTCTGCAGAATGCTGCAGAGGACCTACTTTATAAAGCAATGTAATTTCAAAGGTAATTAGGCCCCTTTGTTATTGAGGAAAATGTGACACTGCCAGGATGAAGTGAATGCCATAGTTTCCTGCATGACAAAGGGGACCAATTTCCATTAAAATTAAATTGCTTTATTCAGTAGGTCTGCTGCTGCATACTGCAAAGTGTGTTAAAAGTGCATTTCATCCTGGGGGACACCACTGTATGCATGATATGGGGAGTCACTAGAGGAAGCAGTCAAAGGAATTGTTAGATACCAGGTACTGTTTTAGCAAGCACTTGAACTGGCCAAGTTTAGGTGAAGAAGATCCATCAAATGCAAGGAATTGAATCAAAGGGGAGCTCTGTAGGAGAAGAATTGCTGCCATTGGGTAGTCTGGCATCTGGGGACATGGAGTAGTTGGTTGACAGATGAACTAGTGTGCTTGAAACTGCATGATGATGTCAGTAGTGCTGCAGAACCAGGAGGAAACAGGCCAAGGAGCACTTTTTTGGCAAGTAAGCAGGTTTAATATTTAATCCTACTACTAAGCTGTTGCCAGCCAGTCTGTGGGTAAAGATCACAGGTATGCCTCAGGTGGTCGGAGCCTGTAAGAAGTCTGCATGCCTTACTAAGTGTGACAGTTATCCTTCGGAGTGAAGAGGGGGGGCAGAGCCATAAATAACGAGGCCATAGTTCATGATAGAGAGCATGGAGCTATGGATAGCCAGTTTGAGGGCTTCAGGAGTTAGATTACGCTTATGCTGATAGAGGAGCACAGTTTTTATATTTATGGCCTTAGCTACATTCTCGATGTGCTGGGCAAAGGTGAGGTGGTTATCCAAGGTAACTCCCAGATATTTAAAATGCTCCACCAGTTCAAGTGGAACACCAGTTTTTAATATTGAGGGCATGTGCTTTAAACCTACTGCCCAATTTGCTGAACATCATAACCTGTTTTTTTTTTTTGTAGTTTAATACCAGTTTCTGGTCACAGAACTATTTTTCGTCTTCCTCAAAACCAGGTTGAAGGTGATGCTCAAGAAGAGCAGGGTTAGGTTGGCTTGAGAATATGACAGCATCATATACAGTATATACAACATTATTCGTTGATGGCAACAGTGCGGCAGGTTATTTACAAAAATACTCAAGAGGAGAGGGCCATGGATAGATTCTTGAGGCATGCCTGAGCATACATCTGCCAGTCAGGTGACATTGCAGATTTTTACCATTTGATAGCGATCCTCCAGATAGCTTTTAAACCAGTGCATAGAGTCGATTGAGAGCCCTGCTGAGGTTAACTGTTAAAGCAGCGATGCATGGTTCACTGTATCAAATACCTTCATTAAATATATGAAGGCTGCACCAACGAGAAACCCTTGGTCTAACGATTGATGAATGAACCCAGTGAATTCCAGGAGAGCAGTTGCCGTGCTGTGATCTTTCCTGAAATCATGCTTTTGTAGGTAAGGTTATTGAGAAGGCAGTCATGTTGCAACTCGAGGGACATCTGACCACCCATGACAACTACGATCCTATCCAGTCCAGTTTCAGGAAGAGGCATAGTGCCAAGACTGCATTGGTCTGGGTACTTAATGATCTCCTGATATCGAGGGATCAGAGGAACTGTTCCATCTTAGTCCTCCTTGATCCCTCTGCAGCTTTTGACACCCTGGACCATGGAATGTTGCTAGAGCATCTGTGGCTTTTCTGTGGACTGGCTGGAACAGTCCTCAGATGGTTCCATTCTTTCCTTATGGGCAGGACAGAGAGAGTGGAGTCTGGAGTATTTTCCTCAGTCCCTCTCCCCCCTGCCATGTGGGGTGCTGCAGGGCTCCATGCTTTCCACATGTTATTTGCAGTGTATATGCTGCTATTGGGAGACATTATTAGGCAGTAAGGGTTGAGTTTTTCACTATTATGCAGATGATACTCACTTGTACTTGTACTTTGTGCCAGGAAAAGTGATGTTGTTTCAGTATTTAACAACTGCCTCTCTGAGATCCAGGATTGGATGAGTACCAGCTGGCTTAGGCTGAATCTGGAGAAGACTGAAGTGTTGGTTGTGGACCCAGGTCACCAGGTGGAGGGGCTATCGGCTGGGCAGCCATCCGTGCTCTGGCTGGGAGGGCAACCAGCTGATGACCTCTGATCGGGTGCAGAATATGGGCATCATGTGTGATGGTGGGCTGACACTGAAAGCTCAGGTGTCGGCATTGTCAAGGCCTCAGTCTATCATCTGAGGAATGTTACCTAGATATAGCACCTGGTACCACCTGCTGATCTTCCGACTCTGGTCCACGCCTTGATGACCTTGCACCTTGATTACTGCAATGCTCTATACCTAGGGCTACCAGGGGTGGACCTCTGTCTTCTGCAGCTAGTGCAGAATGCAGCTGCCAGGTTATTGATAGGTTTACGAAAATTCTGCCATGTCATGATTGTGCTCTGTGCTCTGCACTAGCTGACAGTGCAGTGGAGAATCACCTTCAAGGTCAGATTACTGACCTATAAGGCCCTACACGGACAGGGACCAGGGTACCTGCAAGAGCTCCTTTGTCCCTACCACCTTCTTTGTCCTCTCCGCTCTGCCAGTGAGGTACTGCTAGAGATTCCCAGTGTCTGTCTGAAAACCATGGGAGCTAGATCATTTGCTCTTGCCACTTCGACCTTGTGGAATTCTCTAGCTTGATGGGTAAGGGAGTGCTCATCCATTGAAGCCTTCAAATCATCCTTGAAATCTTATTTATTTGATCTTGCCTTTGCTGAGAATTAGCATCCTGCCTATTATTATTTTTAGAGGTTTTTTTTTAAATTAAATATGCTTTATTCGTTATTTATTATTTACAGTCAGGCTCAATGCAGTACTTAATACAACAGACCAAGAAGGATGTGAGTACATTACATTGGATACAAATTTCCATATCACCCTTTCCTCCCCCAACCCCTTTGACCCCCCATATGTAAAATCATTAGTGCAGGGAAAAAAAGAAATATTTATAGATACATTACCTAGGGTGCAAATCTGTGTGTCGATCACTATCCCTACCTCCCACCTGTCTACCTTTGCCCCCATATACCCCTCAAAAAGCCCCCTTCTCCCATTACCTACCCCCAGCCAGTATTCACCTTGTAATGTTGCCAATATTACTCTATATCTACTGGACCTAAGATTAAAGTCATTCAACCAAGAAAAGGGAAAAGGAAGGAGTGACAACTGTTTCTTTTAATAAGCTAATAATCTACCACCAATATACCTTAGATCTATATCCTGGCCATTGACCATAAGTCGTGGAATTTCTCCCACTGAGCATTAAACTTAGGCATTGTACTGCTAAGGCTAGCAATAGTTTTTTTGATCCTTAAGTTGTATAATAACCCTGCAAAACATTCTTGGTAAGGAATAACCATCTGGTCTTTCCAATGTTTTAATATCAGAGTTTTCACAGTAAGTGAAATTAGATTTATATAATATCTCCTCTCCATCACATCAATTTTTGTGTAGTCTCCTAACAAACAAACTTCAGGAGTGAAGAGATCTTGTAACCCCAACAAGAGGTCCGCCTTGGCCTTAATTTCTGACCATAATGGATTCACTAAAGGACACTCCCAAAAAATGTGAATCAGGGAACCCTGAGCACAACCACATCTAAAACACTCGTCTTTTGGTAATTTACCCATCTTATACAACTTCACTGGCGTCAGATGCATAGTGTGTAATATATAGTATTGTGTCAGCCTAAGCCTATCATTGGCACTATATTTGTAGATTCCCTTCCAGATGTATGCCCAGTTGGCATTGCTATTTGGACGGGTGGCCATCCAATATTGTGAGCGGTCCACTGTATTAAAGTACATCTTCTCATATAGGGTCATCACTAGCCCAGATACTGCATGTGGCGAATTCGCTTTATTTTTAAATTCAGCCATCATCTCACTACAGTTAATGTTCCACTGGTCAGCGCCAAAAATAGTAATAAGCAGGTGTCTAACTTGATAGCTATAAAAGGCATATTTAGAGGTTAAGTGGAACTTCTCCATCATGTCCTGGACTGAAAGTATCCTCCCCATGTCAGTTACATCACTAACTCTCGTGTTCGATGGCATATTTAGTCTATGTGGTAATAGAAAAGTTTTCTCAATTGGGAAGTTAGGGTTACCAAATAGCGGTTGAGAAACATCCCTAAAATTGACTATGCCTAAGGTTTTACACACCTGATTATGAACCCTAACCGAAGTGTAGATAACCATAGATCTAAATGATTTAGGCAAATCCTTAGGGAATATATACCAGAGGCTATCCAGTGTTATTTTGGTCCCTATTATCAGATTCCTCTCTATTTGCAGCCATAGGGGGCAATATTGGGGATGTCCATCTTTAAGAGGCACCTCCACCCACCTCATATACTTGGCCATATGACTTGCTAAGTAGTAGTGATAAAAATTTGGGAGCTTCAGCCCTCCTAATTCTTTCGGAGCACTTAGGCATTTGTAAGACTTCCATGGGGGTTTATTTTGCCACAGAAATTTTGTAATTATACTCTGAAGTTTCCGGAACCATGATAAGGGGAGATAGATATTGAACATATTTAAAGGGTAAGATATTCTGGGCAGTATGTTCATTTTGATGACATTGATTCTACCCTATAGGGAAATATATAAGGGGGACCATCTAGTTAGATCTTGCTGAATAGTTAAAAGAAGATTATCTAAATTAAGTTTTTTTAGGAGCGGTATTGAGGTTGACAAAATTATTCCCAGAAATTTAAGTCTATTAGTCCAGGTCATATTAAACATGTCCAGATCACCTTTACATGTATAGACGTTAAGTGGCATAACTTCTGTCTTATTAATATTCAGCTTGTAGTTTGACAATTTACCAAACTCATTTACTATGTCTAACTTTTGGGATGACCTCTGCTGGGTACGAAAGATGGAGCAAAATGTCATCTGCATAGGCTGACAGTTTCAGCTCTAAAGGGCCCACTGAAATACCTGTTATAGATGGAGATAATTGAAGGTTATGATTTGAAGGTTACAAATACAAATTGAACAATAATGATGATAATGGACACCCTTGAAGGGTTCCAGAGTATAACCAGAAGTTTTTAGAAAAAAATCCATTACAGTATATTTTAGTTGTAGGATTAGAGTATAGATGTTTAATCCACCTAATAAAATCTTGAGGAAATCCAAATTGAGACATAGTATTAAATAAAAAGGGCCAGCTAACCCTATCAAAAGCTTTCTCCGCATCCAGAGAGACCAGGGCCATTGGTACCATTGCCTCTCTGGATGCGGAGAAGACATGGGCAAGCTTACGGAAGTTATCCATGGGGTTTCTGCCACCAATAAACCCAATTTGTTCAGGGCTAATTAGGTTGTCCCAAACTTTGGTAATCCTCGAGGCCAAAACCTTAGCTAATATCTTAACATCGTAATTCATGAGGGAGATTGGCCTATAGTTTGCTAGCTTATCTTTAGATTTCCCTAGTTTTGGCAGAACAATGATGGTGGCTTCTAACAAGGTAGAATCAACAATCCCATAGGTACAGATATGGGAATATAGTTCTTGGAGAATAGGAATGAGCTCTTTTTCAAAAGTTCGATAAAAATTTGATGGAAACCCATCTGGTCCTGGAGCTTTGTTAAGAGCAAGGGATTGAATGGCAGTTGCTATTTCCATCTCCGAGATAAGTGAGATCAGGTGGTCTCTGTGAATTTGGCTGAGAGCAGGAAGAGAAAGTTTAGAGAGGTACCGTTGTATCTCAATTTCCATGGGACTATTAGGTGGGTGACTATAAAGGTTCCTATAGAACCTCTCAAACTCACTCACAATGGCTTTAGGAGTTGTCAATATACTTCCACTTTCCACCGTGGTTATATTGGCTATTAGCCTCGATTCTTCCTGCTGTCTTAATTTAAGAGCCAGGAGATGTCCGGCCTTATCTCCTTGGTCCAGATACCTAACGTGAGTTTTAAACAGGGCGTATTCAGCCCTTTCTCTTTGAACATTCGCATATTGATCCCTAAAGACCTCTAGCTGAATTAAATTTGCCATTGTGGGATAAGCACCAATCTCATTCTCCATTTTCTGAATGGAATCTAGCAGGGATTTCACTGCTGCTTCTGGCTTTTTTTTCTGGGTCACAGCTAGCCTAATAAACTGCCCTCTTAAAAAACATTTCAAGGAACACCAAAATTGGTCATATGCCTTAACAGACCCTTTGTTATGTTCCATGTATTGACTAATTGAATCCTGTATCTTACTCACAATATCTTCTTGTGATAACATTTGAGCATTAAGCTTCCACTGGTTAACTTTGGGAGTTGATTGAGGTATCTTACCCTCCAACCAGATCATAGAGTGGTCTGATAGTACTCTGGGGAGAATCCCAAAGTCTAGAGGGCACATCATCATATCCTTATTTACTAAGAAGAAATCTATCCGTGAATAGGATTTATGATAAGGTAAATAAAGGGTAAATGCCTTTTCTTTTGGGTGTAAAAGACGCCAAGGATCTACAAGGCCCAGCCCTTCTATCATTTCCTGCAGAGATTTTTGTGCAGGGGATAAGGTTGGTTTAGTCTGTATAGATCTATCTAACTTGTTTCCATATGTTATATTCCAGTCTCCTGCTAATGTCATTGGCACCTGTTTAAATGGAGCCAACCTGAGAGCTAATTGGGAGAAAAATTCAGGGGAGGAGTAGTTAGGCCCATATATAGTGCCAATAACAACTTCTTTATGATCAATCAACCCCCTCACAAATAGAAATCTCCCTTGTGGGTCTCCAATTTCTTGTAATAGCTGAAATTGCAACCCTTTAGCTATTAAGATAGCAACACCTCTCTGCGAAGTGGAATTCCCAGCAGTATAAACTAGGCTAATATAATCTCTTCAAAACAAATTGCCTTCGCCCCCCTTCAGATGTGTCTCCTGCAGGAACGTAATATCCAATCTCATCAATGCTAAATGCTTAAGAATTTGGTGGCATTTCACTCTAGCTCTTGCCCCTTTAATATTCCACGAGGTGATTCTCATTCTTTTCTATCTGTTTGGTATACCTTCCCCTATACAGGATTTTCGTTCATTACCTTACATAGATTGCTTTTCCCTTAAAATGTCCCTTCCAATACTGGCTTTCTCTCCCCCCCATCCCCCTCCACTAAATTAAATAGTACACTGGCTATAAGGTTACAACCCCTATCCCCAGCCAAACCCATACCAGTCATAAATGCATAATTGTAGGTTATGCCTCTATAAAATAATATAGCGTAAACTACCCCAGTCCCTGAGACTGAACTCCTAACTGTTCACTTGGCGCGATGTTTATCTTATTGGCTCCGATTACCTCTCCACTCCCCCCACCCCTCTGTCCTTTTTATCTCCTGCTACATTAAGTCTGACTATGCTCTCCATAATATTTTAAGGTTTAACACTAAGTACATCCTATCCTACTCAATAAGTATGGAACTGTAACATCTTAACCTACAACTCTCATAACCTAACTATAATTCTACCAGTCTTACCCCAAACCATTTATTCCAGCCCCATAAGCCAATTTACTCAACTCTATAAGGTCTATATGATAATCAATGTGTATGTCTGAGGATTCTTTACATCACTGAATTCTCCATATCCCTTACTAGAATTTAAAAAAAAAAAACAAAAAAACTTAAAGGCATTATCAGAAAGAGCCGGCTATATCCCCTTTAAACAAAAACCAAACTCCAAATGAAAGGGTCCACCTTTCAGTCTTAATAACCTTTTTACAACCCTTTAATTATTTGCTGTGCTATCTTAATATCCCCAGTCCTGATATAAGGAAGAAATATGTCTTTTTCACTCTAACAGTAGCCCTTCACCATAATTATTTAGGTAAGTTTTGCCCCTGACATAACAATTTCCGCTAACCAAAATGAGTGGGTAAAGCACCATATTCATTACTATACAAAAATTTGTACTACTAAATGTCCACTAGATGGCAGCATTCACTGCAATGTAACTCCATCCTAGGCTCACTTTATTAAGTCTAGATACCACTTTTTACAACTTTCCATGGCCAAGTCCAGGGTATCAAACGAGTGCCAGTGACCATCCTTATTAACTTATAGTATAGCAGGGTAACGCACCCTAAAGCGGATCCCAGCAGATATTAATTTAGATACTAGTGGATGCAGAGCTGATCTCTTCTGGCGAACTGTATAAGGCAAATCTTGAACCATACGTACTTTCTTCCCTTCCCACTGGACATCTGCTACCTCCTTGAGCTTCTGCAAAACATGTTGCTTGTCCAAAAAATTTAGCATTCTAAAAATAAATGGACGAGGAGGCGATCCTACTGAAGGCATAGGGCGCAGCAATCTATGGGCTCTTTCTATAGTATAGGAGGGCCCATTTGGAGACAGTCCAGCTAACTTTTCACATAATTTCTGCACAAATATGATTGCATGCTGCCCTTCCTCACCCTCTGGCAAGCCAAGAACTACAAGATTGTTTCTTCTTGAACAACCTTCAAGATTCTCTAGTCAGTCTTCTGCCTTTTTTATTCTCTGTCTCACACTCACAACTTCAGGGTCCAGCTTCGCTCTCCAATCCTCCAGCGAGGAGATCCAGGCTTCATTATTACTAGTGTGGGTATTTAGACTTTCCATGGCAGTTTTAAGCCCTTTAACATCAGTGACTAGTGTTAAGAGAGCTTCTTTTAGTGGTGCCATCTCTTCTAGAAACCGCTCTTTGGAAAGAGTGACTTGCTGCTTTATCAAGGCAGAACTTTCTGGGCCACCTGCTTTAGACCTTTTCGGGTGTTTCTCTTTCCCTGGCGTCGGCAGTGGAGTGTGCCGGAGAGCCGGCTCTTTCATTTCCGTATCCATCCCGAAACTTTACCGCTAATCAAGCAATTAGGATCGTCTGGTATTCCTCTCAATTTCAGGTGAGTTTATCTCTACTCTTGGGGCACTTAGATCAGAAGTAGAGCAAATATACTGAGGAAGACAGGGGAGCTACTGATAAGAGCTTCTCACCAGGCAGCCATCACACTGGAAGATTATTTTTAGAATTGTGGTTTTGTTTTAAATTGTTTTATTGTATTATGTAAAATGTTGTGATCCATTCAAATAACATTCCATAAATAAAGTCTGAGTTGATTTTCTTTTTAGTTGTTTAACCAGGAGTAGCACACTAAGCTGAAAGCTTTTTTACAGCGGTGACCTGGGAGCACAGGGAAGTTAAGTGATTTGTTTACAGTATGCAAGTGGAAGCTGTGGGATTCAAACCCAGGTCTGGTCTGCTGGATGTCACCAGATTTGCAGCGCAGAGCCTTAAACCACTGTGCTATACTGCCTCCCTATTTGATTTGAATATCTTATCTCTGAAGTACAGGATCAGCCCAGGAGAGCAGTAGTAGTAAGGTTGTTATCCACGTATTTGAAGAGTAGCTGAAAAATAGAGAGGGAGAGATATGGCTTAAACTGTGCCACCACTATAGGGGTATCAGAAATTGAGATTTAGCTAATTATAAAATATGAAACATTAGAACAACATCCACAGTGATCCAGGGGGCGACTAGTGTTTGCAATGTGAGCAGAGGAAATCAGAACCAAGTATTACAGTGCCTGTACATATTGTAACTCATCTGTTTGGAAAGACACTGTTTTTTATTGTACTATTGTGCATCAGGTCATACCTGTAAAAGGTGCCTTTGGCGCTAGTGTATCTTACCCGGTCATCAACATAAAAACAAACAAACAAACAAACAAACAAACAGACAATGGAGGAATACTGGGTGTTTGTGTTGGCTTAGCCAGCAATACCCTACATAATGTAGTGCAGACTGTAGCATAGCAATAACAGCCTCTACATCCTACATTAGGCTACATAATACAGAAACAAGTAACTAAAACTCAAAATCATTTCACTGTCAGGACAAGGCAACTGTGAGAATATGATACTAGCAATTAAAAATAAGCACCAGTGTTTTGGTGGGAGACAATAAAACACAATGGGCATCATACATCAGCTGTATCATAACAAAGGTGACCCAGAGCAGAGACAGTTTAGACAGTCCAGTTCATAATTATTTGTTGCCAGAAATAAAGAAAAGATCACTTTTTAACAATGCAGTGCACTTAAACATTAATTAAAAGAAAACTATTGCATATACACTGTCATCTGCAACATAGTGCAAAGACAAACAATGTGAGTTATTTCTCAGATTTCAGAAACTGACGCTATTTGCAGTGGGCATCATTCTTCACTTTATAAATAAATCTTCTGTGTAGTTTCTTCTTCCTAGTGCTTTGTTGATTAACCTTGGTTGCATATATTTTGTTTTGAACTTTATTACCAAATGGATACAAGTAGAATAATGCATCCTTATAACATTGTCACCTATATATCAGTAAACTGATTGGTCAATAGCAGTCACCTGACCATTCATTAATTACTGATATATGAACAGTAGCTGCAAGCAAGAAAAAGGCACCCAAGGATAATGAGAGAGAACATACTGAACTAATTATAAACTGTAGCGAAAAAACTGATCAGTAGCCATATTGAGATGCAGTTTAGCTACTGTACCCACCCGCCCAGCCAAAGGACAGTGACAGTCACGCTATACAGTCCTGATTTGCAAAAAAGGAACTGTGCATCATGAAAAATAACTGAAAGTATTATTGTATAGCTAGCAAAGTAGCACAGTGAGTGGCATAATCGCATACACACACAGAGCCGTGGGACACTGGTAACATTCAGTTTCTGTGAGTACAGCAATAATAGAATATCACAAAAAGAAGTGAAATCTGTACAAGGGAGAACTAAAATGAGAAAAATACTGTATATGTACCGTACCACTCTAAGAAGCAAAGTAGATGTGAACTTGCCAAATTGTTCTCGGCATACAGTTCTCCATAATCATGCCAAGTTACCCACCCTGCTGACAGCCATGTTTGAGAGACAGACAGACAGAGAGAGAGAGAGAGAGAGAGACCGACAGAGACAGATAGACTGTTCATTTTCAGGTCACCAGTCAATTGTTACCGGCTTGGGACCCTAGAGAAATGTTCCTCCTTCCTGGTCGGGAAGTGGAAGTGCTGCAATGCTGTCTCACTGTCTCCGTTCTTTCTCAGTTAAGTGAAGCTGTCTTTGTGCAAGTAACCCACCTGGCCTACCTCTGGGAACTGCAGCCAAGCTCCCAAACAGAGAGACAGAGAACACTGATCAATGTGTGGCCGCTGAAAGAGAGAGAGAGAGAGACACACAGAAAAGTGATTACTGTGATAATGGTAAGCGGCAGAGCCGATTAGCGCCAGTGTTTCTATGTTTGATGAGATAGCTAATAGACATCAGCATGCTTCTTTGTCAGTCAAACATGTAATGGAATGTGTGAGGGAAGTGGCTTACTTTGGGTGTTTGGAAGCACATCAGTGTAAGGAGAGAACTGTGTGGGGGGGGGGGGCAGCTAGAGAAATTGCCAGACAGCTGTGTGAGCACACAGAATGATGCACTACCCTAATCCAATGAAGTTACAGTTGCTCCTTGATTCAATTGTAAGTCTCCTGTTCACCACAAACTTGTGTGGTATTAACTACTTTTTTCTGTGGCATAACACAGAAAAGTGTGGTGCTGCAGCCATAATTGGTGGAAGAACACTAAGTAGTTCCCACATATTCTCCCTGTTATTTTAACATTTTTTGCCCATTTCTCTCCACTTTTGGCCCATGTTATAAGCGCAATAACCCACTTCAGGATGTGCAGTTATTGGGGATTAATCAGCACCCCGTGTGCTGTGAGGACACTCAGCCTGCAGCCCCATGTCTCACAAAGCACCTGGGGTGTTGCTTAATCCCCAATAACTGCACACCCTGTTGTGGGTTATTGCTTACATAATGTGGATGGGCAAAGTCCATCTGCTATACAGAACTTCACAGGAGGGTATTGAAGAGGTGGAGACAGAGGAGAAGGAGGAGAACATTGACTCTAAGTCTGCAGAATGTGTGGTGGAGGTGCACCTGACTGACTCAAAGAGCTTAAATACTGATGAGGAGCCACCTTTCCACTGAGCAACCAAGGTTCAGTATTTGCTGTAATTGTGTTCTGTGGGTCTCAAGCAGATCCTTTCAGACCAACCTGGTGAAGTACTATCACTAGGTAACCAGGCAATTAGACAGGGGCCATGCAGTGGATGTCCTGTACCTAGACTTCAGTGAGGCATTCAATTCAGTGCTGCAAGGATGCTAGGGAGTAAGCTGGAAGGCACAGGGGTGAGGGTGAAAATGGTGGGATAAATAGTGAACTGGCTGCATGGGAAACAGCAGAGAGTGGTGATGGGAGTGGAGTTCTCATCTCCCAGGGCAGTGATAAGCAGGGTGCCACAGGGATCTTTACAAGGGCTGCTGTTGTTTGGGATATTAATAGCAGACATCTCAATAGACATCAAGAGCAAGATCAGTCTGTTTACAGATGACACCAAGATGGGTGCAGTAGTGGATGACTTAGAAGGGTGGCAGGGGTTGCAAGATGATCTGGCAAAATTGGAGGCCTGGTTAGATACTTGGCAGCTGGGATTCAATGCCAAAAAATGCAAGGTGCTACATTTCAGTACAAAAAAAACAAGGAGGAGTTATCAGCTACGGGGATTCAACAAGTCAAGATGGAAGAGGAGAAGGATCTGGGGTGATCATAACGGGGGCAAGGAACAACTCGGCACAGTGTAGAAAGCCAGCTGCAAAGGCCAACAGGATGCCTGGTTGTATTGCCAGAGACATATCCTCCAGGAGGGTGGAGATGATCCTGCCACTATACAGGTCACTGGTTAGACCACGCTTAGAGTACTGCATGCAGTTCTGGTGATCATACCTGAAGAAGGACATTAGATTACTGGAGGGGGTGCAGCGCAGGGTAATAAAAATGATCCATGGGCTAGGGGACTTACCCTATGGGAGCAGGCTAAAGGAGTTAAACATGTATTCCCTGGAGGAGAGGAGGGATAGGAGGGACATGATTGAAACCTTTAAGTACATGAAGGGAATAAATAACATGAGCAAGGAGGGGCTTTTCAAATTAAGGAGGGGGAGGGACATTTGAGGGCACAATCTGAGATTGGAAGAGGGAAGGTTCACAAGGGAAATGAGACACTTTTTTACAGAGAGGGTGGTGTCTGGGTGGAACACATTGCCAGAGAAAGTGGTATCATGTAGAACAGTGGGCTGCTTCAGAATGGGATGGGACAGGGTAAGGGGGAAGGTCACTGGAGGGGGGAGGGGCAGCTGCAGTATAAGGGCTGCTAGCTGCACAATCAAGCAGACTTGATGGACCATAAGACCTTTATATGCTGGCAATTTAATATGTTTGTATGTTCATAATATGCTATTTGAGCCGCTCACCATAAATTGTCAGTTCTGAAAGAGTGTTCAGTTCAGTGTTTGATGCATAGTGTAGTGCTTGTGTATACTTGTGAACTTGAAGTTTGGCCTTTTTCTATTCCCACCCTTGGTAGGTAAGCCTGGTAGAGTGTAGGGAATAGAAGGCCCAGCACCAAGGGTGAGCAGAGTGCCAGAGGAGGAGGAGGAGGCAGGGGAGGATGGTGGATAAATTCACAGTGCACTAAGCGGAGCTGTTGGTAGTAGCTGACCTTTATTAGGGATGTGGGAGGAGCTATTCCTCCATATTGATCCTCGGGCTTTAGCCCTCCCATTCAATGTTTGGTGCATAGTGTAGTGCTTGTGTATACATATGAACTTGAAGTTTGACCTCTTTTCTCTAGTCGTGCCCTTGGTAGGTAAGTTGGGTGGAGTGTATGGAATAGAAGTCCCAAAAAGATTTGTTAAGAGTTTGAAGATCACCTCCTCCAACTCATGGAGAATAACACCAGTAGCATGCAGGAGAGAACTCCCCCCCAGCAGAGAAAATATCTGAGGACCCATGGCTGTTGACCTGCCCATCCTCTGGGCAAACTAAAAGGAGATGATCCTAAATGGTTAAGCTGAGTTTCTGGTTATGGTTTGGACGATGAAGCTTGTCTTCTGAGTCATTTATAATGTGTATAGGAAGTCAATCCTTAAAGCTGATGCAGCGAATCCGAGTCAGATGAATGTCCAGATGATGAAAGATAGATGGTTTGAATGATATCCAGGATTTGATTTGTGGCATTCAGTATAGAGGTATTGGAGGCATATGGAGGATGCAATAGATGTGATCATGGGGAAGAGCATGTGTCTTTGTAGTTGGGCTGCCAGACTTCAGTTCTCGGAGATGGATGATAAGAAAAAGACATTCCTTGATGTATACTAGTGGATCTTAAAGAAGGTAAGAAAGAATAGTATGATGAGTTCCTTTGTGTAGATTGGGGAATTTGAGATGTTGACAGGGTTCTCAGAGCTGGTTAAAGAAGCGGATATAGTGAATACTTCAGGGTGCATGCATGCATCTAAGAATCTATCAAAATAAGTGACATCCTTGATGCCCAAGGTATAGTCAATAGATTCAAATTGAGTTCATTCACTATGTTTTGCTATGGAGGCATCTTATAGATAGAATACGAGTAGTCTAAGTTGATGATGCTCTTTGGATATGTAATTGAAGGATTATAACCAAAGGATTGCATAACAGTGAAGGTGAGGCTGGAGTAGGTTAGAGGGCAGGAACTAAGTACCTGATAAGTATAGCAGAATTATTCAATAGGAAGGTTTTGAGGCTAGATGATGGTTTAGCAATAGTAGTAGTTGGTTTGGGTGATCAATAGCTGGAAAGGGCTGCAATAACAAATGATAGATATGTTTCATGGTGTAATATGAGTAGCTCTATGGTAGGCACTAAGACGGACTACGTGGCATTGACTTGTAGGTTATTAAGGTCCAGCATATTGTGGTAAGGCATAGAAAATGAAGGAATTATGACTAGTCTTGTGCATGATGAGGCAATGGGAATCTGATGCCAGAATTCTATAATTGATTAAAGGTAGTAATTGCTTGGGTAGATGTGGGCCTGATGGGGTGAGAACTGTGTTAATGGATGACCTGGTCTGCTGTGCATGAGCAATGTAAGGGTATAGAGGGAGACTTACCTTTGAAATTGGTATTCAGTAGGATGGATATATGCAGTCTAATGGAATCAAAAGACTCTTATTTTATTCATTTGTTTATTTATTTGGTCATTCGGATACAACCTTTGAGTATACACCCTTTTACAAAGGTTCCACGTCAGGATGTAAAACATCAGAGACATAACAAAAACATGACAGTTAACACAAAACATAAGATTGCTAGGTAATACAGAATATAGATAAATAATACATTTGAGTAACCTAGACAACTGAAATTAAACAGTGGGAGGAGATTCCCAATTAGCAATGTACGGCATAGCTGCCCAAGGGAGGCCTGTCAAGGTAGAGTATTGAAAAGGGTAGGAGAAAGAAAAGGGGAGAATTTGAATGAGGTTTTCCAATTAGCAACATGTGGCATAGCTGCCCTAGGGGGGCCTGTCAATGTAGAGTATCAGAAAGTGTAGGAGAAGTCCGGAAAATTATAGACCGATTTCATTATTAAACATTGAGATTAAGATATTAGCCAGTATATTGGTGACCAGACTTAATAGGGTATGGGAGAACCTGATAGTGCCGGAGCAAGTGGGTTTTGTTGCTGGGAGGCAGTCGAGCGATCATTTTAGAAAGATATGCTATTTTCTTTCCGCGTCGGGGGATACGGACGCTGAAAAGGTGTTTGTGTCCCTCGACGCGGAAAAGGCATTTGATAGAGTGAGTTAGAAATATCTATTTGATCTTTTACCCAGATATGGAATACCCCAAGAATACAGTCAATGGATTGCAGTTTTATATGCAACTCCTTCAGCAAGAGTTGCATGTAATGGGGTTATTTCCAACAATTTTAGGTTATCAAGAGGAAACAGACAGGGCTGTCCGCTCTCTTCCATGCTTTTTAATTTATATATTGAACCCCTAGCTAGAAAAATTAATACATCTATGGCAATCAAAGGAATAAATATTGGTCCTGGCACATATAAAATTTCGATGTTCGCTGATGACATTCTCATGCATCTCACATCGTGGCGTGAATCGGTACCAGCAGTTCTGAGATTAATAGATGAGTTTAGTTCTGTGTCAGGATATAGGTTGAACCATCATAATACTGCAGTACTTTCATTGACACCCACATGTACCAAGAAGGAAGTAGAAGAGATAGGGCTGAAATGGGCTGGTGGCTCACTCACCTTTTTAGGTCTAGAGATTACACAAGACACCAATAAGCTAAAATCCTTGAATATAGATCCGATAGTAACCCAGATGCAGCAAGACCTAAAGAGGTGGCAATCTTTACCTTTATCACTTTGGGGTAGAGTTAATTTAATCAAGATGACTGTTTTCCCCAGGCTAATGTATCCCCTGGCTATGTTGAACTTAGCCCTACCTAAGACATGGTTTAAAAAAATCAGTTTGATTTGGTCTGCATTCCTCTGGAATGATAAAAAACTTAGAAGGACGATAAACAAATTAATGGATAGGAAAGAGAGGGGAGGGCTGGGAATCCCTAACCTTTTTTTATACTATTTGGCTTTCCAGAATTCTAAATATTTCTTATGGCTGGTGCCTCAGGAATCACTCCCCCCAAATTTGATATGGTACAAGATAGAGAGACAAATTGCCTCCTCTAATAATGTTTCGCTAGTATCACGACTTTATACGGCAGGTAAAAAGATACCCCATTTTTGGCAGCATACGCCATTAGCGTGGACTTTGGAAGCTCATTCCCAACTGTGTAACTATCTCAAATTGGATAATAGGAGAGATCTAGTCCAGCCTTTAGTTCATAATTTGAATTTCCAAATAGGCAATAGGACCATTCCCCCTACATTTTGGGAAAGGATAGATATAACTAGAGTTGCAGACTTAGTTAAAGATCATAAAATTTTGACCCCTCAAGAATTGAAACTTATTTTTCAGCTGTCAGATTTACCTATGTTTATATACAAATTAAGCAATGTGTAAAGGCTGCACTTGGAGAACCACCATGGTCGGCTCGGGCTTCAGAATTCTTTAAGAAGGTATATAAATGGGCCATGCAGCCAAAACCCATAGCTCAGATTTATAAATTGCTGAATAGTAGAGCAGAAGAGAAGCAATCACCAATAGCTTTCTATTGGCAACAGGCTGCAAACGTATCCTATGACGTGTCTATCTGGGAATCAGTCTGGAAAAAAAAAACTATAAATTGGTAAAACAAGATAGATTACGTTTGGTTAGATTTAGTTTAGTTTAGTTTAGTTTATTGTTCTAGGAATTACTACCTTTGAGCCAGAGGCTCTTTTTACAAAGGTTCCACATCAATTAGGTACAGTACAAAAGGTTACATAGATAACACAACAATTTGTGTTGTGTCAAGATCAAGAAAACATATACAAATACATATCAAATCACTTGTGCAAAAGGACATGAGATATCAATAATCACATTATTATTACAAGAAAGAGGTCATGCCAGATTAGGAGAAACAAATAGGGAAAAAGTCCAGAACAGAGAGGGTAAGTGAAAGGTGTGGGGAGCAGACAATAGCAAGAGAAAAGGTTTCCCAAACATGTCTTTGTCAAATAACGGAACAGGGTGGGTAGTGAGAAAATAGGAGGTTTAATCAGGGGATTTAAGGTACTCCACAAGTTATACTATACTCCTATTAGGAGACACTATATGGATAGGACTCTAAGTAAATTATGCCAAAGGTGTAAAAGAGAGCCGGGTTCTCTTATACATATGATTTGGACATGGCCCAGTATTCAGAACTTTTGGCAGCAAGTAAAGAGCTTTTTGCTGCCTTTGTTTGAAAAGGGAGACACTTTTAATATTGAAACATGTGTGCTTGGTAATCTCTCAGCTATAGAGAATCGAACATCGCAGCACTATTTGGCCCTCACCTCTGCAGTCTCACTGCTTGTAATCATGAGATATTGGATTAGAGAATCTACACCTTCCATCAGGGAATGGTTACAGGAACTGAATACAGCCTACTATGCTGAACAGGCTATTGCATCACAATTCCATACTTTAGATACTTTTAGTAACAGATGGGAGAAGTTTTCACGATTTTTAGCTGAGAGATATAAGGATTTATAGAAGGAGAGTGCTCCACCGTTTCAATTGATATGAATGAATCTTAAGAAGATAAGAAGTTCAATATATGTGAAGTAGTAATATGAAATGATAGTAGTACTTATTTATCAGGTTATCCCTAGACTTTTATGTCCCAGTTCTCCAGAGTGTAGGTAGTGGGGGATTTAATAGCTAAATAGTATATAGACCGAATGGTTGGGGAGGGTTGGGGTGGGTGATGCATGGAGTGACTAGCTTTGACATGTTTAATGCTATTTGGTATGCTATGTATGAAAGAAGTGTCTTAAAATGTCAATAAAGTGTACTAAATCCAAAAAAAACAAGTGTAGGAGAAAGAAAGGGAAGAGAGCAAATGAAGGGTAGAGTAGAGAGAGAGAGGAGGAGGGAGAGAGAGAGAGAGAGAGAGAGAGGGGAGAGAGAGAGAGAGGAAGAGACTGGGAGATGGAGAACATTTAGGGGACAGTGGGTAGAAAGGGGAGGTGTTGGGGGGTACAGAGGGGAAGGAGTTGGAGGGAGCTTGAGAGGGGGGTGGCAAGGGATGATAGGTGGGAGTCCAAGGTAGGTAAAACAGTAGAAAAGCTCAGACAGACGAGGGGGGGTATCCGGTTTGAGGATATGGATTCAGGTAAGGCAGTCACAGGCATTTGAGTTCAGCAGGTATTGCTTCAGTTCTCTTTTAAAGGTCTGAACTTTTGTTGTATTAAGAGCTGCAGCAGGGTTTTCATTTAGCCATAGTGGAGTTCGGTACATGAAGGATCTTTGTCCTAGGGAAGTTCTACGAAATGGGACATCAAGCTGTGTTGTCACTGTTCTTCGTGTGTTGTATTTGAAGTTTGCTTCCTTTACCAGGTCTGCAATGAAGGTAGGGGTTAGGGAAAGCATGGCCTTTCTCCCTAACAGGCAAGTTTGGTATCTGATTCTGGATTGAAGCGATAGTATGTGGGCCAGACCATACAGGGTACAAGTGCGCATGAAGCGGTCAGCATTTAGCAATAGTCTGCACACCTTGTTAAGGGCAGTGGTAACTCTTTTGAGGGCTATATCAGTGGCAGCGCCATAAACCACCAGCCCATAATCAACCAGGGAGAGGACAGAGCAGGAGACTGACAGCCGGAGGGCATCAGCAGTTAGGCTTTTCTTGTGCCTAAACAGGATCCCTAATTTAGTGTTCACAGCTTTCACCACCATGTCATTGTGCTGAACATAGGAGAGGGTATCATCCACAATGACACCCAAGTACTGGAAGGAGTGAACCTGTTCCAGTGGGACAGTCAGGTGATTTGTGATTGTTAGTTCTGGGCATCTCCTTTAAATTAGGGCTAGAGAGGAGCATCATCTTGGTTTTTTTGTAGTTTAGTAGCAACCTTTGAGAGTAGAACCAGGTCTCCAGTTGCTGGAAGGATGATTGTAGCTCACCCTGTAGGTGCTCTATGCGAGAGTGACAGCTATGTAGGGCAGCATCATCGGCATATAGAATGATTTTGCTAGTGCAGGCATTGGGTAGGTCATTCAGGAACATGCTGAAGAGCAGTGGACCCAGGATGGACCCTTGAGGCACCCCTAGCAAGACTTCCTTGGATGCAGATATGGAGTGATCTATCTTGACCCTTTGCAATCAGGAGGTTAGGTTGTCCTGGAACCATAGAATGGCATTTGGGGAAACACCAAGGGCATGCAGTTGAGACAAGAGGAGTGGGTGGCAGACTGTCGAATACCTTTGTTAGGTCAATGAAAATGGACCCAACCAGTTTTCCATTATTCAGTGCTTTATGTACATACTCAGTGAAATCCACCAGTGCAGTGTCCATG
Source organism: Neoceratodus forsteri (assembly GCA_016271365.2). Taxonomy (NCBI): domain Eukaryota; kingdom Metazoa; phylum Chordata; order Ceratodontiformes; family Ceratodontidae; genus Neoceratodus; species Neoceratodus forsteri. Next base: position 835,067,302 of record CM057451.1, read on the forward strand.
CTGTGGAGTTTCCTAAAGCCATGCTGCTGGGGACACTGCAGCTGGTATTTGTGAATATAGTCAGTAAACTAGTCTGCCACAATCCTTTCCAGTGCTTTAGAGAGGGGGGGATAGGATAGAGATGGGCCTGTAGTTTGCGGTCAGTGACCTATCACCTCCCATATGCACCAGGGTCACCAGCGCTTGTTTCCAAGGAGAAGGAAATTTGGCAAGCTGGAGGGATTTATTGAAAATTGTAGTGATGAAAGCGATGAATTCATTGATTGCCAGCACCATCAGTTTCATGTCAATGTTGTCAGACCCCATTCAGTTTTTTTCCCAGGACCTTTTTAATATAACCCAGTGCTTCTTTGACAGTGACTCTCTTGAAGTGAAATTGAGGGTGCAAGTTGATGTCCTGTGGGTGCCTATTATCAGCTTTGATAGGCTTGAGGTATTCAGCCAGTAGAACAGAGCTAAAATCCATGAAAGTGGAGTTTAACTCTTTGACAATGGTGTGGGGGTTCAGGGTATTTGTGCCATTAATGTTTAGCAGTGATGGCTGTGTTTTGTTGTCCTTCTCTGTGAGTGCCTTTATATTGTCCCAAAACCACCTCCCATCAACCCAGGTTCTTTCCAAATGATCCTTGTAGAAATTAGCCTTAGCATTCCTGATGATATGTATGCATTTGTTTCTGTCTGCCCTGTATCTTTGAAGGTCACTGGGCTTACTGGAGGCCCTGACTTGATACCAAAGGTTATCCCTTGCCCTCATGTGATCTAGAAGCTCACTAGTAATCCATCCATTGTTATGGCCAGATGTTTTTCTTATTTTGAATGGAGCAAATCTGTCACAAACGCTATAAAAGTCATTAATAAAATACTGGAGTGTTATGTCAAGGTCATGCAGTACCTTAAGGGGAGACCAATTAATCTGAGAAAGTGCCTCCTTGAGAGCTGAGAGTTGCCCTTTCCTGAGGATTCTGCTGTTCACAAAGACAGGTGGTGCTTTTTTGAATTTATTGGACCACAGACAGGTGATAGGGGAGTGATCACTTAGCGAATCCGGTAGTACCAAGACATCGGTAATCCTGTCAGGTGAGCTTACAAGGAGAAAGTCCAGGAGCGTGTGCTTACCGGTCTTATGGTTCATTCTAGTAGGCTCCATGACTAATTGCGTGAGGAGGGAACTGGCTATGTATTTATCTGGTTGGTCGTTTTATTACTAAGCCAATTGATGTTGACGTCTCCAGTCACGATGAGCTCACAGTTGTTGTTAACACCAGTCAAGGACCCTAGTAGTTTAATTAGACCATCTTTGGCAATTTTCAGTGGGAGGTAGATGCATGCAATGACCAGAGATTTTTTATGTTCACCAAAAATGATTATAACTGCAAGAAGCTCATGGTCAACGCTGCAGGTTGTGATGGGGAGCACAATGCCTTGTAGGGTGTTCCATAAACAAATGAGACAGCTGACACCTCTTTTCCCATTCCTATCACATCTAAAAGTATTGTAACCTCAGAGCACTATCTCATTATCCCTGACCTGGGTGGATAGCCAGGTATCAGTCAGACAAAGTATATCAGGGTTATGTAAGGTGGCCCACACCTGCAGTTGGGACATCTTTGGAATTAGGCTACAGATATTCATTCAATTCAATTCAATTCAATTCATTTTATTTTTAAAAGGCGCTTTTCTTAAAATCAAAGCGCCTGTACAAATTCACAAAACAATAAATACAATAAAGTTAAAAACTAATGTAAGTCCTTAAAAGCTATACTAAAAAGGTGGGTTTTTAAAGCTCCCTTAAAACTAAGGACGGTCAGGCAATCTCACACCTAACGAGGTAGAGAATTCCACAGGGTGGGTGCCATAAAACTAAACTATCTAGCACCGGATGTTTTCAAACGAACCCTGGGAATCTCTAGCAATCCCTCGTCAGTGGATCGGAGGGAGCGGGGGGGATTGTAAGAGCAAAGGAGCTCTTTCAGGTAGGTAGGTCCCAGATCATGTAGGGCTTTATAGGTCAGTAAACCGACCTTGAAGGTGATTCACCAAAACACTGGCAGCCAGTGCAGTCTGCGAAGCACAGGCATTATATGGCTGGATCTAGAAGATCCAGTCAACAACCTGGCTGCCACATTCTGCACAAGCTGCAGGCAGTTCAACCCCGATAGCCCTAGGTATAAGGAATTACAGTAGTCAAGGCAGGTAACGAAGGCGTGGATCAATGTTGGAAGGTCCTCTGGAGGAACCAGGTGCTTCACCCTGGCAATATTCCCTCAGATGAAAAAAGGAAGTTTTGGCAGCCGCTGACACCTGAAGATTTAAGTGTCAGGCGGTGCCGTCCAGTGTCTGTGAATTCGCACTGATACAAGGGTCGTCAGTTGAACACCTCCAAGCCATAAACCCTGAGGGTGATCCCTCCGGCAGACCCGCCTCAGCGACCTTTGTCCACGACCAACACCTCAGTTTTCTCCGGTTTAACCTCAGCCAACTCCCATTCATCCAGTCTTGGATTTCTTCAAGGCAGTTATTAACACCGACAAGGCAGCGCCCGGTCAAGTAATAAAAAGACATATACAGCTGGGTATCATCTGCATAGCAGTGAAAACCCAAACCGTATCATCTAATAATCGCCCTAACGGTAGCATATACAATCGAAAACAACATAGGTGCTAAAATAGAACCCTGCGGTACCCGCATGGTAGGGAGAATGATGCTGAGGAAAAAATTCTCGACACCACTCTCTGAGTCCTACCTTCAAGGTAAGATTGAAACCATCTGAGGATTGTACCAGACAGTCCACAGACTAACCGCAGATGCTCCAACAGCACACCATGGTCAACGGTGTCAAACGCTGCAGAGAGATCAAGTAGTACCAAGATGGATCGGGTCCTACGATCTCTCGCTATTAGGAGGTCATTTAGTAACCATACGAGCGCTGTCTCAGTACTATGCCTTTTCCTAAATCCAGACTGGAGAGAATCGTAGATATTGTTGTTGGTCAGATGATCCTCCAACTGCACTGAGACCACTTTCTCAATAACTTTACCCACAAAGGGTAAGTTAGAGACTGGCCTGTAATTTGCTAGACAATCTGGATCTAAGGAGGATTTCTTTAATAGAGGCTTAACTATAGTCTCTTTAAGGGGATCTGGAAAAATCTCCCTCTCCAAAGACTTCCAGATGATCAAAGCTAGGACTAGGCCGATCTTATCCACACAACCCACTAAAAGGCGTGTAGGGCCAGGGTCCAAATCACAGCAAGTCGGTGCAGTGCTCGAATGATCATCACAACATCCTCGATTGTGGGAAGGCTGAAGTCAGACCAACTAAACTGGGTGTTCGACATCTCCTGCCGACCACCGTTGCTCCCACTGGGGAGGGAGAGCGAATATCCGATCTGATTTTGACAACCTTATCTGCAAAGAAGAGAGCAAGCTCCTCACACCATTCTTGAGATAAAGCACTTCTGGGCTGAAGACAGACTGGATTGCACAGTCTGTCCACAGTCCGAAAGAGCTGAGCTGGTCTATTCTGTGCAGCCGCTATCTCTCTGGACAGGAACTCTGCCTTCTTACGAGAGATTGCGGATTGATAGGCCAAATAATGGTCCATCAAACTAAGCCTGTCATCATTAAGACCGGACCTTCGCCAACACCTCTCCAGCCTTCGTCCAACCCTCCTCAACTCCCTCATGGTCTCATCAACCAAGGAGACCTTGGGCGAGGAGTAAGAGGACGAACATGAACTGGTGCAATAGAATCCAGGGCCCCTGTTACTGCTTCATTATAAGCATGTACCAGGTCACCTGGATCTAAGCAATCTATCGGTAGGCTTGATAGGTCCAACACTGCCATCAGGTCATCTGGGAATACTCCCCTCAAAGGGTGGTATTGGACCATCTCCATAGGGGCAGACCTAACGGGGTGGCCTCAAAACTGAACCTAATGGAGTGATGGTCAGACCATCCGACCGGTTCCACACCACCAAGTCGGATATCCCCATCCCCAGAAGGAACACCAGGTCCAATGAGTGTCCACCAACATGAGTTGAGGAGGGAACCACCTGTGTGAAGCCCAGTGATATCATCAACTGGAGGAAGTCTTGACCAAATCGAGAGAGTTCATCGTCGACCCAAGCATTGAAATCCCACAGAACCAACCATCTGGGGGACCCCAACGTTAGGTTGACAATGAAGTCTGCGACTTCCTGCAGGAAGACATTCTCGCCACCTGGTGGACGGTATACAAGAAGTATCCTGCACCCCACACCCTCGCCCACAACACACTCAAAGGATCTGGTGACTCCAGCTGGTACCTCCACCAGACCCAGTTCTGACTTAAAACATATGGCAACACCCCTGCCCCTACGATCCTGCCTAGGGCGGTGTATCACCGAGTACCCAGCTGGAATTGCTGCAGCTAAAACTGGCCCAGCGTTTTCATCCAGCCAAGTCTTGGTGATGCACGCCAGGTCAGATGACCCGACAAGATCGGCCATAACAGCCGCCTTGTTTTTAATAGACCTGACATTGCATACACCCCGAGTAGGACAAACCTCCGATAATGACCGCCTACCGCTGATCCAAATCAGAACCCTTGGGTATGGGCACAAGACAGGAGGACCCTCTCCTGTGCCCATTTCAGTCCCAGGCGTCTCCTTGACCCCACTATCCCAATCCGCCCACTCCTTTCCATTCCCCCCCCCAAGCCCAGCACCAACCCTCCGTCTCCCTCTCGCAATCCCCAGAGCCCTACATTTTCTGTAGACTTCTGGTGACAAAGGGGGACAGGAGAAAGGATGGAGGTCCCTGAGCGTAGAGGGGGAATAATACCCGAATGCCTTATTATCATTCCAGCACATAGTTCACACCACAATTAACAATAATCAACACTACTCAACTTATATAAAACAGATTTAAATAAACTTATATAAAACAAAATTCCAAATAAAACTAAAAATAAAACACTAAATAATCATAATATAATACAAAATCTATTAATCAATTCTAGTGCTGTCAAATTATCAAAACATATTATATTTCTACCCCACCCACAGTACTCTCACCACTGCGGGGAGAGGAGCATACCACCTGAAACCACAAAAAATGGCCCTTTACTTTAAAACTCATCCATCAGTACCCTCATTTAACTCAAAAAACAGAGTTCAAAGTTTTTTGTTGTATAGTCACACTTCTGTGCTCTCACCACACTGTATGGCTCCAACATTAATCAGACTCCTCTCACGAGACTGATATTTCAAGATGAACTCAGTTATAGTTAAATTTCATGTTGGTCTCCCATAATCTCCTAGTAATTAAAACACAACAGTTACAGCAAGAGATGATTCAGAAATACTTCACCAAATCCAACTCCACACCGCTCTAAGTTCTGTCACAGTCTCCAAAATTCCCAGTAGCCGAAATCCTGGAAGCAGCAGACGAGCATATAACAGATAGCACCAACAACTCCTCCACCTCCACAGATATTAACCACAGGCTCCAGCTCACCCGACCCTTGCTATGATGAGGCAGGCAGAACCATCCTCCGATAGCGCACCTGCCTCACCCAAGGAGCAAAGCAAGCCCCACCAACCTCCGGAGGCAGGACAAACCAGCACCCCCGTCTGGACCAGTGAGTCAAACCTCCAGGTTATGTGGACAACTATCCCTCAATCTTCACTGCCGTTCTTCTGCCTTCCACTTCCTTGTCGAATAGTCCCACACACACGAGAGCCGACAGTCTCTTTCCCCCAGTCCGGCGAAGATTTTGTCCCCGAACAGAAACTGCAGTTCACCTTACTGAGTTCCGAGCGAGCATTCTCTGCAGTTCCCAAAACGTGCTCTGTGTGTGCCCAGCAGAAGGAAGAGCCGTCACCAAGCCTCCAGGCTACAAACCACCAACCTCTCCAAAAAACGTCCAGGCAGACCGACACCCAGCACAACACCCAAACGGATCACCTACGACCAGGTCAGTCTCTCCAACGCATCACTGACTTTAAATAACAAAAAAAAAATAGTTGCAATATTAAACGACTGCTAGCAATTATATAGCAGGTGGTACTGTAATTCTTTTTTTTTAAAGAAAAAGTTTATTTCTTTTCCAATACCAACAAGACATACAAACATAAACCAAAACCCGGAAAACCAGGCGCACACCCCAAAACTGGCTGTGCAAACTATGTACATCCCCTATTTACATACACACAAGGATACCACCCCATCCAAACTTAAACATCACACGGAAGCCCTCATGTCCCACCGCAAATTGAGACAACTCCTTCTCCCATATTTGAGCTTCCCCAAAATGAAACTTACAACATTTAACATCCAGTAATCCTGGTTGACCTGGTCATCTCGGGCGGATATCCAGTGTGTCCCCTGAAAGAGAGAGAGTCCCAATCCGATAAAGCCCCAACAACCTCAAGTTCATCCTCGCCAAACCCATATCCCAGTCAGATCCATATTGATTCCAGCACTAGTTAACAAATATAACCACCCATTCTATAGGGGATCTTCATAAAAGAAAGAAAAGACCTAAAACCCACGGTACCTACCTCTTGAGAGAACCACCTACCCAGCTCATATCCCTCTATTAATCGCCACCCAGCAGGCAGATCTGTATGCTATCAGTTATTTCCTATTACGAGTAGGCTGCCTCCAAACTTGCCCACCTTTTACTATAGACCTCCTGTCTACCCTCAGATGTTAGATGTTTTTTAATCCTAGCTAAAGCCCCCCACAAATTCTTCACCCATTGTTCGTACGAAAGAGCCTGATCATCTTTCCAGTGTTTCAGAATGAATGCTTTAACAATAGACCCCATTAAAACAAGGTGAAATCTTGACGTGACCCTCCTGACCATAGAGTAATCACCTAACACACAAATTGCTGGGGTTATATAACCTGAGTAATCTAAACTGGGGTCCAAGCCCTATCTAATCTTATTCCATAACGGAGAAATCTTATCACAACTCCATAGAATATGAAGCAAATCCCCTGTTGCTGTCCCACACCGGAAACACAGATCTGTCTGTCTCAAGGACTTAGAATATAGCTTAGTGGGCGTATAATAGATATTGTGAACCACAAAGATCTGCATATTTCTATATTTAGGAATAACATTATATCTAGTGGCTTCCCAGATACTGTCACGTTAATCTAGAAGTCAACATCTTATCCCAATAAGGGACAGTGGTAAGGCACTGGAACATCGAGAATTCAGGAGAAGTTTATACACCCGGAGGAGCGAACTGGATCTATGCACGGCCTCCTTCAAACTTCCCCATGAGAAAACTGTCTGAATAATCCCCCATCCCCCGAACTCCGCAATCAATTGCTTAAGCTGTAACCTTTGGAAGAAGGGCAGGCCATCACATTGAGGTGGTAGGGTATTCTTCCCCTTGCATATCCCTCAGACTGAGACCTTTCAAATATACCGCCTACCTTGCCCCAGCACCAAGCCTGCTATGGTCAGGTTAGGGTTACCCAGAATAGGCTGATCCCTAGACCTCACCTGACATTCTTTTTGGGTTGGAGTGAGAAGCGACCACCAAGCTTCCAATGATTTCCTAATTGGATTCCCCACCCCTACCTTGCCCATTCCTTTTTTGGGCCCAACGTATAACAACTAATCAGGGGAATAGCCCATACCTCTCAATGCTTTCCTCTCAATTTGTAACCAAGCAGGACAATATTCTCCCTTATACAAGTCCACCGCCCACTGGGCCATAAAGCCCAACTGACCCGCCACATAGTAAGCCTGAAGATCAGGTAGCCTAATACCCCCCCATCGTACGGCCTACACAACACATTGTGTTTAATCCTGGGAGGCTTGCCACTCCAAAGAAAACCCGTCAACATTTTCCTAATTAGCTTAAACCACTTAACCGGGATATTATAAGGAGCCAAATAGGTCGGATATAGCTCCCTCGGCAAGATGTTCATCTTAATGATGCCCAAACGTGCCGTAAAGTTCAAAGGGAGTTTGTTCCATCTTAAAATATCCCCCGAGATCTCCAAAATAATTCCCCCCAGGTTGGTATCTGCACCAGATGTTTGGTTTGCTGTAATCCAAATTCCCAAGTACTTCAACTTATCATCATTCCATTGTATCCCCAGGGGTGCAAAATCCACTTTAAAAACATGTGGAGTCAGAGGTAAAATTTGGGTTTTAGTAAGATTCAGTTTGTAATTGAAACCCTAGATTACCGATCTATTAGCTCTCTAACCATTCCAAAGCCAGTTGCTGGATCTCAAGGTGGAGCAATATATACATCATGAAGACTGAGATTTTCAAACCAAATCATCTACCCGATTCCCTGAACCCCGACCTCCCTATTAATGTATCTTAACAAAGGCTCAAGTAAATATTAAACAGTATCGGTGAAAGAGGGCACCCTGCGGTACCATTCTTAAGCTGGAATTCCCTCAACAAATAACCATTACATAAAATTCTAGCCGTGAGGTGCGCATATAGATTCTTGATACCCTAATTAACCCCTCCGGAATCCCATCTTCTCCATTGTAGTAAATAAAAATAGATGAGAGACACTATCAAATGCCTTTTCGGCATCTAGGGAGATCAAGGCTAAGGGGGCCCGGGAGTCAGGAGCAGAATTTAAAATATGGTGTATTTTCCTAAGCACATCTTTTGCTCCTCTTCCCGGCATAAAGCCTACTTGTTCCTGACTAATTAGGCTTGGAGCCACAGTCAAGATCCTATTAGCCAAGATCTTTGCAAATATCTTGATGTCTTGATTTATTAAGGCTATAGGCTCATAGCTTCCCAAACATCCCTTGGCTTATCTGGTTTGGGTATTAATGTGACATATGCTTGATATATGGGTGAATGATCAATACCATCCCGCATTATAGTATGAAAAAATTCTTTTAGAACAGGAAGTATAGTTTGAATGTGTGTTTGGTAAAATTTCGCAGTTAGGCCATCAGGCCCTGGCGATTTACCTGATGGAAGGGATCTAACCATCTCAATAATCTCGGAGGATGTTATAGGACCTTCCAACTCCCTAGCAAAAGCAGGGTCCACTAACGGAAGTTGAATTCCCTCCAAATATTCCTAACCTCCTGGTCCCCCGGAGCACTTTCCTGGTATATCTTTTCAAAAAATGAGGCAAACGCCTCAGCCATATCTTGAGGGTCCGTCACTAGCCTCCCTTCATGTGAAAGCGTAGTAACAGTCCGACTGGCCTCCCACTCCTTAATTCTTGCTGCCAGGAGACGCCCCGGAACATCCTCCTGCAGGAGATATTGGGCCTTGATCTTATTTAACCAAAATTCAGTCTTCCCATACAAAATCCCTGACAGCTCCTCCCTTAAGCTTTTAAGCTCCCTGTCTATTTCTTCCGACAACCCCTCCTGCTGCGACAGAGTGCTTATGGCCCCCTCTAGAAATTCCTCTTTCACCATCCTAATCAGCCTCTCTTTAGCAGCTAAATTTTTAGCAACCATAGAGTATAAAAATTTACAAGTAGGCCAAGCTAGCCTCTTATCCATCAATGTAGGCAATTTTACACAAATAATTTCCTTGAGAGCCCTCTCTAACTCATCCCTTCTCTCCTTCACTAAGAAAAGCCAGTCATGAAGCCTCCACCTATAAGGTCTGGGAGGTAGGGACTTAGGTTCCCATTGCATCTGAATCAGGGAGTGGTCTGAAAGAGTTCTACCCTCGGTCGAGAACGCTCTAACCTCCCCCAATGCCACTCTATTTACCAAAAAAAAATCTATCCTAGTATGACTTTTATGAGCCGACGAGTAAAATGTCATTTTGGGGCCCCCATTAGGGAAAAGCTTAGATGGATCTGTCAAACCTGTAACCTCTAAAAACTTAGCCAGGGCTAATTGGGCCCTAGACCTGGGGCCTTTAAACATAGGCACCCTATCCTCCTTGTTGTCTAAACATAAATTCCAATCACCCACTAATATCAAAGAGAGTGACGGGAACGAGGCAATATTCTCCTCTATTGAGGCAAAAAATTCAGGTTGTGGTGGGGTTGGTCCATATATAGAGGCCACCACTACTGCCTTACCATGTAAAGTGCCCATCACATAAATCCCCCTACCATCCTGTCAGGTCAAAACCTGGGTCACCGCCAAAGGGACAAGACTTGTTAATTATAATCACAACCCCCTGAGCAGCCCTCTCCTCCCCACTCCATATACCTGACCCACCCAACGTTTCTTTAAACAATCTAGTTCGTCCGATAATAAGTGTGTTTCCTGAAAAGCCATAATATGAGCCCACCGCTGCTCCACGTACCGTAGGATTGTCAGTCTTTTATTTCGTCCCCTCAAACCTTTAACATTCCAAGAAATCACAGTGTATAATACCATCTGGCTAATAGCAAATTAAGAAAAGGATCAAGACAAATCCATTCTTGAGGTCTACTCCCCAAGCATCCCAGTCAAGGACTCTCTCTCTTTCCCCCCCTAAACCCTCCTCCCCATCCCCCGGTCCCAAGACCGACCTCCAGCTTCCTGTTGAGTCATGGATGAATCCGTTTCCTGACCCACCCAAAACCCAGTCATTGGCTTCTTTACCCAAAAAACTAGCTTTACATCCCCCTCAGACCTGGTTAAACCAAACCCCATTGAATAAATAAACGGTGCCCCCATATAATTCACAAATATACATGATGCCCAACAGGGGGAAAAAAAAACAAACCCTCTAAACCTCTAACGGGGCGCTCCCCCATATCGTCTAAGCAGGCAGAGACTCATCCAATAGCGCCTCCAACTAGAGACTATATTATTCCATCATAACAGACCCCATTAATTGCTGATATGAACACCCTGCCCCCAGGTTAAGCCCTAGTCCCACAGAAAGTTCAATCCACCTAATTGACGGCCTAAAAGTCCATTGAACAAAGGGCCTTAGTCACCCCAGTCTTTCCTTAATCTTCTTTTCATGTACCCGTCCTTTTCCTTCCGTTTCCCCTTCCTCCCCTCCTGGGGGGAGAGAGGCACACAAGACTAAAGCAAAAAAAAAAAAAAAACAAGGGGGGGAGGAGGAAACCCCTCCAAAATCAAATCCAAAACTTGCTGTTCAATGTCTCAGTTTATGCCAAAGGCTAGCTTGACCTCGTAGCTCATGTTAAGGACTCCTTAACTCCCAGAAGTCCTCTTCCTGAAAAAAGTAATCCTCATATAGGAGAACACAATCAGGTTAGAGATTTGAAAAGATCTGGAAAATCAGAGCGGAGCCCCTCCATTGCAACCTTAGCTGTTAGAAACTTCTTTTCTCCAGATGACAGTCGCACCATAAGAGTAGCAGGATAGAGGATCCAAAACTTTATCCCTGCTAAGTAAAGCTTCTTCTTAATGTCCGTATACTCATTCTGCTTTTCTCGAGTGCCAGGAGTTAAATCCTGAAAAAACCACAATGAGGCCCCGTTCCATTGCAGAGGTTTCTTCTGTCTGGACACCTGAAGAACATAAGATTTCTCCTTATAATTGAGAAACCTCATAATTATAACTCTGTGGCCCCAGTGTGGGTCTCCGTGAGTGCTCGATGAGCCCTTCAAATTATACCCTTCCCAAAAGGTGAAGGGCCAAACATTTTAATAGCAGATCCTGGATAAAGGAGACGCAGTCAGGCCTTCAGCCCTCCTGGGAGCCCTGCTAAAATGAGGTTGTTCCTGTGATTTCTAGCTTCTTGATCCTCCAACCTCTCTTCCAGTCTCTTGACTTTTTTTCCGGATCATCACTACTTCTTGATCCAGTGTAGAGACTTTTCTTTCCTGTGAGGAAATTCTGGCCTCAGCATCACTCATTCTTAGGGCCAGTGAGTGTAGAGCTGGCTTCACCTCAGAGAAATCCATCACCAAACCCTGCAGCAAGGACTTAATCTCCTTGATGTCCTCAGCGCTGCCACCCGCACCCCCTTCCTTATCAGAGTCCTCTCCCTGATCTGCATCAACGGATGGGTGGGGCTGGCCGTTTAGTTAGGGGCATGCCCTTGACGGTTCCACTGGTTAAGCTTCCATGCCTTACTGGAGCTCGCGGCCGCCCACCAAGTCCTTCTAAAGCACTCGGTCTCACACTCCTTCCGACCGCCACAAACCTAGTTCTGCCAGGCAACGGAACAGCTAGAAGCACCCAACAGAACTCCGAACGAGGAAAGAGAACTAAATACTGCTGGTACCGGGTAATTAAAACAAAAATCAACCGCTTGGGTCTCGGAGGAGCGCAGAGCGCATCTTACCCGAGCCGGCTCATCACGTGACCCGTGGTACTGTAATTCAAACGGCAACATTATATAGCGGGTGGTACTGTAATTCAAGTGACAACATTAAATAGCATAAAATAACATAAAATCGGGCCAAAAATCAGAACTTCTGAACACTCATAGATGGCAGCCCAGCGTGGCCGCCATCTTGCACCTCCACCATAGAGAAGTTTCTGAGAGATAGAGAGAGAGGTAAAGACAGTGATAGCAAGATCATAGCAAGTTTCAAGCCATTTCCCTTCAGCCTGGTATACCCTGGCCCGCTCATGGGATTAGGTTGCATTCTTGATGTAGTAACATTAAACCATGTAGATAGTTATGTTCAGGGATATGTAATATAGTAATCTTGTCCAAGGTACCAGGAGTCAAATGATGAATAATAATCAGATCCACAGGAAATGGTGAACTACTGGGGACAAGCAAACTCTTAGGAAAGTGACTGGCATGCTTTGTGAATCCTGAGGAGGAGATGTAGATGATTCCATGAAGCATTAAAATGTCCCAAGGCCTAGGAATGGCTGATCGGGATTAAGCATAACGGCCATAAATTGCAGATGCATGGTGCCTGCCTATGAGATATTAGATGTAAATGAGGGTTAATGAAGAACATCGGTTGGCTATTTCAGGAAGGTGCTAATGGGATGGCAGGGTCAGCCAGATGTGCTGTTGCCAAATTTGGAATGGAGGTGGATTTCGAGCAATGATGGAGGAGTGCTGACTAGGGATGGTACTGAGGACTTCTGTAGAGAAAGAATAGCTATAATGCTGTTCAGGTGTTTGGAATGAAAGTAAGTTCCTGTTTCCAGTGCTTGGAATTAGGTTTGAAGACTCCATTGAGGTTGCTTTTGAGAAGAATATCAGGAGAAAGAAGCTTCCATGGGTCAAAATCCAGAAAAGTGTCTGAGGAATGAGTCTGTAGGGTTGGTCGAGAAATAAAATCTTGTATAAGGTCCGATTTCTGGAGGATGGCTGAGGATAAGTCAGTAGTGATCATAGGGAGGCAGTGCTGCTTTCATGCTGTCTGAAGTTTAAGATACCATGCAGGTCAAAGAACATTGCTAGACCTGTGTTTTTCTTCTGTGAGCGAAATGGATAAGCCTTAGAACACCAGAAAGCAGTGATTCTACCAATCCTATGAAGAATATAAGACAGATAAATGAGGAGGCTGACTGAGTGCAGGAGGCAGGAGATGTGAGCTCTTTGATGGACTAGTAGAGGATGCTGGAGATGTAATTGACTGGATAATTTAATGTTGGAGGCAGGAGATAGAAGTACTTCAATGAATGGGTGCTGGATGCTGGAGATGTATTCGACTAGAAGATTAAGTGCTGGAGGTGATAGATGTAATCATAGAAATGATTGATGAACTGAGTGTAGGAGATGTAATCTAATGCACGATTGAGCATGGGATGCAGGAGATGAAATTGAATGGATGAATGAGCGCTGGAGTCTGATATTGATGAACATATGATGGGGTATAGGATGCAAGAGAGGTAACGAACGTATGGATGAGCTAAGGACGCAGGTGATGTAATCCAATGGATAGGTGAGTGCTGGACAGAGGTGCACATGGAAAGCCCAAAAAGAAAACATGGAATGAAGAAGCTTAATCCCCAGGCAGCAGAGCAGTTGAAAGGAAAGGAGCATCTTAATAGCACAGTGAACCATCCCAGAAATAGAAGTAATCTCAGGGTGCAGGATTACCAAGAAGATGAAGAGTGGACCAGGAGATGTCAGGCAGGAACTTCCAAGAGGCACTATCCAGGGTCAATCCAAGAGAGAGGAGGACAGGTCAACTAGAACCAGGGATAAACCATGCAGAAATCAGTCAGAGAGATGACCAGCTGCAGGATACAGCAGAGCAAATGGATACAATGGAACTGGGGAAGGAACAGGAGGAATCACTGGGATGCCAGCAAGGTACAATGTAAACCAAGTGATATGAGGCATGACTGACAAAGCCCAATGGAAGGTTAAGTCTTGATACAATAGAGGCAGGTAGGTGACCAGTCCATGCTGAAGACCAGAGAGGCAGGAATGTCAGGAATACCAAAGATGGGGAGGTGGCAACAAGCCATCGGCTGCGGCATATGTGAATGAAGGATGGAATGTGGAAGGTGAGCAGAGCCAGGAAGTCCCGAAGGCAGGTGCCAGAGAAGATGCTGAGGACAAATGATCTGGTGAGGTCCAATATCCTGAATGTGAGGAAGGGATGAACAAAAGCAGTATGAGAGTCCAGGTAATGGAGTGCAACCATGCAATGAAGACTGACAGGATGAGGTGAGGAATGGAAACAGCTGACATCCGAAGCAGGCAGAGTGATTCCAGACACGTAGTGATATATGGTGAAATGGATCCATGGATGGAGACCGTACAAGGACAGAAGATGATGGACTGAATATAGGACTCAAAAATGAAGAATGGCTCCCATCCCTGGCTGACAGGGAAAGCCCGCCTTCACTCAAAACCCAGATTGGCAGAGTTTGGGACGGAGATGGTCTAAAAACTGGAATGGAGCAGAAGAGGCAGACAATGAAGTTGTAAGACAATGGCTCCCATCCCTATCAGGCTGGTCAAGCCCAGCTTCACTCAATACCCCAGAGGCAGAGGTAGGGACAGAGACTGTTGGTACGAAGGTGCTGGTAAATGTTAAAATTATGGTAGAAATGGAAAAGAGGAATGGCTCCCATCCCCGGCAGATGAGCAAGTCTGCCTTTGCTGGATACCCCTTCAGGCAGAGATAGGGATGGAGACTGTGGAACTGAAGGATAGAGGAATGGTAGAAACCATCATCAGTGAGAAGGGCCACCATAATACTGATAAGGGTAGGGGGAAGCAGGCCGGGTAAATCCAACAGCCATCGGGTAGCTGGAAATGCATGCAATTAAATCAATGAGGTTTTGGTAATAGCAGGAGGAACGAGTCTGAAAACATATAAACCAGCTGAATGCCTAGGACACACTGGTATTCCCTTAGAGAGTGGATTTGACAATGGAAACAAGACATAGCAGGAAATGCAGCAGGATTGAAGTCACCTAGGAGAAGTGGAAACTGCTGAACTTCTGAAACACACAGGAATGACCTCAAACTTGTGGAACAGCAAAGGGCCAGAGGAAAGTTTTTCCATTTATCGAAATCAGTGTCATTCCAGATAAATTAGGATGGTATGTGAAGCCATAAAGGTACTAATCATTGTGCTCAGGATGGCACCAAAACACATTTAATTTGAATAATGATACAACAGCAAAGTCCAAATTATCCAAGTCATGTAATAGCTGGATACCGAACTGAATCAGTAAATCAGGCAGATCAGTTCCCATCTGCTACAGAACACCCAAATAGCCAGGGTAGAACTGGATCTTCCAGTGAAACACCTGACTGGAGAACCTGTCTACAAACAGTATGTGACAAGTGAAATGCAGAGGAGCAGCTTTGCCAAGTCAGCACTGGTAAAGCACAAGGCAGCAACATAGACACACACGTGCATGCTCAAATAAAATCTTTAAAGATTTAGCAGCAAAGCATTTTAAGCATGAGGAAAGGTAAATTACGTAACACAGACACAATAGACATGTGATCACCTGATAGTGAATCAACTCAGTTACCAATTTTGAGTCCCATGCAAAATGTACTACAGAGACCCCATAGTAAGGAAGCACTGCAGGCATGAATAGTTTCAAAAATGCAGCCCATAAATGTTAACTTTGCCGGTTCTAAATTGAATTCAGCCTCCTTGTGAATGTCTCAGCAGAGGAAAGCTCAGAAAACGTTAGTTCAACACTAATTTTCAAATCTGTCAGGACACAGTTTCCAGTAGATCACGATGTGTCTTTCTCACTACGAGTTGTGATGTTAGTTGCTTAGCAGAGGCAATATGGAGAAAGAGTCACAATAGAAAAGTACTAGAATATTTCCAAATGAGCAACGGTGCCATAGAAAATAAATGGTCTCGCTGACCAAAAGTGCAGTTCAATGTTTGACCCCTGAGGAAGGCTTACGGGTTAGTGGGTGGCTGGCTGATAGTTTTCTCCTATGCAGGTCTGTATCTATCTGTTTGCACTGTTTGCACTGCTTTGTTAAAAGTTGTTTATAGCAGACAAGACTGTATTTAAATAAATATCACTTGAGATAAAAGCAAAATTGTTTCTTTTGTAGCTTTTCATGTATCTAAATAGTGCAACACCTGCAATAGTGCCCGCCTTTTATTTGTGGTCTCCACAAAAGGTAGCAGCAATGTTTGACCAGTCAACTTAATTAAATGAAGCAGAACATATCTGATTGAAGTTGCCAGTCAGCAAGAATGTAGGGAGTTCCAAGTAGTGAGATGGTGCCCCGATGATAAGGAGCTGAAATCTGAGCACAACGGGTAATGTTAACCCCGGATGTGCCAGTAGAGAAATGGAGTGGCAGCGGCCACTGGAATGGAAGGCCCTCAAGACAAAAGAAGAAGAGAAACGGACAGGGAACAGGACACAAAACTGAGGAGAGGAAAACTGTGAGGAAACCACAGGGGAGAACGGGAAGGCAGGGAGGAAGGAATGGAGGCAGGGAGGGAAGGACACAAGAGAATGAAGGAAAAGAAAAGACCGGCGGACAGCAAGCAGGGAGGCTGGGAAAGTAAAGGGGGGGGGGATGAGAAGGAGACCCAGTCAAACTAGACAGCCACCGCAGATCCAAATCCACAGACAGATGCAGGAAGTGCCGAGCTGAGCACACAAGGCCGTGAATTCGCAATGCGCTAAGCAGAGCAGTTGTTGGAGTGGATGATCTTTATTAGGGATGTGGGAAGAGCTGTTTCCCCACATTGAACCTTGGGCTTTAGCCCTCCCACTTATCAGGGTATTGTCATTATGGACAAATGCACAAATTAATTACCTAAATATATTGAGGGGCTCACATTCATTAAAATGTTTAGCCACCAAATCCCACCCCAAAACAGCTCATCTTTGTTGACACAAATTGAAGAAGTGTCTGCAACAGAAGTCCTGTCTGAATTTCTGTCTAGTTTCTTTTCAGATATGAAGAAGGAAAGGTGGGATTAGAATACGGAGATGAAAACCAAGATAACCAATTGGATGAAATTGTCATTGACAGAGTGAGTTAATTTCCTGGTCCATAACAAAATATACTTATAGGATCTTTAAGGCAAGTCTATCCTCCTTGTGGACCTATTCTAGTGGTCACAGCTTCAAGAACATAGAAACATAGAAACATAGACTTTGACGGCAGATAAGGACGACTTGGCCCACCCAGTCTGCCCATTCTCCTACCTAATGGATAAGCTGCAGATCCTAGTTAGCCAAAAGCCTACTTCTTCCTAACCCCCACGAGAATTGCCTTATGTCTGTCCCATGCATTCTTGAATTCTTCTACTAATTTTGACCACACAAACTCCTCAGGAAGGCCATTCCATGTGTCCACTACCCTCTCTGTGAAAAAATACTTCCTCATGTTGACCCTGAGCCGTCCCGCTTCTATCTTCAAATTGTGCACCCTTGTACTTGCACATCTCTTTTTCTGAAAGATGTTACCTTCTTGGACTTTGTTGATTCCCTTGAGGTACTTGAAAGTTTCTATCATGTCCCCCCTCTGCCTCCTTTCCTCGAGGGTATACATATTAAGTTCCTTTAAATTCTCTGCATATGGCTTCTGATGCAGACCCTGCACCATTTTAGTTGCCCTCCTCTGGACTGCCTCCATCCTGTCTATATCCTTGCAGAGATGGGGTCTCCAGAACTGCATGCAGTACTCCAGATGGGTCTCTCCAACTGTCTGTACAGAGGGATAACAACTTCCTGTTTTCTACTGGTGATGCCTCTCCCCTATATATCCCAGTATCCCGCCAGCCCTCCTTACTGCCTTCTCACATTGCTTGCTTACCTTTAGGTCATCTGATATGACTACCCCAAGGTCTCTTTCCATTTTTGTTATTGTTAATACCCCTCCCCCCACCCATTGTGTACTCATCCCCTGGGTTTTTGTTTCCCAATCACAGGTGCATTACTTTGTACTCCTTTGCATCGAATTTAAACTGCCATACTTTTGACCATTCCTCCAATTGCCAAGTCCCTTCTCATCCTTTCCACATACACCCCTTGTGTATCAACTTTGTTGCAGATCTTTGTGTCATCTGCAAAGAGGCATACTTTTCCTTCCAGTCCCTCTGCAATGTCACTTATAAAGACATTAAAAAGGACTGGTTCCAGTACTGAACCATGCGGTACCCCACTAGTAACCCCTTTTTCTTCAGAGTGGGCTCCATTTACTATTACCCTTTTACCCTCTGCGTCCTGTTGTACTGACAATTTTTTACCCAGGCTACTACCCTGGGACCCACTCCCAGACTGCCTAACTTGTTTATTAATCTTCTGAGTGGGACTGTGTCAAATGCACAAATGGGAGGCAGTATAGCACAGTGGTTTAAGGCTCTGAGCTGCAAATCTGGAGACCTGGGTTTGAATCCCAAAGCCCCAACTTGCATACTGTTTGGTCCTGAGCAAGTCACTTAATTTCCCTGTGCTCCCAGGTCACACCTGTAAACAAGCTTTCAGCTTAGTGTGCCACTCCTGGTTAAACAATTGAAAAAAAATGCCTTGCTAAAGTCTAAGTAGGCCATGTCCACATCCCCTCCCTGGTCTTCTACTTTGGTCACCCAGTCAAACAAATCTTTTAGATTCATCTGGTATGACCTCCCCACTGAGAATCTATGCTGCCTTGGGCCCTGTGCCCCACTGACCTCTAGGTACTCATCAATTTTTTCTTTCAGAAGTGATGTCATGATTTTCACTACCACTGAGGTCATATTAACAGGTCTGTAGTTCCCTGCCTCTGCTTTGCTCCCACTTTTGTGAAGGGGAATCACATCCACCCTCCTCCAGTCCTCAGGTACCACACCCCCTCCCATGATTTATTAAAAAGGGTAGTCAGTGGTATCACTAGTTCTCCCCTTAGTTCTTTCAGAATTCTGGGGTGAAGCCCATCAGGCCCCATTGCTTTGTCCACCTTCAGTTTCAGGAGTTCTTTCAGAACCCTTTCTTCTGTGAATGGACTGGTATCAACCCCCCTATCCAGAGTGCTTCTATTGATTGGATTAGGTACCTCCCCCTCCTCTTCTTTTGTGAATACTGAGCAGAAGTATTCATTCAGTATCCCTGCTTTTTCACTGTCACCCTTAGCTCACCTCCCCTCCCATTTATTAAGCCTCACTATCCCTTGCTTGGTCTTTCTTCACTCCCTAATGTACCTATGAAAAGTTTTAACCCCCTTCTTAACTGAGTTGGCTATCCTTTCCTTGGTTTGGGCCTTTGCTATTCTGACTGCCTTCCTCAGTTTCTTCTGCTTTAACTGGTACAGTTTTCTGTCCTGCTCCTTTTTTGTTTCCTTATACATCCTAAATGCTATCTTTTTCTCCCTAACCTTCCTCGCCACCTCTTTTGAGAGCCATGTTTTTTTCCTTCATTTTGATTGGGTTATTTGTGTCACACAAAGGCTTGCTGCCTCTGAGATGGCAGCTTTGATGTTTCACCATTGTTCCTCCACCAGTCCTTCTTGCTTGTTTGCTATTGCTTTTCTGAGGCACTGTCCCATTTTGATAAAGTCAGCCCTCCTAAAGTCCAGTACCCTCATACTTTTATGGCTTGACTCTATAGCTGTGTTTATCATGAACCACACTGGTGGTCATTTTTTCCCAGATGGCTACCCACTTCTAAATCTGAGATCCTCTCTCTGTCCCCGTTTTAGAGTACCAGGTCTAAGATTGCTCTCTCCTGAGTTGGTTCCAGCACCAGCTGTCCGAGGCATGCCCCCTGTAGGGCATCAAGAATGACCCTGCTCTTGGATATGGCTGCAGTACTAAGGTTCATACTAAGGTTTCAAGAGAGCAAGGAAGCCGAAGGCCCATGAAGCGCCCATACTAATCAGTTATAATATGGTCTTGAATTATGGGATATCAAATATGCATCTAACCTAGTCTTGAATTTTATTTTATTTTTAGTGATGATGACATTAAGTGGAAGATTATTCCAGAGATTAATCAGCCTTAAAGTGAAGAAAAATTATTTCTTAAGTAATTTCAGGATTTTCCACTTAACTGAAGTGGATGACCCCTAGTTTTGTATCTATGATCCTTGAATTGGAGACCCAAGTCGGTCATAAGGACTGGGTCCTGAATAATATTGTACAGAAACAATAAGTCCCCACGTAGGGTGCTCCAGTTAACATCCGGCATATTCAGGTCCCTCATCAACAATACCTCCCCTTTTTCTGCCATCTTAAGGATGCCTTCTGTCATTTCCTTGTCCTTTCCTCCCCCTGAGACGGGGCTCTGTGTACCACCCTTGTGTGGATTGTGGTGCCATTTCTTGTCTCCAGGGTGACCCATAATGCCGCCTCTCCTCCCTGTTTACCCTTTAGTTCTGTTGCATTGATCTCTTCCCTTATGTAGAGAGCTCCTCCTTCTTCTCCTCTTCTACCCTCTCAGTCCCTCCTGTAGATTGTGTACCCTGGTATGTCGACATCCCAGTCATGGTTCTCTGTATACCACGTTTCTGTGACTGCCACAACATCCAGGCTTCATAACTTCCATCAAGGCCACTAATTCAGGGAGCTTGTTACCCATACTATGGGCGTTGGTACTCATTGCCTCCATTTTCTGATGGCCATACCCATTTAGCCCCATCCCTGTCCTTACTTTCTTTGCCTTTTTCTCCATTTACCCCTGCCCTTCTCCCTGTCGACTTCTCCATTTTTGTATTTACCTCACTAACTACTCTGTTTTGTGGGGGGGGCTGACATTTTCCTGCTCCTTCTCAGTGCCTCCCCCTTGGCTAGTTTAAATGCTTGCCAATGAAGAATTTAAACTTATCACCTAGGATCCTGGTTCCCCTCCTGGACAGATGGGGACCATCGTGCCAGAATAGGCCTGTATCCCTTCAGGTGGACCTCCAGTCCCCAATGAAGCAAAAACCATGAACTATGCACCAGTTTATTCAACCACTGATTGAATTCCAAGGTGATGGAAGCCTAGCCTCACCCATGCCATAGGCAGGCAGCACCTCCAAGAGGGTTGCCATGCATGCTACTTATCTATGGCCCCTCCCCAACTCCACAAACTCCCCCTGCACTGCTCTGATCCCATTCCCAGCCAGGTCATTTGTCCCTAGGTGGACAATGACATCAAGCTCCCTCCCCCGTGCAACTGCTCTCATGATCCTGAGGATTTGCTCCCTGTCCCTCCAAGTCATGACACTAGGTAGGCCCCTTACCTCCCTCTCTTCTCCCTCCCCTAGTTCTACCCCCCCTAAGAATTGAGTCCCCCACCAGGAGCTGTTTTCTTCCCCTTTGGGGTCCCATGCCACCCTCTTGTGGGTCTCCTTTGTGGAAGTTCCCAGCATCCTCCTTGGTCTTCACTGTGGGTGCCTCCATAGAGGAACCATGCTCTGCCAAAATGGCATATGAATTGTGGAGAGGTACAACTGGAGTGATGCACCTCTGTTCCACCACCCTCACCATCCCTGAGCCCACTATGGTTCAACTGCTCCTCTTTCTTGGCAACCTCTGAGGCAGCGGCAGCAGCCCTGGTGGTTCCTTGGTGGGAGAGAAGGTCCCCTGAATCCTGGCCAACTCAGCCTGGAGACATGCAGTCTCCTCCCTCAGTCAACAGAGGTGCCTGCAGATGGGACAACACCGCATCCTCCAGAATGTCTCCCGGAAGACTGCCGTTCAACAGCCACAGCACTGCACCACTTCCATCATGTCTTATTTGTGGCCCCTCAACTGTTGTTTTGTATGCTTACTCTTTCCTCTCTGTGTTTTCTTTTTTGTTGTTGTTTTTTTTTCTCCCTTCTTTCCTACTGCCTCTGTGTCCTTACAACTGCTGCCCTTCCTGTTCTGAAACAGGAAGTTTCTGTATTCCTCAGTAGTCTCCTTACTTGTTCAGAGACAGACCTCTTGCAGCTAATCTTTTTTTTCCTTCTCCTTCTTTCCCTGTCTTTCTCTCCTTCTGTAGTGACTTACAGCTTCTCTCTCCTCGTCTTGTATGTGCCCTTGTGGACCTAGTTGCTAGCTACACCCTTTGTAATTCTGCCCAAATACCAGCTAGGCTATTGCTTGTGCTGTGCTGCCTAACTGTTCCCGTGTATTTAAGTAGGTATGTCATGGCCTTCCACTATAAAGGTAGTGCACCCATGGGTGGTTGGGGAATGGGGGTTGGGGGGGGTTGTTCCTTTGGTACTTGTTGTCTACAAAAAATGATCAACAATCTAGTAAAAAAAGGCTTTCTTCTGTAACCTACAGGGCAAAACATAGCTCTATTTTAAGGTAGCTGAAAGCTGCTCTCCATTTCTCAGCTTCTGCAGCAAACAGAGTCCACAGTCAATTCCTGTTTGTAATCTACAGTACCTCAAGCCTTCTTCAGCTCCTCCTCTTACCATACACCTCTTTCACAGAGTTTCAGTAAGAGCTCTAATCACTAATGACTGCAGATATTCTTCCAGCTAGATTATCTTCCTGGAAAATTAAAGTTACACAAAGTAAAGACAACCCCAAAAACAGAGTACCAAAACATTGACTTCTACTTACTATTAGAGGCCCCTGAATTAAAAATTCAATTCAATGTACAGTATACGTCACATTATACGGAATTGGATTATGCAGACAATTGGGTTACATGGACAGATTTCTGTTGCCAAAACTGAATGTGTTAAAAACTATACAAATATCCCTGTTTAATGCGGAAATGGTCGACCGCGTTGCACGGACAGTTTTTGAGTAAATGTCAGGCAATTTAGGACAACTTCAGTAGTACAGAACAAGACAGAACTGCTAATTAGTGGTAACGAAGTGTGAAGTTGATGCAATGAGCTGTTGATTAAACCTGTATTTACTGACCTTGTCCTCGCCTGCAGCTTATCGCTTTCCTGTTATGTGCTGTGTGTGGTTCGTTTCTGCTTGTTCTTTGTTCCCACTATGTCTAAGAGACCAGGCATCTCTCTTGCTCATAAAATCGAGCTTCTAAAACAAATAGAATCGCTGCCACATATGAGTGTTTGCGAACTGGTGGCACACCTATGGATTCCAAAGTCTACTGTCTGTGATCTGATCCATGGAAGAGAAAAGCTGCTGGCTTATTGGCATTCTAATCAAAACCCACAAAGAAAAAGATGAGGAAAGATGGTGAGATAGAAGATGCTTTATTGGTCTGGTTTACCAGTGCGCTGGAGTGGGAGGAGATGATAAGTGGGCCCCTTCTGTTACAGAAAGTGAGTCAAATCGCAGAAACACTAGTGAAGCGCGATTTTAAAGCAACGGATGGGTAGTTACAATGATGGTAAGCAAGAAATAACATCTGTCATCGTAGAGCCCATGGAGAAAAACAAAATGCAGATGACACTGGGGCAACAGACTGGGTAAAAGATGTTTTACCAGACATTTTAGCAGGGTCTGAAAAAAACGAGCTCTTGGTGATCGGGAAATCTGCAGTTCCACGGTGCTTTAGGGGTGTAGCTCACCTCCCTGTGATTTACAGGAGCAATAAGATGGCGTGGATGACCAGAGAAATTTTCACAGAATGGTTAAGGCAATGAGACAGAAAATTACGGGGAAGAAGATTGCCCTCCTTCTGGATAATTTCACTGGTCATCCTGATGTCCAAAATCTACGAAACATCTCCTTAATTTTTTTACCGCCAAACACAACATCGTTGATCCAGCTGATGGATCAGGGGATAATTTACTCACTAAAATGCCACTGTGCGAGAAATGAGAAACAGGGTTTTAGAAGAGATGGATGAGGGAGGAGAGCTCACAGCAAAAGAGTGCGTAAAGAGAATCAGCATTTTAGATGCAGTCCATTTCCTGAAAAAAGCATGGGATGAAGTGACTCCCAAAATGATCTCGAACTGCTTTTGAAAAGCAAGGTTTACAAGGCAGTCTGACTTGCTGCCCCTCACCACCACCTCAAATGATCAAGAACTTATCCCACCACCATCGGGACTCACCAAAGTTGAATTCAATACCCTATGTCATCTCAGTGAGGCGGAGAAAGAGATTCACACAACAGATGAAATGGACAGGCTCTTAAGCATTGTACGTCCACCAGAAACCCAGTGCCAAAGCCAGTGTGAAGATGTCAATGATGAGGAAGTCGAGGACACAAAGCAAGAGATAGTGACTGCCAAAGATGTGTGTGCTGCATTGCTAACCCTAAGACGAGCAATGGAACAGTGGCACAATGTCCGTCCAGACTGGCAGGTGATGGAAAGCACTGATCACAACTTCAAGGTGTACACCTCCACTGCTGTCAAACAGACAACCATTGACTGCTTTTTTATGAAGGCTACTGATATGTGTGAAATACTGTATGATGGTTTTAACCCAAGCCCCCTTCCGCAACACTGAAAATAAACTTTGTACAATATTGTACTTTTAACCAAGCACCCCCACCACATGAAACACTGTACTGTATACAGAAGCACAACAAACAGCACTAATGATTAAAGAATCAAAGGAAACACAGCACAAACTCCTAAAGCAAAAAAAAAAAAAAGAAACCAAAAAATCACTGCACTGCACTGCACTGTACGTTTCCCACAGTAGCACTTAAACCTATTGCACTGTTCATAATACAGTAACAGCCCACAGCACCATCTGCTGGCAACAGCAGACATCGCATAACACGTACAACATTTAGAAGCACAAATGTGTCTGCATTAAGTGGCTTACACTGTACTCAGTAAATCTTCTAATTGCTGTAGGGTTGCTACTCTACCTCTCTCAGTTTTTGCAGCAGAGTCCACAGTCATCTCTTCTAACTCTCATTTTCTTTAAGACTTTCTCCACTGTGCCTACCATCAGTTACTGCAAGCCTCCTCCTTCTTATTCACTGTGGCTACCATCAGTCTCTGTTAGCCTTATCCTCCTTACTTGCCAGACAGGCAACACTTTTGAAATACGGGTGGCCTACTATCTACCTACCAAGGATTATATCAAGGATCATACCAAGGAAGTTAATGGAGCAAAAAGGCCATCATAGCTCTTTTAATTACATATAATAGGTCAGATTTTTATTCATTAATAAAAAGACATCTAGTCTACTCTTAAATGTACATTTATTATTACTGATAATGACTGATGTTGATAACATATTCCAGGGATTAACAACTCTCTGAGAGAAATAGAAAGCTCTCTTTTTAGATCTGACTCTTAATCTCAGTAACTGAAGTTCGTGATTTCTTGTAGAAATTACTTCTTGTTTGAAATCTAGACCACAATCCATTATAAGGGACTGATCACTAATGATATCCCCAGAGAATTAAAGGTCACCACTCAATCTGCAAAGCTGTAATGACATTAAATTATATTTAGAAAGCTTTGCCTCGTAGGACAAGGTCTTGTCTGGGCAAATAGATTTTGTAACTTTTCGTTGAAACCTTTCTAGCATATTTATTTCCTTCCATAGGTAAGGACACCATAACTAAGAGGCATAATCTAAATGAGGCCTCACATAGGCTCAGTAGAGTGGTAATAGAATATTTGGATCTTTAGATTTTATATTATGTTTAATGGACCACCAAATTTTGTTAACCTCACTTAGAGCATTTGAGATGTGTAGATTGAAACTTAAATCTGAATAAATGATAACACCAAGGTCTTTTTCATAGCACTTACTGGTGAGAATTTCATTGTATAAACAATAATGATGTCTCCTATTTTGCTTACCAAAATGGATGACACAGCATTTTGATATATTAAAGGCTAGACCCCACTTGACTGACCAAGCCCCAAGAGAGTCAAGGTCTTTCTGTAACATTTTAATGTACTCAATACTACTACAAGGATTGCTAATTTTGCAATCATCTGCATACTTAATTATAATGCACTTTAATTGATGAGATACATCTAAAATAAAAACTTGAAATATTACAGGTTCCAGAACCGAGCCCTGGGGAACATCACTGTTTACAGGAATCCAGGATGATACATGGCCATCAATAACAACCCTTTGCAATCTATTAATTAGCTAATTTTCAAGCCAAGTAATAAGAGAATTGATACTGTGTAACTGAAGTTTCTGTAATAAGGCAAAATGTGGAACTGAATCAAAAGGCTTTTTTAAAATCTTGAAAAATTACGTCACAATGGATTTTGTTATCTAGATAATGACTTATACCATCATAGAAACAAATTATTGGTGGTACAGGAACGGCCCTTAACAAAACCATGTGGCCTGTTGACTAACCCTGCTATTCTACCAGCAAAAAATAAACCTGTAAAACTGGCATATTATTTTGAAATGCTGGCAGACTGCCAAGTAGGCTGTTGAACCTGCAGTTCTGCCAGCAACAAAAATATGTCTGCCAGGTATTCTTTTCTGAGACAGTGGCAGCAGCCTACACACTTGGGCTGCTGTATGTGCCACATCATCCTGACACCGCAGTTTGGATCACTCTCCCACTTTGTTTGATTCCAATCACAGCTACCAACACTAAGAGTATAGTCAGTATTTGTAACAATATCTGTGCTAAAACATTGTTTTGAAACAAAGTCCAATTCTAAATCTAGCTTTGAGCACAGAGAATAAAAAGCACATTATAACTGTAAAAACATACAGTATGTTCTGTAACATGCCTTTTTCAGTTTTACTTCCAGTCACATTTACTGTATCAGAACTCAAAATGTAAACCGTAAAAAATACTATAGCTGCATTAAATCAATTAATATTTGTATTTTTGTCTGATGCTCTTCACAACACAATGGACACACATCGTATTCTTTCTCCTAACAGGCTAGGGATGCATACTGTCACATGACTACAACCCTATATTTTCTTCAGCAATGTAACCATGTGATCAACTTTTTCACACCATGTGACTTGCCCAGCTAGTCACCCTTTGTGAAGTACAGCTGACTTTGCCAGTGAAGCACCTTAAGAAGTTTTATGAAGTGCGCTTCACCCCAGATTGCACACATAGAAACAAAGAAGTTCATGGCAAATAAGGACTATTTGGCCCACCTTGTCTGCTCATTTTGCCCACTGATTTCAACCACAGATCCTAGTTGATCTGCAGCTCACCCTTTCTTTCCTGTATTTAGGGTACCTTTATGTCTATCCCATGCATTCTTGAACTCCCTAACTGTTTTTGGCCCTACCACCTTTTTTGGGAGGCTGTTCCAAGCATCCACCACTCTTTCAGTGAAAAAGTACTTCCTTAAATTGCCCCTGAACCTCCCCCCTAAATCCATTTCGTGTCCCCTTGTTCTTGCACATCTTCTCTTTTGAAAGATGCTACCCTATTGCACCTTGTTTATGCCCCTGAGGTACTTGAACATTTCTATCATGTCCCCCCTATCTCTCCTCTCCTCCAGGGAATACATATTGAGTTCCCCTAGCCTCTCCTTGTTGGGCTTTTCATGCAGTCCATGCACCATCTTTGTAGCCCTCCTCTGGACTGCCTCCAGTCTGTCTATGTCCTTCCAGAGATGTGGTCTCCAGAACTGGACACAGTACTCTAGCTGAGGTCTCACCAGAGATCTGTAGAGTGGCATAACCACTTCCTTCCTTCTTCTGGTGATACCTCACCCAATGCACCCCAGCATCCCAATGGCTTTGCCTACAGCCTTCTCGCATTTTATGGTCATCTTTCGGTCATCCAATATTAGTGTTTCTCAGATAGTACCTCCGTGGATCCAACTGTGATCCATCAGATAATGGCACTATCCGAGCGGGATCTGACCTGGGATCCGGCCGAATTCTGAGGTTGGATCAAAGGTTGGATCCCCTCATTATCCAACATTGGATTCCCATGTCAGATCCAGGGATCTGATGTTGGGATCCCAGGATCCAACCTGGATTTGGGAGTGTCAGATCCATGGTCAGATAACACTGCTATCTGAACAGATCATTGTCCTGCCAAACGGCAGGTATTTGGTGGTATCCTAATTGCAAGGATACTATCCGAGCAACACTATCGGATATGATTACCCCAGGTCCTGTTCCTGCTTGGTGACTGCAAGTACCTCCCCCTCCACCATCTTGCACTCCTCCCTTGGATTTCTGCTGCCCAAGTGCATGACTGTGCACTTTTTTGCATTGAATTCTAGCTGTCACACTTCTGACTACTCCTCCAACATGCTTAGGTCTTTTCTCATTTTTTCTATCCCCTCTGGAGTGTCAACCCTGTTGCAGATCTTAGTTTCATCTGCAAAAAGGCCTGCTTTCCCCTCCAGCCCCTCCACAGTTTCACTTATGATGACATTGAAGAGGACTGGTCCCAGGACTGATCCCTGTAGCATCCTGCTGGTCACCTCCCTCTCCTCAGATTGAACACCATTCACCATCACACTCTGTGTCCTGCCCCTCAACCAAGTTCTGACCCAGTTTACCACCTTGGGGCCCACCCCCATGTTGCCTAACTTGTCTGCCAATCTTCTATGTGGAACAGTATCAAATGCCTTGCTGAAATCTAAGTAGACCACATCCAGTGCCCTTCCCTGCTCTACCTCCCTGGTCACCCAATCAAATAAATCTATTAGATTTGTTTGACATGACCTACAGCACCCACCATGAATCCATGTTGCCTTGAATCCTGTGCTCTGCTAGATTCAAGGAATGACACAATCCTCTCCTTTAACAATACCTCTATTACTTTCCCCACAACTGAGGTCAGGCCGACTGGTCTGTAGTTGCCAGTCTCCTCTCGGCTCCCTCTTCTGTGGAGAGGGAGCACATTTACCCTTCTCCAGTCTTCTGGGACTGCCCCTGTCTCCAGTGATCTGTTGAATAGGGTGGTCAGCGGGGCCACCAGCACTTCCCTGAGCTCTTTTAATATTCTGGGATGAATCTCATCTGGCCCCATTGCCTTATGTGTTTTCATTTTCCACAAGTTCTTCCAGGACTCTCTCCAATGTGAATGGAGTAGTGTCTACTTCCCCTTCCTGGTTGCTTTTTTTTGGTGAGTTGTGGACCTTCACCAACCCTTCCTTCGTGAAGTCTGAACAAAAGTATTTGTTTAGCAGTTCTGCCTTTTCTATGTCTTCCTCTGTGCATCTCCCCCCCCCCTCCTTTTTTATCCTGACAATCCCACTCCTTGTTTTTCTTCTCTCGCTGATATACCTGAAGAGGGTCTTGTCACCTTTTGTTACAGCCTGTTCTATGTTTTCCTCTGTTTGCGCTTTTGTGCTCCTGATTGCATTATTCGCCTTCCTCTGCTTCTCTAGATACTGCTCCCTGTCCTCTTCCCTTTGTGTTTCTTTATATCTCTAGAAGGACCCTCTTTTATCTTTCACTTTCCTGGCCACCTCCCTCGAGAACCAAAATGGACACTTCTTTCTCTTGCCCTTGCTTTGCTGTTTAACATGGAGGTTCATTGCTTTTGTTATGGCCTTCTTGAGAATAGACCACTGCTCCTCCAACACCCCCATCCTCTTTTGCCAGGGCTCCCCTGAGACATTCAGTCATTTTGACAAAGTTGGCACTTCCGAAATCCAGGAACTTCACTTTTGTGTGGTTAGCATCCTCTGCTGTGGTTATGTTGAACCATACCATCCTGTGGTCACTCATCCCTATATGGCTGCCTACCTTAACATACCTGACCCTGTCCCCATTTGTGAGCACCAGGTCCAGTATAGCCCCCTTGAGGATGGGTTCAGCCACAAGTTGTCGTAGGCCTGCCCCCTGCAATGCAGTCAGGATGTTCCTGCTTTTAGCTGTACTTGCAGTCTGAATGCTTCACTCTACATTAGGCAGACTAAAGTCCCCTAGTAGTAGTTCACCTTTGGTTGCCATTTTGTGGATGACTTCCACTAGTGTATTGTCTGTCTCCTTCCCATGTGCTGGAGGTCTGTAGATTACCCCTGTTCTAATGGTGGTTCCATTCTATCTGTAGAGTGACCTACATTGCCTCTGTTCCCTCCTGCTCCCCTTGAACCTCAGTTGCTTTGATTCCCTCCCTCACGTAAATGACCACTCCACCTCCCTTTCTTCCTTTTCTGTCCTTTCTAAAAAGTATGTATCCTGGTATGGCTATATCCCATTCATGGTTTTCAGTGTACCATGTTTCTTTAATAGCCACTATGTCCAGGTCCTCTTTCCCTATCAGTGCCTCTAGGTCTGGGATTTTGTTTTCCAGGCTGTGGGCATTTGTACATATTGCTCACCATGTTCTATCACCTCCCCCCTTACTCCCATTTCCCCTCTGTTCTCTTATTGCATTTCGTCCCATTATTTGTTTCCTCCCCCTTACCCCTGTTTCCCCCATTACCCCCTGCTCCCCCTCCATCCCCTTACTGCATTTTGTCCTGTTATGTGTTTCCTCCTCTTTGTTGCCTATGTAGGATTTCTGTTGTTTTGGTGATCTTTTTACCCTAGTATCTTCTGTTATGACTGTCTGTTCCTGTGGGGAGAGGGCAATGTGATATTCCCTGTATGCTTTCACCTCCCCACTCGGCTAGTTTAAATGTTTGCAGAGGAAACATTTAAACTTACCACCAAGGATCTTGGTACCCCCCCCCCCAATGGTTAGATGCATGCCATCCGGCTTGTAGAGTCCTTCATTCCCCCAGGTAGGGCCCCAGTCCCCAAAGAAGCTGAATCCGTCCTGTCCACACCAATCTTTCAACCATACAATGAATTCCTTGGTGCAGATGTCCCCATCCTTTCCCTTTGTCATAGACAGGCAGTACCACCGAGAAAGCTACAGAGCATGCTACCTGTTTAAAGCCCCTCCCCAATTCCATAAAGTCCTCCATCACTACTTCCATTTCCAGCTTTCTCCCCTCTTCATCATTTGTCCCCATGTGGACAATGACATTCAGCTCCTCCCTCCCTGTTACTGCCCTAGCAAGGGCATAGCTGCCGATACGCCAGACACGCCATGGCATGCTGCAGCTATCAGCTGGGGTAGCAGGAGCCAGCTGGTCTTTCACTCGCTTTTTTTTTTCCACGGGCTTTCTCGGACACTCTTTGTCGTTTGGGGGGGGGGATTGTCTCTAAAATGTAACCTGCCTGTGAGTAGCAGCGATTGCACGATTAGCCCCATGAGGGATCTGATTGAGAAATAATGTTCTCTCAATCAGGTCCGCTTACTAACAAAGGAGGCATGGCAGTGTTTGGTAAGGGCGGGTCGGGTCTGGCGGGCTCTTTAAATGCCCTGATGTAAAAGCAGTGTGGACTGTTAGAGAGAAGACAGAAGACCAGCAGAGATGAGTCGGGTCCGGAGATTGGGTCAGGAGCGAGGATTTTTCCATATTCTGGCGTAAAGGAGTTGCTGCTGCAGCGCTCGCTTTGATCTCCGGTCGATCGCCGCTGAGAGTCTGAGTATTTCTAATTTGGACTGGAGAGAGAGTGAGCCGTGACTGAGGCAGATGAGCAGTGACTGTCTAGTGTTGGAAGGAACTTGAGACGAAAGCCAGCTGAGTCATAGTCCTACCCATCTGCGTTACTCTTAACACCATACGCCAGTATTGGAGTGGAGACAGAGAGACTAGGAGGCTGAGCTTTAGCAACTCGAGGTAAAAGCCAGTGGCAGAGACTAGTTGTTGTGGGCAAGTCATGGTCAGTTGTTTCTCTCTCTCTCTCTCTTTCTGTCCCTCCCCCCAACCCCAGCCAGGATGTTGTTGTGGACTTGTGGTAGGCAGGCACATCATGGACAGTCATTCCTCTCTCTCTCTCCCCCCCCCCAGCCCCAGGACGGTGTTGCAACTTGTAAATATGTATACTATTTAGCAGGCTAGTAGCAGTCCGATCATGGATGGGAGGCTTGAGTCAGGGTGCAGTCAGTGCATTTGCCAAATTGCCTTTACTAGTGACAATGCCAGATAATATGGAAGCACTTAGTCAGCTGCAAATCCCTTCCCCAGCTGATTATGGTAGCGAGCATTAAAAGTAGTGGACCACTGCTGCGCTATTGTGGTGTGAGTAAGAAAGGTGTTGACAATAACAAAAGCAAAACTGAGATTACAGGTTTTTCCGTAATTGGATGGGAGTGCTGTGGTTCGTGGTTACTGTTTTCCATTTTGTCTCAGCTTTAAAGTATGAACACTAGCTCTAGATTTACAATCAAATTAATTACAAGAGCCATGGTTCCAAGGAAAAGGTTATACCAAATGTCACTTGCCAACGTTAATTTCTGTCATTCAGCAGCTCTCCAGCTCTTTGACAGTGGCAGCAGTCAACTGTAAAAATGTCATGCAGATGTTTTCAACCCTGTGACAGTCAACTGCCTGTCACTGATAAGTATAATGCTTTTTTTTTTCTAGGACTAAACTGGCATGTGTGAATTGTTTCTGCAGAAAGCATATAATATGTTCTTGTCCCCTCGGTGTGAATATCTGTTACTGTGAATTATTTCCTGGTATCTAGTGGATGGCTGCTAGCAGTCAAAATGCTTCACACTTGTATGCAGTCAGAGTGTGTGTGTGTGTGTGTGTGTGTGTGTGATCTCACTTATTTGGTATTTTGTATGTGATTTATAAATATTAAAACGTATTGGAACCAAGTGCAATATGTTTACAGGGTCAGTGTTGTGCTCTGCTTCAGGTTTCGCATAAAAAAAGTGGAATGCAGGGTCACGCCTGTCCATGTCTCCTGTGGCGCTGAGTCATGACACTGCTAATATGTAGAACAACCCAATATTTAACAGCCTCGTTAATCTGAAACCTGTTGGTGTGGCATGTCCCGTGTGGTGGGAATGGACCTCTGTGGGACTGGCTACCTTGATGATGAGGTATAGGCTGGCCACAGTAAAATACTGTAACCAAAAGCCAGTCTATTACACCTTTTGTTGGTGTGGCTAGTGGTGTACTGGTATATAATACAGAAAATGACACGTTGGGTGAGGGGGTATGGATGGGGGAGGGGCAGCTCACCTTAATGGGGGGGGTAGCAGTGATTTCACACTTGGTGTGCAGTTCAAAAATTCCTGGCTACACCCCTGTCCAGCCCTAGTGATTCTTAGGATCCGCCCACCCACCTTCCTAGCTGTGCCACCAGGTAGGCACACTACCTCCCCTCTATTGCCTTTCCCCAGCTCTGTCCCTCTCACAAAGGAGTCCCCAAACAGGATTTGCTTCTTCCTCCTCTGGGGTCTCCTGCTTCCTACCCTTTTGTCTCCTTATTGGAAGGCCCACTCATCCTCCCTGGAGACTACAATTGAAGACTCTGTGAGACCTTCCCAGTTTGCCAGGATGGAGTTAGAGTTTCATAGTTTCACCATTTGGGGGATGTGCCTGTGACCTATCTCCCTCATCCTCTGTGAGCCCACCATAGTCCATCCACTCTCTCTGTGAGGCAGCTGTTAAGGGAGTGGAATCTGATTTGGTGTCCTCTGGGTGAGTGCGTAGGCCTCTTGCAACCTAGCTAGCTTGGCTTGGTGACTGTTGACCTCCACCCTCAGCCCAGAGAGGTGCCTGCAAATGGGGCAGCATTGCAACATCTGGAAGCTCCTCCTAAACACTGCTGCTCTGCAGTCAGTGCACTGCACCGCTCCCATCGCTGTCCCTCTTTTGCTATTGACTTTCCCCTTTGCTGCTTTGTCCCTCTGTATTTGCTTGTCCCATTAACCCTGAGTTAACTGGTCCACTGTAGATTTTTTTTTACTCTCCCCCATCCTCTCTGACCTCTCCCTTTACTCCTTCACTCCCTGTCTTTTTACTATCTCCTTTTTAAGGACTAGCTTTATGATGCAGCTACCATTGAATTACCCAGCTGGCCTGACAATCTTAGAGAGGCTGCTATTAACCAGCTGTGTTTAGTGTTGTCCTGTGTTTTGGCAGGAAGTGTTGATCCACTAGATGCCAATAATATGAATGAGCCCAGGAGGGCGGATTGGGGAGGTGGGCAGGAACTACCGCCACTGTGTATTCTGTGGAGAAAAAAACAATCAGCCCACTTTCTTTCCCCTAATCCACAGCAAGGCTCCCTTTTGCTCAACTACTTTCCAACCGCTAGCTCTGTTTACCCCCGCTAGGCAAATCCACCGCTACTTGGGTGCTACAACTAGAAATGAAAGTCAGGAGCACCGCCCCCTTTGCCTATACCTTGCCATAAGTATTGCACACCAGGATTACAGTCTGATGAAAACTAAAACCTCCCCCAACATATGTTTCCAATCATCTACTGCACTTGATTTACAGGCACACTACTCAGAAACAGTACTGCCAACTCCCAGCAAATCCTTATGCCTATTAAATTGAAAGTGCACTCAGCTCTCCAAATGCCTTCCTAATCTACTACTGGTTTCTGGTCATTGGTGCTATCAGATGCCCCTTTTGCTCTGCCTGTGACTCTCCTGCTAGTCTCTGGTCTCCTGTCCACTCCAATTCCCCTTCCTCACTCCCTTCAGCTCACTGGCTGGTCTCTGGTCCCCTTGTCCTTTTGATGAATCTCTCTGTCTGCTGTTCTGCTGCACAGGGCAATGACTTTTTAAATCTCATTTTCTTTGTCTTCCTTGATGCCCTTTCTCACTCACTGATAGGTTTACTTTGCTCTTGTCATCACAGTGATGCCCTTATTTGATTCCCCCACCAGCCGCTGTGTATTCTGTGGAGAAAAAAACAATCAGCCCACTCTCTTTCCCCTAATCCACAGCTAGGCTCCCTTTGGCTCAACAACTTTCCAACCGTTAGCTCTGTTTACCCCGCTAGGAAAATCCACTTCTCCATGGATGCTACAGCTAGAAATGAAAGTCAAGAGCACTGCCCTCTTTGCCTACAGCTTTCCAAAAGTACTGCACACCAGGATTACAGTCTGATGAAAACTAAACCCCCATCATATGTTTGTAATCACCAACTGCACTTGATTTACAGGCAGACAACCCAGAAACAGTATCCCCAACTCCCAGCAAATCTTTATGCCTATTTTATTAAAAATGCACTCAGCTCTCTAACGCTCTCCTAATCACGTGCTGGTCTCCCATCACCAGTGCTTGATGATGCTCCTTCTGCTGTCCCTCTGACTCTCTGGCTGGTCTCTGGTCTGCTCTGATGCCCCTTCCTCACTCCCTTCAGCTCACCGGCTGGTCTCCCATCCCCATGTCCTCTCGGTGAATCTCTCTGCATGATTTTGCCAAATTTTACTTCACAACATGTCAAGTTCATAACCACCAGATAAAAGAGCCAATTGGTCACTGAATAGGTTGTGGTGCTATAACAGGGCATTTATAATATACTTGGGACTGTAAAACTTAAAAAAGGCAAAACTATGTGTATTTATTGATTTAATGTGTGCTATGCAACATGCATGAAAGATGATAGGCAAGAATAACTCATTTTCTGATGTTGACAAAGGAATGTTAAGAGGTTTTGTGAAACTGCAGTTTACAATTAAAGCATTGGGAATGAGCCATATACATTAATATAGTGACATGAACTGTTTACATTTTTTAATCCATTTGGTATGACATTATAATTCACTCTATAATTTTGTTTTCCCAGTCCTGTATATTTTGTAAGCCTGTAACGGTAGCTACATCTTAGACAGCAGCATCTCAGGCATTTGTAACATATTAGTTCAAGGCAGCAATATGGTTACAAATCAACACTTTATTTTCTATTATGCTCCTCATGAGTCCATTGAAGAGAGTGTGACCTTCCTTACTGTATGGGAGTGGAACGAAAGTAAGGTCTGCCATGAAGTCCTGAAAGTTTAAATAAATAAAAAGTAACAAATTGCATTATATTCTATTCTGTTCTGTTCTGTCCTATTCTTTCCAAACCATTACTTTAACAAACTCTGTTGCAACCATATTTAAAATTTTATCTTGCAGGAGGACTGGCCACTCTCCTAGCTAGACTCCCCCCATACACTTATTACCCTTAAAGGTTCCCATGCTTACCTGCTTTTTCTGTCTGCATTCATTGTTCCTTCCAGTTTTTTCTTTTCATCTTTCCTCTTTTCTATTTCATTTATTAGTAATAGCCAACAACAGCTGCTTTTGGCTTGTTTTGTTATCAGTGAGGTCCTGAATTTAGTCATTTTTAAACATGCATCCATGCATAATAGCTAAGCTCATATGTAATATCTCATTTTCAGTGGAGTCCTGTTTTCACCCATTTTTACAATGTATTTACCCAGGGTCCAGCTGACATTAAATATGTAATTTGCAGTGGGATTCTACCTTTACTCATTATTCTACTGTATTTAGTCAGGCCATCCCAGCTAAGAAACAGTATTTAATTTTTAATGTGGTCCTACAATACATTCACCCACTCGTAAAGTGTATTTACTATGGATAACCTAGCAGAGATGCAAAACCTAGCTTTTAGTGTCATCCAAGTTTTACTCATTTGTATACTGTAGGTACCCAATATAGCCCAATCAAGATAAAAATGCAATATCTCATTTTAACTGTGGTCCTGTTTCACATATTTTTATGTTGATTGCGTGCAGTGCAAGATACATATTGGCACAGCTTGCTGAGAAGCAGGCTGTGGAGGCACGGCACTGTTGTGGCTAATGCCCCCACAACCTGCAAAGGCTTGTCCCGGTTCCCCCAATGCCATTGCAGGCTGCTGGTGACACAAGTCTGGAATGTTCACACCAACTTGTGACAAATCAGCTGCTGCAATCAGGGGCTGCCTCGTCATTGCAGTGTAAGCCATCCGCTGCAATGAGGGAGTGACCCGTCATTGCAGGGCAGATCTAGCAAGCCTAATATTGTTTGTGAACATGGCAGCGGGTTGCCACCCTGTTCACAAACAATATAACCCCCCACAATGTTTATCTGCTGACGGGGGAGCCTACTCCCCATCGGCAAAATGTGCCCCCCTCCATTTCAGTGTCTGCCGACAGGGTACCCAATCCCCATCCACAAAAAGGAATTATCCCCTCCTTTGTTATTTGCCAATGGGGTGCCTAATCCCCCTCGGTAGAAAGGATTCCCCCCTTTATTATTTGCCGATGGGGTGCCCAATCCCCATCAGCAGAAAGGATTCTCCTCCTTTGTTATTTGCCGACAGGGTGCCCAATCCCTGTCGGCAGAAAAGAATCCTCCCTTTTGTTGTTTGCCGAAGGGGGTGCCCAACCCACCATCGGCTACAGCACCCCCCCAAAAGCGAGACTCCAGTGGCACGCTGGGAGCCCACCCCAGTGTGCCAAATGCCCCTGTGAAGGTAAAAATTGTCCCGCGTTGTCTTTTTTTTTACCTGTAAAGAAAAAACAGTCCCCCGCAGTCTTCCAGACCCCCCTCCTGCAACCTGCACCTACCCACTGTGCACCCTGCCTCCCCACATCCCCCTCACCCCATACTTACCTTCAGAGTCTGGTACGATGATCTTCGGTGGACCGGGAACACGTTTCAAAGCCGACCGCGAACTGAGGAAATGCTGGTAAGCTGTATACTGGAGTAAATAGGGTTTTTTTCAACTTTGCTGCATATCTCAGGCATTTTTTGGAATTTTTCACCAAATTTTCAAAATGGGGTTTTTGGGACTCCTCCAACTGTCATGGCGTTAATCGGCCCCGAAAGGTGATTTTGCGGTCACTGGGTTGAATCACCTTTGGGGGCTGATTAATGAAACAGCAGTGTCAGTGTTCATGAGGTGAGATCTCAAAAAGGCTATGTTGCAAATTTGGTGGGAAAAATCCCAAAAATGACTGTTTTATGAGCGTGCGCTGCACAGTTGCTACACACGCTCGTAACTTCATGAATTTGCAATATTTTGATGCCAGATTTTCAACATTGGCATTTTGTCACATCTCCTTGAGAACAGTATAGCTGTCATTGTTCACATCCTGGCTGAAATGTGTTTTCGCCTTTCGGGAGCAGAATACCACAGTTGCTGTCTGAAATCAGTGTTTGGGACAGATTAAGAAAATGACAGTGACACTGTTCATGAGTAGAGGTCCTGAAATGGCTATGTTGAAAATTTGGTAATGATATTCCATAAAATGACTGTGTTATGAGCGTGCATTGCGCAGTTGGCACGCATGCTCGTAACTTCGCGAATGTATATTTTCACTCCAGATTTTCAACTTTGCCATTTTCCCACACTTACTTATGAGCAGTGCAGCTGTCATTTTTCCCATCCTGGTTGAAATGTGTTTTTACAGTTCCGGCGCAGAGAGCGGTCACTGTGGGAAATCACTGTCCGGGACAGAGTAATAAAATGACAGTGATGCTGTTCATGAGCAGAGGTCATAAAATCCCTACGTTGAAAATTTGGTGATGATGGCCCATCAAATGACTGTGTTACAAGTGTGTGTTGCACACTTTCCACACAGCCTTGTAACTTTGCAGATTCGTAATATTGTCATGCCACATTTTCAACAATGGCAATTTTTCACACCACCTTATGAGCAGTACAGCTGTCATTTTTCACATCCTGAGTGAATTGTGGTTTCACAGTTGCTGCACAGAACAACACGGTCTCTGTGGGAAATCAGTGTTTGGGACAGATTAAGAAAATAACAGTGGCACTGTTCATGAGCAGAGGTCCTAAAATCACTATGTTGGAAAATTGGTGTCAAAACTCCATAACATGACTGTGTTACAAGCGTGCGTTCAACTGTTTCCATGCTCCCTTGTAACTTCTCAAATTTGTAATATTTTCATGCCACATTTTCAACAGTGGCATTCTTTCATACCTCCTTATGAACAGTACAGCTGTCATTTTTCACATCCTGGCTGAAATATGTCTTTGCACTCCTGACAGAGAATAGCATGGTCACTGTGGGACATCAGTGTTTGGGATAGATTAAGATGGAATGAGTGAGAGGGAGGAGTGACCGAGCTCAACTGAGCTCTGTCGGGACTGCTCCAGATTTGTTTGTGGCCCGAAAAAGGCCCCGACGCAAGAGGCCAGTACAAAAGGGCAGCCTGCAGCACTGGGAGAAACAGAACGAGAGCATGAGTGAGGGAGGGGAAGTGAGTGAACTCACTGGAGCGCTGTCAGGACTGCTGCGGATTTCTTTTTGGGCAGAAAAAGGCGTCAATACAGGCAGGGGCCCAGTAGAAAAGGCCAACCTGCAGCGGTGGGAGAAACAGTACAAGTGAGTGAGACAGGGGGGCTGAGTGAGCTCAACAGAGCTCTATCAGGATTGCTGAGGATTTCTTTGTTGGCAGAAAAAGGCGCCAATGCAGGCAGGAGCCCCTTACAAAAGGGCCGCTTGCAGTGCCACGACAAACAGAATGAGTGCATGACAGAGGGAGACTGTGCGACCTCAATGGAGCTTTGTAAGTACAGCTGCAGATTTATTTGTGGACAGACAAAGGTGCCAACGCAGCCAGCAGCCCCGTACACAAGCGTAGCCTGCAGTGCCAAGAGAAACAGAATGAGTGAGTGACAGAGTGGTAGTGAGCGAGCTCAACGGAGCTCTGTTGTGATTTCTGCAGATTTCTTTGTGGGCAGAAAATGCGGCAACACAGGCAGAAGCCCTGTACAAAAGGCCAGCTTGCAGCGCGGGCAGAAACGGAATGAGTGAGTGAGACAGGGGGAGTGAGTGAGTGAGCTCAATGGAGCTGTGTTGGGACTGCTTCAGATTTCTTTCTGGCCAGAACAAGTCACCAATGCAGGCAGGAGCCCAGTACAAAAGGGCAGCCTGCAGGGCAGGAGACACAGAATGAGCAAGTAAGGGAGGGGGACTGAGTGAGCTCAACTGAGCTCTGTTAGGACTGCTGCAGATTTGTTTGTGGGCAGAAAAAGGCAGCAATGCATGCAGGGGCCCAGTACAAAATGGCAGTGGCAGTGGCAGGAAAACCAGAATGTGTGAGTGAGAGAGGGGGAGTGAGCGAGCTCAATAGAGCTGTATTGTAACTGCTGCAAATGGCAGCAATGCAGGCAGGAGCCCAACAGAAAAGGACAGCCTGCAACACCACCAGAAATGGAATGAGCGAGTGAGAGAAGTGGACTGAGCGAGCTCAACTGAGCATTGTCGGGACTGCTGCAGATTTCTTTGTGGGCAGAAAAAGAAGAAGAATCTGCATTTATATAGCACTTTTCATACATCCAAAGCACTTTAAAAGCAATGCTAGATTGGTAGTGAAGTGACTGAATGTGTGGTGGCAGCCATATCGCACATCATCACCCACACACAGCCTGGATAATTGCATGAACCAGTTTTATGGGAAGGGGAATGTTTCGTACTCTTTGTGACAAGTGCCCTGGGTTCTTTTACTTCCACCTGGACGGGTAGAAGGGACCTCAGTTTAAAGTCTCATCCGAAGGACAGCACACCCCAGCAGTACAGCACCCCCAATACTGCACTCAGATGCCACCGATTTTTAGGTGAAAGTCCAATTCCAGTGTGGGATGAGAACCCACAACCTTCTGGTCCAGAGGCGGATGTGCTACCAACTGAGCCACGCTGACACAGAGCCAGGAGCCCAGTACAAAAGGGCAGGCTGCAGCACCAGGAGAAACAGAATGAGTGAGTGACACAGGGGGAGTGAGCACCCTCAACGGAGCTCTGTCAGGACAGCTGTGGATTTCTTTGTGGGCAGAAAAAGGTGCCAACACAGGCAGGAGCCCAGTACAAAAGGGCAGCCTGCAGCGCCGGCAGAAACGGAACGAGTGAGTGAGAGAGGGGGACTCAGCAGGCTCAACAAACCTGTGTTGGGACTGCTGCAGATTTCTTTGTGGGCAGAAAAAGCCACCAACAGAGGCAGGAGCCCAGTACAAAAGGGCAACCTGCAGCTCCAGGAGAAACAGAATGAGTGAGTGAGAGGGGAGAGTGAGCCACCTCAATGCAGCTCTGTCGGGACAGCTGCGGATTTCTTAGTGGGCAGAACAAGGTGCCATTGCAGGCAGGAGACCTGTACAAAACAGCAGACTGCAGCACCAGGAGAAACAGACTGAGTGAGTGACAGAGGGGCAGTGAGTGAACTCAACACTCCAGCACAATCAACATTTGACATTGACAAATGCTTGTTAATAATGTATTTGTCAGGATAACACAGTTAAGATGCCAAATCTTTTCAGTCAGTTTTCACACATTCTATACACCATTTTCTGAGAGTAGTTGAGATGTCATATCGTATCTTGTTTTTAGTTGAGTCTTGCCTATATTGATATTTACACTGTAGCTTCACAGGATAACCCTGAAGAGCTACGACATCTCATCTTAAGAGGGGCCTCACTTTTACCCATTTTTTATACTTTACCAAGGATAACCTAGAACAGCTGAGATACAATATAGCACCTCATTTTTAGTGGGGTCTGTCTGTTACCCAATTTTATAATGTATTTATACGGCATAGATCAGCAGTGATGCAGTATCTCATATCTTGTTTTCAATGAGGTCTGGATTTTATCAATGTTTACACAGCATTCATCCACAATAGCCCAAGTGAGTTGCAACACTCTATTTTTAGTGGAATCCTGCTTTCATCCTTTTTTATACAGTACCTTCTGTTTAGACTACAGTTTCTTCTCATCAGTGTTTGCATCCTCCTTCTACTTTTCCAAGTCCTTCTGCCTGCTGTAAGAGTACACCAGGAATCCTGCCCACCACCAGTCACTCTGCTCACTAGTCTCTTCAGACTCCTGCCTGTAACCAAAGCTTGCACCTGTGGATTGAACATCCATAAATCCCCAAGCATGGATGAGAATCCACATTCAATGGTCTGTGTCCAGTAGGAAGAGCCAGAGAAGCATAGGTGGAATCAGTAGGGTACTACTATAGTGTGTTCTGCTGTGTGGCTTCATCTGCCTGCAGATGCTAGTGCATTTTATCCCACTTCAGCACTCCTTTTTCCTTCCCATGGCATGGTAATGAGGAGGAATCCGCCAGAGTACCTATTCAGGCCATCATAAGGGTTGGTGAGCCTCACCCTACATTTGAATACCTCACCAGGTGAGTGAGTGCCTGTCATTGTAAGGCTACTCCAGAAAGACCATGTATCCCTTTCCACATGGCACACTATCCTCCTGCACCACCAGGGGACAGTCATGTAGAACATGGAGGCACCCTCCCACTATGAGGCAGGAGGCACACAAGACAAACATGAAAATCCTGCATCACTGGCAAGCACCAGAAAGCTCATGCTCTTGACAAAAACCTGGGTTGTCTGGCTAGCAAACAGAAATGCAATTACTGCATGAGCCAACTTACTTTCACCCATTTTGACAAAGTATTTACTAAAGGGTGTCCTGCCCAGGTGAGACTTGTTTTATTTATTTATTTATTTGTAATTTCCTGACCGTGAAAGGCACACTATGTTGTGCCAGCCTTGTTTCCAGGTGTGTTCAGGGGAGTGGGTTACATGGATCTGTTTTATTGATGGTGGAATATTGTCCATGACACCAGAGAAACTTCCCTTCCCTGCTGTTC
The DNA here is from genome assembly GCA_016271365.2 of Neoceratodus forsteri. NCBI lineage: Eukaryota > Metazoa > Chordata > Ceratodontiformes > Ceratodontidae > Neoceratodus > Neoceratodus forsteri. Next base: position 835,109,796 of record CM057451.1, read on the forward strand.
CTGCAGGGGGCCTTGCTACTTCCTTTTTGGAAGATGGAGGAATCCATAGTGAAGGAGTCCAACATGAGGGCCTGGCTGGTGGAGATTGCCTTCCACCCTACCCGGAGTAAAGAGGAATCCCCTACAGAACTGAGAAGCTCCGACATTCTACCTGACATGGCTAGTATTGTGGTGCCTACAGTATGTTACCAGTAGTGATGGTGGGGGGAACAACCTGAAACTTGTTACTCACCAACCTCTTCCAAGGTGTTTAAGGCAAATGCTGATATGGGGGACAAATGTCTGAGCCTTCTTTTGTGTCTTTGGAAAAGACTGTTCCTGCCTATGGAGAAGTTCCACAGATTGCTGAAAGTTCAGTGGATGAGGAGCAGTTAGCTGATGGCATCCCTAGCAAGGGGCACCAAAGTTTGAGCACAGAAGATATTTCCAGTGAGGAATGTCAGCTCAACATGGAGTTTCAGAATAAGAACATATTGCAGATGAAGAAGAGTGCTGCTTGACTGAGAAGCACAGCATTCAACTCAGGGAGAAGCTGTAAAATATTCCAACCTCTGTTCCCCAGCAAATACCTATACAAACTGCTAAATGTAGAAGTATTTCTCCTGGCCCTTTGCATGCTTCAGGTTACCCAACTGTGTCTCCTAACACTGTAGCAGTAGGCTTGTTAAACCGCTCAGCTGTCAAGGAGATCAATGACTCTGCTACACAGATCAAAGGATGTTCAGAAATGGCCACCCACTCTGACAGTGAGTGGCTGCCGCAGATCAGAGATAGTCCTCTTGCAGTGCAGAACTATTCCTCCTGGTCACAACATCCGCCCAAATATCTTTAAAACCTTGAATTTCTAAGTGCTTATAGAACAAACTATGGGTATTCTATCTGCTCTCACATATGCCGGAAACACTATTTAGTGAATATTTACACCTTCTACTCAGAAAAAATATTCCTATCTGCTTTCATTCTTTCAAAATTCTGTACTTTTTATTTGCAAAATGTGCTGATAATGCAATACTGCTTTGTGCAAACATTCTCTTTACAAAACATCATATATGTTATGTACTTTTACTTTTATAATGGTACATGACAGTCTGGGTACATTTCTTTCAGTCAGGTATTAAACCATTTCAATGTTACCCGACTTGTCTGTCCTTGTTGATAAGTTCCATTTTTTCATGGCTCAATTGTCTATGCCCATCAGGTTGTGGGTTGTGATTGTTAGTCTGCTATTTGTTGCTGCTACCTTCTGTGACCTACCTTCCCTTTGTGGAGAATAAACATGCCTACTGCACATTCATGGGGCTGATGAGGTTTTTGCGGTTTAAAACAAACTCAGTTGAGCCTTCCGTTTGAAGAGGCTCCCTCTTGCCTCTGCACTCTGGTAGTCCTCCTAGTGCATCAGGTGGTCAACTCACGCTACATGCTGACGTTTGAGATATGTGAAATCTCCATTCTCAGAGCTATTGATTTAGGCGCACAATGGCTCTTTTATGGTGATATTTACTGTTGCTAGGGAGACCTTGGATACATCTAGTTTACCAAAGTTGTTGTATACAGTTCATCAAGTAAAGCCTTGCAGCTTCTTAAAAATTCACATATTGTAAAGCTTAATCTTTCTCATTCTCCTTAGCTTTTTCTTTTTATAAATTTCCTCTTATAAACCTCATTTTTTAACTTCATCCCAATTTTTACATGCCATGCATGACCTTTTTGACCTCCTTCTTCGCAAAACTTTATATAGTAGCAATTTTAATTCTGGGTGTTTTATTTTCATTTTTTCCACCTTATCATCCGGAAAAATGGACCTTTTTTATTTTTTATTCTTTATTTATTATGTTGTCTCTGCTAACCTTTTCATCTCCCGCTTAGGTGTGAACTTGGCACAATTTATTTATTTCTTTTTTGTCCATGGGTTTATATTGTTTCCATTCATACTTTCTAAGATCCACAGCTTTCCTTCATTTTTAATTTTTCATTTTATTGTCCCATATGACCTTTTGACCTCCCTCATAATGAGGGACCTCTTACACAAGAATACCCTGTTCTGAATTGTCATAAAACTTCTTTCTATCCTCCTGTATTCCTTATTCTTTTTTGATCGTGGTATAACTTTCCTTCATTTTTATTTTTTGTTTTTCATTTTTTGTCCCACATGACCTTTTGACCTCCCTCTTAAAGCAGGGCTTTTTTATCAAAAGTAGCTGGTCCTTTTTCCGGAACTTATTTGCTATCATTCTTTATTCCTTTTTGTTTAGTTACTTGATCTTAACAGTCCTCAATTAATTTATCAAAAAAAAAAAAACCACCATCCTATTCCCTATGTAATCACCTAATAGTGCATAATTGTAACATCACTATAACATATTACACTACATACACAAATAATTTACTTAAATACTCTATGATAATCTACTAAATTCAATATTAAAACTCAGATTTCACAGATAGTTCAGTTCACTAAGAACAAATGGAAAGTAGGGCTACATTTTACAAATAACTATTATATCCTGCATCCTCATTTAGTCCTAAAGGGGATAATGTCTGCATTTCATGGATCCAAAAAGCCTCTCTCTCTGGAGAAGTAAATCTTTATAGTTTCCTCCTCTGGCAGGCATTTCAACTTTTTCTAACCCTACATGAGTGAGGAATGTTGCAGACAAATGTTCGGCTTCTTGGTAGTGTTTGGCCATAACATATTTCAAATTGCTACACCGGATGGCTGTTTTATGTTCGCCTACTCTTGCTTTCAAGGTATGCTTGGTTTGACCACTGTAAGCCTCTCCACATTGTCATTTAGGCATGCTGGCAGTATAGCCTAGAGGTCAGAGTAATGAGTTTGGTGCATCCAGCAACCCAGACCTGGGTTTGATTCTCACAACTTCCACTTGCATACTCTGTGACTCTAAGCAATTCACTTGACCACCCACGCTCCCAGGCCATACCTGAAAACAGGCATTTGTGCCTAGTCGGGCTTACCTGGTTGCCAAAGACTAAATAATCCCTTCTGTTGTACGGTTAATGAAGTATTTTATGTTATATTTTATCCCAGACCTTGGATGGTTCACACATTTTGTATTGATGGTGTTTAGATATTGAGCACAATTGTCACATTTATAATTGCCTTCTGGCATCCAGTCTGGTCTGATGTTTATTTTCACATTGGCAAACAATGTTCTCACCAATATGTCTTTAAGGTGTTTACCTCTACTTTAACTAAAAAGTGGGCCCCTTTTGACAATTTCTTTTAGACTTGGGTCTGCTTGTCGAACTCACCAGTGTTTGTTAATGGCTTGTTTTATTTCACCATATGTCCCATTAAATTCTGTGCAAAAGCAGACTTGTTCTTCCGGTTCTGTTTTTATCTTATTTTCTAGTAGGTCTTCCTTTGATCTTTCATTTACTTTCTCTAATCCCTTTACTAGTACACCTGGCTTGTAGCCTTTATTTATTGCTCTTTTGCACATCTTTGCAGATTCTTGTGCCATTATTTCATCACTACAATTGCGTTTATTCCTGAGTAACTTTCAGTATGGAATGTTTTGTTTTATATATGTAGAATGTTGGCTATCATAATGTAGAATAGTGTTCTGATCAGTCTCTTTTCTATAGAGTTTTGTTTCAATTTGTCCATTTTTTACATGCTGTATATAGTAAGATCTAAGAACTGTACCTCATTTCTACTGTAGGAAGATACAGATTTGAGGTTAGTGTCACATGTATTGATATATTCTAAGAATTCTTTTAGTTCTTTTTCTTCTCTTTCCCATATCAAGAATACATCATCTACAAATCTAAACAATTTCAAAATCTGTCCTTGCCACTTATTTCTTGCAGTGTCCGATATAAATGTGTCTTCCCAGTTTCCACGTAGACATTTGCTAAAGATGGGGCAAATGTGCCCATGGCAGGTTCATGAATCTGTTGGTAATATTGTGACCCAAAAGTAAAATAATTATTACTCAGGACTATATCTGCTAGTTGCAGTATGAAGCTATTTGGTGGTACAATGTCATTCAATCTTGTCTTTAATTTCTCTTTTACTGCTTCAAGGCCTTCTTTGTGGAGTATGTTGTTGTATAGACTCTCTATGTCACTGGTTATGAGACATATGTTGTTACTTATTTTAGTTTTTTTATTATGTTTAATATATCTTTTGTATCAGCAATATACAATCTCAGTTATTTCGCAATTGGTCTCAGGAAAAAGCCCACAAATTTTGATAGTGGTTCTGTGACAGAGTTCAGGCTACTAACAATTAGTCTACCTGAGGGGGGGATTCTCTATTTTTGTGGACTTTGTGGAGTAGCTAGATGGTGGGCTTCACAGGGTTATTGGTTATCATAAAGTTGTTTCTTACTCTGTAATCCATTTTTTCTCTTTTGCTTCTTCCAGGGTTGCCTTTATGTTATTTTTTTATGATTTCCGTGGAGTATTCTTTTAATTTCTTATAACACTTTTTATTCTCAAGTTGTTTTTTATCATTTCTTAAACATACATATTCTTACCCCAGAACACTACGGTACCCCCTTTGTCAGCTTTTTTTAAAACTAAGCTTGGTAAGGATTTTATTTTCTATTAGAAAATGGGCTTTTTATTTGGAGGCATCTGATTGGCTGGTACCCACTGTACAGGAGTACATTAACTGTCAATAGATGCCCACCAAATAAAAAGTCTGAGAGCAAACCTGCCTAATGCCCAGCCAAGTATCCTTGTGCCCAGCTTGCTTCATAATTGGCTGAAGCACTGGGCACAAAAATTCATCCATCCGCCATTTTGTTTTGCTTGCTAAGCGAGGGCGAGTGAGAAGCCCCACTCCCTGAACCAGTGTACACAAACAAAAGCAGTAGCATCTTTAAAATAAAAACCTTCTTACTACTTTTCCCCCCAAAATAACCCTCAGCTGACACAGTCAGTCAAGCAAGTCCCTATCCACTCCGCCAGCTCTCACAACCGCCGTGACCCGGCAGCAAGACTGTCTGTGGGAGCCACTTCAAACAGCTCCTGCTTCTACGTTTTCCTAGCCAGGCTTCTCATCAAAAAATAGTGGACTTGTTTTACACTGGACCTGATTCTTACGACCAGAGACAGACTGATAAGAAAAAAAAAGGCTTGACCTTGTTTCAGTTGTTTTCCCACTGTACTGCGGTTGACTTCCCTGGATATGCAGCTCCTGATCTTCCATCGTGGGTCCCATCCTGCTCGCGGTAGAATCACCGGCCACATTGTGCTGCAGTAACAATTAAAAGAAAAGTAAATATATTTAAAAAAATACTGTTGCACAATGGCTTAAGAGTCAAAAAAGAGCTTGTCTGGGATGTGCCCACATCTGTGTCTGTGTGTGTGTGGTGGGGTAGTACAACAGAATTGTTTCCTGACTCGGGGTGGGAGTAGGAAACAGAACAGCACAGAGGAACTACTTAGCCAACAAAACATACTTAATTTCTCTCTAGTAATTATTTTAAATATTTTGCTTTCTATTTTCCCAAGTGCACAGGAAAATGTCACGTAGCTTGTGGCGTCGGGCCTCATTACACCCCTGGCCAGTCGAGTATTGCCCACTATCACCCACCCTGTCGGGCATTATTGCTTGCACATACTTCTCTTTCTGTTCTGTTCTGCTAAGATTTTTTTGTCCTTTTAGTTTCTCATATCTTTTTAAAACCTAAGCCACATCTTCATCTACTAATTTGCTACAGGTATTGATTGCACTGTTTGTTTGCATATTTGGTGCAAACTTCGACCTTCTATAAAACTGTGTTTTCTCTCTCTTACACTCCATCTCTTCTTCCTACTGCTAAAGAGGATGATGAAGCAGGCAGGTGTTAACCCATTAGTTCTTTGTCCTTATGAAAAACTAACTTAAGTGTCTTCCTGACATAATAAATGTATCCAGTTTATGCTTAAAACTAGCTTAACTGTTTGCTATAATCACATCAAGCAGAAGTTCATTCCATGGTTTTACTATCCTATTAGTGAAAAAGTACTTTCAAATATTGGAATAAAACCTCTTTCCCTTTGTCTGAAGAGGGTGATCTCTAGTCTATATGACAGAATCCTTAAATTCAATACCCATGTCACATATTGACTGGGGTTCCTGTACAATATCAAATATTAATAACAGATCCCTTCGAGCATGATGAGTTTCCAAAGACATGAGGCCCAGGGATTACAGCCTTTCTTCATGTTACTTTTCTTTTAAGTCAGGGAACTTCTTAGTAAATCTGCATTGTACCTGTTCCTCTCTTCCTTTTTATAAGAATTCTATATCTGTGATGAATACTCAAGATGTGGGAGTATGTAGGATCTATACAGGGGTATCCTGCCCATCTGTATCCATTGTTGTATTCACAACAGTTATACTTCTTATTGTGGGTTGTATTGGCTATATTTGTTTAAAAAAATATGATTTTAAATGTAGTTGTCTATAAGTTTTAAACAGATTGATTTTAACTTTAAAAGCATTTACCTTCTGTGCTGGTACAAAAGATACATCTCTTTTTAAAACATGTTCTTGCATTTCTGTCGAAATGTTTTCTGCTAAATGAATCTGTCCAATTCTTTTCCCTCTGAGACCTCCGGGGGCCCTGTTCTCTCCATTATCCTCCACAGTTCTTTCTCTGACATCTTCCTCTCCCTCTGAAGTCTCTTCCTCTCCCCCCCTCCTGGTCCTCCTCCTCTTCATGGCCCCATACTGGGCCCTTCTTGTGGGTCCTCCTGAAAACCCTGTCTTTGTTCCTTTCTTTGCCTACTACCAACAGATTCTGTATTGCTTTTATCTGTGGTCTCAAAATGTTCCATATAACACTGATTACTTTTCTGATTGTTGGATTCGTGTCTTTTCCCATACCAATTATAAACTATCTTCTCTCTATAGTCCCTTGCATCCCTTTCATGCTTTCTCTTTTTATATTCAGTTAATTCCTCTTTAAATTTCTTCATATTACTTTCCAGGTTTTTAACAAGTTAGTTTCCTCCGTTTTTTATACTCCTTTCAAAACTTTTGTTTTTTTTAACTTTATTCTATAAGCACCTAGAAATTCTTGTTTTTTCCTGGCATTGTATACACCTGAATTGCTCTTTTAGCTCCAATTAGGAGGTTGAGCTGCACCAAAATTTCTCTTTTCTTGGTTATCTTTAAAACCTTGTTCTGATACCCCATCCCACACAGTAAACACTACTGTTTGTTCTTGGATAAAGTACCTCTCCAAGCTTGATCAATAATATTATGCATAGAAGCAAGGAGACCATTTTAAATAAGAAAGCAGTGAAATAGGCAATACACCCTCAAATCTCTACTTAAGATGTTACAAAGGCATTTGAAAAAGCAGGTTGGGAAGTGTCTGAGGATGGCACAGACTGGAGCCCGGGGTCATCCCCCCATCAGCTGAGGCAGTGACAATACAACTGCTAATATTGTTGGAGGGATATGGCTCTGTTAAACAAAGCATGGAAGTTGGGAGAAGCCCAGTGCTAGATGGAAATGCAGGGGTTCTACAGTGCCCATCAAAGTCTCCTTTAGCCCCACTATACTCTATAGATTAGTGGCATGACTCTGCATCACCAGATGGTTCTGATATGCAAGGGACAGAGCCTAGTACTGCCCCACAAGTGTTTTCTTTAAATATACCTGATTCTTCAAACTTTGTGCAGGAATTGGTCCTTTTTGAAAAATGTTTGGGTGGTAATTCTATGGTACTAGAGGTTCCCTGTAATCTGACAAAAAACATGCTTTCTTCTCAGGCTTTGTCCTCAGGGCATGGGTTGCCCATTCCTATCCAGCTTTAGCATCCTGCTAAAACACCCCTCACTGATATCCAAAATATGAAAATATTAAGAAAACCTGTATATCTAACAGTTGATGCTACCTGCCCTGAGATCTTGCAACAGCTGAGAGATATCAGTCATTCTGGCACAGTGAACAACAAGTCTGATTTTCCTTAGCCTAGATCTTTTGGTGATGCTTCTCTAAGGCCAGGCACTTTTAGGGACAAGTCAAGGTCTCCCTCCATGATAATAATAAATATTCAGGCTTTTCCAAACCTACAGTGGAACCTGCTAAGTGTAGGAATGCTGATAGATTCCACTATAAAGGTGGCTTGGATGCGATCCCTAACTGGATATTCAAGGCATGAACTCTGTTAAAGGAAGAGATGGACTTTTTCAGCTCAGAGATCTTTGCATTAATACAATCTGTTACAGATTTGTACTGCAACATCAGATTCAAAGTCTCCCACTAGGCTAAATAGATTTTGAAAAAAAAAAGGAACTTTGAAACACACTCCATTCTGGACCACCTTCCTGGCAATGCCCCTCAGGAAGCCCTCAGTCAAGGTGGTTACCATCCTGTTCAAGAATGAAGGGGTCAGCATTGTAAACATTTTATATTGCTGAAGCAGCACAATGCAATAATAGAGAGCCCTAATCCTATTATTTATTCAAGAATTTTTGGGCTAGTTAGTAAGTAAATCTTTGTTTACAGAGCTCAGAGCACTGTCCAAAATTCAGATGATATATGCACAATTAATACAAATAAATAAAACCTAAAATAAAACAATACCAACTAAAATTCCCAGAAAAAAAATTAAATCAAATAAATAGTAATAAATAATAATAACATCCCAGGTAGACAGCCAGTGAGTCATGTTACTTATTGAACAAAAGCCACCTTAAAGATATGAGATTCCAGACCCCTCTTAAAGGCCTCTAGTGAGGAGGCCTCCCTCGAGAATATTGGAAGTGGTTTCCACAGGGTTGGGCCAGCTACCTCTAATGTCGTGTCACATATGATTTTAATCATGCCCTGGGAACCACCAGAAGTCCCACCTCAGAGGAGAGGTGAGGGCAGAGGATGTGTTGAGGAGTCAGGAGGTCACACAGATAGCTAGTGTCCTTTCTGCGTAGGGCTTTACAGGTCAGTAATCAGACCTTGAAGGTAAGTGGCCATCTCATAGGTTGCCAGTGCATATCACAGGGGACTGGGGTCACATAACAAGACAAGGCAAGGCAAATTTATTTGTTTGGCACTCTTTCCAGTGGCTCAGAATGCATCACAATTTGTAAAAATAAATCACACATTTAAAACAGTCAATAAATATATAAACTTATTAAACCCCCTAAAACATTCATATATAGAAATAAATTAATAATCAGCATATGTCTGTATGAATATATATATATATATATATATATATATATTTAGTCTGTGTTTAAAGGTATCTGCAGTGGGGGCAGAATGAACCATATCTGGTAGGGAATTCTACAATAAAGGGGCCACAACTCCAAATGCCCTGTCCCCAGATTGTTTCAAACAGGAGTGTGGTACTGTAAACAGACCTGTATCTGTGGACTGGAGGAGTGGAGGGGGAGTATAACACATCACGTCTAGTAGCTTGGGCCCAGTCTATGTAATCCTTGAATGTTATCAACCATGTCCTTAGTATGATGTGCAAGTGGACTAGCAGCCAATGAAGAGTCCGAATCACTTGAAGGATGTAGAAACTAAGAGGAGTTCCTGCCACCAGCCGGGCCACAGTGTTCTGGACCAGCTGGAGTTGTAACACCAAAGTTCCAAACAGCCCTAGGTAGAAAGTGTTGCAGTAAACCAAATGGGAGGTGACAAAGGCACGGAAAACCATCTCAAAGTTGGCTGGTGCCAAATATGGTTTGATTCAGGCGATATTACAAAGATGATAAAAACCATTCTGGACTGCTGCCAACACCTGCTTTTCAAATGACAGCCTGTAGTCAAGAATAACACCCAAATCCTTCACTGCATGCACTGCTTGAAGACTGTGACCACTCAAAGATAATAAACAAAGGTCACTACTTGTCATTGCTGACCTAGTCCATCCTGGTTTGATAATCATCACCTCCATCTTCGCTGGATTAAGATGTTACCAGTCAGAGGCCATCCAGTCATTGATTTCTTGAAGACAGCATCCAAGCACTAATCCTGCATTTACCTGATCTGGGGTGCAAAAAAGACAGCTGAGTATCATCCACATAGCAGTGAAACTCAATCCCATGCCGCCTTATGATCTCATCCAAAGGCAATATGCACACAATAAATTAAATTGGTGCCAAAACCAATCCTTGAGGTACCCCACATGTGACCACAATGGGCTCAGAGATGGAATTACCCAAGGCCACCTACTGAGATCTCCCTGTAATGTAAGACTCAAACCAGTGCCAAACAGTGCCAGTAATTCCCATATCATTCTTCAGCCAATCAAGCTGGACACTATGATCCACTGTGTCAAATGTCACTGAGAGATCAAAAAGTACCAAGATGGAACAAAATACCTGATCTCTTGCCATGAGGAGATCATGCACCACCCTGACCAGTGCAGTCTCAGTACTGTGATGAGGCCTAAATCCTGACTGGAATGGCTTGTAGATGTTATATAGCTCCAGATGAGCCTCTAGCTTGTTGCCACAACCTTCTCAATAATCTTTCCTAAAAAAGAAATATTTGAGACAGGACTGTAATTTACAAGAACCTCAGGGTTCAAAGCTTTTTTTTTTTTAGGACAGGTTTCACAACAGCCCCTTTTTTTAATGGTCACCTGAAAAAAAACCTTCCATCAATAAACACCTGATGATCCTCACAAACACTGGTCCTAGATAACCCAGACTACCACTAAGCAGCCATGTAAGTCCAGGATCAAGTGAACAGCATGTGGGATGCAAGCCAGAGATCATCTGGACCGTCTCCTCTTCCACAACTGGGACAAACTTTGCCCCGGTTGGCAGATTATAATTGCCCTCCTTTCATGGACACCAATGGCCCATGACACACCACTTGCAGAAATCTCCCTCTGTATGAGGACACCTTTTTAAAACAGACTTTTTAGAGCTGCTCCTGTGTGTCAGCCAAAAGCTGAGTGACAGGGGAAGGCAGCTACTTTATTCCTTGTGTCTATGTGTGTCTGCTGTGGAATGGTATCTGTGCCACACCTAGCTGTGTATATCTGCTAAGCAACAGGCAGGCTAACCAGGAAGGGGAGGGTCTGAGTAGTTCTACAAGAGTCATCATGAACTACAGGAGTGAGAAAATGACCCTGTTTTGTTATCTGGAAATACTAGTAACTGTTGTAGGACAGAAGTAGCACTTGTAATGTGCTTTTTAGCTATTTTAGTGTTTTGAAGCAGCAAGGCTGCTTGCAGCATCACATGATCCCGGGGGTAACTTTCAGGTCATGTTGTATTTATAACTCACCCCACAGAAAGTGGCCATTTTAAAATGGACTTTTTAGAGCTGCTCCTGCGTGTCAGCCAAATGCTAAGTGACAGGGGAAGGCAACCAGCTTAACTCATGTTTCCACGTGTGTATACTGTGGAACATTATCTGTGCCACACCTAGCTGTGTATATCTGTTAAGCAACAGGCAGGCTAACCAGGAAGGGAAGGATCTGAATAGTTCTGGGATAGTCCTCATGAACTACAGGAGTGGAAAAATGACTCAATTTTGTTATCTCTAAATACTGGTAACTGTTGTGCGACAGAAATAGTCCTTGTAAGGTGCTTTAAAGCTATTTTTAGAGTTTTGAAGCAGCGAGGCTGCTTGAAGTGTTACATGACCACGGGGTAACTTCTGGATCATGTAGTATTTATAACTTTCCCACTGTGAGCAGGGTGAGCAGGAGCAGGGTGAGTGTGCTGCACCGCATGCAGAGATGCTGAAGAGACATGTGTGTCTGTGTGCATGTCAGGCGTGTCCAGTGGGACCAGAGGATAGGAGGCTAAAATTCTGTAAGTTCAGTCTGAAATAGTACTATACTAGGCTGTGGGATATTGGTAAAACTGATTGATAGCAAGCTGTGTGACTGCCAATATGTAGTGTGACAGTATCTGCGGGGTCTGAATTTAAATATATTATTTAACTTGAATGTTTAAGCAGACAGCGCTGTGGAGGGGCACTACCTAGTAACCCAATGAGACTGGGCAGAGTGACAGGAAGTACTGAAGAATCTGTAGTTGTCTCTGTGAACTACAGCTGAGGATTGTGTCTATATTGTAATTCCTGTTGAGGCACTGTGCATCGATTTTAGTAGTAGTTTTAAAATATCATTTTAAGGCTGTATTAAAGGAGAAACAGCAGGTACAGTATACAGCTAGGAAGAGTACCTAAGAAAAGGTTATTCATCCTATTAGTGTGTTACTAAAGGCTTTTCTATAGCTTGTGTTGTACCTGAAGCTACTCATTCCAGCATTTCAGCAGTATAATTAGTACACATTAGATAAAAAAATGGGTGACAAAAGTGTGACACTTGATGGGGAAGTGGGCCTTAGGTGTACAAACTGTTTCATGTATAAACTTTTCAGTACGTTACCTTGCACACCAATCTTCATTTGTGAAAAATGCGTAAATAACAGTGTATTAGAGGATGACATAGAAGCCTTTTATAAGAAGTTGGATTCCCTTGAGATAAAACAGATGCAAATGGCTACAAAAATATAACAAATAAACAAGTGTAATCAAAATTCTGACTCCCCCCTCCCAAAACTATGGCCACAGATAAATATGCCACAAATTGTGAACAAGATGGCCCAGTAGATGTTCCCTCTATAGCATCAATAAATATAGCAGTATATGAACAACATATACTTACTCAAGAAATCCAGAGTGAAGTGTTAACATAGAAACATAGAAACATAGAATTTGATGGCAGATAAGGACCGCTTGGCCCACCCAGTCTGCAGATCCTAGTTAACCAGCAGCCTACTTCTTTCTACCCCCAACCCCTAGAATTGCCTTATGACTGTCCCATGCATGCTTGAACTCAACCACTGTTTTGGACTCCACAACCTTCTCTGTGAAAAAATACTTCCTTACATTACCTCTGAGCCGCCACCCCCCATCTTCCAAATTGTGCCCCCTTGTTCTTGCACGCCTCTTTTTTGAAAGATGCTACCCTCTTGGACTTTGTTGATTCCTTTGAGGTACTTGAAAGTTTCTATCATGTCCCCTCTCCTCCTTTCCTCGAGGCTATACATATTAAGCTCTTTAGTCTTTCTTCATATGTCTTCGGTGCATACCCTGCACCATTTTAGTTGCCCTCCTCTGGACAGCTTCCATCTTGTCTATGTTCTTGTGGAGATTGGGTCTCCAGAACTGCACACAGGACTCCAGATGGGGTCTCACCAGCTGTCTGTACAGATGGATAACAACTTCTTGTTTTCTACTGGTGATGCCTCTCCCTATGCATCCCAGTATCCCCCCAGCCCGCCTTACTTCCTTCTCACATTGCTTGCCCACCTTTAGGTCATCTGACATGACTACCCCCAGGTCCCTTTCCATTTTTGTAGTTGTTAGTATCTCAGCCCCCATTGTGTACTCTTCCCCTGGGTTTCTGTTTCCCAGGTGCATTACCTTGCACTTCTTAGCATTAAATCTAAGCTGCCATACATTTGACCGTTCCTTTAACCTTGCCAAGTCCCTTCTCATCCTTTCCACCCCACCTTGTGCATCAACTCTGTTGCAGATCTTTGTGTCATCTGCAAAGAGACATACTTTTCCTTCCAGTCCCTCTGCAATGTCGCTTACGCTTAGGTCCTAATACTGAACCCTGCGACACCCCACTAGTAACCCCCCTTTCTTCAGAGTGGACTCCATTTACTGTTACTCTCTGGGTCCTGTTCTCCAGCCAATTCTTTACCCAGGCTATCATCTTTGGACCCACTCCCAGGCTGGCTAACTTGTATATTAATCTTTCATGTGGGACTGAGTCAAATGCCTTGCAAAAGTCTAGGTAGGCCATGTCCACAGCCCCTCCCTGATCTACTACTTTGGTCACCCAGTCAAAGAAATCTATTAGATTCATCTGGCATGACTTTCCCACTGTGAATCTATGCTGCCTTGGGTCCTGTGCCCCTCTGGCCTCTAGGTACTCGACAATTCTTTCCTACAGAAGTGATTCCATCATTTTCCCTATCACTGAGGTTAAACTAACAGGTCTGTAGTTTCCTGCATCTGCCCTGCTCCCACTTTTGTGAAGGGGAATCACATTTGTCCTCCTCCAGTCCTCAGGTACCACCCCATCCTCCCATGATTTGTTAAAGAGGGTAGTCAGTGGTGTCACTAGTTCTACCCTTAGTTCTTTTAAATTCTGGGATGAATCCCATCAGACCCCATTGCTTTGTCCACCTTCACTTTTAAGAGTTCTTTCAGAACCCTTTCTTCTGTAAATGGGCTGGTATCAACTTCTGTATCCAGAGTGTTTCCATTGTTTGTTTTAGGTACCTCCCCCTCTTCATTTGTAAATACTGAGCAAAGATATTTGTTTAGTATCTCTGCCTTTTCACCGTCACCCTCTGCCCACCCCCCTCCCTTTATTAAGCCTCACTATCCCTCCCTTAGTCTTCCTTCGTTCCCTGATGTACCTAAAAAAGGTTTTATCCCCCCTTTTAACTGAGTTGGCTATCTTTTCCTCAGTTCGGGCCTTTGCTGTTCTGACTGCCTTTCCAGCTTCCTTTTGCTTTAACTGATACAATTCTCTGTCCTGCTCCTTCTGTGATTCCTTGTACTTTCTGAATGCTTTCTTTTCTCTTGAACCTTCAAGGCCACCTCCTTTGAGAACCATAGTGGTTTCTTACATCATTTTGTTTTGTTTATTTGCTTCACACAAAGGCTTGTTACCTCTGTGATGGCAGTTTTTATTATTCCCCATTGTTCTTCCACCCCTCCTTCCTGCCCATTTGCTAGTGCATTCCTTAGGCACTCACCCATTTTGGCAAAGTCAGACCTCCTGAAGTCTAGTACTTTTGCCTTTGTATGGCTTGACTCTATTGCTGTGTTTATTGTGAACCATACTGTTCGATGGTCGCTAGTTCCCAGATGGCTACCCACTTCTACATCTGTGATCCTCTCTCCGTCTCAATTTGAGAGGACCAGGTCTAAGATTGCTCCCTCTTGAGTGGGTTCCAATACTAGTTGTCTAAGGCATGCCCCCTGTAAGGCATCTAGAATAACCCCACTCTTAGAAGTGGCTGCTGCAACTGCACTCCAGTTAACATCTGGCATATTCAGATCACCCATCAGCAATATCTCCCCCTTTATCTGCCATTCTAAGTAAACTTTCTATCATTTCCTTGTCCATTTCCTCCCCCTGAGAGGGAGGTCTGTATTCAATCCCTGTGCAGATTGTGGTGCCATTGCCTGCCTCCAAATTGATCCACAGTGCTTCTTCTCCTCCCTCTTTACCCTTTTGTTCTGTTGCTTTGATTTCTTCTCTTTTGTTGAGAGCTACTCCTCCTCCTCTTTTACCCTCCCTGTCCCTCCTGTAGATAGTGTATCCTGGTATGTTTATGTCCCAGTCATGGTTCTGTGTGTACCATGTTTCTGTGACTGCCACGATATCCAGATGTTCCTCCTCCATCAAGGCCACTAATTCAGGAAGCTTGTTACCCAGACTATGGGCATTGGTACTCATTGCTATCCATTTTTTTTGATGGCTTTACCTTCTGTAGCAGTATCCCCCACTGACCTTTCTACCTTGGTCTTTTTCTCATTTAGTAGCCTGTTTTGTTGGGGGAGGCTGGGATTTTCCTGCTGCTTATCAGTGCCTCCCCCCGAACCCCAGTCCCAAATGAAGCCAAACCCCTGTGCTCCACACCATTTTTTCAACCATTTGTTAAGCTGCATGGTGCAAAGTACCCTCACCTCACCCGTGCCACTGACAGGCAGCACCTCTGAGAAGGATACTGTGTGTACTACTTGTCTTAAGCCCCTTCCCCAACTCTATAAGGTTCTTCTGCACTGCTCTAATCTCATGATGAGCCAAGTCATTTGTCCCTGGGTGGACAATGACGTCCAGCTCAGACTCCCGTGCAACTGTTCTCATGATCCTAAGGATGCACTTCCTGTCCCTCCAAGCCATGGCACCAGGAAGGCAACTTACTTCAGTTTTCCCTGCTCCCCCAGTTCTATCCCTAGTAATTGAGTCCCCCACCAGGAGCTGCTTTCTTTCCATGTGGTGCCCTCTGCCTCCTTCCTGTGGGCCTCCCTTGTGACAGTTGTCTGCACCCTCCTTAGTCTCCTCTGTGGGTGCATCCATAGGGTAACTATGCTCCCCCAGAATGGTGTATGGATTATGGAGTGGAACAACTGACTGGTTGTGCCTCTGTTCCACCACCCTTAACCTCCCTGAGCTCACTATGGTCCAACTGCTGTGCTTTCTTCGCAACCTCTGAGGTAGTGGTGGTGGCTCTGGTGCTCCCTGGATGGGGAAGGTTCCCTTGCTACTGTCCAGTGTGGCCTGAAGACAGGCACCTTCCTCCCTCAGGGCAGATAGTTGTCTGCAAACAGGGCAGCATCTCAGCCTCCAGAAAGACTCCTGGAATACTGCTGCCCCACAGCCATTACATTGCACTACTCCCCACATAACTGTCTACCTTGTTTAGTTTTTTTGTGTGTGTGTGTGATTGGTGTGTTATATAGAAATATATGTATTTATATAATGTGTATGCTTATATTGTCAGTGCAGTGTGCTAGAGAGGATATGACAGTGATATGCACCTTGCCCTCTTGGAGAAATAATGTCAGAACCCCAGGTATAAAGGAACTATTTCCAGGGTGGGTGGGGTGAGGGTGGGAAGGGTTTGGGCCTAAACTGTGCCCTCACAAAACAATCAGCTAAAAGCTCTGACCTACCGCTGCAATACCGGTGTATCAAATAATGACAAATCCATTTGAAAACATAATAGAATAAATGATGAATTTGATGAGTCTCAATATGATGACTGGTTTTCTGTGGAAAAAAAACAGGTGACTGAAAAAAGGATGTCAGGCCCTAGGTTTTGAAGCTCGTAGTCAAAATAGAATTGAGCCCCTGATTGAAATATGGGAAGAAAATACAGCAGCTACTGAAACCCAAATGGATGACCTTAACATAAATCAGCCCATAACCATTAACTTAAATACTAATTCTGTAACAATGGTGTTGTTTGTCAATAGTCCCACTAATGGAGAACTATTACCAGAAGAATCAACAAGTAATTGTCCTGGCATTGTAAATCCAAATTCAGATCAGATAGACAAGAAAAGGGAAAACAGACAAGTCACAGGAATAAAACAATCAGACAAAAAAGAGATCTGAAAATGAAAACCTAACAGCAGCTAAAGAAACACAGTTTGAGATTAATGTATCAACTGTTAATATATATGAACCCCTAATAAATCTAGTTAATACTGAAGCAGAAAACAGGATGGAAACAGTTGGGCAACAAGGGAACTGTAACCAGAGGGATGACATAATTGAGAACACTACAGAACAGGGGCAGGAAATAGGTGCAACTGAGGACGTGGTAGTAATGGAACTTGAAATGATAACAGTAACACACCCAAGAAATGTATACATCATAGGTGACTCAATGGTAAAACATATTAACTCAAGCATGACATTAAACAGGAAAGAACAGGTGTTAAGAATGTCATTACCAGGAGCAGGCTTGCAAGACATTCATGACATTTTACACAGAGTAATAAATCAAACAATAGAAACACCCTTAGCTGTGATACATGTTGGGACGAATGGCTTAAAGAAATTTTCAGAATAAGATATTCTTGATAATTTTAAGAAAATACATAATTACTTAACAGACATGAAGTGCAAGGTGCAAATATTCTAAATATTACCAGTCTCCAGGGCTGTACAATGGACCAACAATGCAAAAATAGGATAAATATTGGACTGAGACAGTGGTGCTTGCAGAAAGGATTCACATGCTTGAGAATGTATGAAATATTCCAAAATAAAAATGCTCTCTTTTGTAAAGATAGCCTACATTTAAATTGGAGTGGCAGCGAGTTGTGGGGAAGTATCATCAATAGAAAAATTAACAAGTTTTAAAACCAGTAACAGGGGCAGGAGAGAAAAATGCTATTGATGATTATACCAAACAAGCCAACTCACATGACGGAGCATACAGTCCTACTGTAAAAAATGAATGACATAGGTAGACAGAGAAGGTAAAATTGTTGCTACTGCATGCACACAGTCTGAAAAACAAGCAAGAAGAGCTAGAATATATCATAAGCAAAGAAAAAAATCTCACTGCGTGCTGTATCTGAAACATAGTTCAGCAAGATGACTGGGGAATATACATAATAGGTTACCAAGAATTTCACAAAGAAAGGGAAAGCATGAGGGGTGGAGGGTTTGACTTATATGTCTTGGATAGTGTAAGAGCAAGGGAAATACATAATGCAAATACAAAAAAATTACAAGATGAGAGTATTTGGGCTGAATTACAGATACATAACACAAGTGTAATTATTGATGCATGCTATAGAGTCCCCAATCAGAATATGGAGGAGTATGACAATTTCATCAAACAAATATAGAATCTTGATGTAGATGGAAACTATATGTTGGTTGGAGATTTTAACTATCCTTGTGTAGACTGAAACAGACCATCAGGAGCAACAGCTCAGGAAAAGCAGTTTATAGATATAATTCACCAAAATAATTTAGACCAGGTGGTTATGGAACCAACTAGGGAGAATAAAACACTGAATCTTGTATTAACTAATGTTAAGGGTAAAATAAAAATGGTGGAAATCATGGAACCTCTGGTAGACAGTGACCATAATATGGTCAAGAGAGTTATGAATTTTAAATATAAATCATATGGAGGAAAAACTGCATTAAAATGCTGTAATCGGGCAGACTATGAACATATGAAAGAATACTCACAAACATGGGACTGGAGTAAGGAATTACAGAATAAACCCCTTCTTGCATTTACAAATCTTGTCACACAGAGCTCCATATTGTCAACTATTGACTATGGCCTAGTTATATACAGTGCAGACTCTGAGACCTCACTTAAGTGAGTAAAGCGTCTCCTTAATAAAGCCTGCTGACTTGTTTTGGGGGCTGATTATTATACTCACACCTGCAGCCTGTATTCCTTAATTGGATGGCTCCCCCTCTCCCAAAGGACCAAATACCAAGCCGGTCTACTTGGGGAAAAAAGCGCTACTAGGACATACACCAGAATCCTTGTCTATGATTTTCCAATACAACCTTTCCAAAAAAATATGAGGAGCTCAGTCAAGGACCACCTATAAGTGCCATTTAAAAGAACCACAATGGCACAACGCTCCCTTTCGTATCACAGACCACTATGGTTTAATGACCTACTCCCCATCGTCCAGCAGCAAGAAAATATTGGCCTGTTCAAGAAAGTGCTCCATCTCCTCTTGGTTGACTCCCCCAGCTGTGACTGTTCAACTTAGGGATCACCGCCTGGCCTCTCAACAAGACAAAGCCACTTATGGCTGCTATTGTCTTTTCTCTCCTCCTTCCCTCTACCATTCTTCCTCCCTCAGCACTTAGCAACCTCCTTCTTAGCACTTAGTAGCATGACTTATGCTTTCTCTTTCTTGCTTTACTGAGCAGGCGTACAAGCCTGTATATGCTGTTTGCGCTACATTTTGTCACCCTACTGTGTACTCAATTTACTACCCTCATTGATATTACCACAGCAATGCCTTTTGTTTGTACTGTTCTTTTAAATGCCATTGCTTGTCTTTTTGGTTAAGTACAGTTGTGTTGTCCATGACATGGAGCCTTTGTAAAAGAGCCAATTGGCTCAAAGGTTGTAATTCTGAAAGTTAAATAAGTAAATAATGTGGAGTATAATTAAAACAAAAATAGATTACTTTATAACTCATTATATTACTTAAATAAGAAAATATAATTCTAACAGAAGAATCCTTAAATGGTTTACCACAACAATAAAAAAAACACTAAGAAAAAAGGAAAGCATTCAGAAAGTATAAAGAAAAAAATGACAGATGAGGCAAAAATGAAACATACAAATCTAAACAAGGAGTGTAAAAACTAATAAAGAAAGATAACACAGGCAATGAGCACAGAATGGCTAAAAATCAACATTAGATAAAACATTCTATAACTATATAGGCAGTCTGAAAGTGGGACAAAGTAAGGTGGAACAGATCAAGGTAGGAAATAACATTATCACTGAGGAGAAACAAATTGCCCCTTACTTCAACAAATACTTTATTAGTAAAAGAAATAATAGAAATTTAACTGATAAAACTAATAATGTGGGTGACATTGGAAATATAGCAGGGAAGGAGGTATACAAACCACTCAAACAACCAAAGATTAATAAGTTGCCAGGCCCAGATGGAGTACATCCCAAGCTCTTAAAAGAACTGACTGGGGAAATGGCAGGTCCTAATTGTATGTTGTTTAACAGATCTTTGAAGGAAGGAAACACACTACAGGAATGGAGAAGAGCAAATGTGACCCCTATACATAAGAAGGGAAATGGGAGTGATGTGAGAAATTATCAAACTATCAGTTTGACATCCATGATTGGAAAGATTATGGAGGGTTTTATGAGGGACACTGTACAACAGCACATAGAGGAAAGGGGACAAACAGATATAACACAACATGGTTTCAGTCAGGGAAGATCTTGCTTAACAAATCTAATGCAATTCTTCAAGCCCACGAGTGCAGCATTGGACAGCGGACTACCTATGGATGTAATTTATTTAGATTCCTCAAAGGCATTTGACTCTGTCTCATACTCAGAAATTGCCAACCAGCTAATTAAAAGAGAATTTCATCCAAGTGTGGTATCTTGGATAGAGTCATGGTTAAACAACAGAATGCAGAGAGTTTATATAAGGGGGACATAAGTCTTAATGGGAGAAAGTTATGAGTTAAGTTTAGAGATGCAGTGAATTTAAATTCTGCCTTCGCGTTCACTTCGCGTTTGGAGTGGGTAATGCAAAGTGCTCACTCTGCCTTGTCATTACCACTTCACGTTAAGGCAGAATGGCAATGCAAAGTAAGGCAAAGTTATTGTTTTTAATGGACTTTGCGTTCCTCATTATGATTCTAAGTGATCCACTTGGTGTTTCAGATTTGGCAGCCCCCACACATCACATGGCTTACTGTACTGTAAGTCACATGCTCTTTAGCTAGTCAGGAAGAAAGTGAGTCATACAAGCAGACACTTTTACTTTCTCCTGTGCAGATGGAGAGAGAGTAGTGTGTTTTGTGACTGCTGATACTTTTAGATCAGAGCGAGGAGGAGATTTAAACTTTGATTTAGACCCAACAGCTTTTTTTAAAGCTACATTTTTTTGTCTTTTCTGTACTCTTTTTTACTTAATTTGTTCTTTCTGTAAATTTTATTTTTCTTACCTTTATAAGTAGTTAGTTGTTTGTCTGTGTCTGTGTGACTGTGTGTGTGTTGTGTGACAGTGTGAGTAGTGATTGCTCGGACTGAGGGAGCTCAGTAGATGAGATAGACCATGGTGAGGGAATGTCTGGGATGGGGCAGCTCTGGGAGAGCATGATAGTGGTAAGCATCGTACCGTGTGCATGTGTGGAGGGGAATGGGCGCCCATTCCTGTTGGACCACTCAAAACTTGTGAGTGCCCCCCCAAGCAGGACCAGCACCGCCTCCTGTCCTGACTCTGAGGCAGTTGAACCACCACTACCAAGTGCAGCACCAGGTCCTCTGGAGCAGGATGTGCCTGTTCCCCCGGGCCTAGGTGTGGATACCATCCCTGTTCAGCACCGTGACCAGCACGCTTACAATACATCCAAGTAACAATTAAAAAAAATTTATGTTGTGATTCATGACATGATCGTAAATCATGATTTGTGACTGCATTTGTGACCATGATGATGAAGAAATGTGAATGCCTATGGCTGTACTTCTCGGGTCCCTGATGAGCTGTAGCTTAAAACTCCCAGGCTTAAAAACATGTATCAATGAGTACAATGGTGGGGTGGTGAAGCCTGGAGAGATACTACAAAAACAGGCTTACACTACATCCAAGTAGCTAGAAAAATAATTAATGTTGTGATTCGTAACATGAATGATCGTGAATCGTGATTTGTGACTGCATTTGTGACCATGATGATGAAGAAGGTGATTTGTATCATGAGTAACTCATGATGATGGTCCTGACTTAAAAATGCATATTAACGAGTACAATGTTCATGCAGAATTAAGCACCACACCTGTCCAGTACTCTGAAGGGAAGCCAAAGAAACAACTGTGACTTAAGTTACAGATGGAGATTGAGCCCTAAAGAGATGCAAATGCACAGACAGATTAAGATTGCGCTGTGCACTGAAGAGATGCAGACACAAAGGCACAACACCTAACCAGTGCTCACCATCAGAAATTCAAATCTGGAAAAGAATACCTTTGCCGGTTGGGGCGGGCCACGGGGGGGGGAGGGGTGTACTGTACTGCTGCAGTAACAGTCACTAGTACTAGTACCAGTAATGATACCACAAAGAAGTACAAAAATCACACAGCTGCAGTGGATAGCAGCTTCACATTGCTGAAATTATAATGTGGCACAATAAAAGGTGTCTGATTTGATGACACGCATCACACACATCCTCATAAACACACTAAGTAATGCATAGAAAATTGAAAACTTCAGTTATATAACCACATATTTTAAACAAACTAAAATTATGCACTGCTGCACCACAACAATCAGCAAAAAAAGGCAAGAAATATTGAAAATATTACTGTGTGTACATTAACACAGTTAAACAAGAAAAATATCACCAAAACAGAAAGCACTGTCTTTTTCTCCAAGTTAATCTACCTACACCACAGATACACCCCTCCCCCAAAGCACACTTTCACTGTCTTTCAGTACGCAGACTGAATGTTGTACATTAACAGTCAAAATCCATACACAAACAATAAAGGCTCGATGATATGAGCACAGGAGGGTTTCCTGTAATCGATGAACTAAAGTTTCAGCAAAAAAATTATGCAAAAAGGCTTTTTAACAGCTTTTTGAAGGTTTGAATCACAGAGAGCTCTCAGAACAAATTGTCTCCTACAGCTTCCTACACATACTACCCCAAACTGAGGCTGTGCAGAACAATCTAGAGCCCATGTGACCTGAAATCCCATGAATCACTGCAAAATTCGCCTTTGGAGCTTAAAAACAAGGCAAAGTGAGGTGAAGTGGAAGGCGGAGTAATGCAAAGTCATTGTTTTCAATGGACTTCGAGTTACCCATTATAACGCAAAGTACACCGTTTCACATTGTGGAGCACTCATGAATTTGTCTTCACTCATAATCACTCAAGAGAGCTTAATTGGGGCCACTTCACCCATCACTAGTTAAGTGCCTTAAGGGTCCATGTTAGGACCAGTGCTATTTAATATTCCTATAGCATCAATGCAAACAAGAAACAATTCTTGGATTTGCAAATATGTTGACGATTCTAAAATAGTAGATATCACAAATAACAACGAAGCTACACTGGGATTACAACAGGATATGGACAGGCTGGGAAAATTAGCAAAAGAACATGGTTTGAAGTTTAATGTTAGTAAATGCAAGGTAATGCATTTGGGGCACAATAACTTCATGGCCCTATGATAACAGACTTTTTGAAACAACAGACATAGAAGAAGACTTAGGTGTATACATGAACAACAAACTCCCATGTGACCATTTTATAAGAGAAACAGTTAAGAAATGTAATAAGATTATAGGATGTATTATGATGTATATCAAATATAGGAGGAAAGGGGTGATTTTTCCACTGTGTACAACATTGGTTAGACCTCACTTGAAATACTGTGCATCCTTCATTGCAGTACAAAACACTGGGAATATAAAACTAATAGAAAGGGTGCAAAGAAAAGCAACAGATAAAAAGTGAAATTGTTAAAAACAAATCATATAGGGATAGATTAGAAACATTACAGCTCTACTCTATAAAGTATAGAAAGATAAGAGGTGATCTATGCTATGCATATAAGGTCCATCAAAATGAACACAGTTGGATAACTTCTGAACTGAAAGAAAAAGAAAGAGGTGGACAAACAAGGTTGCATAGCATGCAGTTAAAAGGCAAAATTGTGAGAACAAATAGAAGATGTGAATGGTACAGTCAGAAGGTAGTGAGTGCCTGGAATGCACTACCAGAAGCAATAGTGTATAGTATTACTTCAGACCAATTCAAAAAATAACTTGATGATCACATGAAGGTAGAAAAAATTGCACAGTTCCACTAATATATGGCAGTTCATCAAGGATAATAGACTTCTTAAAAAAACTATTAAACTATGAAACCTTGTCAAGGAAGAAATGTCTAAACTCTTCACACTTTTCTGCTGAAACAGCTTTAACAGACCACAGACAAAGTGGATTAATCATTCTTTCTATGGTGTAAAAAAGCTGAGCAAGCCTATTCTTACTTGCAGCAATCACCCTTGACAGCAACTCTGTCATTTTCAAGGTGATTGCTCTCTGATAGTCAACATAGTGACTCTTCAGAGCCACTTTGTCCTCAATGGAGTGAGATCTCCTCCAAGAATGCTCCAACCTTTGTCCCTTAGTCTTCAACAGGTCAACAGGACCTCCAAAGGCCCATCAGTTACCTGGCTGCCATGTTCTACAACAGCTGCAGGTGACATAGCGCCCCTCCATTTTTCCCAAAGTATAGAGCATTGCAGTAGTTGAGTCTGTAGGTTAAAAAAGCATGTACCAGTGAGGTCAAGTGATTAGGCAGAACAATTACGTAAGTACAATTACCACACATGCAGTGCAGTGGCAAGGAAAAGTGAGGATAAGTGAAGCATCTAAGAGTCAGACAAAAATAACACCCAGATTCTTCACCTTGGCAAAGCTGGTAAGAAGAGAAAAGAGGAATCAAGTATCAGCCCGGTCTCCTCTCCTACCATCTCTACACCTAGTTGATGGCCAGGTTCAACCACCAGTACCTCTGTCTTGTCCAGATTAAGCCTCAGCCAGCTAGAGGACATCCAGTCTTGGATTTCACCAAGGCATAAATTCAACACAGAGACCACATTCTTTGTCCCAGGCACATACACAATATATAGCTGGGTGTCATCTGCTTAGCAGTGAAACCCTACACTGTAACATCTAATGATGTCACCCAGAGGCAGCATGTACACCGTCAAAAGCATGAGTGACAAAATCAAACCCTGAGTAACTCCACAAGACAGGGGCTTAGGACAAGAGGAATAATTCACCATAGCAACCCTCTGCATCCTATCTGTTAGAAGGACTCACACCATCTGATGACAGTATCAGTGAGTCCACAAAGCTCCCTAAGGCAGTCCAACAACACATCATAGTACACAGTGTCAAATGTTGAGCAGGGGTTGAGTAGAATGAGACTGACTCTTCACCTCTATCTCTCACCCCGAGGAGATCATTTTGCACCTTGACTAAAGCAATCATCTACATACTGTGACTAGAACTAAATCTCAACTGGAGAGGATCATAGATGTCAAAGGCAGAGAGAGATGTGCCTCCAGCTGTAGAGCCACTATTTTCTCAATAACCTTTTCCAAATAAAGGAAGATTATTGACTGGTCTATAGTTCACTAAGCAGTTGGTCTCCAAAGATGGTTTCTTCAGTAGGGGCTTCACCAGCACCTCTTTCAAGGCACTAGGGAATGACCCGTGTGAGAGTGAGCACCAGACAATCTCAGTGAACACTGGACCTGGTGGTTGGTACATTAAAATCAGATTACTACAGTTTGAATCAGGGATTCTCTGAAATTATTTTTTTTTCTTGGGAGGAGGTACAGGGATGCTATATTATCAAGGTCAACCTGAGGCTTGTTACAGATGTCAAATAACATCCCACCTTAGTAATACCTGTAATGAAGTGTGCTGTGGGCTCTGCTCTGAGTTTGACCATCTCAGCTGACAGTACTCGAACATCATGAAATGTAACCTTTGTGAAGAACCAGGTCACTCTTACAGGTCTTGTCCTTGGGTGGCTCACAATAAAGGAGATCTTATGGACCAAGCTGAACATGACTTTTACATTAATCATGAACAAAGGGATGGCCCCCCCAAAAAGGTGAGAGACCCCCCCTGAAAACACTAAGATCTTGTCCAGCTGCAGAGGAAATTGACCCTGACTCTAGGCCATCAGACCCAGGATACTAAATAATCAAGTCTCAGAAAAGCAGCATCAAACCATTTAACATCAGTCCATAATGGAAACAAAACTTCCTCTGGAAAAAGTTCCTGCACAAGCCCTGGTGATTCCTGTGCCTCTCTCTCTCCAGAAGGGCTACAACATGGTCCCTCTTTTATGGACTCAGAAATGGCTCTGCAGATTCTCTTAGTACCTCAGTAACGGTGGTAACTCCAGACAAAGTAACAGCAGGCTCTGTGCCACCACCATCAACCACTGTGACAGGTAACCAACAAGTGATAACTTGAAGGTGTAGAACCAGGGCCAGCTCAAGCCAAAACTGATGAAACAAGAAGAAATTCCTTTCCAGAATAACCATGAAATACTGCAGAAAAGGAAAGACTGAGATGAGACAGAAGAAGAATCTGATGGGTCCTCAGTTACTGTACTTCCTCCCAGCATGATTCCTGGTTTAAAACTTTGACTTACAGACATACACACAAAGGAAATCAAAGGTCAAGGGAAGGGGAAGAAAAGCAAACTAAATGTGGGGTCTCTTGATTTTCCCAATTTTTTACTAATTGTATTTGAGATAATACAGAATTTTAAATTAGGTACACTGAAAGTGAATAGCATTAAAAATGCTAAGCGTATGATTGCCTCTTTTTCTGGTCTGCAAGATTCTCTTTGCAACATCATGTTCTTACAAGATACTAAGCTGCATACTTGTTGTGAGGTAAGGTCCACAAGGCACAAAACTTTGGCCAGATGGCCCCTCCTATTGCTCAGTAGGGGAGAACAAATGTGCAGGAATGGGAATTCTTTTCACAAATTGGTCTATCAAATTAGTAAAACTCATTAATCTGGTCCCTGGTTGAGCTCTTATTTGTTGTAAAATGTTGGGCTTTGTGCATATGTTTAATCAACATATATGCTTCCCAATTCAATGCTGAGAGTTGAGTTGTTCAAACTAATATAATCTTTTATGTACACCAAGAGACATGTTGTATTTGGGGGGAATTTAATTGTGGATTTAATGCCTCTGATAGGGGTACTCATACCTACAAAATATTTTGTTACAAAGACTTTTTTGAATGACATGGTAACTTAAGTAGACTTGAAAGATGCTGCCTGTGCCTCTGGAAGCAAGGGGGGAGGGACATACCTTTTTTTAAGGGAAAACTTGCCACTAGGGTGGACTATGTTCTTTGTTCTCCATAGTTAAATATATCCCAAAGTCAAACTGTCCCATCTGAAACTTTGGACCATAGAATGGTACAAGTCTTGTATAAAATTAGATCCAATTAATTGTATTGTTCAGGCCTCTGGAAATTGAACATCTCTATATTAGAGAATTACAGTATAAAATGTAAATTGGTTCTTTTTCTTGATGCAAAAGAATCAACTCTGGTAATGTATGACTCCCCAGTCATGAGGTGGGAGGATTTCAAAAGAGATTTGAAATCTGTCATCTCACAGGGAAATAAAATAACCCAGAACCATTATATCAAATGATTATATGCACACCCGCATGTCCAGAGGTTACTTTCCTCATCCACAACTACAGGCCATGACTTCTGGGCCCAGTTAGCAATTATGAAAAAAGAGATGATATTATAACAGTATCATAGGACAGTGATTTTGCTGATGGAGCACAAATATAATATGAAAGGTGAAAATTCAGACGTGACCCTTTTGATGACTGTAGGAAACATACAGAGATGAGATCTTTCTTGCATTTAAAACAGTAGGGTAACAAAAATGTTTTTCAAAAATAAAATAGTACCAGCTGTAATTAAGAAACACATGTGCATACCTGTCAAATATAGTTGTTTAGGTACCTCATGTGCTCTGCACCATGACTCAGTCTTTATTTTTTTGATCCTAACCCTTGCTAGATTTACCCTGCTATTTATATGCAAAATGTAGTAGCCATCTTTTTTTCTTGAGAAAAAACTCAAGTAATACATTTAGAAAATATTACATTTTTGTGGAATTAGAAAAGTGTACCACCAAATAAAATTGGAAGATGTCTAACATCTTTTATAATGTAAAAAAGGTTAGGTCAAGTTTTTGCCCAATTTCATTGTACTACTGCTTTAGAAGATAAAGACCGGAACATTTTAGTGGATAATTGGATTTCTGGGGGACACATACCCGAGTCATTTTTGGTTAAACAGTCCATCTGTAGCTTATTTTGAGGACTTCATTACAGATGTTAAAATACCAGACCTCTCAGAGGAAGCCCTAGAGGAACTGCAGACTGACATATCTCCTGCTGAGGTTATGACTGTAATTCGCTCTTTGACTACTGGAACAGCTATGGGTTCAGATGGACTTCCAGTTGAGTTTTATCAACTTGTGGGACAGGCCTTTGAAGAGGAGCTTGCAGTATTATTTAGTTGTATGCTTTTGAAAACTTCCTGCTGCTAGTTTAAGGAAGGGACTTTATTCATTTTTTTATGCAAAAAGGGGACAAGGCAATTATTCAAAACTGGAGATCAATTAGCCTCCTTAATACTGATTTTAAACTTTTTGCAAAAATATTGACCTCTTGGTGACTACAGGTGTCCCCTCTTCTGGAAGACACCTCTCAAACGCGTGGTGTTCCAGACAAGATTAAAGGGGAACCCCAAACCCAAGTGTAGGGCTCGTCATAACTTACACTTTGTAGTAAAAACATATTAACGTTTACTGCAGTGTAGTAGTTTGTATCACACTAATTCTGTTCACTTGCAAGCTGACATTTCCTGTAACAAAAAATCCTAGAAACTCCTGCTGCTGACATCACAGGAAGACTACAGCAGTGGGAGATTCAATAACCTGCAGTACATGTCAGAGTTTTATAAGCTCTGATCTTTTGTTTGTTGTTCCTGCTGTTCTCCCTGGGCTAAGTGCAGTCACAGATGACTGTGCTTAGCCCCGGATGAACAGATGAACTGGTAAACATACGATAGGAGCTTATGAAAGCTCTAAAATACATTGCAGGCTATTAAGTTTCTAACTGCTGCAGCCGTTCTCTGATGTCAGCTGTGATGGATTCTGGGATTTGTAGTTATAGAAAAAATTTCAGTTGCAGGTCAACAGAATTAGTGTGATACAATTTAATATACTGCAATAAACAGTAAGTAAACAAAGTGTGTTTTGCTCAAAGATTGCAAATTAGGACAAGCCCTGCAGTTGGATGTGGGAATCATAGTGCTGACAGTGCCCCTTTAATACAGGATAGCATTCATGTGCTATGGAAGGTGGTGGAGCAAGGAAATCAGGGGAGTATCTCAGGCTTCTCCTGACACTTGATCAGCAGAAGGTGAATGACTGTATGTTATAGCATTACTTGTTCTGGGTTCTTCACTATTAGGGTGCCTGACACAGATGTTGCATCAGAACAGGTGCTATATGCAACTTTTTTATTTATTTATTTAATAACTGGGTAAGCACACTGATCCTAGGGAACATTTTCAGGCATCACTCAGGCCATATAGATGGCACATAGTACATGAGTTTACATTGACATAAGTGAAACATAGTATTGGTCTTGAGAACATTTATACACATGAAATACAACAACGGGGTTGCAATAAAAAAAAACAGAGTAGTGAAAATAAGAAAAAATCAAGCAGTAAGTACATTTCCGGTTTTTTTTTTTTTTCCCTGGATCTGTAACATGTACAAGACAAGAGTAGTTAAGCAATAAAATGTGGAGCCTATGCTTGACTTACTGCCTGTATTACACCATTATTGAATGGGTAGAAAGGAACTACAGTTGTCATTAAAAGGGTGGTATGGTAGGAAGGACCCCCTAACCACTACTGTATGTGGTTGAACTAGACTCCATATGACGTCTGGCTGTTGCTCCAGAACAAGGAATCTATGCTATGTGTTGTGTTCCATTATCTTCTATTACTGCAGGCGGGAGAGTCAACCTTCAGAAGAGAACAGGGTTGTCTTTGGGTCTTTCAAACAACCATGTCGAGGAAATACTTTAGGCATTAAGATTAGGAATGGCCCACTGAAAAGCCTGGGTATATAAATTGATGAAGGAGACGTGGACAAAACCAACTGGGAAACCAAGCTGACTTTAGCAGAGCACAAGTCTTCAGAATGGAACACATGCTCCATGACTAAAGCAAAGAAAGAATACATAGAAACATAGAAACATAGAATTTGATGGCAGATAAGGACCACTTGGCCCACCCAGTCTGCCCATTTCCCTACCTGACGGATAAGCTGCAGATTCTAGTTAATCAACAGCTTACTTCCTCCTGCCCCCCACTAGAATTGCCTTATGCCTGTCCCATGCATTCTTGAATTCTCCCACTGTTCCTGACTCCACAACCTCCTCAGGAAGGCTGTCCCTTGCATCCACAACTCTCTCTGTGAAAAAATACTTTCTAACATTATCTCTGAGCCATCCCCCTCTATCTTCAAATTGTGCCCCCTTGTTCTTGGACATCTCTTCTTCTGAAAGGTACTACCCTCTTGTACCTTGTTAATTCCCTTGAGATACTTTAAAGTTTCTATCATGTCCCCCCTCTCCCTCCTTTCCTCAACGGTATACATATTAAGCTGCTTTAGTCTCTCCTCATATGTCTTCTGGTGCAGACCTTGCACCATTTTGGTTGCCCTCCTCTGAACAGCCTCCACTCTGTCTATGTCTTTGCGGAGATGGGGTCTCCAGAATTGCACACAGTACTCCAGATGGGGTCTCACTAACTGTCTGTAGAGAGGGATAACAACTTCCTGTTTTCTACTGTTGATGCCTCTCCCTATGCATCCCAGTATCCCCCCAGCCCTCCTTACTGCCTTCTCACATTGCTTGCCCACCTTCAGGTCATCTGATATAATTACACCTAGGTCTCTTTTGATTTTTGTTGTTGTTATTAACTCACCCCCCATTGTGTACTCTTCCCCTGGGTTTTTGTTTCCCAGATGCATTACCATGCACTTCTTTGCATTGAATCTGAGCTGCCATGTATTTGACCATTCCTCCAGCCTTGCCAAGTCCCTTTTCATTCTTTCCACCCCGCCTTGTGTATCAACCCTGTTGCAGATCTTTGTGTCATCTGCAAAGATGCATACCTTTCCTTCCAGGTGCTCTCCAATGTCACTTATAAAGATATTAAAGAGGACCGGTCCCAGTACTGAACCCTGCGGTACCCCGCTAGTTACCCTCCTTTCTTCACTGTGGACTCCGTTTACTATTACCTTTTGCATCCTGTTGTCCAGCCAGTTTTTTATCCAGGCTACCACCTTGGGACCCACTCCAAGGCTGGCTAACTTGTATATTAATCTTTTGTGTGAGACTGTGTTGAATGCCTTGCTAAAATCTAGGTAGGCCATATCCACAGCCCCTCCCTGGTCTACTACTTTGGTCACCCAGTCAAAGAAATCTATTAGGTTCATCTGACATGACCTTTCTGATGTGAAACCATGCTGCCTTGGGTCCTGTGCCCCACTGGCCTCTAGGTACTCAACAATTCTTTCCTTCAGAAGTGATTCCATCATTTTCCCTACCACTGAAGTCAAACTAACAGGTCTGTAGTTTCCTGCCTCTGCCCTGCTCCCACTTTTGTGGAGTGGAATCACATTTGCCCTCCTCCCGTCCTCAGGTACTACTCCAACCTCCCATGATTTGTTAAAGAGGGTAGTCAGTGGTGTCGCTAGTTCTACCCTTAGTTCTTTTAGTATTCTTGGGTGAATCCCATCAGGCCCCATTGCTTTGTCCACCCTCAGTTTCAAGAGTTCTTTCAAAACCCTTTCTTCTGTGAATGGACTGGTATCCACCCCCCTATTCAGAGTTTCCCCCTTGTTTGGTTTAGGCACCTCCCCCTCCTCATCTGTTGTAAATACTGAGCAGAAATATTCATTCAGTATCCCTGCTTTTTCACTGTCACCCTCTGCCCACATTCCCTTCCCTTTATTAAGTCTCTGTATTCCTCCCTTGGTCTTTCTTCACTCGCTAATGTACCTATAAAGTTTTATCCCCCTTCTTAACAGAGTTGGCTATCTTTTCCTCAGTTTGTGCCTTTGCTATTCTGACTGCCTTCCCTGCCTCCTTCTGCTTTATCTGATAAAGTTCTCTGTCTTGTTCCTTCTGTGTTTCCTTATATTTCCTGAATGCTATCTTTCTCTCCTTAACTGTCCCTGCCACCTCTTTTGAGAACCATAGTGTTTTTTTCCTTCGTTTTGTTTTATTGATTTGCTTCACACAAAGGCTTGTTGCCTCTGCAATGGCTGTTTTGATTAATCCCCATTGTTCCTCCACCCCTCCCTCTTGCCCATTTGCTAGTGCTTTTCTAAGGCACTCTCTCATTTTCCCAAGGTCAGCCTTCCTAAAGTCCAATACTTTTGTTTTTATATGGCTTGACTCTATGGCTGTGTTTATTGTGAACCACACTGTTTGGTGGTCACTTGTTCCCAGATGGCTACCCACTTCTAAATCTGAGATCCTTTCTCTTTCCCCATTTGAGAGTACCAGGTCTAAGATTGCTCCCTCCTGAGTGGGTTCCAACACTAGCTGTCTGAGGCATGCCCCCTGTAGGGCATCAAGAATGACCCTGCTCTTGAATGTGCCTGCTGCAAAGGTACTCCAGTTAACATCTGGCATATTCAGGGTCCCCCATCAACAATATTTCCCCCTTTTCTGCCATTTTAAGGATGCCTTCTATCATTTCCTTGTCCATTTCCTCCTCCTGAGATGGGGTCTGTACACAGCCCCCATGCGGATTGTGGTGCCATTTCCTGTCTCCAGGGTGACCCATAGTGACTTCTCAACTTCCTGTTTACTCTTTAGTTCTGTTGCTTTAATCCCTTCCCTTATATAGAGAGCTACTCCTCCTCCTCCTCTTTTACCCACCCTGTCCCTCCTGTAGACTGTGTATCCTGGTATGTTGACTTCCCACTCATGGTTCTCTGTGTACCATGTTTCAGTGGCTGCCACAATATCCAGGCATCCCTCTTCCATTAAGGCCACTAGTTCAGGGAGCTTGTTGCACAGACTACAGGCATTGGTACTCATCACCATCCATTTATTTTTTATGGCCTTACCCCTTTTAGTCCCATCCCTGTCCTTAACACCTTTTTCTGCATTTATCCCTGTCCTGCTCCCTACTGACTTCTCTGCCTTGGTGTTTACCTCTCTAACTACTGCGCTTTGTGGGGGGAGGCTGGGATTTCCCTGCTCCTTTTCAGTGCCTCCCCCCTTGGCTAGTTTAAATGCTTGCCAATGAAGCATTTAAATCTGTCACCTAGGATCCTGGTTCCCCCCCGGAGACAGACGCAGACCATCGTGCCAGTATAAGTCTGTATCCCTCCAGGTGGCTCCCCAGTCCCCTATGAAGCCAAAACCCTGAGCTCCACACCAGTTTTTCAATCATTTATTGAATGCCATAATGCGGAATACCCTAGCATCATCCTTGCCATAGACAGGCAGCACCTCCGAGAAGGTTACCGTACATGCTACTTGTCTAAGGCCCCTTCCCAACTCCACAAACTCCTCTTGCACCACTCTGATCCCATTTACAGCCAGGTCATTTGTCCCTAGGTGGCCAATGACATCCAGCTCCCTCCCTTGTGCAGCTGCTCCCGCGATCCTGAGGATTTGCTTCCTGTTCCTCCAAGCCATGGTGCCAGGCAGGCACCTTACCTCCCTATTCCCTTCCTCCCCCACGTCTACCCCCTTATGATTGAATCCCCCAACAGGAGTTGTTTTCTTCTCCTGTGGGGTCTCATGCCACCCTCCTGTGGGTCTCCTTTGTGGAGGTTCCCAGCATCCTCCTTGGTCTCTATTGCAGGTGCCTTCATAGAGGAACCACTTTTTGCCAGAACAGCATATGAATTGTGGAGAGCTACAACTTGAGGGATGCACCTCTGTTCCACCACCATCTCCCTTCCTGAGCCCACCTTGGTCCAACTGCTTCTCTTTCTTGGCAACCTCTGAGGTAACGGTGGTGGCCCTTGTGGTCCCTGGGTGGGGGAAGAGGTTTCACGAATCCTAGCCAGGTTAGCCTGGAGATGGGAAACCTCCTCCCTCAGACCAGAGAGGTGCCTGCAAACAGGGCAGAATCACAGCCTCCAGAATGTCTCCCGGAACACTGCTGCTCCACAGCCATTGCACTGCACCACTCCCATCTTGACTTATTTTGTTCTCCTCTCCTGTTGCTTTTTATGCTTATTGTCTCCTCCCTCTATGTATTTTTACACTTACTTTTCTACTGCCTATGTGCCGTTACAACTCTCACCCTTCCTGTTCTGGGACAGGAACTTCCTGTAGTCTTCAGTAGTCTCCTTCCTCTGTGCTTGGATTCAGACCTCCAGCAGCGGGGGGGTGGGGATAAAGAGTTTGTTTGTTTTTAGGTCCCTTCAAGGTTGCTGAAACTAATGTGTCTCAGTGATCCTTCCCTTCCTACTGCCAAACAGGAAGTTCCTGTTGTCAGTCAAATTCAGTGGCTATAAAACTAGAACTGGCTTTGGGTGGGTGGGAAGGAGGGAAACTAGTAAAAAATCTGTAGTTCTGGACTTCTGTTTCTTGCTCTGCAACTAGTCCTCTTCTGCTAGAAACAGCCGGAAGCTGTAATTGGAGACAGCTGCTTTTGTGCACCTAAGCTGCTAAGCCACAGCCCCAATTAGATTCACTCTATGCTCTCAGTAAATTAAGGTGATACTGCCCCCTTCCTCCAAAAAAAAAATAAAACATTTTTTTTTTTTTTACTTAAATGAGACCCCCTTCTTCTAATAAAGTATATTTTTGCTTAATACGAACAGGTACTGCTCCTGTTCAGAGAGAAGTGATTAACTAGTAAAAAATCATTGTTTTAATCCCTAATCTTCTGTACACAAAAAATTGAATTCCCCCAGCAGAAAATTTGGAGACAGCGATCTACAGTGTTTTCTTTAGACTTCTGTGTGGAAGTTGGCTAAACCTAGTGAAAAGAAACCATACGTATAGGAAGCCTCAGGTTGGTGGGTTAGGAATGGCCAATACTTAGGTTTTGTTTTTTCATCATATCTTTTTCTTACATTTTTTGAAACCTGTTCTGTTAAAATCTAAGCTTTGGGTCCAATTTGGGAGATCATGGTATGGCTGTCTATTTTCTCTTTGGAAGTCACATAATCCATGCCTGAATATTTAGGCATATGTTGTTTTTTTTTTTTTGCTTGTTTTATGGCTGCATGGTGATGTTACCATGCTGACGTACTGCTGTGATGAGGAGAGAGAGAGAGAAGGGACTCTGGAAGCATGTGACAGGATACCTAGACTGTCACCTTCCACTTAGTGCTTGGAATGGAACTGAACCACATCTCTCAATCTCTTTAGTGCTGTTCCTTTGTCTCCCCCTTCCCCACCCCCACCACTGCACTAGCCACACTATTTTCTTGCTTCTGACTTCAACTCCTGAGCCTACAAATGGTCACTGTCAGGGTTTTAAATGGGACATGAATGATCATCTAGCACTTAGGTCATTTACAGGTGTCCCTCAATCTTGTTCTGTTTATGGTAGTGTTAGTTATGTTTTAGGATACAATTAAATTAGGAATGAAGTTTCTATTATTTCACATCTTTCTTTCAACTAGGGGGTTTACTGGAGATCTGTTCAGCTGAGTTACATTCAGCCTGGCAAAGCCAGTGACAGTGCAGCATGTTTTTCTACTTTGAAGATTAACCTTTTACCTACCAGCACCACATGCTATCAACTGTGCTAGCATCTTGTTGCAGTCAAGGGGTAATTGTTTAAAAATATTTTATGTACTAGCCTAGTAAATAATTAGTTTAGCCAGTAAGGATGATGTGGTATGCTTTTGTTTCAGTAACACACTCACACAGCATCCAGAGTATGTAAATGCATACAGTTACCAAAGTTAAAAAGTTATCAAGGTTTGCTGCAGTCTTTATTTTGTCAGTGCGAGTGTTAAAAAAAAAGTTTGACTGTCAATGGGCCAACTGTGTTTTGCTTACCTCTTAAGCCCTCTCCCACCTTCAGCAGCAGTGCATAGTGACTCTGGATATCCAGCAGGTCCATTGAATTTATAGTAATGGTGACATCATGCTTCCAGACAGATTGAGTTTTATTTGCACTGAGCCCATCTACTGCTACTATAAGAATGATGGAATGGAAAATAAACATTGTCTTTGTGTCTGGTACATCTTTATTAAACATGCTGCCATATACACCTAGCATATCTTAATTTTCAGATCAGAAAAAAAGTCCATATGTCTGAATTTAGTTATTTAGTCACTAAATACAGAATAATGAAATTTAACTGCCATAATCAGACTAACATTTTGGAACTACATTCCTTCTTCAGAGTTAAATAGTCTTTAGTTTGGAAAATAAATGAGGAAAAATAGCATAAAAGTGACTGCTAAAAGTTGTTTTATTTCCTGAAATGTAAACACACAATAATATATTTGTTCAGGTATTCCCAAGAGA
This sequence comes from Neoceratodus forsteri, assembly GCA_016271365.2. Lineage (NCBI taxonomy): Eukaryota > Metazoa > Chordata > Ceratodontiformes > Ceratodontidae > Neoceratodus > Neoceratodus forsteri. The sequence continues at coordinate 835,146,163 of CM057451.1, forward strand.
TGGAGCTTAACCATTTAGATACTCAATTAGAACTGGAAAATTATAATGGGGGAAGCAGCTCCAGTGGTATATGCCTTCTGTAAAATGAAATCCTTAAAAATAAAAATAAAATTTAAATTTAAATTTAAAAGTATATTTTGTTATTTTATTAAAGGATATTTAATTTAATGCACTCAGTAGCCATTTTGTTTATAGCTGAGTTTATGTATTTGGTAGCAATTTAGTTTATATGGCTGAGTTCCTGTATCAGAGATTTAACCAAAGTCCTACAGTTCAAAATACAAATTGGCCAGTGATTATTGATATTCATTAACCTAAGTTTTTTAATGTAGTCTTTTATAGGTATTCACTCTTAAGAGCTTCATTTCCACTAACTCTGCTTTTTTAGTTTTAAAATCTCTCTTAGGGAATAGTAAAGAATGTTCAAGAGTATTGTTTACATTTTAATCTTTTCTCCATAATGGTTCTAGTCCAGAAATTTGAGGAATTATTTGAAAAACAAACCGCATACTTTATTCAAGAATCATTACACATTTATTTTTTTCCTGTGTTTTAAAATGCTGTTCTGCTGCACATTGAATTTGCATGTTTCCTCTTATCACTAGCGATGCAAAGGGCTGGGCAGCATTATGACATGTAATGTGCTAGCCTTCCTGGTCTTCAGCTGGAGAAACTATAATACCTGCCAAGGCAGGTCTGCTACTGAGTGCCTAGTAGCTCCTTCAGGTCTGATAGTTTCTCTACACATAAATTGTATCAAGCATCTTAAGTATTTTAAACATGACTATGGAAAGAAGCCTAACTAGCTGTGGTCTAGGAAACCTTCCCCGTGGACTAACATACAGCTTTGTTCTGTCTACTTCTCGTATTTTTGTTTTCATTCATGATCATGTTTCAAATTATCATGACCAATGTTTTCCATTTTGCCTCTTAAAACATGTACCTGAACTATAATTCATATATCTGTCTGACCAGATCGTCCCTAGTGCATAAATCTCTCACTTGAATTTTTGTATACAGGCGATATCAGTGACTTAGACAGAGTTTTGTACAGTTGAGCATTTAGCATTACCCTGCACTTACAGCTTTGTACTTTTTACAGTTAAGAGCTTCTGAGCATTTGGCTCCTTTCTATTTCAAACCTTAACCAGTCATTTTTCTATCATCCCCCAACCCATCCTTCTTCTTTCTTTTGTGTGGCAGTGCAGAGTGTTGCACAGGTTAGTAAGAGAATGTTTCATTTTATGATTTTTTATATACAGGTTGCACATGTAATTCTGTTTTCACATTAGTAAACTTATATAGCTGGGCTCCACTGCTTCTACTGCCACCACAGCCACTTGATAGCCATTTGATAGCCACAAAATTGTAAAAAAAAAACATTCGATACTGGCAGATCCTCTAGTGCAATGCAGCTGCATGCAGTTTAGGGGAGATTGCAGAACAATAAGTGAAACTGCTTCTTTCCATCTGCTTCTCCTATATATGTTCTCATACATGATCATGTTTTGAGGTATCATGATTCTATTATTTTTGCCATTTTGCCTCTTATAACATTGGACCTCTACCCCAATTCTAGTATCCCTCTGACCGCTTGACCCCCCCCATGCACAAGTCTCTCACTTGAATTTTTCATATATGGGACATCACTGACTTGTAGAGAGTTTTGTACAGTTTTGTGTTTAGCATTAGCTTCCACTGCTAGCTCAATAATTTTTATTATGGCTGCAAAGCAGAGCTACGGTATGCCAGTGTATTGCTGTTGCATAGTAGAAGTAGAAAAGGGGGCTCTGGAATGTCTGGAATGTTTTTAAATGCACCAATTGAAAAGGGAGATTTGGTAGCACTTGACTGTGAACACACCACAGCTGTGGACAGCTATGCCCTTCCACTGGAGTGGAATATATCTATGTGCCCTCTCCATTCAATAAAGTGTGGTTGCTTCCTCCTCACCCCAAACTCCCTACCACACTATTTTCTTGGTCTGGAACCAACTGTCCAGCATCTCTGTAGGGAGGGACAGACTGAGAGGTCATCTATTATCTCTGTGGAGAGGGATGGACTGAGAGGCCATTCACAATATTGGTGGAGAGGGACAGGTTACTCGTGGTACAATAAGTGGCTAAAAGTATGAAAGTCTCCATCTTCCTTACTTTGTAAGCTTTCAGCAGAGTAACAGCTTGAGGTGCATCTTCTTACAAGGATGTAAAACACAAAAGGGACGGTAAGTCCAACTTTATTGAGAAGTCCAGCTCAACTGACATTTTACATAAAGAGCAGGTGGGAATCAATATGTGAGAGTTCTGTGCTTAATGCTCATGTGATATTGGAAACCAAAAACAAAAATCATTGACCAAATATTTGTTATTTAAAAAAAAATACCTGTAAAAACATAATCAGTGAGCCAACATATAAATGTTGCAGCACACACTCATTAACTTTGGTAATTTGAAGTGGTCAATGTCCCTTTAAAACAGTGTAGCAGCTGTGTTGGCTCTGACCTGAGTGTGTTTAAGTGAGGCAATGGAAGCTATCTTTTCAGCAGGTTTGCTCTCTATCCAGGATAAAACTATATGATAATATCACTTGAAATTACAACATGAACTAAATTATTTTAATACATGGTGTTCAACCTATAAATTATATTTAAATCCAGATAAATGTACAGTGATGTATTTGGGATCCAAAAATACAAATGCCACCTACTACTTGGGTGATATCATCCTAAAAACTGTAGATGAGGAAAAAAACCTAGGCATCTTGGATTCAAAGGATCTTCATTTTTCCACACATTGTAAAAGTGTTACCAAAAAGGCAAATGGGATATTAAATTGTATATTGAGAAATATCTCAAGCAGGGATAGTGATGTATTGTTGCCCTTGTATTTCACCCTGATGAGACCCCTTATGGAATATGGTGCCCAGGTTTGGTCACCCTATTTAAGAGGAGATGTGGATAGATTTGAGGGGGTGCAGAAAAAGGCTAGACAAGTGATGAGAGGGAAGCAGGGTTAAAACTATATAGCGAGGCTAAATTAATTAAATCTGTTTACTTTAGAATACAGAAGATTAAGAGGGGATATGTGCTTGTTGTTTAAAGCCTTAACTGAAGATGAACTCTGGAGTAAAATAGGCTTAAAGTTTAGAATCAAAAATCATAATACTAGAGCACACCCCTGTCAGTTACATGGGGAACAATGTACAACTTGGCACAGAAAAAGGTGGTATAATCAAAGAGTTGTTCCTATATGGAACTCACTGCCATTGGAGGTGGTGGAAAGTAAGACAATGGAGGTATTCAAACAGAAATTAATGGGTTACATTGATTGCGTAGACTTTAGGAATGCATTTTGGTGAGCACTATGGACATTAATGTCCCCTTTAACTCTGATTTACCTATGATACCTATGATCTCATCTTTTCTCTCAGAACCATTTTTTTACATGAGTAGAGGGCTATTGCCATTGGTAATTATGAAACAGCTGTGAAAAGATTATAATGGATGACTTTAACTGCAACTGGCTAAACAACAACAATAAAATCCACCGAGACCAATTTGCAAGTCTCTACCTCACCCAGGTCATATTCCTGCCGAGATGTGTAAACTACAAAACTGGAACAACCTGACTGATAGACTGGATATTGGTATCACATCCAGATAGAATCCCCACGCGGAAGTACTTCTGGACTTCCTGAGTGACCACTCCCCTGTCCAGTGTACCTGGTCTGCAAAAAAAAACCCTTGTAACACCAACCATAACTACAGCAAGGGTTTCCAAATTGCATAAAGTCACCCAGCTATGTGGTCTGTTACAGGAACAGGACTGGTCCTTCCTGCAGCAAACACAAGATCTGGATGAAGCCCTCAGCTACTTTATCATCCACTTTAATAGGATATGCGATATAGTTGCGCATCCTAAAAAAATAATGAAAAAAGGTCATTCTCAACCCTGGTTCTCCCCCACCCTCAGGGTCTGGTGAGGGAATGCAATAAGCTCTGGGCTCAATACAGGGAATTAGGCCACAGACCGCTTCTTCAGAAATATAAGGCGTGCAGGAACAGGGTAAAACATCTAATCAAAACAATCAAATTCAATTACCACAAAAACTTACAATCCTATGTCCTCAATGCTTCCAAATCACTCTGGAGAGACATCAATGATATGTTTGGGTGCCAGCAGAAACCCCTTCCCCTCTCCATTATAGTGGGGGGGTTCTACAATACAAGGGGACAGCAACATAGCCAACACCTTCAACAGCAACTTCAGTGAGCTCTCTACCCACATCCCACCCCAACCCAGAGTTCCTATGAGAGACAGCCCACCACTTGATACTAACCCAACACCCACATTTTTCTTAAAATGGCTATCTTGGGTTGACACATATAAATACCTTTCCCAGATGAAAATGAAAAACAAACTCAGACCAGACAACATTGATATGAAAATCTTGAAAAATGCAATTCGGGTAATAACACGGGCCATTCAATTGATCTTCAGCTTGGAAAATAGCACACCACATAACTCCTGTACACAAAGGGGATGCCTCGACAACCACACCAATTACTGCTCCATCTCTATCCTGTCCCCACTCATTAAAACTCTTGAAAGAATTGCCAACGATGAACTATTACAGTATTTGAATAACAATAATAGACCTTCCCAGGCACAGCACAGATTCCAAAAAAAACATAGCACCCAAATTGCCCTCATGGAATACACTGATCAATTACACTGTGCCCTTGACAGAGAAGACTTCACCAGATCAATTGGTATAACCCTCACCAAGGCATTTGACATTGTGAATCATAACCTACTGTACTTTGCCTCAAACTGTCCCACCTTAGTCTATCTAATGAAGCCATGCACTGGGTCTGAAACTACCTCTCAGTTAGACTGCAAGCTGTTAAATGCAATTTGTCACTCTCAAACTACCTTCCTGTAATGGTTGGGTTCACCCAGGGCTCTATTCTTGGGCATCTCCTCTTCAGCTTATTTGTTAATGACCTCCCCAAGTTTGCCCCTCATCTAAACTCCTTCTCTATGTGTATGATGCAGTAATCATCTTCACACACCAGAACCCAGAAATCATACAGCATACCCTCCAGTCAAACTTTCTGACTATTTGTAATTGGTTTACTGACAATCTACTAGTTCTCAATGCTAAGAAAACAAAAGTCGTGCTATACTACTCTAAAAACTAAACCCTTGCCCTACCCCCCCATACACACATCACCACAGTTATGGGAACTCTCATTGAACAGGTGCAGACATTCAAATACCTGGGGGTGACCTTAGACTCATGACTTACCTACACCATACATGTCAATATGCTACTTAAAACTGCCAGCGCAAGACCTTGGTTGCTATATCAGCACAAAAACCCATTCCTTCCTGAAATCAAGCAACTCTTTATCAAAAGCTACATACTAAGCCTCATTGACTATGGACCTGTGGTATATGGGGCTGCCTGAAGCAAGACTCTTGACATGGTGTGAGGACTCATGACAAGGGCCTGCCACTTCTCCCCCTTTAAAAGCCATGACTCCCATAAATGCACTCTATACAGTGACCTAGGGTGGTTAACCTTTGACTCTTGACCCTTACTTGTCACTGGCAAAATAAACCTACTAGAGCACCTTACCACAGGGGTCTTTTCCCTTCTGACCCAAATAACCTCAAATTATACCACTAGAGGCACTGAGCAGAACACCTTGTTCCTCCCCCTCAGAAAAAAACACATTGGATTAATACAGCTTATAATTTAACTATTCAAAATTCTGAACTCCATCCCTCACCCTAAAATCCACCAACTCTCTCTCCGGGTTTAAGTTGCAATTGTATGCCACACTCACACAACTATACTCCTGTAGCTGCTTTAAATGAATGCCCTGACCCAAATCTGTTTTTCCCACTTGTCTAGTCTCACTAGAACCTCTTTGAAAACTCTCTAACAATTTTGGTTGACCCCAGTTGAAATTTGCTTACCAACTGCAGCTTGGTACCCTACCCTTTGTACCTACAAACTTTTAAATATGCAACCTGAATAATGTGATTTACCAAATGTAACCTGTGTAACTTTCTCCTCTACCTGTGTGCCATGCTGTCTGCTTTGGGTTTATATTTTTGTATATAACTGTCTCCTGACCCGAGATCCTTTGAAAATAGGCACTGCCTAAAGGATCTTGTGAGAAAGGAAGAAGGAAGGAAGGAAGGAAGGAAAGAAAGAAAGAAAGAAAGAAAGAAAGAAAGAAAGAAAGAAAGAAAGAACTATTAGACCCAATTGTTCTTACCAAAATAAGGGACACAGTGTGACTCTGCACCCATGGGAAGTGCCAGGTTAGAAGCAATCACAAACACATGAGTGCCTCATGCTATTTCTGTCTTTGAGACCATTGTAGTCAGGAACTGAAGACCGTGAATCATTTGTTTTTCTATTTCCCTTATATTTCAGACTTCTGGAAAAAATTTGAACATTTCTGAAAGACATCCTTGTTTTCTATGTTTCATGTAAGAGTTTGGTATAGTGCTACTTCTCTGAGATCTGGACTGTCTGGGATTATAGTTCTGTATGCATCATCATGGCTTGCATAATGTGGTACATATGACATGCAAGGTATTCTTACTTGTTCCAGCAAAAGAAAGTTCCATTAGATATTTTGAGTCTAAATGCAAAGAACAAAATAAGAGCTGTATACAATCAGGAATATAAGAAGTTGTCTAAAGTGCACTTTTCTGGTCTTTGGAGTAAGGTTACATAGTTATAACAGGTGGGATTGCTGTCTTTTCTGTCGTCCTGTGGGTTTTGGGTTAGAGATTAAAGATCAAATGCACATATTTCATAAAAAAGCTTGAATTCACTTAAATTCACATCACTATGTCATGAGTAGTGTTTCCTGAAAATATGCTGTTTGGTTTTGTGGTTTTCTTTACATCAGCATCTGTTAATGTACTCTGCAGTAACTGAAAAAAGTGAAGAAAAAGTGAAGATATTTCTGTCCCTGTCAGTGAGCAATGACATCATACTTGTCCAGCCTGCTGCTTCAGCAATTAAGTCCCTGACTGACTGAATATGGTTTTGTAGTTCCTAGTTAGAGCAGTCTGTCGAGCTAATTGTTTTCACTCAAAGATTGTTACTAACCCATCTAGTTTGTGTTTAGAGAGATTAGCTTAAAATCTATCTGTTCTCATAAAAAGTTGATCATTTGGGGTTCAGTGCTGATCTGGAGTGCTATAAATGAATTTATGTGAGAAATTACCTTGTTTGCATCACAGCTGTCAGTTCTCTGTCATCAAAATCAGTGTCAGTGGATCAGCAGGTAGCACACTTACCTCTGAGGCTGGGAGGTAAGAAGGCTGTGGGTTTTCTCTGTGTCGGGTGTGCTCCTACACTGTCAGTTGCATTTTGAATCATATATTCACAGAGGAATTTTGCAAGTGACTGCTTGTTGAATTCTGCATTTAGAAACATTTTCCATGGAGGCACAGGGTGTCCACCAATCACCTGGTATTGCTTGTACCCAACCTTAGATCCTGTCTGGCTCTGTCTTTCTGTAGTTTTCACAGAATTACTGTTGTCATATCTGTAAAAGACTTTGCTTACAGAATTTGCTTTGTCAAAGCATTTTAGGACCTTCCTCTAGTACTCAGCAGCCATTTCATCAAATGTGTAGAATGTGTCTACAGCCATAATTTGAATGACAGCAATGGCATCTTGATGTACACTATGATTTCTTTGTTGCATCCTTGTAGCTCATGGATGCTTTCAACTTGAGCTTCCAGCTGATGACCTAATTCAGAATTGTCTGTTTTTCTCATTGTTCCATAAGCATGGAAGGGGGATGTAGGCACAGGTTCTATGGGGTGACTAAGAACAGTTTGCATTGAAACATCATCTCTGCATCTTGCTAAGGACTGGGGCTCTGCAGAAAACAATTTCTGGATAGATAGCTGCTGTGATTGCCCCTCTCTTGCCAGACTTAAATATGGTTTTCTTGGCCATATCAGCAAATGTTTTGATTCTAGATTGGGCTGACAAGGCTACGTGTCCCATCAGAATCAAGTCCACCTCTCACAAATCTCTCCATTTCTTCTTCAGCAACATCTGCTATTTTCAGATGAGACTCTCGTACATCTGATATTACATGCAGTCCACTAGATATGTTGAAAATCAACTCTTGATAAGATTCAGGATTAAATGGGCTTTTCATATTGTTGATGACATGGTTGGTAAGGGCTATAACATGCTCTTTATCCTTCTTCAATGCAGAGGCATGGACTTGTTTGTGGACTTTGTCTTCACTACTTGTTGATAGGCCACATCTTTCTCTTATAGCTTTTGCATATTCACTCATGACATGTCTTGTGAGGGTCCACCTTACAAGGGCTGGCTTCTTTCTTGTCAATCCTACAATCCCACTGCTGCCGTTTGAGTCTTTGATGGCACTTCTTTCTGCTCCCATGTCACTCCAAATCCATTGAAAGAACCAGGAGTTTGATGCATGCCAAATTCACCAGATTCAAAGGCACTGTGTATTTCTTCATGGAGATTTAGCATATCAAGAATGTAGATTGGAATCCAACTGGCATAGCTGGGCCTGTTTGCAGCAAAGAAGTATGGAAGCATGGCATGTTGTGTGTAGGTGAAGTTTCCCATCACCTTCTTGCTCTGCACGGACATTCAGAAGTAGTATCTGCATAACCTGGAGATAATGATCACAGAACTTGAATGTAGGAGACTGGGCATACCCCCATGTCTGACATTCCTCCAGTAGTGGTAGCATATGCTGAGTTAAGAGTATCATCAAGCTCTTTATGGCATGTTGAAAGGACGCATTGTCTTCAAACTCAAACACGTTTTGAGTGTCAGCCAACATTTGTTAGACAAATGCTGGAACTCCATGAGTACTTCCTCCCAGTTCACACCATTTAACAAATGAAGAAAGTTTCAGAGCACTCAGGGCTTCAAATGCTAGAGTCAAGCCACATAGAGCACAGCTGAAGTGCTTACCAGCAAGCATCTTATCTGCAGTACAAGCTGCATACACATCAGAAACAACAAGAAGGTCTAGCAGTCCTGTGTCTCCCCAAAATTCCCCTATACATGCAATAAAACAACACAGGGTGTGAACACCATCCAGGTAAATCACATTGTTATCAAGTTAATTTGGGAGAGTCCATTTTACTTGCTGAGCAACATCATGCAGCTGCTGTTCCATGGTCTGACTGGCATGCTGCTGGGCTAGAGCTGCTGACATTTCCTTACATTTCAGCATTGTAGTAGAGACTGTGACCATGTCAGCTGGTTTGGCATCCTCAATCGGCACATATGCAACTGCTGTGTAGGTGCTATTCTTTGTAGCAAGCTTGTGGTTGACACCAGTCCAAAATGGAATCACATGAGTGTGAACAATAACATAATTTGTTATTGGCAGGACATCACAAAGTAGTAGTCTTAAAAGACACCAGGAGAGATCTCAGGTAGCTTTCACTTGTAGGTGACAGGAGTTCATTTTCTCAAGTACTTTTTCATGGCAAGTTGGTTCTGGATGTGTTCTAGGTTTTTCAAATGTTGCACACTGCATAAGAGACTCTGATTGACTGGGGAGAGTAAGTGACTTTTCTTTCCCATGCTTCAGTGATATTTTTTGTGATGCTGGACTTCCTGCAGACTGTTCTTGAAATACAACTCTAGCCATTGAATTGAAGGTATTCTTTCCAGCAATGGTTTCTACATTGATGTCTCTATTATCATCTCTTTTGTGGATGAGATTTCCACCAGCATGAAGTAGTAAAATTCTGTTTGAAATGAACACACTTCCTCGGAGTCTTTCTACTTCAGTTTTTGCAGCACTAGTATTGAACTGCCTTAGCTCATCATAACTGATGCAGAATCCATGAAGGTATAATATGTGAATTAAATTGCGAGACCCAAACTCATGGTGTAGCTGTGTAGTGGTGTGATGATTTTGTAACTGTTAAATACTATACACTTAGCAATTGAGAGACACCTTCCTTGAATATCTTCTGAAGGATGATACTTGTTGCTGGCTGAATTAAACACATCTTTATATATCAAACAAAGGACAAACTTCTGTACCAATGGGGGCACAAAAGTAACTGATCCCTGTAAGCTACAATCCCCTGGCTTTGAGTAATATTCTGAAGGTTTCATTCTTGCTATTTCAGACTGACAGATTGAAGTGGCATTATACAAAACCACTTGCTCATTTGAAAGATGTTCATTAGGCTCACTTGACAGGAGAACATCCACAAAACATATTGATGACTTCAGTTCCTGCTTCAGATTACTAGCAGTTTGGATAGCATCAGCCAATGTTATTGTGCTGCATAGAACAATGGTAGACTTGCCTTGTCCATGCTGTGCATGGAATGAAATTGCAGAACCATAGTGTTTTTCTAATTGTGCTTGTAATTTGTTACTGGAATAACTTTCAGTTTTTACATCTGAGGTAAGTAGGACTTTATATATTTGTAGCAGCTTGGATAGGATAAGAGCCTTCTTGTTGTACATAAGATCATTTTCTATCTCTTCAATCGGCCGATAAAATGCAATGTTATAAGGTGACTGTATTGTTGCAGTGGAATTGGATGGTACTGCATTCAGATTCATTTTACTCAAGTAGGAAGAAAGGCATGCTGAGTAATAAACTTCATCCTTAGCAATCAAGCCTTCCTCAGATATTCTGTACAACATGTAATCATCTCCTCTGAAGTGCTGCCTCCCTTAGATTGATTGCTCTCTCAAAATGTTTCTGTTTTATGAGGTTTCTTGTCTTTCTTGTGTGTTTATCTCAAGTAAACAATGCAACAGGACCAATCACTGGAGGACGTACTTGCTCTGGTGGCTATAGGAGCAGGTGACCATGATACTGTCTGACCTGATTCAGAGTCTGTTTTCTCTCCTGGGTTGAATACAACTCTGACATGTGCCAAATTTGACTTGCTTGCATATTTCTGAAAGCAACTCCTCTGATACTGTAGAGTATTGGTGGCACAGCATGTAAACTAGAAAATGCATTCAGTAGCTGCAAATACAATTAATCTCTCCTGGTTTCTGCTGCCAGCATCACAGAATTCTATCCAGCACTGGTGGCTTTTGATAGTTTTGCATTCTGTTGATTTTCTTGACAAATGACACATTTTCGAAGTTTGTGGAGAGTCTTTTTTTCCTTGATGTAAGCTTTACGGGGCTTATATCCTCCCATGTCTTCATATAATGTAACTTCCCTGTGAAGGTAAAATTCAAAAAGTATGTTGTTAGCATTACCACCACTACTACCACCATTTTTCATTTTGTACAAGTATACAGACTTGTGCTAAATTAGGTATAAATTACATCTATATGTTAGTATCAAAACTGCCTTTTTTATTTAGTGAGCACTTTGATTGAAGCTCAGTATGAAGCTGGCTTTTGTCATCTCTAACACTAATACTGACCTGTGCATAAGTGTCACTGAATAATTAAAAGCTAGTTTCTAGAATATTTCAAAGGCTAGTACTGAATGCATAGGCAATTACAAACTAAAACTTTCTACCAGGCAGACTAGATGCTACATTGTATGTACAAAAGCTTACAACTGGAGAAACATTACATTAGGAATTCATGTGCATTTACATCTACCCACTATGCAGTACAAATTATGGGCACACAATCTACTGCTACTGGTGCACACCCTTTAGTTTGAGACTGATATGGACCTCAAATTTCAATTGAATGTATAGAAACTATTATAATCACTTGTGAGACACTTTGCCAATTAAGAATTTGGGATGTAAAAATGTGTCATTTTAGTATCTTGCAAAATGTTGATATTCACCATTTTTTGCCAGCTGCAAATCAGTTTCATCATTTCTAAAAAAAAAAAATACTAGCAACAGCAAAACCAATAAAAATATTTTAATAAATTGCTGTTTGGTAGCTTTGACCAATAAACACCACATTAAGGTCTTGAAATTAAGCAGTAAAAACTGGAGTCATAATCATGTTGCAGTGTTTCTGGAATGGTGCCAAAAATTACACTTTCTCATTTTGGGTACCATTGTTTAATCTCACCTACACATTTACGCCAGTTGACAGCTTCACATCATACCTCATCTAAACATACATAAAATAAGCTTTCAAATTATGTATGATGTGGGTGTGTGTAGAGTGGGTACATTAAACTCAAAAAATATTGCCGTTTTTGGAGAATTGCCACATGCCTATTTTCAGTAGGGTCCTGTGTTTACCAATTTGACAAAGTAACCTGGGTAGCCCAGATGAGATGCAGTGTCTTGTTTCTGGCAGGATCCTGCATTTATCCATTTTTAGGCCATATTTACTCTGTCTAACCCATCTGTGATGCAAAATCTCTTTTCGAATAGGTGCTGCTTTTACACATTTTACACTGTGTTTACCTTCTATGACTAAATACAATGCCACATATTCATTTCAGTGTGGTCCTGCCTTTGCCCAATTTTAATTTAAAATTTATTGACCTGGAAAAACACACACTGAGCGAGGATTAAATTCCAGGTGCAACTCAAAGAGGTGGTTAACAAGGTAGAAGAGATAGAAGAAAGTGTAAATTATAAATATAGGTAAAGGAACTTTGAACAGTATGTAAATCATTCAAAATTTGCAAATGTATATATGCTGGGTAGCCCAGATGACATACAACAATGGAACGGGGTGGAGGGATAAAAAGGAGGAGGAGGAGGAGACATGGATGGGGAGATAGACATTGATAAGGTGAGGAAGAGTTTGAAGGCCCTGAAGGTGGATAGGTTTCTGGGGCCTGCAGGAATACACTCAAGGTTTCTGAGAAAATTAATGGATGTGCTGGCAGGCCCCCTTGCAGACCTTTTGAACACATCTCTTCAAACAGAAGTCATTCTCTGGACTGGAGAAAAGCACATGTAGTGCTACTACATAAGAGTGGTCTGAGAAATGACTGGGGTACTTATCTTCCATGTAGTCTGACCTTAATAGTGTGGAAGCTCATGTAGACCATTCTGAAGGAGACTGGTAAACTTTCTGGCTGATAATAGACTCAATAATGATAGGCAGCATGGGTTGATATTGGGGTGGTCCTGCCAGACCAACTTGATTGATTTCTTTGATTGGGTAACAAGGACAGTGGACAAGGGCTAAACGGTGGACATACTGAACCTGGATTTCAGTAGGACCTTTGGCTCTGTTCTCCACAGGAGATTGACTGAGAAGCTGGAGGACATGGGGTTGGGTTGGAACTGGCTAGATGAATAAAACACACTTTACAGGACAAAAACCAGAAAGCAGTAGTCGGGGGGGGGATTCTCAGATATTTGACCAGTTCCTGGGGGGGTAACACTGGGCTTGTGCTTGATCCACTGTTATACAACATCTTCATCTGTGATATTGCTGAAGGGATAAAAAGCAACATGTGCCTCTTTGTGGATGACACAAAGCTCTGTGAGAGGGTGGACACGAAGGAAGGGAAACAGGACATTAGGGAAGACTTGGCTAAACTAGCTAGAAGATCAGGTATATGGCAACTGGGTTTTAACACCAAAACATGTAAGGTAAAGCACTTAGATGTGAAGAACCCAGAGACCACATATTAGCTGTGGATGTGCAGGTCAACAAGTCAGTGGAAGAGAAAGACTTGGGTGTGATCATCACAAGTGACATGAAGCAATCAGCACACTGCAAGACAGCAGTGACCAAGGTGAAAAGAATGCTAGGATGTATAGCCAAGGGTATAACCAATAGAAAGGCAGAAGACATCTTGCAACTGTACATGTCACTGATTAGACCACATCTGGAGTACAGTGTGCAGTATTGGAGCCCTTACCTGATGAAATACATCAAATTACTACAGACAGTGCAGTGAAGGGTGAAAATGATGATCCAGGTTTGATAGACACTATGTGGAGACATTCAGAGATCTCACCATGTTCTCCCTGGAGGATAGAAGGGAGAGAGTTGATATGATTGAAGCCTATAAATACCTTAAGACTTTCAGAAAAGTGAACTTTCAGGGTTTATTCCACCTTAGTGGGAACAAGACCACTAGGGGGCACTGCCTCAAACAGGTCGGGATTCAAGTGGGAAATTGCCAGAGGAAGTAGTCTCCTTGAAGGCTGTGGCTAGCATCAGGAGGGAATTAGGCAGGACAAAGGGAAAAAACTGAATGATGGAATAATGTGGGAGGGGGCATGTCAAGGGCAGGAAGGAGGGGATAGCAGGGAGGGGGACAGATCACTCGTTAGATACTAAGAGGTCTGCATACTCAAGCAGATTAGGTTGCTCACAAGGCCTTTTTCTATCACCTATTTTCATATGTTTGTATGTTCATATATCTTATTTTCAGTGGGGTCCTGCTTTTACCCATTTTGAACAGTGTTTTTAATGTTAAATTCTTTACTGAAAAAATCAAATATAACAAACATCAAATGCATCACGTACAACATTAGAACACAACAGAAAAAGAAAAACATAACAGTGGGTATAATCACCAGGATGATTTGGTTACTACCTATACATACACAGGAGCTACTAATAAAATACATTAAGAACAATTAATTACAGTACACTACTATATGTATTTTATATATTTATTCCAAAGGTTTAACCATGAAAGATATACTAAGTTGGTAACAGCTCGTTTCCAGATGCATTCTGGGGAAGGGGAGAAGATAACAGATTTAAATTTAAAAATACAGAATATAAAATACATAGAATGGAATCAATATAAACAGAAATAGACATGACATATATGCCTAAGACTAAATTAGCTAAAAAGCACCAAGCAATACATTATGGAAATGCACAAAAGAACAATTAACCAGATATCAACTCAGCAAAATAAAAACTGGGGGAATGACTGATACAGGGGAAGTTGGGACATGCTAAGGAAAGACAGTTATAAAGTTGCAGGTAAGAAGTAAATGGGATCCCGTGATGTTACCGAGTAAAGAATAGCGAGTCAATATCAGCGAATCAAGAACTGCAAATGTCCAAACGGTGACTGTATAATTACAATGATGAACAAAATCATTGAATTGTGTGCAGTAAAGCATAGCAAAAGTAAACAAAAGTGACTACGCAAAGGCAGAAACAGAAAGCAATGAACTGTGTTCAACATACTACATCTGGATTAATGGGAAGCATACAACAGTGAACATTATATACACTAAGAAATCGTTCTCCCCATCCCCCTCCCACAAAAAAATTACATGAAAGCAGTAATGGACAAAACATCTCTCCCTTAATTAAAACAGCAACAAAATATTATATTCAGCAGCAATACAGGAGCTTCTGCTATTATGAAGGATTACTGGAGAATTTCTGATATTATCAAAACCATACTGGGTCATAATGTTGCACGCATAATAGCGTATGACACTATGGCGACCTGTGCGCTTTCCGAGTTGGACCCCCCCAGAGTTGAGAATCCTTAGTGGGGGGGTCCGGGGTGGAGCCCCCCCACAGAATAAAAAAAGGCAGAAATCACACAATGCGTTTGTGCCTTGTGGGATTCTTCTGTGCGACATAATGACCCTGTGCCCAGCAAAATGGGGGGAAAAACAAAACCTGCCTAAACTGCTGAACCTTGCATTTCACAGGATAGGAGATGCCTGTTTAGATGACAAAGCAGGCAACTTTGGAGGAAGGAGAGCACCTAGTCTGAGTCAGTATTGGTGCTGTTTTTATGTTTATTCAAAGGTTTAGCAGCAGTGCTGCCATTCTGTTTTGTGAAAAACAAAAATAAACAGGGGGTATTGATTGAACAAGATCCAGAGATAGTCCAGTGAGAGACATTCTATTTACTGTATGCTCAGATGGTGCTTTCTGGTGGGTCTTGGTCCCACAAACACCTCTTTTTCCCACCATAAGCTGGGTTTTGATTGAGACACAAGCTCACATCAGCTAACAAGGTGAGGGCTCGATTACTGAATTGCTTAAATTGATATCACACTAATATGCATGGTGCCGTAACGTACATGGGCTATTGTTGACAGCGCTATTTTGCAATCGCCATTTTGAAGATTGTGATTTTATTTTCACGATAGTCACATGGAACCAAAGTAAACACAATATCAGAAGTAAGTGCAAGAGTGAGTAGAGAACTGATGGAGGAGAGCTTTAAGGGCAGGAAAGGATGAAACAGATGGAACAGAAGGGGGAAAGGAATCCAAAAGTTTAGGGAAATTAAATGAGAAGGCAGCCTGGCCAGCAGTAGATTTCATTTGAGGGAAGGCAAAAGAGTGCAAAACAGTAAGAGCATGCATTACAATGAGAGTAGGAGGATGAGGGGGGGGAGGGAGACAGGATTGGTAAGATATGAGGGGAGAGAGCCAAACCAGAATTTGGTGACATCAAGAGAGAGGGGAGGGAGGGAGAGTGAGGAATACAAGGTACAGTGATCAGTATGCATTGGGTTTATCAAAGGCAAAGCAACAAAAGGAATGAAAAAGAGGATCCAGTCTAGCTAAAGCAGATTTTGTGACAGTACTATAAACAATGTCTCCATAGTCAAAAATAGACATCATCTTAGTGAATATTTCTATGTGAGCAGGAAGTGGAATACTTTTCTGATTTTTGTAAAACACCCCAAGCTTGAGGTGCAGCTTCTTGTGACTAGCCTACACATGAACAGAGCAATCTAGAAGACAATCTAACCACACCCCAAGTTACTTGTAGGAGAAGACATCTTCAATAATTTTAACTCTTCAATCTTCAGTCTTCAATAATGGAATTTAATAATTCAATAATAAGCATGCAGTAGTAATGCTAGCATTTCAGCCCATTCTGCACAGGCAGGACATGACTCAAATAGAAGACCAAAGTGAGCTCTGATATGGCACTTCTAAGGGGAGGAGGTGTTATCATAGGAAGTAGTGTAAATAAGTTAGGTGGCCCGTGAATCATGGTAGGCAGTCAATTTATCTAGTGCAATATGGACACACAGTATATGCTCCTGGGATGCAAGTTGCCCTACCACTAACAGCCACTCTTTCAGAGTAGGGGTGTCTGTGGACCTCTATTTGTGGAGAGTTAGTCTTTTAGCAAGAAGGATGACTGCTAAAATTCATTTGATGTGTGGGTCAGATTTGGGTAGGTCAGGAGTGTGTAGTCCCAGCAGTGTAAAAGGGCCATCGAGGTGAATGTGGCCGGTGTAATTGTCCTGCATAAAACAAGGATTTGTTCCCAAAAGGAGTGAATCCATGGGCAGGGGCATAATAGGTGGGAGAATGCCCCTTCTTGCTGATCACACAGCTGGCATCTACTGTGGTGTGAAAGGCCTCAGGAATGCAGAAACTGGGGACTCTGAACCGTAACTGCAGTATTTTCTTTTAAATGAGTGGAGCCCTGTTATTGTATACTTACTGTCCACTGTGTTTGCTGATTTGTAATTCCTTGGCTATATTACCCCTTAATACCCTAGCTGTTTTATCCCACTGTTGGAGCATGCTGCTCCTGGTTTGTAATGTCAACACTGTATTTCTCCTATGTAAACCTTGTAATTTTCCCGGGTCGCACCTGAAAAGAGGCACTGGTTGTCTAGTGTGCTTACCCGGTTACCAAAAGCAAATAAATAAATCTCTGCACAATATATTGGCCCTGAAACATTTGTCCCAGGCACTTTCAGCAATAGGAAGGTTGAGTTTAGTTCATCATTTGTATCTGTTCTTATCTGAGGGACATTGGTCTATATCTTTTAGCATCCTATGAAGCATTCCTACATTACCTCTAGGGTGAGCAAGCCATTTGTAAATACAGTAGGGATGCTCTTGGGAAGAGTGGAGTCTTTTTTAAGCAGGTGAATTAAAACTGACCTTAATTGATGGTATATTTTTGAGGGAGGGCAAATCTAGTTCAAACATCTTTGAAAGTGGCAAGATTAAGAGGGTCCAAGTTGCAGATATGATGACCTTGCTGTATTCCTGCCTGTTTGCAGTGTGGCCAGTTAATAGTTACATGGTCAATCTAATCTGTGGGTTGTTCCGTAGAGGACTATGGGTAATAGGGAGAGACGGAGTCCTACAGCAGAGGTAAACAGGTGCCTATATTTGAGCAAGATGTTTAATGTTCGGTGTTGCTTGTGTGATTACAGTTTGGATAATTAGAAAGCAGGTTATGGGTAGGGGCCATGAATCTTATGTTCTTTGAGATCCAGCCACAGAGGTGCTTACAGCTGATTGGGGAGAACCAGTTGAGGACTTGAGCACACAGGAAGGATATCTGGCATTATTTAAAACAGGGAAGTCCTCAACTCCCTCTGTGCCAGTGGCTCTGTAATTTGATTCTCCTAATTGTTGACATTGAGCTTTCCCAGATAAAATTAGTATTAAATTAAATCCTATTAGTCAGTTAAGCTTGGCAAACCATGTGTCTGGGATTGCAGCTGGGAGCTGAGCCAGTAAATGACTGACTTTAGGAGCCAGCATCATTTTTTGTGTGTTCATTTTTCCAGTAAAGGACAGGTTCAGAGATTTCCATTGCATTATGTTGGTGGTAAGTACATGTACCAGATGAGTAAAGTTGGCTTGGCAACTGTTCTGCAGAAAGTCGGTAATATGTAAACCTAAATACATGATGCCAATGTCTTACCATTGCCCTGTAGTATTTTAAAAGTGGTGTTGCTGACAGAGGTGATTGAGAGGGATAATTTCTGATTTACAGTGATTGACCTCAAGGCCTGAGATGAAGGGGAACATGTTTTAAAGCTGTTGTAATGGAGTTATGACATTTGGGGCATTGGCTAATAGTACTAGAGGTCATCTGCATATAGTAAGAATTTGTATTCCATGGTGGAGGCACAAACGTCTGCAATTTGCATTGTAAGTCTGAGGTCAACAGATAAAGGTTTGATAACCAGTAGGACAAGAAAGTGGGAAGTGGACATTCTTGGTGGGCTGCTTTATACAACGGGAAGGGAGGGGACATCTGGTTGTTCATGAGAATGCATGCAGAGGGGCTGTAGTATAAGGTCTGTATATCTGTTAGTAAATAAGACCCAAATCCCACTCATTGTAAGACTTTGAATAAAAAAGACCATTTGATTGAATAAAATCCTTTTTCAAAGTCTATGGTGAGGGTGGCTGTTGTAGTGGAGATGAATTTAGCTAAATGGTGGATATTAATGAAGGTACAAAGATGGTCAGAGCTTAGGTGACCCTTAACAAAGTTGGCTTGGGAGGGATGTATGAAGAATGGGAAAATCTTCTCTAGGCAGGTAGCCAAGATATTAACCAATGTTTTGGCATCTGCCTTAATGAGAGATACACCATGGAGGAGTGTGCACAAGGCTGTGGTGCTCTTTGAAAAGCCTTTGAGAAAGGGTCATGTGGGACCAGAAACACATCAGGAGTGCTTTTTATTATTTTATTTTAATAATTATCCTCCTTTGTATCGGATGTCAGTATCAGTATCATGTGTGGTGATGAGTGCCTTGAATTTTCAGTGTTATTAATGAGAGATACTGGCCTGTAACTGCCTGGGGATTGTGAGTATTTTCCTTTTTTAGGGAATATGGTGATTGTGGCCTCTTAGGATGAGGGAGTGAGAAGTTGGTTGAAGAAAGAGTAAGTGAAAACTCTAAGAAGCAAGGGGGAAAGAAGATCATGGAAGGCTTGGTAGAAATCTATGGGAGGACACTTCTGGTGTTTCAGCTATGGCGGTGGTCACAAGGCAGTGAGCTCCTTAGCAGGTTACTCACATTTTCATTGCTAATTAGTGGTATCTCCTCCAAAATGCTGCTTACTTGATAAAACCCTTTTCTGTAGTTCAAGCCACTTTTGCTAATTTTGTATTTTTGAGGATCCAGGATGTGGGAACAGCACATTGGAGAGAAATCACCATCTGAGCTTCCTCCACCGAGCCCCAATCAGCAGAAGCCCCTCAAGCACCAGAAGCTTGACTTTGGATACAGCCATCTTCCAGCCATCCTGGAGAAATCCCAGGATAAAGACCAAGATATGTACATGCTAAAATTTGCATCAGTAAAGATGATTTTGGCAGAACTGGTTATGGATGCGAAGTCAATGAAAACCTCTGTGGAATCTTTACCCGCATTGGGGATGTGGAAGTGTGGGCAGTTTGCTCGAGGATAGGGCTAAAACTGAAGAACAGTAAGTAATCTCTCTCTCTCTGATGGCAGCTTGCAAAGATGGGGAAAAAAGTGGATGACCTAGAAAATAGGTCTAGAAGGAATAATGTGTTAATTATAGGCCTTCCTGAAGGAGCGTCTGCCAAGTTGCTGGCACACCTATGTTTGGTCAATCTTAAGCTATTGAGAAGGTGCACAGGGCTCTTTGCCCGAAGTCTAAGCAAGGAGAGCAGCCACAGGCACTAATTTGCCAACTTTTAAACTACCGAGACAAGTTGAAAATCCAAAGGGCAGTGAGACCTTAATCAGGCTTGTACTGGCAGCAACATTGTTTCTACATACAGTATTCAATTATGTAAGCCAGTTTATCTGAGAAAAACAATGTGCCTACTCTGACATTAAAAAACAACTTCACCACAGAATTATTAAAGTCAGGGTTCAATACCCAGCTAAACTAGTTATAACATTGCCCTATGGAACTTTCTTTTTTGATTCAGTTGAATCTGCAAAGCAACATCTCTCAAATCTCTTACTGGACCTGCTCTCTAAACAAACTCCATTGGCTGCTCATGTGGAAAAAATGGATGGCTGATGATCCCCTGGTGTTGGGCTTCCAGCCATTTGTTATTTGCTTGATTTCAAACCCTGATGCTTGAGCTTTTGTGACTGTTATTGTTCAAACCTGACTGACCAGTCATGCCCAGGAGGTTTGTTACTAAGATGGTCTGCTCCCCCTTTTTGTTGTTAACTAGTTCTGCCACAGGCCAATTTGGGGTCTCTGTTATTTTTTAGGGGGGGTTACATTAGTGTGAATGCTTTTTTTTTTCTTTTTTTTCTTTTTTCTTTCGCTCTTTTCTTCTCTTTCCACATTTTCATCTGGCAGTACTTGGCCCCAGGAGAGATGAGAGGGATGGTAGGCAAGATAAACATGTGAAGGGGGAAGGGTGGATGGAGGCATGGGCAATGTGAGGGAATCTCCAGGTGATGAGTACAGAGGGGGAGAAAAGGTCAGACCATGGGGGGAGGCAAAGCTGGGGGTAAGCAAGGGGAAGAGGGAAACTGGGTTACAGAGGAGAGGAGTTGCTTTGGGTGATACCCACAGTAAAGGAGAATATGTATGAGAAGGGAAATGGGGGAGAACCCTGGAAGAGGGATCAGGAAGGGGGGAGAGGGTGTTAATTCTTGGAGACTTGATACTTAAGGGTAGGGCTGGGTGGACTGTTCCACCCAAGATCCGAACCCTTGGATTGAACCTGTAATCCATGGACCCAGATGAATATAGACTTTCCCACAAAAGTCCAGTTCTGGGTCCATGGAGTGCAATTTAGTGTACTGCTGCCATGGGGATGCCATTGGGCATGCTCACTCCACATACAGGCAACTGGCAGCATCCAATCAGGCAACAGAGCAGGATGGTCAGTCATGTGATTCACTCACAGTATATTTTATTTATTTAAGTCTAGGATTACAAGTACCATTGAGCCAAAGCTCTTTTACAAAGGTTCCATGTCAGATTGAGGACAGCATGACAATGTTACAATAGTAAGTGGTACAACAGAAATGATGGCAGAAAAAAATAGGTTAATCAAGTTCGAAAGCAGTTACTAGTGGAGGATGTCAGCAACTTTGGCAAAAAAAATGGACAGAAATTAATGGCAGGATAACAGGTTTAACAATTTCTCAATATTCGCACAGTATATAACCATGGTGAGTGCACAATGCGGGCCTGGATGATTTGGCGGATGGTCAGAGGAGCTTGCTGCTGCAAAGCAGAACCTACAGTTGTACACCACAGAGAGAAAGAGGAAAGAAAAAGAGGACAGAGAAGAGGAGACTTACTGGGGCGAGGGGGGGAAGAGGAGAGGAATCCAAGGAAGGAGAGAGACAGTGGGTGGGTGGTTGCTGGGTGGAGGCAAGCAAGGTAAAAAAGACAATATGGCAGGCAGTGTACTACAGGGCAAGGGCAGGCTGGCAAAAGAAATCTTTGACTTGTGCCATCCAAAAATAGATTCCAAAAGATCTTCCAGAGGAGAGAGTGAGAGGAAGAGATAGACCACTGGGAGCCCAAGATAAATTTTACAGTGCCAGAAAATCTCAAATAAAAGTTTTCTTCTTTTCTTGGCCTCAGACAATGTGGCTGTGTGTACACTGAGCAAGAGCAGGCTGGCTAAATCTTTGACTTGTGCCATTCCAGATACAGATGAGAGAGGGAGAGGCTACTTGGGACCCAAGATAAATTTTACAGTGCCGGAAATCCATAAAAGTTGTTTTCTTTTCTTGGCCTAAATGTGGTTGTTGTAGCACAGGGAAAGGGCAGGCAGGCAAAATAAATCTTTGACTTGTGCCATCCAAGATCCAGAGGAGAGAGAAATTTTACACTACCATAAATCCCAAATAAAATATTTTTTTTTTCTTTTCCTGGCCTCAATGTGGCTGAGTGAGTGTGTGTAGGGCAAGGGCAGGCTGGCAAAACAAATCTTTGACCTGTGCCATCCCAGATCCAGAAGGGAGAGGGAGACAGTGAGAGAGAGAGAGAGAGAGAGAGAGAGACTATGTGTGGGGGGGGGGAGGTGGGAATTTTACAGTCTCAGAAATCCCAAATAAAAGTTTTTTTTTCTTTGCCTGGCCTCAGTGTGACTGTGTGTACAAGGCAGGCTGGCAAAATAAATTTTTGACTCGTGCCACCTAATCATGATCATTCATTAACGTTCATTCATGATTTCATGTATTACAAATAAACAAAATACTTTTCTGACAAACAACCAGGCCTATAGCTATGGGAGGGGTGTAGGAGGGCACAGCCCCTTCCCTGAAATTTGTTTTGCCCCCCCGTAATCATCATGCAGAATTCAAATTTAATATGCCCGATTGCCTGGCCCGCTGCCTGCCCAGTTCTGTGTTACTGTGCTTGACTGCTTGTGCTGACTGAATGATGTGATGGATGAAAAATTAAAATCTTCAGAATAGATCCAGCACCTCAGATGCATGCAGTGCTATGATCCTCCAGCTTGTGTCTCACTTACTCACTCCCTCATTGCAGTGCATTGCATGCCACTGCAGTTGTTATCTGATCCACCAGAACAGCGCACATGTGATCATGCCATGGGCAAGGGGGGGCATGGTCAGGAGGGAGTGAGTGAGCATCTGAGTGATTGTGAGCAGTGGGAGTCAGATCATCAGGAGCGAGCGGTGGCGGCCACAAGGAGGAAGGAAGGTGGATCCAAGATCTTTTCAGTCAGACTGGCATGTGCTACAGCGAATCATTGTTCAGTCACCAAAGGCACCCTTGGTAAGTGTCATACTCAATTGGCTGGCTGCCGCACCGCAGTGGGGGGGGGGAGATGACATGCTCATGCTCAGCCCAAGTCACCATCACCAGTATGTGCAGAGAGAGAGAGAGAGTAGATTATGTGACTGTCTCAGTCTGGTGGTGGACTGAGCGGAGCACTCATCTTTTTGTCAAATTTCCTCTGTGTTGCAGACTTGCAGTTGAATTGATTTTTTTATTTGTCTGGGACAGGACCGCAATTGCATGTGTGTGTCTGGGCCTGCTGCATCTGAGTCCTGACTTCACGATCTGCGGCGGGGAGGGGGAAAGGCAGAAGTGGGAAGTGGGATGACTCTGAGGTGGGCCACCAGGCTGAGAGGCAGGAGCCAGTGGAAGGGATTCAGGAGCCATCTCACCCATGTTTGGAGGGCCACAGTCAGACTCAGAGAGGGAGCCAGTTTCTTAATCTGAGCCACAAAAGAAACAAAATTCAAAACAAATTAAATGAATGAACTTTGATGAACTAGTCTGTCTATGATATAAATTACTACTTCAACTACTTGTCTGACTTGGCAACTTAAAGACAAGTCACTCAGAAGTCAAGAATCATCTTTTTTCAAAATTTTAAATGTTCACTGGTCTAGGTTGTCTCCCATGGACAAATCGTAAAGCAAGACTTTATAGAAAGGTGACTCAAATCAGTCAGAAGACTCATAGAAGCCTAGGAAAGAAATAATTTAAAAAAGGAAAGAAAAGAACCAACAGACAGGTACAGGCTGAGGGTGTAGGAAGGAGGATGTAACTTGCCTGGTGACTGACTGATATTTTGTGTATATTTTATACCTTCCCTTGCTTACTAGGCCCTTAAGGGCATCTGATAACAACAATTAATGAGTCAGTAGTACTATAGTAGCAGTACAAATAGGAGGGAGAGCAAACTAGAAGTCCCTGCTGCCAGAAGTGAGAACACAGCACACTACACTACAATATAGTATTAGTCTTGTAGTCAGTCATAAAGGTGACTGAGACTAAATCAGAATTATCAGATGCAAAGAAATAAAGAAGTGACAGACTGAGGGGTTTAGTAGGAGTTGAATGTAACTTGGTGTTAAACCTTACCTTTTGGTGCTCTGTGCAGCTTTACCTCCCTTTCTTATTATATTCCCTAAGGTCCTGAAGGGCATGATAAGCCAATAAAGCCAGTAGTGCTACACTAGATTGGTACAAACAAAACTAAGGGAGATGGGAAGGGGTATAAAACCTTAACAACAAATAAGAAAAAAGTGTACTGCAAGAAATAATTATACAAATGCAAAAGACACACTGAGGGTTTAATGTGAGTTGTTGCTTGTGTTCCACTCCAGTTAGATCCCCTTTGTGCTAAATCCCTCTGTCTCCTGCTATTTTTGTCCTGAAACCCTCCCCCAATTTAGCCTTGATCTCAAGTTTTTCTTTACCTGCTTTTCTTTATCTGCTTCCCTCCTCTAGGCTTTTGGCCCTTGCCACTGACTGGGTGCATCAGATTGCAGGTCAAACCACTCTGGTGGTTTGGCTCCAAAAATAAAGACTCTACTTGCCAGCCAGCCAAAGTGGATCATGAGCCTTCTCTAAGGCCAAGGGCATGATGATATAAGCCAGTACTAGTACACATAAAAGGGAAGTAATAATAAAACCCTAATAACAAATAAGAATAACTAAGTGTCGTGTAACAATTATACAAAAGAGTAAGATACACTAAAAAGAAAGGCCTAGATCTCACTGTAAAGATAATTAAGGAAAGAATTTAGGTACTACTAGGAGGAACAGGGAGACAGTAAGGGTGCAAACTTATAAGGCTTCTGCTTTTTTTGTATTAATCATAAGAAACGGGCAGGTTTTAGCAAATTGACTAGCTGTCTGTTTGCCCAAGGGAAAAAAATAAAGAGGAAGAGACCAACAGGGACTAGGCTTCTGTTAGCTTGTTGCCAATATAAGTAAAAGGAGCAACCTGCAAGTAACTGCTAATTTGCCGCAGATAAAAAAATCAAGTTCTAAAGGTAAAAGAGTAAAGGGATCAGGGTGAGAGAGAGAGAAACAGAGAGAGAGAGGCTAGGGTGAGGGGACAGTAACAGGGAGGGACAACTTATAACATTCCAGGAACACCACTGTACTGTTATCAATGGAGAAGCAGAAAACAGTAAGGAGCTAGAGAGGGAGACCAATAGAGGGGACTGGGAGGAGACAGAGGGTAGAGAGGGAAGATATTTTCCACCACCATCGGGCAGTGGCCCATTAGCCTGCCAACTTCCTCTCCCAGTCACACGCCTGCAATACTAACTGCCTATGGTGCCCTCTATCTCTTATTGTTACCGCAGCCAGCTGCCTACTCAAGCTGCTCGTTATATGAATATTATCTCAAAGCATGTTATAACTGAGTATCTTTATTTTTTCTTTTAGTTGTTTTGGTTGTTTATTGTGCATTCTTTTACTACCTCTGTATGTATGTTGACCCTCATCTTTTGATGTGAAACCTTTGTAAACGAGCAGTTTCTGCTCAAAGGTATTTGTAATCTGAGAATTTAATAAATAAATAAATAAATTAGTTCTAAGGACAGGCTAGGCTAGCGGTACACTTTCTCTTACTGCTGATACAAGGAGTGATTAGTACTTGTCTCGAACAAGGTATTAATTTCCTACCAGTACAATTAGTATCTGACTCAGGCTTTGGCTGCCAAGTGGAAAGAGAAAAGTGATTTTGTCAGTCCGTCATAGACTGTATTGTAATATGTGTGTGTGTGTGTGTGTATGCGTGTGTGTGTGTGTGTGTGTGTGTGTCTAATATAAAAAACCTTTTCTGAGGTAAATAAAACAGACACAGTACATTTTGGAGTGTGCTGAATTTTATCAAAACAAATTTCATTAAAAACACAGCCCCACCCAGGCCCATCTCTTCTGAGTTGAGTTCTATAAAAGAAAACACAGACAATGTTCATTTCTTGGAACACATTTTTATTTAAAACTCAGCTCCCCCACAGTGACCATCTCTAGTTGTAATTGTGTTGTGTTCTAGTCTCTATTCTTTTAGTTATAACTTTTAACAAACACACAAAGGAAGTACTAACCTGCTGAGCTTAGCTGTGTGCCTTGACTAGCCTGCCTTGTTAGGTGACTGACGCTGACTTTGTTCCTCATTGCCACTGCCACAGTAATGTAGGTAGATTTCAAAATGGACACATTTGTTATTCGTGCTCCTGCAGCTCATAGAGAGACTCAACCAATATAACTACCGTCTACTTCAACATGTGCTAATGAACAAAATAGTGAAGTTACAAACAAGAATGATTCATTAATATTGTCAGATCTTGGAACTCAAGAACCAGTGCAACCCAAAATTAATTTTCCTAAAACAAACATTGGAGGAGTGTTGCGTAGTTTTAGTGAAAAATGGTATGTGAACTGACCATGGTTGGAATACTCAGTTGCGGCTGATAAGGCCTTCTGTTTTCCTTGTCAGATGTATGCACGCCCTGGTAATGCTGGTGGAATGGGATTTGATATGAATTCTAAATCATCTGGGTTTTGCAACAGGAAAAATGCTCTTTGTCAAAGGAAAGTTCTCAACAAACAAGAACACAGCTTAGTCCACTTGAATTCAATTGCTGATTGGACTTCAGCAAGGAAAAGAGAGGCCACCAGTGCCACAATTGCTGCTCTGGTATCATCAGCACAAATTGAAAGGAATTGGTACTATGTAAAAACCTTGGGTAAAATCATTCAGTTTGCTTTTCTAAATGAGCTGCCTCTGAGAGGAGATAAAGATATCATCAAGTTTGATGAGTTAGATCTAACATTGAACAATTCATCAGGAGTTTCCGTAAACCTAATTAAGTTTACTGCAGGGCAAGATCCAATATTTATGGAAATTCTGAAAACCATTCTGAAGAATGCAAAGTACACTTCTGCTGAAATTCAAAATGAAATAACTGAGATTATGAAAAAAATGCTTCTGCAAGATATTGTTTCAGATATTAAAAACCATGCTGATGTCAAGTTCTTCTGCCTCAAATTTGACACCACAAGGGATGCTGTGAATGTTGAAAATCTGTCCATTATTTTATAATATTCTGTTGATGGCAAACCAAAGGAGAGACTTATTGGAATATCCCAATTGTATAGCCTCACTGCTGAAGTTATTACACAACAGATCTTGAAAGACATCCAAGACCTTGGTGTAGACCCTCAAAATATGTAATGTTCTTGCTTTGATGGTGCCTCTGTTATGTCAGGGTGCAAAGAAGGTGTGCAAAAGCTTTTGCAAGAGAAATTCAATAAGAAAATTCCTTACACACGCTGCTTGAATCATCAGTTACATCTGGTGGTTACTCATGTGTGTGAGAAGAGCGCAGCAGTGGCAGATATGTTCTCAAATTGCAACTCGCTGTACAAATTTTTTCGCAGACATGCAGTTAGTGTGCTATTCTAAGGTCAGCACCTGCAAAGACTCATGGACACAAGATGGACTGGTCACCCGAAAACCTTGAAAGTAATCCTCAATAATTTGGAAGACATTCAGATTGTTCTGTCCCAGTTTACAAATGGTTACGGTGATCTGTCAGTTGAAGCAAGAGGGCTATTGGAAGTTACAAAATCATCCCAGTTCCTGTTCTTGGCCGAGGTTATAAGAATGATTTTGAATATGTTTGCTCCAGTGAATAATTACCTTCAAAAGGAATTGATGCACCTTGCTAAGAGACTTGAATAGATTACTGTTTCCTGTGAAACACTTCAACAGCAGAGAGAACTGTTTGAAGATTTTGTAGCAGATATTTCATCCAAGCACCCAATTTTGAAAAGTGCTTGGGATGAAACATTGGCATTATATTATGCTGGTGCCACCAAAAGAGCTAGGGTGCTGCCCCGAAAGTTTCAAGATTCAGTCATTACTGAGCATTTACCAGGATTCTAAACTTTAAATGAGCACCAGTGGTCCAAGATTTATCATGAACTGATTGATGAAACCACTAGTGAAATGCAAAGGAGATTTTCTCAGAGGAATTCCGAGTTACACAAAAGCTTGTCAGCAATGTATTCTACTAGCTCTCCTAACTTCTTGAAAATGGAATCTCTACATGCGTTGACTGACTTGCTTGCATTAGATATTGAGAAAGTCAAAACTGAAATGGCTGTGTTCAAGGCACTGATGGATAAGAAACAGTGCAATGAATTGGAAGAAGTTCTTGGTGCTACCAAGGAATTAAAGGAGGCTTTCCCATATATATTTGAAATGTGTATTGCTGTCTTGCTATTTGGGGCATCAACTGCTGCTTGTGAGAATTCCTTTTCTTGTTTGAAAATAATGTTATCACATCAGAGGATGAGTGTGGGTCATGAACAAATGAGAAACCTCATTCTCCTTTCATATAATAATAATAATAATAATGTTATTTATAAGGCGCCCTTCAATTACCAAGGCGCCGCACATAAATAACAAATCAGAACAGTAAAAAAATCATTAAGAAATACAATTAAAACAAAACAATCATAACAGTCGGTGTTCTAAAAATGCAGTGGTGAAAATGATGTGATTTCAAGTCTCAACCTGGATGTCTTTCTGGAAGAATTCAAACGCTACTCTCCAAGAAGACTTCAACTTTAGTTTCATAACACTGTGTTAACCTTGGTTTGCAAGTGCAACCACAGCACTTACATTTTTAGAGTTAACTTTTAAATGATTTACACTCAGGTACATAAAACAAGGCTTACAGTGCCTTCAGAAAGTATTCACCCCCTTTGGATTGTGTCACATTTTGTTGTGTTACTACCAGAATTTTTAATGCATTATAATGATTTTTTTACCCTTGATTCACACAGCATACTCAACAATTTAAAGGGGCAAAAATATTTTTATTGTGTAACAAACATTTATGAAACACTAAAAACTGAAATATCTTGTTTACTTAAGTATTCACCCCCCCGAGTCAATACTTTGCAGAAGCACCTTTGGCAGCAATTGCAGCTTTGAGTCTTCTTGGGTATGTCTGTATCAGCTTTGCACATCTGGATTTGGGGATTTTCGCCCATTCTTCCTTGCAGAGTTGCTGAAGCTCTGTCAAGTTGGATGGGGAGCATTGGTGAACCGCAATCTTTAAGTCTTTCCACAGATTCTCAAAGGGATTCAAGTCTGGGCTTTGGCTGGGCCACTCAAGGACATTCACCTTCTTGTTCTGAAGCCACTCCAGTGTTGCTTTGGCTGTATGCTTGGGGTCGTTGTCCTGTTGGAACGTAAATCTTCGCCCCAGTCCAAGGTCTATTGCAGACTAATGCAGGTTCTCCTCAAGGCCTGTGCCTGTATTTGGCTCCATTCATTGTTCCCTCTATCCTGACAAGTGCCCCAGTCCCTACTGCTGAAAAGCATCCCCATAACATGATGCTGCCACCACCATGCTTCATGGTAGGGATGGTGTTACACGGGTGATGAGCTGTGTTCGGTTTGCACCAGGCATAGCACTTTGCATTCAGGCCAAAGAGTTCAATTTTTGTTTCATCAGACCAGAGAATCTTTTGCCACATGGTCTCAGAGTCTACCATGTGCCTTCTTGCAAATTCCAGGTATGCTATTATGTGGCCTTTTCTCAGGAGTGGCTTCTGTCTAGCCACTTTCCCATAGAGGCTACATCTGTGAAGTGCTGCAGAGATTGTTGTCCTCTGGACAGGTTCTCCCATCTCAGCCATAGAACTCTGTAGTTCTGTCAGGGTGGTCACTGGGTTCTTGGTCACTTCCCTGACCAAGGTCCTTCTTGCCCAGTTTCTCAGTTTGGGAGGACGGCCTGCTCTAGGAAGAGTCTGGGTGGTTCCATAATCTTTCCATTTCCTAATGATGGACTTGACTATGCTCCTGGGAACTTTCAACACCCTAGAAATGTTTTTATACCCCTCCCCAGATCTATGCCTCCTCACAATTCTATCACGGAGTTCTACGGACAGCTTCTTGGTCTTCATGGTAGAGTTTCTGCTCTGACATGCACTGTCAACAGTGGGACCTTATATAGACAGGTGTATTTCCTCTGAAATCATGTCAACCATTTGAACTGACCACAGGTGGACTCCATTCAAGTTTTAGAGTGATCTCACAAGGAAATTGGATGTACCTGAGCTCAATTTGGAGTGTCATAGCAAAGGGGGTGAATACTTATCAAATCAAGACATTTCAGGTTTTTATTTTAAATTACATGACAAAAAAATTCCATATAAATGCATTTTATTTTGAGTTTGCAACATCACAAAATGTGACAAAATCCAAGGGGGATGAATACTTTCTGAAGGCACTGTACTTATCTGGCTGACACTGCATTTTTGACAAATCACATAATGGGAAACATGATGTGTAGCTGCCCCCCCCAGACATTCCTTCTGCCCCCCGTCTCACTGTTCTAGCTATGGGCCTGCAAACAACAGACAAGTTTTAGTGCCAGAAATCTAAAATGAAATATTTTTGTTCTTTTCCTGCCATCAATGTGGCTGTGTGAGTATGTATAGGGCAAGGGCAGGCTAGCAAAATAAAATTTTGAGTTGTGCCTTTCCAGATCTAGAGGAGAGGGGGAAAGAGAGAGAGAGAGATAGGGAGAGAGAGAGACTGACTACTGGTGAGGGACATGAGAAATTTTACAGCCCAAGAAATCCCAAATAAAATATTTTTTTCTTTTCTTGGCCTCACTGTGGCCATGTGTAGTACAGGGCAAGGGTAGGCCAGCAAAATAAATCTTTGACTTTTGCCATCCAGATCCAGAGGAGAGAGAAAGAGACTGTGGGGGGGAGGGGGGCACAAGAAATGTTATTGTTCCAGAAATCCCAAATAACATATTTTTTTCTTTTCCTAACCTCAATGTGGCTGTGTTAGTGTGTGTAGAGCAAGGGCTGGCTGACAAAAAATAAATCCTTGACTTGTGCCATCTTTTCAGATCCAGAGGGGGGGAGAGAAAGAGAGACTGGGGGGGCACGAGAAGTTTTACAATCCTAAAAATCCCAAATAAAAGTTTTTTTCCTTTCCTGGTCACAATCTGACTGTGTGTACAGGGCAAGAACAGGCTGGTAAAATAAATCTTTGACTTGTGCCATCCCTCATCCAGAGGAGAGAGGGAGACTATCGGGGAGGCACAAGAAATTTTACAGTCTCAGAAATCTCAAATAAAAGATTTCTTTCTTTTCCTGGCCTCAGTATGGTTATGTGAGTGTGGGTAGGGCAAGGGCAGGTTGGCAAAATAAATCTTTGACTTGTGCCATCCATTCCAGATCCAGAGGAGACAGAGACTGGACAGTCCCAGAAATCCCAAATAAAAGTTTGTTTTTCTTTTCTTGGCCTCATTGTGGCTGTGTGTACAGGGCAAGGGCAGGCTGACAAAACAAATCTTTGACTTGTGCCATCCAGATCCAGAGGAGAGAAAAAGAGACTATGGGGAAGGGGAAGGTTGGGAGAAGCACAATAAATTTAAATCCCAAATAAAAGATTTTTTTTCTTTTTCTGATCTCAGTGTGAATGTGTGAGTGTGTGTAGGGCAAGGGCAGGCTGACAAAATAAATGTTTGACCTGTATCATCCATTCCAGATCCAGAGGAGAGAGACTGGGTGGTACATGACATTTTACAGTCCCAGAAATCCCAAATAAAAGTTGTTTTTTCTTTTGCTGGCCTTAATGTGGCTGTGTGTAGAGGGCAAGGACAGAATGGCAAAATAAAATTTTGACTTGTGCCACCCAATCATAATCACATGCTAATGTTCATTCACAATTTCATGTATTACAAATAAAAAAAATACTTTTCTGACAAACAACAGGCAAGTTACTGTGTCTGTGCTGCTGGCTGTGGGGCCCAGGGGATATTCTGAATTTGTGACCTTTACCAGTCTATGTACACTACAACATAAGTAATAAAAGTACACATGCAAGTGACATCATCATCAATCATCATCACTCATTTCATCCATTATTCCTCCTTATCATTCTTAGTTTATCATTACGTATAAGCATTAACCAAGCCATGTGGGACTGTGCATGCAGCCACGCGCCAGATGTCTGCATCACCAATTTAAATTCTGGAGCACACTGTTGAGTAGGTCACTGAACAGTAACTGTAGTAGGAGTCAGCTAAGCTTGGAAGGAAGTAGTTGTGGACCACAGTGTGCTGTATACTACAACAATCACGAACGATTCACGTTCTCGACTCATGACTATAAATCCATCACTTGGCCAGTAGGTGTAGGTGTCATCAGAGGATGTTAGGTAAAGGGATCTTTTTTTTCTTTACATTTAGAATAATACATAAAAAATGGATCAAAGTGTTGATGAGGCACATTCTTCTCAAGAAGGCAGTACAGCCAGTGCCACTACAAAAGACAGCAGTCAGCCTGGAAAACAAAAATAAAATAAACCCCAAAAAGTGATCTGTTCACATCTAAAGTTTTCTCTTCCAAGCAAATGCTTGAACCCAAAAAAGGTGCATCTGTCAGATCAGTCCCAAGAGGATGTACATTCCTGGAAGTCAATGGCTGCAAATACTAGGAGCCTATCCAACAAACTCCCAGAACTCAAAACCAACTCGGAAACAGAAAGTTTGGACTGGGTGGCTGTAACAGAAATATGGTTCATGGAAAACCACGGATGGGATATGGCCATTCCCAGCTACAATCTGTTCAGGAAAGATAAGCAGGGAAAAAAAAGAGGGGGGCTTAGCCATTTACATTTGGGAGGAAATAAAAGCCACAGAAGTAAAAGGGAAACCTGGGGACTTCAAGTCACTGTGTCTAACAGTAGACACAGGCTGGGGAAAACCCTTTAGAAATGATGTCCCGTACAGGCCACCAAATCAAAGAGATAAAGGAGACAAAGACCTAATAGAAGAAATCCACAAAATGTCTGATAAAGATGAAGTAAAACTGGTGGGGGACTTCAACCTACCAGATATTAACTGGAGCACACTAACGGCAGCAACAACAAGAAGTAGGGACTTCTTATTGTCATTACAAGGCAACGGACTGTGCTAACTTGTTGAAACCCCAACAAGGGGAGAAGCCATTCTCGATCATGTCCTCAGAAACTCAGAAAGGATCAAGGATATCGAAGTGGGATGCCATATGGGCAACAGCGGCCATCGCATGGTAAGCTTTATGGTCAACATAACACAGGATACCAGCCACTCAATGGTAAAGGTGCTAGAATTCAGAAAGGCTGACTTCCAAAAAATGAGGAACGACATAAGTAGCCAGTTAATGGAAGTAGAGGTTGAGAAGGTACAGGTCATGTGTGAGAGACTCAAGAGAGCAATGAAGACTGCCACAGATCAATGTCCCAGATGGGTCAGCAAAGCAAAAAGAAAAATAAGTCCTCTATGGTTTTCCAAGGAAGTTGCTACCACAGTCAAAGAAAAAAAGATGACTTACAGCATATACCAGAAAACCAAAACTGAGAAAGACTGGGAGTCATACAAGGAAACAATGAGAGAGTCTAACAAACAAATTAGAAAGACAAAAGCCAAGACAGTTGAAAAGATAGTAGAAGGGGCAAAGAGATGAGACAAATAATTTTTTAGATACATTAGGGAACGTAGGAAGGCAAAAGAGGGAAATAGAAAAGATTGCTACTGAAGAAGGGAAATGCACCAAACATGACCCAGAGAAAGCTAAAATCCTCAATAAATACTTCTGCTTGGTGTTTACCAAAGAGGACACAGTGGATGGACCAACCCTGAAAAAACACAACATCCCAGGACCAGGGGTAGACATAAGTCCCTTTACAGAAGCCATGGAACCAGACAAGATGCACCATAGAATCATTAATGAACTGGGGACAGAATTAGCAGCCCCTCTGGCACTTCTATTCATGAACTCCTTGAAGAGAGGTGTGGTACCTGAAGACTGGAAAAAGGCAATAGTGGTTCCACTTCACAAATCAGGCAGTTGCAAAGAGGCTAGTACTTACAGACTGGTGAGACTCACATCTATAGTAGGGAAACAAATGGAGACACTACTCAAACAGATGATCATAGCATTCCTTGAAACTAGCAGCCAACAAGACCCTAAACAGCATGATTTCACAGCAGGTAGGTCATGCCAGACAAATCTGCATGAGTTTTTTGAGTACACTACAAAAATAGTGGACAACGGTGGGGCAGTAAATGTGGTCTACCAAGACTTTAGTTCCACACAAAATGCTGATAAAGAAGCTTGACCACAAAGGGGTTGGTCCAGAAGTAATCAGAAGGGTACAAAACTGGTTACAAGGCAGAACCCAGAGGGTGCTGGTTAATGGAATGCAATCAACGGAAGGCAGGCTGACCAGCAGGATGTACCAGGGCTCAGTGCTTGGGCCTCTGCTCTTCAATATTTTTATAGCAGATATCGCTGATGCACTGGAAGGAAAAGTGTGTCTGTTTGCAGATGACACCAAGATATGTAACAGGGTGGAGAACTCAGAAGGAGTGAGCAAGTGAGCAAGATGGAAGCTGACCTCAAGAAACTAGAAGAATGGTCTGGAGTGTGACAGTTGAGATTTAACACCAAAAAGTGCTTGGTCATGCACACAGGAAATAAAAATCCAAGAAAGGAGTATTATCTAGGAGGCAAAAGACTGGCGGCCTCAAACCAGGAACGAGAACTGGGAATCATAATCTCAGACAACTTGAAGGTTAGTAAGTAGTGTGAGAAAGCAACATTGAAGGACAATGGAATGCTGGGCTGCATTGGGAGGGAAATCATGGGCAGGAGGAGAGAGTTGGTACTACCACTGTATAGATCACTGGTCAGGCCTCACCTGGAATAAGGAATCCAATTCTGGAGGCCTTACCTCAGGTAAGACATTGACCAGGTAGAAACAGTACAGAGAAAGGCAACAAAAATTATTTGGGTATGCAGTACATGTCCTATGAGGAAAGACTTTGGGAACTGAATACGTACACCCTGGAGCGGAGAAGAGAGAGAGGGGACATTTTATTTATTTTATTTTATTAGTTTTTGTTGACCGGGTAAGTGCACTAGACAAATCCTGCCTATTTTCAGGCTCGACCCGGGGAAGGGGGATACAGATGAATGCCAACTGACCTTGAACCAGATTAAGCTGTTGGTGGTATTTTAGTGAATGAGGAAATTTGGCCAGACACTGGGAAATTCCCTACTCTGAGGAGGGGAACTCTTGTGGACGGACGCAAGATGGCTACTGTGTCCCAACCTACAGAGTCGATGGAAGTGTCTGAGCAGAGGGAGTGGGCTTCCTATCCTGCACAGGGGGAGACAAGTTATGGGTCTGAGCAGCAAGATGCGTCTATTCCTGAGGAGTTTTTTACCATTGACAAAGTTTCTAACGAGGTGTCTGCACAGTCTGACCCCGATGGTTTGTTGGAGGATTATACAGCTGTTATAAAACAAAGGAGCGTTTATTGCAAGAAGTCCTTGTGGATGCTGAAAGTTGTAACGAAAGGAAACAACGCCTATTGAGGGAACTAGGAGAATTGCAGTCTGATGCTTTAAACTTGTCACATACAGCCCCTCGTATCTTCGGGTCGCAGGCGGTTTGTAATAACGATGGGAATCTTGACTCTGGAGCCGCCTGCTGCTATTTACAGATGTGCCTAACATGGAGACTCCTGGCTAGGCTGCAGCATGTAAGTCAATAGATCTTTCTGCTTCTACTTTTTCAGCGCTCCTCCTCTACAGTGCCTGTTCAAGGTTCCGTTTTCAGCTCGCAGGGCAGCAGGTGAAGCCTTGGATGACTGCAGCTGTACTCCGCAGCTGCTGTACCTGTTCCTGATATGGTTGGCACTGTTGCAATGGGAGAATTAAATAGGAGAGGATACTAGTTCTCTAACGGCAGAGAATTCTACGACTTTATGTGCTCCTCCGATATCCCCTACTACCGTTACAGTTATTACTGCTCCACCTCAGAGTGTCAATTTAGACTCCTCAGATTCACACCATTGGTCACCAGGACGTGCTATCTCTGAGGCTGGTTGGTTACAATCTCCTACAGGGGAATGGATACCAGATCCCAATGATGTTAAAGTGCAAACATGTAACAGCCTGGGTACTTCACAGGACTACAGCCCATTACGAACTGATATTTCTGGACCTGTTCTTTCTGATACTGTTACTGCTACAACTACAGCCAGTAATACGGCTTGTTCTGTTGGTCAATCTTTTTCCCAGTCTGGGTTGCCACCTACTCTTACTTCACATTCTGGAGTAAATGGAGCTGTCCCTCCTCCCACCTTTAAACTTTCAGATTTATTTACTAATAAAGGAGAACCTGCACCTCGTCGGAATGCTGTGCGGTTGTTATACAAGGGAGGTTTAGAGGATCTTCCGGACAGACTGTATATTTCTAAAGTATTATTAAAGGGTTCAATGAAATTTATGTCTTCAGACATTTATGCGCTGATACA
This sequence comes from Neoceratodus forsteri, assembly GCA_016271365.2. Taxonomy (NCBI): domain Eukaryota; kingdom Metazoa; phylum Chordata; order Ceratodontiformes; family Ceratodontidae; genus Neoceratodus; species Neoceratodus forsteri. The sequence continues at coordinate 835,182,932 of CM057451.1, forward strand.
TTTAGGAAACGCTAATTATGATATTAGCTTTAAAACTTCTGGGGGTTTGGAGCGTTTTTGGTCTATATTTCAGAAGGTCAAGGACTCCCCACTTTGGACCCCTTTTTTTGCAGTCCATCTAACCAAACCTTTAGTAAAACTGATAACTGTTTTATTCTGCAATGAAGGAGTTCATATAGAAGACATCCTTTTTTGGCTCCGTAGGTGGTGTGAAATTTTGGATAATCCAGTTCCTATCTTGGATAGTGAACAGATTTGGAATGGGGGTTGGAAAATGAGGGTTAAATTGTTTTCATCTCCTGCTGGGCCACAACACCTTCCGAATAGTTTTTTTTTAGGATGAGATAGAGGTAGTCTGTTTTATGTTGGACAACCCAAGGCCTGTTTTAAATGTGGCTCCAGATCCCATTTAAATACTGCCTGTGATACTCCACGTTGCTCCCACTGCTTTGAATTTGGCCATTTAGCTGCACGCTGTTCGAATTTATTTAAATGTAATTTGTGTGAGCAGCCCAGACATGGCTATGCCAAATGCCCATGAGCTTCACACAATAGAGATCATTCTCCCTCCCATGAAGACTTAATTACAGGTGCCCAGCATGGTAGTTCTGTTTCTACTAAACCCTCTGATACTTTTCTTCCACCTTCACATCCCCCCCTACACATGCTGACTCTAGTCTAGTTGGAGACACTGGTTTGGATAGTCCAGCTATGCCAGTAGTTCCACACAGGGTACAATCGCCTCCTTTGGCAGTGGGTACCTCGGAGGCCTCCCAGTCCATGTCCTCTGTTCCCACTCCTTTGACTCACGGCGAGATTTCTGATATGCCCCCTCCTTTATCCCAAGAAGTCCCTTTTAAGAAAGTTACTGCAAAAAAGTCACAGGTCAGAAACTGGTTCCTCCTCAACATGAGTCTAAGGCACCTATGAGTACTACTCCTTCAGAGTCTTGGAAAGTGGGTAATAGCTACGCAGTTTTGGGTTCCAAGGAAGAGTCAGAGGGTGATGAGTCTGATCGCTCTTCTAAGGCCTCCTTGATTAATGATACCTTTTCAGAAGGGGAAGACAGTGATACAGGAAAGATTGAAATTTTTTCCTAGGCGTTCTCAGAGACGGCGAGTGTCTAAAGTTTCTTGATAGTCTTAGCATAGATGGGGTTTACAGGTGTTTCCCTTTTTTTCCCTCTTATGATGACTTCCTTAACAGTGACTTCACTTAATGTTAATAGCATCAAAAGCCATAAAAAAATGGTTACGACTTTGACTTGTTTACAAAATTTGAATGCTGATATTGTTTGTCTCCAGGATACCAGATTGAAGACTAGTTATGAAGTTCAGCGAGCACGTAATCTTTGGTCATTAGGAATGTTGTTTTGGTCTAATGGCGAAGATCTTTGTGATGGGGTAGGGGTGTTGTTTACAAATTCATCATTACGGTATCCAAAATGGTAGATATTTATCCAGGTCGTGCTCTTTTTATTAGATATTAATTTTGGTACTGAAAGATTACGCTTGATTAATATATATGCCCACAGACCAAAGCTTTAACGAGTTGCGCTTCTGAACGACATACACCCTTATTTGTATACTTCACGTTTCATTGTTTGGGCAGGTGATTTCAATTGTGTTCTCGATGCTAAAGACAGAGGGATGAAGACGTCCAAACTGTTTTGTGATTCTCAGAAGCTGAATCAGATTTTAGACACGGCTCAACTTAGGGATGCTTATCGGAGCATTCATTCTGATGGGGGTAGGACATTTGTTAAAAATCAGTTGTCTACACGTATAGATTTTATTTTTCTTTCACTTTCTTCACAAATAGCTACGGTTATATTGAATATTTGGGAATTTTCTGATCACAAATCTTTAACAGTACAAATGTCTTGGGATGGAGCTCCACGTTGTAAAAAGAATATTTGGAGAATGAATGACTCCTTGTTATTAGATGAATCTGTTCAGAAAGCTTGGCAGCTAGAATTTATTGCTAGATTATCTGTCTTGGATGTCTACGATGATGTTGCCTCTTGGTGGGAAGATTCTAAACATGTTTGGAAAAAATGTTTTCAAACATATTCCAAAAAGGAAAGCAATTCTCAATATTTGGAATATTTGAAATTGCGATCGCAATTGCAAAAACTAATCTCTCTAACTGAAACTGAAGGTTTAGATTATAGTGCTCAGATTGGACATGTGAAAAAACTCATGTTTCGATACAGATATGATAGAGCTAAATCTCTTGATTTTGAACATCGTTTTGGTTTAAAATTGCATAAGGGTGCCTTGGATTCGTTTAATGACTGTAAGAACAGAGTAGTGAATCGTGTTATTACGGAATTAACATCAGATTCTGGGGACCTAGTTAGGAATCCAGCTGCTTTATTGGAGGTGATGACTAATTATTTAACTAACTTGTATAGTGTAGATGATCATGTTCAATCGGAATTATTGGACCTAGAAGGCCTACATTTGCCTCACTTGAATTCTGCTGATAGTACCCGTCTGTTGCACAAAATTTCTGAGTTGGAAGTGAAAGATTCTATTTTTTCCTTGAATACAGACTCTGCTCCTGGTACAGATGGTTTTGGGGTAGCTTTTTATAAGACATTTCACACTACTTTAGTTCCACTTTTGACATCCTTGTTTAATGATATGTTGTCATCTGCTAGTCTGGTTCCTTCTATGTATCATGCAATTGTAATTTTACTTTATAAAAAGGGCTTGAAAACTGATTTACGAAATTGGAGGACAATCAGTTTATTGAACACTGATTTAAAGATTTTAAGTAAAATCTTATTACGTAGGCTTACACCGATAGTGGATTCATTGTTAAGTCCTTATCAAACTTGTTCTTTACCAGGCCACTCCCAGAATGATAATTTATTGATTATCTGTGAACTTTTCTCAGCGTCTCAAACTGGTACAATGCAAGGTTATTTACTTAGTCTGGATCAGGAAAAGGCATTTGATTATGTTTCACACAAATTTCTGTTTTCGGTTTTAAAAGCATATGGTCTTCCCAGACTATTCATTGCTTGGATCTGGTTACTTTATCATTCGGCTTACCTGATACCTAATGTTAATGGTGGGTGTGGTCCTCCTATAGCTGTTCAGAGAGGCGTTCGGCAAGGATGCCCGTTAAGTCCTTTACTATATGTTTTTTATATTGATATTTTTATCCATATGGTAAGTGCTAATAGTGGTTTAACAGGTGTGCGGCTGGCAGATACTGTTTTACCGATCAAAATCTTGGCATACGCAGATGATTTGGTGGTCTGTTTACACTCGCTTCAAGAGGAACCTCAGTTTGCTACAATTTTGGATTTATTTTCTAAAGTTTCGGGATCTAAAATTAATTATGGTAAGTGTAAGGGGTTTCCTTTTGGTCTCTCCCCCATTCCTGAATCTGGCACCCTAGCAGGAATTCATATTTCCAAAGCTCCAATAACCATTTTCGGAATTGTGTTTGGTGATCTTGATATGATGCAAATCAATTGGTCCCAGAAGATTACTATTGCTCATTCTGTCGTGGCTCATTGGAAAGGGAAACAAATAGCAAAACGTAAAAGGGTTTTGCTAATTAAAACTCTAATACTGCCCATTTTTTTGTATTTAAGTTATGTGTTTCCTTCCCCATCCTCTGTCTTTACGTCTTTATATAGTGTTTTTTCAGGCTTTCTGGGGGAGTAGACTGAACCCCATTAAAAGGGGATTTATATATAGACCTATTAGTCAGGGTGGAGTGGGTATGGTACATCCTATAGCTTTTTTTCTTAGTATATTTTTGTCATGTAATTTTTGTCCTTTGTTACGGCCTGGTTTATAGCCCTGGTCCCCTTATGTTAATTTGTGGTTTTTGAAATGCTCACCATTCTGGAAAACTGCTAATTGGACTTCATTGTCTAAAGTATCCCTTATTCCTCCGTATGGTAAAGGGGCTTTTTGTTTAATCAAAAAATGGAACTTAACTATATCGCATTTAGAGACCTTGCATCGAAAGCAGTTATATAATGTTATGATTTCCGCTGATTTTTCAGAACCCTTAATTTTTTCAGATTGCCCTCCTCAGTCCCAAGACAGGATTTTAAAATTACTCTCCCATGGACGGATACCGGCCTTTATTTGGGATAGTGTTTGGTTGGGTTCTCATGGTAGACTGCCTGTGGGTAGTGCACATAAACACGAACAGTTATGTGAATGATGGTGTACTCATGCTCTCTGTCATTCAGAGTTGGAAACACAGAAACATCTTTTTTTAGAATGCTCGTATATTGCACCTTTCTGAGTTTGGCTAGCAAACAAATGGAAGGAACCTTTGTTTTCATCAATTTCTTATGCGACATTAATGTATGGTTCACATAAGGGTGAATGGTCTAGGTATCCTGCAGATACTTTACTTTTGATTTTCTTTGTTATTAGATTTTATATCTGGCAATCTAGATCTTTTTGGTCTACCCAACAACGTACTGTTTCGTTTGATGAACTTTTCTTCAATATATTACAGACTCTTCATACTGTCTATAACTCTGATGTGAAAACTTTTGGTCAACCTAAATGCTCTGCTTTATGGGTGCATTGTTATAATTGGTTGAATTTATGTTTCTTTTTGTTTTCCTTTATGATTCATGACTTGCTTTGTATTTTGTTTGGAGTCCTCCATTTAATAAAAAATTCCCCTACTCTGCTGGCACTCTGTGACCAGTAGAGGGCTGCGTTCGCTCTGCTGTAGGGCAGGAGCTTTGCAGTATTGTATGAGGATGGATGCTAGCATGGAGGCTTCTGCTAGCATGGCAATGCAACCTGTTTTGGAAGCAACTGTTACAGTCTCTGTTAATGGGGCTTCTGACCTGGAGATGATGACTGATGTTCCGGAGATGATCAGTGCACTGCCGATTCGGGAGGTATCCTCTGCTCTTTCTTTGAGTCCTGTTTGTCCACTGCCTACCATGGGAACTTCTGATTCGGATTGTGTTGTTACTATGGATGAGTTTTCGCAAGATGCGCTTCCAGATATGGCGTCGGATGGTTTGGTAGCTTCGGAGGATCGTACTGCTGCAGCTAACCACTCTTCTACATCTCAGGTTTTGAGACAACAATTTGACTTAGCATCAAAGGCTCATGATAATTCTAGGGACTGGTCGACAGAGGACTCTTTATCCAAAGCTGGATGGATTTGAAATGCCGTGGGGACTTGGGTCCCTGACCCTGCCTGGATGCCTGTTACACTGCCTTCTTCTAAGGCATGCCAATACCCTGAGCTCAGGTATTGACACTGGTTCTTCTTCTGCTTGAAATATTGCTGGTGCACACCTATTGTTGAAGGACCCTGAGTCATTTTTTGGCCCAGTACGTCCTCAGGGGGACGGGGGTTAAGGGATACTTTGACTTTACATGATAAGATTCCTAAGGATAAAGGCCCTGAACCTTTTAAACATGTTCCTATGGCTGTCTTGTTCAAAAATAAGCTTGAATAAGCTCCCAGGAGGAATGCAGTCTGACTACGGTATAGAGGTGGCCTTGCTACTCATCCTGATAGATACTATGTAGTTAATACCTTGCTTAAGGGCTCTATGTCATTTGTTCCTTCTGATCTGTTTGCTCTAATCCATGTTTCTGGAGAGGATTCTTTCGATGTTAGTTTTCAAATTACTCAACGCCTAGAAAAATTTGGGGAGAAACATTCTCTTTTAAAAAATACACCTTTGTGGCTCCCTTTTTTGGCTATTCCTCTGACTAGACCCCAAATACGCTATGTCACTATAATGATCAGGAATGAAGGGGTAAATGTAAGTGACATTTACCATTAGTTGCAAAACCGCTGTGATATACTTGGACCCCCTGAGGCTTTATCAGATTTAGAAGGTATTTGGACTGGAGGCTGGAAATTCAAAGTGAAATTATTTCAGGTAAATTCTGATATTATTCATCTCCCAAACAGTTTCTTTTTAGGTAAAGACAGAGGAGTGTGCTTTTATAGTGGTCAACCCAGGGCCTGTTATAAATGTGGCTCATGAACGCATATTAGTAGCAGATGTGATATGATGAAATGTTCACTCTGTGGGGGGTATGGACATTCGATGGACCTCTATGAGAATATTTTTCAATGTACCTTATGCGATGATAAAGGGCATGTCTTTCATCAATGCCCCTGGGCTAAAAGAAATAGAGCTGAGGGGTGGGATCATGATGAGTTGGTGACACAGTTTCAAGTCAAACTACATAACCCTGTCCCTAATGAATCTGTATCAGTTTCAGATACTCCCCTTCCGGTAGTGGTGGACTTAGTATCCCTTGTGGATGACTCTGGACCTTCTCAAATTCCAGATCAGGATTCTGAAAAGGATGTTGTTTCGGACAGGCCCACTATGCCCCCCCCAATTTTGAAACTGTTAAGGGGCGAAGATTTACTAGATCTTCACTGAAAATTCCTACTCCTTGTCCTATCCCTACCACTAATATTTTTTCTCCTTTACAAGATGATCTTGGAGACTCGGATTTAGAATCTGATGCTTCACATAGATCAGAAATAGTTACTGAGGATGAAGAAAGTAAATCTATGGAATTAGCTAAGGATAAAAAGGGAAAAAAAGGAAGGCCAGTAACAGTCGGAAAGGAGGGCTTTGCTGAACACTAGTCTTTTATGGCTACTTTAAAACTATTGTCCTTTAATGTTTGCAGTCTAAAGTCATATAAAAAACAAATACTGTATCTATTTTGGCTTTTTTTTGCAACTCTTTCAGTGGACATTATTTTTGTTTAGGAAAGTCGTCTTTCTTCGCTTGCTGAGGTAGGCCTTATCAAAAAGAGGTGCACTGGGGGCCTTCATTTTGGTCTTTTGGGCTGGATCCTGCAGATGGGGTTGGCATTCTTTTCAAATCCACCCACTTTCATATTTTTAGACTTCTTGATGTTAATCCAGGTAGAACCCTGATTTTGGATGGCTCCCTTGGAGATTTCTCCTTTCGCCTCATTAATATCTATGCCCCGCAAACTAAATCAGCCAGGGTTGCATTATTTGGGGAGATTAAGCCATTTCTCTTTACTAGAATGCATACTATTTGGGGAAGGGATTTTAATCGTTCTTTGGATACTTCCTTGTCTGGAGTCACCCAAAAAAAATACATTGTGACTCTAATGCTTTGCCACAAATTCTTTCTGGTACCAATATGAAAGATGCTTATCATACACTGCATCCCAAGGGTACTGGAGCTACTTATCACAGATTTATTTATGCCACGAGAATTAATATGTTTTTCTTTTCTCAACATTTACATCCCATTCGTTGTAAATCTCAGCCTTCAGAATTTTCTGATCATAATTTTCTTTTTTGTGCCTTCAGTTTGCATTCTCTTCCTCCCAAGAATTTTTCAATCTATGACCGTTGGAGATTAAATATGTCACTTCTTGAGAATCCTTCCCTTTTTTCACAAATGGAAGTTTTTTTTGCTAATAGAGAGTCTGTTTTTTGTGCTTACACCTCTCCATTGAGTTGGTGGATAGATACAAAAAGGGACCTAAATAAACTTTTACTTTCCTTTGGTAAAGCTAAGGCTAACTCTACTTATTTGTGATACCTTCTTTTAAGAAACCAGTTATATAAATTGATGTCCTTCCCTCCTGGCAATAGGCATGATTTCACTTCTCAAATTCAAGCATTAAAAGACCAGATTAAATCTTATCAATATGATAGAGCTAAATCCTTAGAATTAGAATTTAAATTTGGAACCAGGAAAACCCCAGCTTCAGATCCCTTTGAGGCCTGTAAACAACGGCTAGAGAACACCCTTATGACTCAGCTTGTTTCTCCCACTGGAAATTTGGTTAACAAGCATTTAGAAATGTTAGCCATAGTTCAGCAATATGTTAGCAATTCTTTTCAGGACAGGTCTGACCAACATTTGCCTGATTTTTCTAGTTTCACTGTTAAACTTCCTCAAGTCCCTATCTCTCATATAACCTCATTACTCCAACCTATTTCTTCCCAGGAAGTTGAAAAGGCCATCTCGCAATTAAGTAAAGACACTTCACCAGGGTTAGATGGTATCCCTAATGAGTTTTATAAACTTATTCTTTCTTACATGATTTATTTTTTGCCGAAAGTATTTAATTTTTTGTTGTTCTCTTCTAATTCCCATTCGGGTTTTAGTACCTCTTTACTTTTTTTTTTATATAAATCAGGAAATAAAACGTTATTGTCTAATTGGAGGCCTTTGAGCTTGTTGAACAGTGATTACAAGATTTTGGCCAAAATCCTCAACAATAGATTATTATTGGTAGCAGATTGTCTTATACATCCTGCTCAAACTTGCACTATTCCTAATAGACGCATTCAACACAATTTATATATTTTGCTAGACTTATTTGAGCTCAGTCATGCAGGTAAAATTTCAGGATATATTATTGATCTAGATCAGGCTAAAGCCTTTGATAAGGTTCGACATGCTTATTTATTCTCCTTACCTTTACAGTATGGTATCCCAAAACCTTTTGTACAATGGATTTCTATCTTATATGAGAGTGCTAATATTGTCCCCATGGTTAATGGCCTTTTTGGTACAGATATCCCTATTTCTGTTGGAGTAAGACAGGGCTGCCCGTTAAGTCTGCTTCTTTACTCTTTTGTTTTGGACCCTGTAATTAGGCAAATTTTATGGGACACTAGTATTATTGGCTTAGCTCCCTCCTGTCCTTTACCACTTGAGAAAGTCACCGCATATGCGGATGATGTTACTTTATTACTTAAAGATATTCTTTCTTTCACCAATGCACTACACATTTTTTCTCATTACTGTGTATTATCAGGAGCTCAGCTTAATATGGAAAAAAGGTTTATTTTTTTTTTACACCCTATAATTTCAGTTCCTTCTGACATTTTGGGTATTCCAGTTCTTCTTCTCCCATAAAATTCTAGGTATTTGGTTTGAAGGGAGATTTGGCTTCCTATAATTGGGAGAAACAACTATACATAGGAGAGTTTAAGATCCATCGCTGGAAAGGGTGAAATTTGGGAAGAAAAAAGGGTGGCAATTATTAATGATTTCTGTTACCCATTTTTTTATATTTAAGTTATGTATTCCCGCCCCTTCTTCATCTGGAAACCAGAATCCTTAGTCTTTTTTTTCAGATGTTATGGGGTAACAGATTGAACCCTGTATGTAGGGATATTACTTATCTACCTATTACTAAAGGTGGGTTGGCCATGATTAATCACATTGTTTTCTACCATTCCTTGTTTTTATTTGAATCCTTTTCTTATCTTTGGTCTCCTGCCACTATGTCCTGGCAGTTCTGGTCACAGTTTTTATGGTCTAGGTATTTAGATAAATGGTCTCTTTTACCTAGAAAAATTCTATTGTCTGACTCTTTACCATCTTATGGTATTACTACTTTGAAAAAACTACAGCAGTGGAAAATTTTCTTTCCGCACATACTTACTTTTTCCAGAAAACCCTTTTACAATTTCATTGTCTTTGATGTTCAAAGAAGTGTTCTTCTCTTTCCAGAATGTGTACCCTCTAAAATGCTTTTTTCTGTCAGAAAGTTGACAGATTTTAGGATCCCCCCACATATTTGGGATATTGTCTGGCTCTCTATGCAAGGAAGGTTAGGGGTCAGAGGCAACTTGAAATATAAACCCATTGCAGAAAGATTTTCTTACGGACTACCTGTATAACCTGTGAAGAGACTATGGTGCATTTTTTTTGTTACTTGTCCTTTTAGTCAAAAATTTTGGCAGGACGCTGCTATACATTGGAATTTATCCTTTTTAGCTCATATTTCATATCACACCATAGTTTTGGGAGATTATACAGGGATTTGGCGTTTATATCATAAAAGTACCTTAAACGTTTTTTTTTTTTCCTTTGCACAAAAGTATTTATGGCAAGCTCGCTGCCAATTTGTTCTACAGCAGCAAACAGTGTTATTTAGTACCATATTTTTACAGATTGAGAATGGGTTAGCTTCTGTAAAATCTAGAGATGATGTTAAATTCTCAAAACCTACAGTTGATTCTTTTTGGCAGAATTTCATTTGTGTGTAAAATATGGTAATACTGTTTTTTCTTTTTGTTTCATGATTATTTTTTTATTATTTCCTCCTGTATAATAACGTACTCTGATTGTTTTTGTATTCTATTGTGATGTGATGTTTATTTTTAATAAAACTTCCCTACTCTTTTCGATAAGTGCCAAGGGATCTTTAACATCCACCTGAACTACCACTAATACAGGCAGGTGGGACCTTGGTTTAACGTCTCATCTGAAAGACGGCACCTCAGAAGTGCAGCACCCCTCTCATGCTGCACTACAGTGTCAGTACTGGAATATTAACCCAAGTGCCAGGTGTGGGAACTGAACGCATGGCCCTCTAATCTCTCGACCTCAGAGGCGAGTGTGCTACCTACTGAGCCACTGACACTGACATGATTGAAACATTCAAGTACATAAATGCCATTAACAAGGTACAGACACAGGAACATTTTTACTTCAAGAAGGGCTCCAGGACCAGGGAACATGACCTCAGGCTGCAAAGAGGAAGGTTCTCTACCAACACCAGGAAGTTTTTCTTCATAGAAAGAGTGGTGGATGCCTGGAACAGCCTGCCCCAAGAGGCTGTGGGGGGTCAACACTGTGGAGGGATTCAAAAATGCACAGGATAGACACACAGAATCCCTAACTACAAAGGGCAACTAGATTGTCAAAATAGGTCTAAAACAAATGGGCAGACTAGATGGACCTAGTGGTCTCCTTCTGCCATCAAATTCTATGTTTCTAAGTGAAAAAAATGTTATGTAGTTAAACCCAAAGGGTTGGTGGGTACCACCCACAGAGGCACTCAAAGGTATGAAACAATTGCATACTATGCTACAGCCAGTCCCTCACAGATATCATCTGATTCTTCTCAGGTTGAACCCGATGAGGGTACTAAGATGAAGAGAATGATCAGGCAGCAGAAGGTTTACAACGGAAGGGCATAGAAACTGTAGGTGAGGAAGAAATGGACAAAAATGTTTTGGTTGAGGAGGAGGAGGGCAGTGAGAATAAACCACAAGAGGAACAGGGCAAACTGGGTGGGCCAAGCGGTCCTTTTCTGTCATCAAATTCTGTGGTTCTATGTTTCTATGTTGAAGGCAGAAGAAAAATCCAGGGGTATAAAAAACCTGAAAAGGGGACCGAGGTACAATGCCTTCCTGGGAAAAAAACTAAAAAATATAATTTTTTGTTTGGTCATGCTTCTCCATTAGTGCTTCTAATGAGTTGGTGGTGACATGCAGTATTTGTAAATGGCCAATCAGCAGAAGTCAAAAGAAAGGAGCATTGGGAATGTCAGCACTGAAAAGGCACCTAGACTGATGTCATAACATTACTGAGAACTCCAGTTGTTGTGAATCTCAAAGAAAAAGTGACAGTGATAGCTCACTGCATTCAAGCCTAACTCCGATAGATGAAAGCAGTGGCAGCCCCCACAGCAACATGGAAACACCTCCACCACCACTTACTCCCATTCGGAGGATTCCTACAGTTACTGAAAGTGACCATGTGTTTAAAAGCCCCCCTTCTTCAAGGAGACAGCTTCCCTTGGTTGGTTTTGGGCCCTCTGCCCTCACAATTCATTGGACGGAAAGCTCCCCTGATTGAGCTGGGATTGGACACCTGGGATTCCGCACGCCTGCAAAAAAGGCTGCCTGAGCATTTTCGCTTTGTGGACTGAAAGCGAGGGTCGCTCCCGACCCGAATAGCTCTTTTAATTGTCTCTAAATTTCTTTCTACCTCTCCTGCCCCAACCTCAGCCACTATTAAATATGCATAGTTTCTGCCCATTTCTCAAGACCTCCTCTACCATTGGCTGCTTACTGATCCACACAGACTATTTTTTTTTTCCCTTGTACCTTGGCCTGTCTCATCTTAAAGGTACACAGCTACTGCTCCCTGCTCACCATCTAAGTAACCATGGCCCCAAATTTTAAACTCTTACTGAGTGCCTTTCCCATTCTCATATTTCTGTCATTGCCCACTCCCACAAGCAAAGGAAGCCATAGTTTGGTTTACTCATCCAATACTGAAATCTTGAAAAACCTTCACTTCAACATAGGTTGCTCATAGACATAGAAACATAGACTTTGATGGCCGATAAGGACCGCTTAGCCCATCTAGTCTGCCCATTTCCCTACCTACAGGATAGGCCGCAGATCCTAGTTAACCAACAGCCTATTTCTTCCTACCCCCCAAAAGAATTGCCTTATGTCTGTCCCATGCATTCTTGAATTCTCCCACAGTTTTAGACCCAACCTCCTCAGGAAGGCTGTTCCATGCATCCACTACCTCTCTGTGAAATAATACTTCCTCACATTGCCCTGGAACCGCCTCCATCTTTAGATTGTGTTCCTTGTTCTTGCACATCTCTTTTTCTGAAAGATGCTACCCTCTTGCACTTTGTTGATTCCACTGAGGTACTTAAAAGTTTCTATCATGTCATCCCTCTCCCTTCTTTCCTCAAGGGTATACATATTAAGCTCCTTTAGTCTCTCCTCATACAGCTTCTCTTGTAGACCCTGCACCATTTTAGTTGCCCTCTTCTGGACTGCTTCTATCCTGTCTATGTCCTTGCGGAGATGGGGTCTCCAGAACTGGACGCAGTACTCCAGATGGGGTCTCACCAACTGCCTGTACAGAGGGATAACAACTTCCTGTTTTCTGCTGGTGATGCCTATCCCTATGCATCCCAGTATACCCCCAGCTCTCCCTACTGCCTTCTGACATTTCTTGCTTAATTTAAGGTCATCTGATATGATTACCCCCAGGTACCTTTCCTTTTTTGTTGTTGTTACTACCACCCCCCATTGTGCATTCTTCCCCTGGGTTCTTGATTCCCAGGTGCATTATTTTGAACTTCTTTGCATTGAATCCTAGCTGCCATACTTCTGACCATTCCTCCAACCTTGCCAAGTCCCTTCTCATCCTTTACACGCCTCCTTGTGTATCAACCCTGTTGCAGATCTTTGTGTCATCTGCAAAGAGGCATACTTTTCCTTCCAGTCCCTCTGCAATGTCACTTATGAAGACATTAAAGGACTGGACCTGTACTGAACCTCTGCGTACCCACTAGTAACCTCTCTTTCTTCAGAGTGGACACCTTTACAATTACCTTCTGTGTCCTGTTGTCCAGCCAATGTTTTACCCAGGCTACCACCCTGGGACCCACTCCCAGCCTGGTTAATTTGACTATTAATCTTTTGTGTGGGACTGTGTCAAATGCCTTGCTAAAGTCTAGGTAGGCCATGTCCACAGCCCCTCCCTGGTCTACTGCTTTCATCACCCAGTCAAAGAAATCAATTAGATTCATCTGACATGACCTTCCCACTGTGAACCCATGCTGCTTTGGGTCCTGTGCCCCACTGACCTCTAGGTACTCAACAATTCTTTCCTTCAGAAGTGACTCCATCACTTTACCTATCACAGAGGTCAAACTAACAGGTCTGTAGTTTTGTGCCTCTGTCTTGGTCCCACTTTTGTGAAGGTGAATCACATCTGCCTTCCTCCAGTCCTCAGGTACCACACCATCCTCCCATGATTTATTAAAAAGAGTAGCCAGTGGTTTCACTAGTTCCCCCTTAATTCTTTTAGAATTCTGGGGTGAATTCCATCAGGCCCCATTGCTTTGTCCACCTTCAGTTTTAGGAGTTCTTGCAGAACCCTTTCTTCTGTGAAAGGACTGGGATTGACCCCCCATCAAGAGTGCTTCTGTTAATTGGATTAGGCACTTCCCCTCCTCTTTTGTGAATACTGAGCAGAAATATTCATTCAGTAGTCCTGCTTTTTCACTGTCCCCCTCTGCCCACCCACTGTTCATTCTATTCAGCCTCACTATCTCTCCCTTTGTCTTTCTCGCTTCTGATATACCTATAAAAGGTTTTATCCCCTTCTTAACTGAGTTGGCTATCTTTCCTCAGTTTGGGCCTTTGCTATTCTGACTTCCTCCTGCTTCCTTCTGCCTTAACTGGTACAGCTCTCTGTCCTGCTCCTTCTGTGTTTCCTTATACTTCTAGAATGCTATATTTTTCATCCTGACTTTCACAGCCACCTCTTTTGAGAACCATAGTGGCTTTTTCTTTCATTTTGATTTGTTTATTTGCTTCACACAAAGGCCTGTTGCCTCTGTGATTGCAGTTTCGATGATTCCCCATTGTTGCTCCACACCTCCTTTTAGCCTGTTTGCTAGTGCTTTTCTGAGGCACTCCCCATCTTGCCAAAGTCAGTCCTCCTGAAGTCCAGTACCTCACTTTGTATGGCTTGACTCTGTAGCTGAGTTAACGTGAACCACACTGTTTGATGGTCACTTGTTCCAGATGGCAACCCACTTCTAGATCTGAGATCCTCTCACTGCCCCTGTTTGAGAGTATGAGGTCTAAGATTGCTCCCTCATGAGTGGGTTCCAAAACTAGCTGCCTGAGGCCTGCCACCTGTAGGGCATCAAGAATGGCCTTGCTCTTGGATGTGGCTGCAGCAAATGTGCTCCAGTTAACATCTGGCATATTCAGGTCTCCCATCAACAATATCTCCCCTTTCTCTGCCATCCTAAGAATGCCTTCTATCATATCCTTGTCCATTCCCTCCCCGTGACATGGGGGTCTGTACACAACCCCGTGCAGATTGTGGTGCCCTTTCCAGTCTACAAGGTGACCCACAGTGCCTCCTCTCCTCCCTGTTTACTCTTTTGTTCAGTTGCTTTTATCCCTTCATTTACATAGAGAGCTACTCCTCCCACTCTTCTCCCCTGCCTGTCTCTTCTGTAGGTTATGTACCCTGGTATGTTAACATCCCAGTCATGGTTCTCTGTGTACCATGTTTCTGTGACTGCTACGATATCCAGGCATCCGTCTTCCATCAAGGCCAGCAGCTCAGGAAGCTTATTGCCCAGACTATGGGCATTGGTACTCATTACCTTCCATTTCCTGATGGCCTTACTCCTTTTTGCCCCATCCCTGTCCTTCTTGCCTTTATCACTTTCTCCATTTACCCCTGCCCTTCTCCCTATCGACATCTCTATGTTGGTGTTTACAGCACTTTCTACCATGATTTTGGGGGGCTAGGATTTCCTTGCTACTTTCCAGTGCCTCCTCCCTTGGCTAGTTTAAATGCTTGCCAATGAAGCATTTAAACCTATCACCTAGGATCCTGGTTCGCTTCCTGGACAGATGCAGCCCATCATGCCAGTATAGGCTTGCATCACTCCAGGTGGACCCCCAGTCCCCAATGAAGCCAAATCCCTGAGCTCCACACCAGTTTTTCAACCACTGATTGAATCCCATGGTGCGGAACACCCTAGCCTCTCCTACACCATAGATGGGCAGCACCTCCGAGAAGGTTACCGTGTGAGCTACTTGTCTAAGGCCCCTGCCCAATTCCAGAAACTTTTCCTGCACTTCTCTAATCCCTCTCTTAGCCAGGTCATTTGTCCCTAGGTGGACAATGACATCCAGCTCCCTCTCCTGTGCAGCTGCTCTGGCAATCCTGAGGATTTGCTCCTTGTCCCTCCAAGCCATGGCACCAGGCAGGCACCTTACCTCCTTCTCCCCTTCCTCCCCCAGTTCTACCTTCCTAACAATGGAGTCCCCCACCAGGAGTTGTTTCCTTCTCCTGTGGGGTCCCCTGCCACCCTCCTGTGGGTCTCCTTTGTGGAGGTTCCCAGCATCCTCCTTCATCTCCACTGTGGGTGCCTTCATAGAAGAACCACACTTTGCCAGAATGGCATAGGAATTGTGGAGAGGTACAACTGGAGAGATGCACCTCTGTTCCACCACCCTCACCCTCCCTGAGCCCACTGTGGTCCAACCGCTCCCTCTTTCTTGGCAACCTCTGAAGCAAGCGGCAGTGGCACTGGTGGTCCCTGGATGGAAAAGGAGGTCCCACAAATCCTAGCCAACTCAGCCTGGAGATGAGCAACCTCCTCCTCAGCCCAGAGAGGTGCCTGCAGATGGGACAACACCGCATCCTCCAGAATGTCTCCTGGAAGACTGCTGCTCCACAGCCACTGCACTGCACTCCCATCATGTCTTATTTCTGGCCCCTTAACTGTTTTCAATCCTTACTCTTTCCTCTGGTTTTTTTTCTTCTTTCTCTTCTTACTTTCTGCCTGTGTGCCCTTTAAGCTCCTGATTGTCCTGTTCTGAGACAAGAATATCCTATATTTCTCAGTAGACCCCTTACTTGCTCAGAGGCAGACCTCCAGCAGCTAGAGGGGGCCAGAGAGCTACTCTTGCCCTTCTAGGATGGTAGGTCTTTGGTGGCTCTGTGATCACTCACTTCCTGCTCCCAAAGAGGAAGTCCCTGTTGTCAGTCACATCCTGTGCCTATAAAAGTAGAACTAGCTTTGGATGTGAGGGTGGAGGGGAAGGAAGGAGGGCAATATAGTCCCAGCAGAGAACTCCAGTCACACAGCAGTCCTTTCTCCTGGTGTCTTTTGCCAAGCTACTCATCTGGGAATTTTTCACTATTAATAAAGGACCTTGGTCTACCTTAATGATCCTGCCCCCTATAAATATTTGGCCCCTGGTGGATCACATCCCCATCAATGTGTCTTTAAAGGCCACTCCATCCCCGTTATTTTATGCAGGGAATAGACAAAACCTCACTGTGTTCGTGTGAAGGTTAAATGTTTCTCCAAGGCTGTAAAAGAACTCCTACTCAGGATAGCCTTTATGCTACTTCTGCTATTTGGAAAAAATGTTCCTAATCCAGGTCCTGAAGCACCCCCCCCGCACCTACAATACGCGCCCTACACAAGGTACCATTAAACTGGCCACAATTGATATCTGCAGCCTTTTAAGCAAAATTGACACCCTGAAAGTCTGGGTAACCCCGCACAACCCAGACATACTATCTGGCATTGAGACATGGATGACCCCCAAAATACCAGATTTTGCAGTAGCTATACCTGGATACACTATATTCAGGCTGGACAGGCTGACCAAACGTGGGGGTGGATCAGCTATATTTCTAAAAAATTCCCTAAAGGGGTATGC
The DNA here is from genome assembly GCA_016271365.2 of Neoceratodus forsteri. NCBI lineage: Eukaryota > Metazoa > Chordata > Ceratodontiformes > Ceratodontidae > Neoceratodus > Neoceratodus forsteri. The sequence goes on from CM057451.1 coordinate 835,199,951, forward strand.
TATGCCACCAATTGATCTCAGAGGCAATACCCAGCACTGGAGATAAAATTGCTTTTTGTGGGTCACCACAAAACAATATCAGTACTCTCAGTCTACATACCTCCCAAAGACCCAGCATCTGGTCTCCTCAGTCTTCTTGACCACCTCCACTCACAAAATCACCTCGTGGAGGCAATTATCATGGGAGATTTTAACGTAAACTGGCTGTCTCCTTCAAGCAACTCACTAAAGGACGCAATAACAGCCCTTCACCTAACTCAACTTGTTAATACACACACTAGGATAAACTATTAAATGGGGACTAGCACCATCCTCGACTGGATTTTTTCTAACCAGCCTAACAGCCTTTCCAATGTAACTGTGCACTCTGACTCCATCAGTGACCATTCCCCTATCACATACAGCTGGACCAATAAATTCCTTATCCCCCCTCCCCAAACTATCTACAGCAGGTTTCTCAGAAGCGGCCACCTGGACCTCGTAAAACAACAGCTTTGTGCCCATAATTGGAACATCCTGGACTCAACCAATGATGTTAATGTAGCCCTCTGTCACTTTATAAGGGTTTATAACACTGCTTGTGATACGCATGCCCCTCTCAAAAAGATTAAGGTCTCTGGCACGGTGAACCCCTGGATCACTCCTGAGCTCCTTTCCCACATGAAGTTTCAGGACCATCTCTGGCACTGTGCACAAGCCATTGGTAAGCAACAGGACCTACAAGCCTATAAAGCTGCTAGAAACAACTGCACGAGGGAGACTCACCAGGCTAAAGACAAGTACCATAGGGAGATGCTTACCAACTCCTGGGGTGATAGCAGAAGGTTCTGGTCTAATATAAATGAAATCACTGGCAAAGAACCTAAATTATCACCTACAATGCTAAACATAAATGGGACCCCTACCACTGACCCTCAGGAAATTGCTAATGCATTTAACAATGCTTTTACCAATTTGAGCAGTGTTCTCCCACATGACTTTTTTGATGATGATGCTGCCTGCTCTCCAAGCCACGGTCATGAAAATAGTCCTTAGTATCCCCTTTTTTTTAAAAAAGGGTATCATGCAACCTAGTTAGAAAACTACTAGCTAAGGTACTAAGAAATGCAAGACACAGTAGTGATGGACTAGACCTTAAGCTTCTTGCCCTAACCCTAGATGAAATTCTCCTACCTATAACTAAGATTCTAAACATTTCTGTAACACTGGGACAATTTAATGATGCCTGCAAAATGGCCATCGTAACTCCGATGCATAAAACCAGTGATCTTTCCCAACAGGGTAACTATAGGCCTATATCGATTCTCCCTCCACTCTTCAAGGTGCTCGAGCGAATCGTCACCAGCCAGCTTGGTGCTTATCTGGACACGTACTCCATCTAGTGACCACAACAACATGGCTTTAGAAAGGGGCTGAGTACTACCACAGCATTATTAGAATTCACAAGCTTTATACAACAGGACATCGATCAAGGCAAGATTGTAGGTGCAGCCTTTGTTGACCTAACAAAAGCCTTTGACACAGTGAATCACACACTGTTGCTTGGCCAACTCTCTAAAACCGGTGTTGCCCCAAACACCCTGAAATAGTTTGGAAGCTACCCCAGTAATAGACTGCAGAGGGTGAGGATATCAAATGTAGTTTCAAAGCAGAGGGCTGTCCGATCAGAGGTACCTCAAGGCTCTATCCTGGGCCCCTTACAGTTCAGTATTTTTCTGAATGACCTTCCAGCTGTCTGCAACCAGCATACTCTCCTCTTGGCAGATGACGCAGTCATCTTTACTAGCCACCCGGATTGCAACACTCTTGAAAATAATCTTCAACAAGGCTTGACAGAAGCAGAGGGATGGTTTAATAATCACAAACTAGTGGTAAACTACAAAAAAACTAAAGTCCAGCTGTTTTCATCCTCTCAGAATAAGTTTAAGGCCCATCAACTCACCATCACCAACAACCAAAGAGACACTCTTGAACAAACTCAGCTCTTCATATACCTAAGTCTAACCCTGGATAGTCACCTTACCTTTGTGCCTCACATTGAAAATGTTGCCAGAGATGTTAATACCAGAATTAGGCTCCTCTTCAGACACAGACGAAGTCTTACCCAAGAAGCCATGAGGGTTGTAGTTCACAGCTCAGTCCTCTCGATCATTGATTATGTTCTAATCATATACTGTGCTGCAACTTCCACATCTCTTAAATGACTCATGGTGACCCTGAACAAAGCCTGTAAGTTAGTTACGGGTGCTGCTCACCTCACTCATACCTGTGAGTCATATGCTCAATCTGGCTGGCTCCAACTAAGTAACAGGATCAAATATCAAACCTGCCTCCTGTCCAAAAAAGATCTACTTGGATTACTACCCCCGAGCATTGGTTGCCTGCTAAACAAATCCCCGAAGACCCAACACACATGCACCTCAGTTTCTGACCTCCTTCTAGTATCCCACTGTCGGACTGCTCAGTACTAGCGATCCTTCCAATACAGAGCCCCTCTGTGGTTTAATAATCTAAGCAACCAGCTGAGTAGTCTTTCTAGCCTTTCCCAATATAAACTTTTGCTTCATCAGCATCTCCTAACTGAAAGTACTTGTGATCGTTACACCTAGTTTCCCACCTCTGCAGACACACCCTTACCACTTTTTCACCTCTGATGCACTTACTTGGCTTTTGTTCACAGACACCCTCTTCGGTGGTCTCCGCTAGCCCTCTAGCCCTCACTCCTCTCTCATCTTCTTCCGCTCATCCACCTCCTTTTCCCTCTTTACCCTTTCGCCCACCTTAGCCTCCCTTCCCTGTCACCCTATGACACTGCCTCTGGCTGCCATATTTTCTTTCCCTTCTCTATCTGGACTCTGCCCTTCCCATCTCCCCTACTCCTCCCTTACCCCCCCCTTACCTCCCCACCTCTGATTAGCAATGTTGCTTCAAATGTACCTGATGGTTTCCTATGCTTGCTTGTAATCTTGTGTGTGTAGCACTGCTCCCACATATTTACCAGTTTGACATGCTGAGCTCTGATGATACCATGAATGCTGTCTGTTCCTCCATTGATACCATGAATGTTGTATGTACTTCCCTACCTTATTGTAACCCTTCCCTTTGATGTGGAACCTTTGTAAATGAGCTGTCTTAAGCTCAAAGTTATTTGTAATCTGAGATTTAAATAAATACCATCTCAGAAACATATGAGCATATAGCCAAAAATGCCTTGACTCACCCTGTTGCTGTTACAATAACCCAGAAAACTTCAGAAATTATAGCTGTTGATTTACTACCATATAATGTGGTTAAACATATAGGATTCAGGTGGCTGCTTGAGTACCTCAAACCATGATATAGTATATTATCACAGAAATACTTCTAGACAACAGAGATTCCAGATCTTTATGATGTATGTAAAAAGATGCATCTTGTGCAGTGCTGTAGGGAGGGTGGTGCACCTCACAACAGATATCTGGACAAGCTGTCAGCCTGAACCCTTCATGTCTGTCATGGCACATTGGGCATGTTTTGATAATTCACATGGGAACAGTGAAGCATTACAGTTTGCTGTTCTAAGAATGTTTTATTTTCCATCTGAACATACCTCATACAACATCAATGAAGATCTCCAAAAACCCAATACAGCAATGGTTCACTTCACTGGGACTGTCAATTGTCTTTATAGTTGCAGATAATGAGTCCAACATAAAGAAGACCTTGGAGGAGGGGGTCTTTGTTCATATCTGCTGCTTTGCTAATTTCTTAAATGTAATAGTTCACAGTTCTCTTGATGATAACAAGGACATTAAGGCTCTTGTTAACACTGCTAAAAGAGTATGCACTCATTTCAGTCACTCAAGCAAAGCCTGTCACTTGTTTGAGAAAATACAGTAGGAGCACAGTTTATCTTTGCACAGACCTATCCAAAACATTTCTACTCAATGGAATTTGACCTTTTATATGTTTGAAAGGCTGCTGGACCAAAAGAAAGCTGTCAGAGAATACTCATTGGAAAATAAAACTGGTGATGCGGACATCTATATTACTCCACCGCAGTGGGCCATGCCAGATTTTGTAATTTTCCTGCTCCAGCCATTTGAGGAAATTACCACAGAGGTTGGTGCAAACACAGAAACTCTGTTCCAGGTGATACCCCTAATAACATTTTAAAATTCAGGTTGAATCTGATAAGGGAAAAGTTAGAGAAGCAATGCAGTTCCATGATCACACAGGCTGCCAGTGGTGTTGCTAACACATACAGGTCATCCCCAAAATACCACAAGATCTAATGAGATGTATGATCAGTAAAGTTGCAGAAGATGACAAACTATGTAAAATGATTCATTCTAAGTACTACATTAAAGCAACAATCTTGGACCCATGATACAAATCAAAGCAACTATTGAGTGATGATGATGATGACACTTCTTTTGAGATAAAATAAATAAGAAATAATTGATGACATGCATGTTGTCATGGAAAAGAGTACGACAGCAACCCCACATTCAGAATCTTCTTCACAACGCAGCACAACATCATGTGGCACATCCTCTACTGTTGTGGTATTTTCTCCCTCTTCTCCCTCAGCCACTGCAGCCAAATCTTCTTCTTCATCACCATCCAAACATAGTACTGTCCCACAGTCAATTGGTTCAGCTTCATGTCTCTGGAGTCACCTAGAAGCTGTAATTGTAACATCTTCTTCATCTGCCTCTTGTAAAACAGCCTCAGCACAGACCATTGTTGAAATGTATGTACCTTGCAGAGCCCAACATCAGCTGGAATGCTGATCCTTTGAAATTCAAAGTACGTGGCCTGCTTAGTAAACATTGCAATGAAGTACATGAATTGACCCCTGACTAGCATGTGTTCAGAATGACTGTTTAGCTCAACTGGTAATGGCATTATTGACACGTAGTCCTGTTTGACACCAGAAAATGCTGAGTGCCTGACATTTCTAAAAGTCAACATTCCTCACTTTAATTTAAAATATGATACCTAAATAAAACGTATAGTCTGAGAGAGCAGGCACTATCCACAAAACTATTCAAGAATTTATTCTGTGCCTGTGGTAAAAATCTCTTGGGATTAAGATCTAGTATATGAGGCAGCAATTCATTGTAACAAGTTAGGTCAAGACTCAGGAGGATGGACTACTAGGCCAGGCCAGAATTATTTTATTGATCACAATGAGCAGAGAAACATGAACATAATACCATCAATGGTTCAGAGTACAAAAACAGCAAGCAACTGCATTTCATGTCACACTTACTTGGTGTTACTAGGTATACCATTCTGATCTGAAAGGTAGGGTACTGCTATCTACTGCTACTACTAGTCACTTTTTGTCCTCACGTTATGTTGTGTACTACTTGTCACTTTTTGTTCTCAGTACTTCTACTTGTCAATTTTTTGTCCTCATCAACTTATTAAAAGTTATTTTACCACTGACCTGACTGTACTGTAGTATTACTGTTTTAATTTTCCTACAACAGATGGCTTAGCAGAGGTCTGAACACTGAAACTGAATGTTCTTTGTATATTTTCTCATGTCCCCGATATTTGGCTTCAATTACAGAGAAAAATGTAAGTTCATTTCTTTATTGAGTGTGTGTGTGTGCGTGTTTGCAACAACACTACATCTCACTTACAGTAACTAGGCTGAGATTATTACATTTTAATTTTTACAAACTTAAATTATTTGGCAGTGGTTGGCATGGCAACAATTGTGGAACTAGGAAGGATGTAATTGTGTGTCATCAGGTCTTCAGGTAACAGTAGCAACTTTTATGTTTATGACTGCACTGCACTTGACCGATGTGATGTAACTAACTGGCTGCCTGAGTGGTGATCAGGTTATTTCTTTCATTTCTTGTTTAAAAAATGTATTGCATGTTGAACAGTAGTAAAAGTAATCATAGACAGCATTACCACCTATTGGACCAGTTAGTGTACCATACCACAGTACACTGGGACATGTGATACAGCTGCATCATTCACATGAATAGGGCAGGTGGGCTCTTACTATTGCTCATTTTGATCATTAATTTCTTTCACCTGGTTTGCTCTGACTGGAAAATACATTACAATAATACTCACACAGCTGCAACATTAATAAAACTCTTCTTAGCTGCCTGCAGTGTTTGGTATTTCTTTGTGGTACAATAGTATTTGCATTTGACTCTCTCTCTCTTTCTCTCTCTGCGTATCTCTATCTCTCTCCCAGCACACTCATGTCACAGGCCTGAGCAGGATATGCAGGATGCTGTTGCTACCAGTACAGGCCAGCCATGAAGCAGCTAGTAGTAATTAATTATTGCTTTTATTTAGCAGTTTTACTGTTGTTTTTACACAAACAATGTATTAAATTATTTCCTTTTGGCCTCTGTGTTCAATATGACTGACTTTGGCCACTTCTGTGCATTTCATTGTATTTTTTCAAATATTTATAAAAAATCAGAACTAATCAGAACAAATCAGAATGCCACCATGTTCCAGCTCATATTTAATAAGGGTCAGAACTTCACCAAGTTCTCCCAGCCCTACTTAAATGTGTACATTGAGGTAACAAACATACTAGGAGGAACAACAGGAAGGTGGAGTGCATGCCTGGCATGACTGCAGGGAGGGTGCGAACAATCATATCAAAATGTGTGGGTCAGGACGACGAGAAGCCACACATAGTGGTTCACTTTGGAACCAATGACATGGCAGGGTATGAGGAGAATATGGTATAGGGAAGGTTCAGGGAACTGGGAACAATCTGCAGTGAAGTAGGGAAAACAGTAGCATTCTGAGAGGTACTACCTTTCCCAAGATCCAGTACTGCAAGAAAACTGAGGATTGTGGAATTTAATACATGGCTAGGAGGTTGGTGTGAGGCAAATGCGTATGGCCTGTGAGAGATTGGGGCAGGGCATGGGAACACAATGACCTATAGTATATGCACAGGACAGGCTGCATCTGAGAAAGGAGGGCACAATGGTCCTGAAAGACAACCTGGAAAGGTAGTTGATGGATAAGCTACATTTAAACTGACAAAGTTGGGGGTGGTAGAGGGCACAACACTTGACACAATGTGAGGTGGGCCACTGGGCCTCCCCCCAGGAGGGAACCTAAAGGAGGGGAGAGGGCAAGGAGAGGGTATAGCAGAGATAAGAGAGACAAAAAGGGAATTGGGGAAATGTGGGCAGAGTTTGATATGGAAAATGGTCTCCTTAAATGCCAGGAGTCTGGCAAACAAGGCAGCAGACCTACAGGTGCTGATGGCAGAAGGGGAGGTAAACATAGCTGCCATCACAGAGGCATGGCAACCCAGTACCATGACTTGGACCTCGAGTTTCCTGGGTACCAATTGCTTTGAAAGGATAGAGAGAGAGGTAGAGGGGGAAGAGTAGCACTGTTCATAAGGAATGGGATAATGTGTGCCAGGGAGGAGGAGGGAGCAAGCAAAGCTCTATGGGTAGTGCTACAGAACAAAATTGAGAAACAGATTTGAGTGGGCAGTGATGTAGAGACCACCAGCACAGGGCATAGAGCTGAATAGTGAACGGGGGAAACAGATTAGGATGGCAGGAGGGAGAAGAAACATTATTATCCTAGGCAACTTCAATTTGCCAGGTATAGACTCGGGCACCCCGGCTACTTCCTGTGGAAGGGAGCAGGTCCTCTAGGATGCTGCCCAGGAGTGTTCCCTGATGCAGGGATTCACAGAGCCAACAAGAGAGGGGGGCCATACTAGACCTGGTGCTGTCAGATGGGGAGTATGTCCAGGGAGTTGAAGTGAGGGACCCCCTTGTAAGTAGTGACCACCACATGGTGTGGTTTTACATTAACATGGGGAAAGATGCAGCCAAGACAAAAATGAGTGTGGTGTATTTCAGGAATGAAGACTTTGCTAGAATGGGTAACATGCTGAAGGAGCACCTGGCAAAGCTCAAGCTGCAGATAGATCCAGAGCAGAAATTGGCAATCATCAAGAAAGGGTTAATAGAGGCCACCAAAACATGCATGATTATTCATACAAAGAATGCCAGGTGCCAGAGACCCATCTGGTATAGCAGAAGGGTGGCTGAGAAGGTGAAAGCAAAGTGGGAGGCCTTCCTGAAGTACAAGCATACCCTGAAGGAGGAAAACAGAGAGGCTTATGCAGAGAAATCTCGGGAGGCAGTGAGAGAGGTCTGTGCAGCCAAGGTGGATAAAGAGTTAAGACTAGCATAGGGGATTAAGGAAGGGGAGAAGGATTTCTTCCAATTCATTAGGGAGAAAAGAAGCAGAAGGGATGGAATTCTAAGGATTAAGAGGGAAAGAGATGGGCAGAAAAGGGGTAAGATCAAGTGGAGGCTTTAAATGAATACTTTTGCTCTGTCTTCACTAAGGAAGCAGAAGGGCCCATACCACAGAGGAGGAATGGGAGGATCCTGGTGGGGGTGAACTATGAAGGGGATATTGGGGTGGACAGGGCCCTAAGTGAACTGCGGGTAAACAAAGTACCGGGACCAGACAGGTTACAGCTGAGGGTCCTGAGGGAATTGGCGGGGGTACCAGCAGCCCAGCAGATGGACCTCTTTAACACCTTGCTTGAGAAGGGGTGTGTTCCACATGACTGGAGAATAGCTCACATGGTTCCAATTCACAACAGTGGTCCCAGGGATGAGCCAAGTAACTCCAGGCCAGTTAGCATGACCTCCATAGTGGGGAAGATAATGGAGACCATTCTAAAGGAAATACTTGTATCCTTTCTTGAGGATTATAGTCTCCAGGATGACAGGTAGTATGGGTTTGTCAGGGAGAGATCTTGTCAAACCAAAATGATTGACTTCATCTGGGTTACAAGTTAGTTGGACAGGAACCAGGCGGTGGACGTCCTGTATCTAGACTTCAGGTTCAATTCAGTGCTACATAGCAGGCTGATAAGCAAGTTGAATGACCTTTTAATAGTGGACAAACTGCTGGGGTGGGGTGGGTCAAGAACTGGCTGAAGGATAGGAATCAGAGAGTGGTGGTAGAGGGGGAATTTTCCAGACCTCAGCCTATAACCAGTGGGGTCCCACAGGGCTCAGTACTTGGAACTGGGCTGTTCAGCATCTTTATTGGTGACATAGCAGAGGGGGTCAAAAATAAGATCTGCATCTTTATGAATGATACCAAACTCTGAGGGAGGGTGGACACAGTGGAGGGGAGACAGGAATTAAGAGAGGATCTAGCTAGACTGGAGAAATGGCCGGGCACCTGGCAGCTGGGTTTCAATGCTAAGAAATGCAAGGTCATGCACTTGAGTGACAGGAACCCAGGAGTCAGCTACTGGTTGGAGGAAATACAGGTGGCAATCTCAGAGAAGGAAAAGGATCTTTGGGTGATGCTTAGAAGAGACATGAAAAACTCAGCACAGTGCCAAAAGACAGCAGCCAAAACAAATAAGATAGCCATTTTTTCACTCCACCTCATGAACAGTATAGCTATCATTTTTCACATACTGTCAGAAATGTGTTTTCACACCTGTGGCACCAAATGGTGCAGTTGCTGTGCAAAACCACCTTTTGGGATCGAGTAATGAAATGGTAGTGCCACTGCTCATGAGGTGGGGTCACAAAAAACCCATTTTGAAAATTTGGAGTGAAAATACCAACAAACGGCCAGGGCATTAGGGTTTCAAACTATAATGCCCTACTCTGTAGAGAATGGCAGGCATTGGGGGTGTGACTTGGGATTGTCAGCTGTATTGCTCATGCCATTCCATCCCTACCCTGCAGCTAGTGATAGGCACTGAGGTGTACCTTGGGGTCTACAGCCCCAATGTTCACCTCGTTCTCCTATACCGCTCCTATCTCAGTATATTTCATTATGGAATGGGGTGAGTATAAGGCACAAATACCCCAAGGCACACTGCGACACTTGTCATTGTCTGCAGGGTAGGGTAAAGTGAAATGGCATGAGCGTTATGGCTGATGACCAAAAGGCACACCCCCAACACCTATCAGTCTCTGCTGGGTGGGAGTGGAGATGGCATCAGTTCATTACTTCACTGCCATTCCTATTATGCATCTCTCTAACTCCTGCATTACCAATGTCAATGCCAGGAAGCCAGCATTCGAAATTGACAAATGCTTGTTTGAAATAGGTACTTTTAACCAGTGTGAATTTTTTCTGGTTTTTTTTTATGTATAATCTGGGTGTTAATAGAATGTGATTGTCTGAACAATTGTCATAAGTCTCCAAGGAAGGAGTTTTCTTTTTGTAACATCTATGTTGGTCTAATAAAAGTTATTAAACCATTTGCTTCTGCATCATCTACACAAAGGACATATCTCCCTATGAACTGTTCCCATGATTGTATGCTTCTAATATGTTCCTTGAGGCACCATTGTCTTAGTTGGTTGTTTACATTCTTTATCTTTTGTTCCAATGTTTGTGTTGCTCAAGGTACGGGTAATATTTCAGACATAACAGTCTCACATCCTCTATCCTTTAATAGTTTATATATGCTTTTATACTCCTCCATTATTTCATTTTCATTATGATGACTTATATTATTAGTCCTGGCGTGAATAATTACCAGTGGATGTTTTCCTGCAGAATTCAGGATACCAGGTATCATTCCACTTACAGTACATCTTTAATGATAGCCCTTGAAAGCTACAATTGGCTATGTTTTCTTTGTTTCCATGAGTCATGAAGTGGTCAGTGTACTTAAAACTTAATCATGGAATCCCCTAAAACAAAAATTTGTCTCGGTTTTGCCATACTAACTTTCTTTTCCAAATTTATGTTTGAGCTAGGGCATGATTCACCTATATTTACATTATCTTGAGCTGTACTATCTTCCTTTTCCTCGTTTATATTAGAGCTGGTGCTAGCCTCATCTTCATTTAGGTTTTCTGAACCATATTGAATATGTAATTTGCCCGTTCTTCGACATTGTGTATCAGAGTCATTAAAGGAGTAAACTGATTTTGTACTTCTACTGAGAAATCCTTTTTCCTTCTTTCTACATCTTTTCTTTTTTTGGGTCATGTCATTGGTCACGTAGCACCAATCATCATTCTCTTCACTCTCTCCAGGCCTCTTATTAATAGTTTCATTAGCTGTTTACCCATTGGAGTTTCATTTTTTCTTTTTTTTATTCTATTGGAATTTAATCTCTAATTCTAATCCAAATATTATATTTTTGAAATCCTTGATTTCCAGGCACTGAACACATATTAAGGGACGAAAATCTCCTGTCAGTTCATGGAAAATTTCTTGAATGAATTGCATTTGACACCTAAATTACCATTTTTCAGAGCTACTATGGTGTCATCCATTTTTTTGGTCTTGTTTTAAATTACTAAGTCAACTATGACAGGTAAATAAAGGACTAGAGGGATATATAAAGTTAGGTAAAGCTATTTAACTAGTGCCTGCTAATTGATTTATGTGTTTGCTATCTTCAGTTTTTATTGGTTGGCACAAGTACCATAAAACACTTAACAGGAAAGGTATTTTAGCAAACTGACTGAGTGTACTCTCTATGTGTAGTTAGTAGTAGGTGCCCTCACCAAAAAAACTAGTTTAGTAAGTAATCAGAGTGTTTCCACTTGAAAAATGGGAGACACTTCTACTTAATGTGTATATTTGTAGTAGCTTCAGCACTAGACACACACACGATGATGAGCAGATATTTAATTCCACTCCCTACCAGTTTTAGTGAAACAACTGGCCCAAATACAAAACTGGTTACCTCCATTTGACATGTCGGTGGTGTAGATATAATAGCCTACTATTCCTGCAGTCCCTGCAGACACCTGTTGAGATGTGCTGACATGCTTATCTCAGCGTGTGTCTCTGCACGTGCCCGGCACAAGCTTGCCTCACTTGCTGCTGTTTACTAGATTTGTATCACATGACCGGGAAGAGCATCTCCCAGGTCACTCCCTCATTGTGTAGTGCACAAACCAGAGAAATATATAAAAAATCTAAATAACACCTGCATTCCAGTAGAACTAGGGTGTTACCTTTAAACAGTTCAAAGCTGTAATTTAAAACACTTGAAAAGCCTGTCTCATAGGTGTTGTAGTCCTTACTATAAACATTCGAGGACTAGAAAGTCCTACCACTTCCTGGTCACCAGAGTCATTCAGTGACCCTCCCACACTGAGCTAAATTCATGACTTGAAGTAAAAAGCAGATATATTAATATATAAAAAGCTGCCCGGTTGTTTTACAGCAAGATGGTGTCTCACAACTCCTCACAACAGCTTTCTCTGAGCCCCGCTTAATATCGTTTACTGAATTGACATCCTGTGACCTGGAAGTGTATCACCCAGGTCACTACCTCAATGTGTAGTGCACAAACCAGAGAAATATTTACACTACCCCGCCTCCAGCTTGCGAAGCATGGTGGGGCTCCACACTTGTGGGTTAGAACCAAAGCCCTTTCTTTGCTATTTCTCCCATTAGGTCTCTGAATGGCCTCAGGAACAGGCACATCCCAAATTCAGACAAATGCACCCCATCTAACCTGTACACTGTTGCTTGATCAAATGACATGTCCTTCTGCTGAATGTGTACCCCCCCCATTTCAATTACTGCCATCGCCACCCTTCTGTTCAGGTGCTTTCTTACCTTTTCAATCAAGCTTACATCCCTAACTCCCTGCCAGACCCTCCAAGAGGTGATCTCGAACTAGCCAATGATCACCCCCAGCCACTACCCCTTGATGTTCTCTAAGTTCCCTATGATGGTCTGCCCCAGCGCTCCTCACGGTGCCTCCCTAAATCATTGCCCACAAAGTGGATGAGAATGCAATTTGGCCTTCTCTATTGAACCCTTAGTTCATCCAGCAGGGGCAGCAGCTGGGCCCACCTCATGCCCCTGATGCCTTTCCATTTCACCCTGGTGTGCTCCATGTTACTGCATAACTGTGTTCCTCTGGCTGTGGTGGCCACAGACCTCTCTGCCCAGTAGATGAAGGAATGCCCCACTATCCAAATGTTCCTCTTGCAACCTGTCAATGGGAAAGAGAAAACACTGTGAGTTGTGTGATCAACACCTGTCATGCCTCCTGTAGCAGCTGGACCTCCAGCACCTAACCTTTTTTAATTCCTCCACTGGAACCTCTTTCCCGGCAGCCTCTGAGGCTGCCCCAAACTAGAAGGAGTGTGGGGCAAAATCCACTGGCTCTTCACCTGTGAAGGCTATGGCCTTCCTGAGCACCCCTTCCCCATGGAACCTGGTGACCGGGGAGCCATCGCCGTGGTGGAACAACATCCCCCAGCCACTCCTTGAATGCCTTTGTATGCCTCCAAAGCAGACACCGCACAGCTGGAGGTCTGATGCTGCTGCACCAATCTCACCCTGGTCCCTCTCCCCCTTTGGTCCATTTTTGACCTGACCAACGTAATGACCACTCTATCCTTGCCCCAGAACACACTCTCATGCTGCAGTACCAGGTTGGCCACAGCTTTGCGCAGGGCCACTACCTCCCCCACTCAGAAATCCCCCACTGCCATGACTACAAAAATGACCCTGAACAGGGTGCGCAGAAGAACACACCTGCCATGTCAACTCCATGACCCTAACCAGCAGTTGCCCCTTAATGGGGTGCCTCCCATCCTTCCTAGTGCCCTGTCCCTTCTTCCAGCCCGCGACCATCCTTTTTACCATGCTGCTGGCCAAGGCATCCTCCCACCCCCTGTCCTGACACACCCAGCTGATGCCCGCCAGTTGCACTACCACTGTGGCATGGCCCAGCCCCTCTTCCCACTTCTCCACTATGAACCTCCTTATCTGCACATCCTGGGCTGGTTCATTTTTGTCCCACCCATGTTTTCCCCCTGAATTCTTGGAATCTCTCCCATCTGCCTTTGTAGGCTCTCAGGGAGTTGTTAAGGCTAGGACCCATGATACAGTGCCCTGGCTGTATCCTGCCAATCTCCCACTACTGGCCTGGGATCTTCGTCCTGTGCGTTTCCGCCTGTGGCACCAGCTCCTGATATCTTCCAAGCTGTAAACGGGAAAGACTCTCTACCACTTCATTCTTAAGCCCTTCCACATGCTGTGCTTTGAAAGACAAATTCATTTGCAGTCCCAGCAATACCATGCATCATAGGATCCTGCCCATTCTATCCATCTTCCCACCCTGTCTATTAATGACCTCCACCACCTCTTTATTATCACACCAAAAAAAGATGCGCTTACCCCTCATCCTGGTGCCCCATTCCTGCAAGGCTACCCATATCAGAAATATCTGAAAAAATGTGATATCCTTAAGTATCCTGCTTGCCCTCCACTGCTCCAGCCATGTCTCTGACATCCAATTGCCCTGAAAGTATGCTTCCATTCCCAGAGAGCCTGAGGCGTCAGTGTACAATTCCAGGTCTGAATTTCACTCACACTCGTCTTGCTAGAAAGTTACCCTGTTGTACCTGTCCAAGAACTCCTCCCACACCTTAAAATCTTCCTGAACCCCTTTTGACAGGCCCACCCAGTGGTGTGGTTGTTTAGCCTTTCCTGTTGCCTTACTCAGTCTCCTAGTGAATGCCCTGCCTGGGCTAATGGCCTTACATGCAAAATTATGGTGCCCCAGCAGTTGCTGTACCTGTACCAGTGGCACCCTCCTCTTCCCCATTACTTGGGACAGCAGCGCCCTGAGCAGGGCCACCTTGGCCCCGGGTCGATGGAAGCATCCCTGCTGTATATCCACCTCTAACCCCAGGAATTCTAATCTACGAGCCGGAGCTCTGTTTTTCCCTGCACCAGCGGTATTCCTATAAGCTGGCACATTGCCTTGAAATCCCCCAACATTTTCTGCGCCTCTGCCCGCATCTCACCAATGAAGAGAAAATCATTGAGGTAAGGCGCAATCCTCTTATGCCCATACCTGACACCAATTACCCACTGCACCCAGGAGCTGAAAGCCTTGAATGTAGAACAGGCCACAGAGCAGCCCATTGGCATGACCTTATCGAAATACAGCCTGCCCTGGAATTGGAAGCCCAGAAGGTCTCAGTCTGCCGGACTGACTGGCAATAAACGGAATGCTGACTCTATGTCCGTCTTTGCCAACCACTCCCCCTCAACTGCCCTGATCAGGGTTATGGTCTGTTCCAATGAGGCATAGGACACTGCCCTGAGGTGTTCTGGCATGCCCTCATTCACTGAGGAACCCTCCGGGTATGGCAGGTGGTGAATCAACCAGAACTCCCCCTTCTGTTTTTTCAGCACCACTCCCAGTGGGGACACCCAAAAGTTGTTGCATGGGGGGGGGGATTTCCAAAGGCCCTTCTACCCGGCCTGCCTCTATTTCCTTTTGTATCTTGAGCCGAACTACGTCCTCCTTCCCCTTCACCGACACAAGGTTTATGGCCCTCATCCCTACCTCGCCTCCCTTGAAAACCCAGTGGGAAACCTTCCCAAAACGCCTCCCTAAGCAGTGTCCTCCCCTTTCCATTAGGTTAATCCCTCGTCCACTCCTCCACCATGTCTACTGATATGGGTGTGTGTGCCAGTTCACAACCTCACTGCCCTACTGCATACGTGCTTTTAATTCCACCCATAGTTGTGATTGTAACTGCCCCTGTTGTGTCCCCCCGTCCCCTGCCCTGCCCCCCCTTGGTCCCCCGGAAATGACTACGTGGTACTGTCCCCTCACTCTACTCTCCTTTGTCCCCTCACTGCCTGCAGCTGGATGCCGGGTGTGAACTCCTGCACTTCGTATAGATGTGTCGTAATTTATAGTTACTCCAGGTGCTGGAAGCCCTGTTGAAGCACCAACTGGTCTTAACCCACGGGCCAGGAGGTCACATAGAAACATTGAAGTTGATGGCAGATAAGGACCGCAAGGGCCATCCAGTCTGCCCATTTCTTTTTCTACCTTATGAAAGTGAAATCAGCCTTTGCTCTGTCAATGGCCTATCTAGTCATAATCATTTGTATTGCTTCCTTATGCCTATCCCATGCCTGTTTGAAGCCCTGCACTGTACTCATATCCACCACTTCCTGAGGTAGGCCATTCTGTACATCCACCACCCTTTCTGTGAAAAAGAACTTCCTCACATTACCCCTTATTGGCCTCCCTCTTATCTCATGCTGTGTCATCTTGTCCTGCTATTTTTCTTATATTGAAACATGTTAGACTCTTTCACCTTATTAATGCCCTTAAGGTCTTTGAATGTTTCGATCATATCACCTTGCTCCCTCCTTTGCTCTAGGGTATACATATTGAGCTCTGTTAATCTGTCCTCATATATTTTCTTTTTTTTTTTTTCTTTCTATTTTTATCCCCCTAGGGCCACTGATCTGCCTACCTTCACGTCCTGGCATCGCACTCAGGTCTGTCCAGCCGCCATCCCCTCGGACCGTCTTTCCGACAACCCCATTAGGCGCCGCGGTTTACCCCCGCGGCTTACCCCCCGCGGCAGGGTGGTGGGGAGCACTCCCTCCGGAGCTCAACCCACCTACTCAGGATCTGGTATTACCACGCACCCAGGTGCCGGGAGAATCCTGCGCAGAGAAGGCCATCATGCCGCGCGACCAGTGCCCTACTTTTCCCTTTTTCACTGCCCCAAGCGGCGGCGTGTGGCCAGCGCCAATGGCCGCGAATGTCTTGCGTCCGCCCACATTCTGGCCAGAGTATCGAACCCGACTGCTATGCTTGTGCTCCCGGTAGCAGTAGAACCCCGGTCTCCACCGGGGGTCCCCCTTGCACCAGGATGCCCCTGGATCCCCACCCCAGGGAAAGGAGAGCAGCCGACCGGGCACTCAATCCTATTCCCTCCCTGCCGACCCCCAGCACCCGGGTTCATTCCCGAACCCGGGTCGCTGCGTGACGCGAGGTGTGGCGTCCAGCGCCTCAACCCTCAGTGCCACCGGGCCGGCCGTCCTCATATATTTTCTGATGCAGTCCCTGCTCCATTTTGGTTGCCCTTCTCTGGACTGCCTCAATTTGGTTAATGTCCTTGTGAAGGTGTGGCCTCTAATACTGCACTTCTTTCCCTGCCCCCCCCCGAACACACCCCCCTCTCCTGACAGGGTTCTCACCCACAGCTCGGAGTGGGTGCAATCCCAGCTCAAGTATCCGTTTGTTGCTATCCTCTTCTGAAATGGTTTGTCGTATCTTAGTCACCCATAACCTACTTTTGCATTGTAAGCGTCCCTAATGATAGCCATATATGTGAGCAGTGGAATTGCTAGGTCCAGTTGCTTTTCCAGTACCAACACACTGAAAATGATGAAACCTGCCTGCAAATTCTCAATGGTCTTCCCTTTGTACTTTGGCTTTTCTCTCTTATGCCCCACAACTGCCAATGCCACTGCCATCTCCGACTTCCCCACTGACTTTTTCTGCTCGTACTTCCTGGCCGTGTCCTAATCTACCAGGCCAAAGATGTTGACATACTCCCCTTACCAGATATTTTCTTTCGGTGAGGCTGGTACATGGTCCCCCAGTGTAAAGCCGGGGGGCCCTTGTATATTTTTTTGCCCCAGGTCCCCATCCCACCCCCTTTTCATTTTATGGCTTGCAGGGCCTGCTCTATCTTCCCTATCATCTCATTCCTCATGTTGCCCAGTAGCCCCTCCAAATACTATTTCAATTCACCCTCATTGGTGATATCAATGCCATCCTTACCCCCACCTGGAGCTGCCCCATCTGGCTGTGGTATGGGCTTTGGTGCGGGTCAGGTATGGGTATGGGATCTGGACTTGGCTCCACCCTTCTGGGCTTCTTCCTGGCCTTGCCCCTTAGTGGGCGTTTGTCCCTTTCCTTGCGTTTTTTCAGCACTTCCTCCTCTACCTCTCTCCACTTGGCCACCTCTACTAATTTGGTCATTTGGCTCATCAACTTCGCCACCTCTTCCATCATCTTTACACTGGTAATTGGGGTCCTCTTGGGTGCCATCGTCCTGCCTTGCGGAGACTACTGCCAGGAAAAAGCACACCTTTGCTTGTCCCTTGATCCCCCTTGGTGGAGCAGTACTGTGAGACACACAAATTTAAGCCCCTGCATCCTTGGGCCCCCCCAGGAGCCCTGGCACACCCCACCACCAATCCGCCTACTGGTGGATTCTTTATTTGCATGTGCTTTCTGTAGCCGGGCTGTCCGTTTTCCCCCACCCCCCCCAATCGTGTTTCTTCATGTTCACCCTTTTATTTAATTATTTTTTTTATTTCTATTATATTTCTTTATGTTTTCTTTTCTTTTCTTTTTTTTTTTTTGGTAGCGGAACATCTCTCTGGGCTGCTCTGTTACTTGTTAACTTATGGCCTTAAAGCTGGCCCACCCAGCTGCTGGCCCAGTAGAACCCCTGCTGCAATGGCTAAGCTATCTGAGACTCAGAATCACCCCCATACCTCTGCTGCTAAGGCCTGAGAAATTGACTGGGCCTGTTTCAACTTGCGTATAGGTCACTAGGCCAGAGGGTTTCTTTGAGCACGCTCCACCTCCAGTAACTAGGGAGCACAAAAGGAAGCTGCTATCCTATCACCCTTGAAGCACCGCAAAAGCGCTACATAATGGGATGAAAAACCCCACTTTCTACAGATTGCAGGTGTGCTGAAAGCACCCCCAGTTCCCCTTTTAACCCACCTTGCTGAATGATGTTGGGGGGGGCATTGCCTCCTGCCACTCTGGCCTGTCCACCCACTGCCTGATCTGGCATGCTCTGTGTGCCCCCTTGCCTCTCCAGCTCGCCTGTACCCCTTGTTGCTTCCCCCAGTTCAGAAAACCTGCCTGTTCCCCCCCACTTGTGCTTTTTTCTGCTGTAGCCCAGGCTGCATCTGAGCCTGTCTATGTCTGGGCCTAGTCCCCCTTACTCTCAGAGATGCTGCCTGTCACCACATGGCCCTCAGTATGCACATCTTCCTGTGGCCTGAGATAGCTGTCTGCACTGGGCCATACCTCCGCTCTTGCCACCACTCCGCGGCCGATTGGCAGGCCAGGTAACCAACAGACAGGCCTTCAGCCCTTGCTTATCTCCATGCAACCTCTTTCTTTCCTTTTTCCTCTCTGTTATCCTTTTTTCATTTTTTTCCTTTTTTTGCTTTCTTTATTTATCCACCTTCCTGCCTTCGGTCTCCCCTCCTTCAGACTGCTCATATCCTTTTTACGGACCCCCTTGCCCCCCCGGATCTACCCCTAGAGTGCTTCTCTTCCTCCTCTCCTGCACAGCAGGGTCTGTCCCTGGGAATTTGTGGTCTCTTGGATGGAGCTGTCTTCATCTTAGCTGAAGGTTTTCCATTTCTTACTCCCCCTATAGCCCGCGCCCTGGGATGCCAGCAAAAGGATGAGCGAGCGTCCAGAGAGGTGACGTGCATACGCATGTCTCTCTCAAGTGCCTGTCAATGTCCCCCCTCCCCGGACTCCATGAATGGAGCCACGAGCCCCCTCCGGCGCCAGTGCTCCCACTGGCTTTCTCGGGGTTGGCATTCCACCCCTGAGGGAGGAGAGCATCCATTGGGATGCTCAATCCTCCCTCCCCGGCCGACCCCCACCGACCAGTGTCCATTCCCAAACCTGGGTTGCCGGCGTGGTGTGAGGTGTGGCATCCAGCGCCTCAACCCTCAGCACCACCGGGCCATTTTTTTTTAAAACAGCCGCTGAGGAAAGCATGCCAACAAAACTCCCAATAAATGCCTCTGCAATCCTAAGCTTACCAAAATGACCCGGCACTGCCTCCTCCCCTCAACCGGGGCCCCTACCTCCAGTAAAACCACTGGCAGGCCCCTGACCGCATGGCCCGTCGCTCAACACCAGGATATCTTTCTCGCTGCCACTTCTGCTCACGCCATCTGCCTTCCCCCCTTCAGACCAGGGCCCCGATCTCCAGGCAAACCACTAGCAAGCTTCCACCCAGGTGGCTCATGGCCTAATGTTTGGACCTCTTTTTTTCACTGCCACGTGCTCAACGACTGGCCTTGCAAACCTAACTTTGGCAACTACAGGTGCCCTGCCACCAGGCTAAAGTCACCAGACAAACCAGGGAAGTTTTGTGGAGACAAGTAGAGAGGAGTAGTGCAAAGAAGAATGAGGGCTACTACGAGAAGCATGGTCAAAAAGTCGTAAGTTGGATTGTAAGCAACTGCCTACTTAAGTATTTGTGTTTACTAATTTTTCCTTAATATTTTCCCCAGCTTAAAGTAGGAACGATTGTGGGCACAAGAGGGCAGAGGAGGGCAGTAGGATATCAGCTAACAACAGCCAGAAAGGGTTAAGTTTATGGTCCAATGAATGTGCAGTGTTGCGGGCAAAGGAGCATTTAAGGTGACCTAGGGAGGGGTGGGGAGGGCCGAAAATCTGAAGTCCTGAGCCGTTCCTCTGAGCTGAGCTGGCCATACCTGAATGCTTGGCGAAGGGGGGCTTCAGGAGGGAGAATGGAGCCAAATTTCCTCAGAGCCGTGGGGAGCTACGGGGGTCCGATCCCAGCCACGGCAGCGGTCACCACCCGAGGGGGCAGTTTTAGGCATGCCTGGGGAGAGAGCAGAAAGCCAAATTTTATACAAGATCCTCTTCAGGCAGACAAAAGAACACAGATTGTGTTCAAGAATTGGGGGGTGGGCCAGCTAGGGGCTGGCGCAAGAGGTAACAAAGGGCCAAATGAATTACCAGCCAGAACAAAGGCAAAGGGTGTGGGACAGAGTCCAGACAGGTCTGGGAGCACAGCAATCTACTTCGTCAGCAGAGTGCGTCCCATTAGCCCAGGACCTGAACACCTCTCATGAGAGTCTCTTTTGTTCCTATTTTATATTATTATTTTTTTTTTGGTCTCGTAGCCCCAAATGGGCTTAGTGATATGCAGGGTAAATGCACAGATTGCCCACTTTACAAATTGATTCCCTAGCAAAGGTTAGCTATTATCAAGTTGAGAAATGAAAGCCTTATAGCAATAAAAGCAGAAATTAAATAATGCCAACAGTAGAAACACATGAAGACCTACACTAAACAAATTGATGCTGCCAGCATGTCTAACATTTAATGTGAGTCCCAGGAGAAGCGCAAGCCAACCAGGAAGCTGAATCCTAAGGCAGACAATGACTTTCAAACCAAAAAAGCACCAAGAGTTCGGCTCAAAAATCTGAAGTCCTGAGCCATTCCGCTGAGCTAAGCTGGCTGTACCTGAATGCTTGGTGAAAGGGGGCTTCAGCAGGGAAAGTGGAGCCAAATTTCTTCAGAGCCATAGGGCACTATGGGTTCCGATCCTGGCCACGGCAGCACCAACATTGTGACCTAATTGACTGTGATGTCGCTAGTAACCAAAAAGGGCCACGCTCCTGCTGTTTGATTTGATAACTTGTTGGACATATATCAATAAGACAACAGGGCTTGTGATGTATCAGTTAGTGAGGTCATATGCTGATGATGTAATGGGAGGGGGTGGGGCATAGTGGAGTGAAGAGAATGTGGAGGAACTTAACAAGTACTTCTGCTCCACTTCATTAGAGAGAAAAACTGACCAATGCTACAAGGGAGCAAAGGAGGTAGCAACAGGAAGGGCGAGTCAAGGATGGAATAATACAAGTGGACAGGGTGCATAAGGGCCTAAGGGCCCTCAAGGCTGAAAAATCACCAGAGCCAGACAGAGTGCACAATAGGGTCCTAAGGTAACTGGCAGAGGAACTGGTGGCCTCCCCTGGCAGACCTGTTTAACAACTCGCTGGAGACTGAGAGTGTGCCCCAGAACTGAAGAACTGCACATGTGGTGCATCTCCATAAAAGTGGATGAAGGAATGATCCAGGGAACAAAAGACCAGTCACTCTGACTTTAATTGGGGGGGGGGGACTGATGTAGACTATCGTAAAGAAAGACTGGTCAGCTTTCTGGATGAAAATGGGGTACATGATGAAAAGCAGCATGGGTCTGTATCGTGGAGGTTCTTCCAGACTAATCTAATTGACTTTTTCAACTGGCTGACCAGGACAGTGGACAAGTCTCAAGCAGTTGATGTTCTTTGTCTAGAATTCCACAAGACCTTTGGCTCTGTGCCTCATAAGAGACTGGTCAGGAAGCTAGAAGACCTGAGGGTTGGGGCCAGTCTTGCTAGACTGGTCAAACATTGGTTGCAGGACAGAAACCAAATGTAGGTGGTTGGGGGATTCTCAAAAGCTAGCCCAGTGATCAGTGGGGTTCCACAGGGCTTGGTGCTCGAGCCAGTGTTGTTTAACATCTTCATTAGTGACATAGCAGATGGGAACAGAGGTAAAATCTGCCTGTTTGTGGATGACACTAAGTTCTGTGGGAGGGTGGACACAGAGGAAGAGAGACAGAAACTCAGGGAATACCAGTCTAGGTTAACGAAGTTGTCTGGCATTTGGCAACTGGGGTTAAATGCTTAAAAGTGCAAAGTTATGCACTTGGGAGTGAGGAACTCAGAGACCAAATACTGACTGGGTGGTACACAGGTAACCAGGTCAAAGGTGGGAAAGGGCCTGGGGTAATCATAACGAGTGACCTGAAGCACTTGGCACACTGTAGGAGAGCAGCAGCAAAGTAAACTGAATGCTGGGCTGCATAGCCAGGGGAATAATCAGCATTAAGGTGGAGGTCATACTTCTGCTATACAGGTCACTGGTGTAACCACACCTAGAGTACAGTGTGAAGTATTGGTGCCCTTATCTTTAGAAAGATGTCAACATGGTGGGGACAATCCAGAGAAGGGCAACTAGGATGATTCATGACCAGCAAGGCAACACCTTCAAAGAGAAGCTCAAGGGGCTCTCTGGTGAACAGAAGGGAGAAGGGGGACATGATCAAAACCATCAAGTTCCTTAAAGGTCTTAACAGGGTGAGCATTGAGGACCTCTTCAGTCTTAGTGGGAATAAGTCCTTTAGTGATCATAGCCTAAAACTGGTGGGGGGAAGATTTAGGAGAGCAATGAGGAGGCACTGTTTTACTGAGAGAGTGATGGCCAGGTGGAACGAGCTGCCAGAGGAGGGGCTAGCTTCAAGAGAAGATGGAACAAAGTGAAAGGGAAACTTGGTGGATGGTGAGGGATGGTGAGGAGGTACTTGAGTGGGGTCATGGAGAAATGGGGGGGGGGCAGGCATGCCCCTCAGCAAACACAGGAGAGACCTACACACTCAAGCAGACTAGATAGACTGTAAGGCCTTGATCTGCTGGAATACTCATATGTTTGTATGGGAGAAATAGAACTCGATATGTCTGCTTCTAGGTAAAGCAATGCTGATCACATCACACACAATACTATCAAGTAGAAAGCAATCTAATGAACAAATATAACCTGACAAAACACTTCAGAAATAAAAAAGTAATAATGGACTACTTTTAAAAATTACTAACATTTTCTTAGAGGGGTGGTAGGCACTACCTGCCGGGATGGGAGTGTGGGGGGCCACTAGATCACCATGGTAATAATTACATAATATTATACAACTGACCGGCAGATCAGGCGGGGGGAGGGGGCCACTAGATCACAAGGGAAGTTTTACAGTAAGAACTCTTACGGGCAGATCGGGGCTTGGGAGGACATGACCCACTTCCATGCTCCTTTCTGAGGGCGCTACCACCACCCAACAGCCTGGTGGCTTGCGGTATTCTGGGTCGATGCACCATGTGTTTCACCAATGCCTCGGGCTTCAGGATGCAGGCTCAGGGACCATGTGCATTACTGAATTGAGCATAGGGTCCCTAACGCGAGGGCTGTTAGCACATGCAGCCATTGTTGCAGCCTGCACCCACCCTTTGAAAATCCAGCCTATAGTGTCAACCTGTGGAAGAATGTGAAAGACCATGTTACAGTCATTAACTAAAGAAATGAATAAGCAGCCCTGTAATGCCTATGATCTGGTTTCTTATATGGCATAACTTATGAACAATTGTAAACAGAGGACAGGAGTATCTATGGCTTACAAGAAATCTTTTGATTATAAAAAAGTTTTAGGTAAGCTTCAGCCTTTTTTTCTTTCTGAATGAGTGAATACTCCAAATACAGGCAGTATGTACTGCTGCTGTTAATCTTTAGCAGAATTTGTTCCTTCTGCCTTTTGACACAGTACCTCATGTTTCTTGGATAACTTCAGCAAATCAATAATGAACCATGCAATCAGGAATATTTGATTATTTCTTTTAGTGAGAATATGAATATTGCTGACCCTTAAATGCATTATAAATTAACTGTCAAGCCACATGTGCTTCTAAAATCATAGTCAGTTTGTAACATAGAAACATAGAATTTGATGGCAAATAAGGACCACCTGACCCATCTAGTCCACCCATTTTCCTACCTACTATATAAACTCCAGATCCTATTTGATCTGTAGCCTACCTCCTCCTTCCTGCCACTAGTGTTGCCTTCTGCCTTTCCCATGCATTCTTGAATTTGCTGTTTTTGGCCCCACCATCTCCTCCGGAAGGCTGTTCCATGCATCAACCACCCTTTCTGTGAAAAAATACTTCATCATTTTGCCCCTGAGTCTTCCCCTCTCTAGCCTCAAATTGTAAACCCTTTGTTCTTGCCCATCTCCTTTTCTGAAAAATACTGCCCTCTTGAACTCTGTTGATCCCCTTGAGGTATTTGAATGTCTCAATCATTTCCCCTTTCTCCCTCCAGTCCTCCAGAGTATACATATTGAGTTCTCTCAAACTCTCCTCGTATAATTTCTGGTGTAGCCCATGCACCATTTTGCTGCCCTTCTTTGAACTGCCTCCTCCAGTTGTATGTTGTATGTTTTTTGGGTGAGGTGAGATGTGCGGAGCTGTTTGGTGGGATGAGCGCATAATTTGGATTTGCCTTTATTCCTGGATGTTGTCTTTCCTGACATTGTTATGCTTGCACTGTGTTGAACCACACTATTAATGTTTAGCAATTTTTCACCTGAACCGAAGTTTAGATATATTGGCCCAGATATTCAAAGGGGTTGCACCTGGCGCAACTGAGCTGCACCAGCGCAACCTCAGAAATGCACCCAGGTGCAATACTAAAAAGTGGACTTGCGCAGTGCAAGTCTCAATGCACCGGGGCACAAAGACAATGTAAGCGGTGCATCTCCAGTGGGCGTGCCCATGCATATGCAGCACATCTCAATATTCAGCCCGGGATGTGTGGCGCATATGCTGGCACAACTCCTGAGATCGCCCGCTGCCTGACTGCCTGAAAGTTGAGCCCAAAAATGAAGGCCCAAATAGGGAGCCACCCACATGTGGGCTGCTGTAGTGCAGGGCGCAACACAGCTGCTGCCAGTCATGGGTGACTCCCCCCACCCAGAACACCGTCCTCAAGCACCCACATACCTCCCTGGCAGTCAAAAGGCACTCCCTTCCTCCCTGTAGTGGCGAACACCATGAAAATATGTTTAATTCCTCCCTGGTAGTCAAGTGGCACCACCCCTACCTCCCAATACCCCGATCACCAATGTACATAAATGTACACTTTCTCTGGTAGTCTAGTGGCACCATCTGTCCCACCCATAGGTGCGCCTGCTGTACAATGTAATTTACTATTCTGTGGTGGTCTAGTGGTAACCCCCAACCCACCCGTATCCCTGATCACCAGTACGTGCCCTATATATAATTCCCTGGTTGACCAGTGGCACCCCCCACCCCAACCATACAGGACCCCAGCCACCCAGCATCCCTCCCCATCATCGGCAGGCAGCTGCAATCCCGCCCGCTTACCACCCAGCTGCCCGCTGAATGACAGCTTACAGTAGCAGCTGTAAGCCCACTGGTCCACACCGTGGACCAATGGGCTTGCAGTGCATACTGTAAAAGTCATTCACAAATATGTGAATGAACTTCAGTCACATATTTGTGAATGACTATCACTGTGTGGACCAATAAGCTTACAGCTGCTACTGTAAGCTGTCATTCAGCGGGCAGCCAGGCTGTAAGTGGGTGGGATTGCAGCTGCCTGCCAGTGATGGGGCGTTGGTGGGCAGGGGTCCTGTGGGTGGTGGGGTGAGGTGCCGCCGATCCCAAGGAATTATCTAAGACACTTGCTGGTGATCGGGATAAGGGGCAGGGTGGGGGTTACTAGACTACCAGGGAATAGGACATGACATTGTACGGCTGGTGCAGCTATGGGAGGGGTGGGGGGAGCCACTAGGTTCCCAGGGAGGGTGTACATTTATGTACATCAGCGATCATGGCATTGGGAAGGAGGGGGGTGCCACTAGACTACCAGGGAGGGATTGAATAGATATTCAACGTCGATCACCGCTATGTGGAGGGAGGGGGAATACCACTAGACTGCCAGGTAATTATTACATGTTTATTCTACAGCAACTGCCACTATAGGGAGGGTGGGGGGTTACCACTAGATGTCTTCTGGGGGCACCGCATGCTGTGCAGGGTGCTGGGCACAAGTAGTTGGCCTGCCCTGCACAACTCATGCAAATGGGGCCATAATGGAATGCAAATGGCCCCAGTTGCACCTTGCATACTTTATGGGCCTATTTGCAGACTGCTGGCTGAATATCAGGAATTTGTACACAGCATAACTCTGTTGTACTGGCACAGTTCCCATGCCTGGTATTCAGCCCTGTCTGGGGGGGGGAGGGATGTGTCAGCGCATCATATTTGAGCAGTGTGCATTACCAGATATATTCAGAGGCAATGCACCATTGCTCATCTTTGAATATACCCCTATGTTTCTTCAGTGCAACAGAGTTGCACTTCATAACCACATGCACAAGTGCGGGGTACAACTCTGAATATCAGGGCCATACTGTATAGTTTATCAATTTTTAATCTTGACTTCTTACCTTTCCACAGAAAACTTTTTGATAATTTTTTCAAACTAAAAAAAAATGGTCATTTAAAAGTATAGTTATTGTTTGAAATAAAAAAAAAGAAATTTAGGTAAGGAGTTCATTTTTATCATGTTTACTCTACCAGTAAGTGTTAGAGGTAATGTTTGCCAGTTGTGTAGATCACTTTTTGTTTGGTTTAATAGGAGTTCAAAATTGTAAGAATATAGTTGCTTATTGTCCCGGATTTTCCCCTTTTCCCCCACAAAAGACAAACCACTTATATGTTGTTGTGCTCAGATTGGCAATTAATTTATTGTATATCATATTTCCATTTCCATTCCCTTCATCATTTATTAATGTCTTTTTATAATTGTATTAGTATTGCATCCACATATCAGTTTCTGATCCTCTCTCTCTCTTTTCTTCTCGCTTTCCCAGGTGAAATCCTGGGTGCCTTCTTCTTCTCTTTTCTGGTAGGTAATGGTGAGAACTGAGACCACTTTTTGTCCTTCCGTATCCTCTTCTTCTCATTATATTTCTTTTTTATTCCCCCCTCCTCCCTTCCCCCCCCCCATTTTCCCCATAGCCTGTCTCCAGCTTGCATTGGATGACTGGCCTTCCCCCTTTAGAATTCCTCCTCCCCCTTTTTTCAATCTCCTTCCTGTCTCCTCCATGCCTTGATAAATCCCATCATTTCAGTATTCAACATATCTTTCGCTAAGTCTGACAGGTGCACCCCATCTGATCTGTAAAAAAATGTCTACCAATTCTTCCACCCCTCGCAGAATTATGTGGACCCCTATGCTCCTTATCAATGTGCCTATCCTTCTGTTCATCTTTCTCCTGGCCCTGTCCACTGCTACATGGCTGTGTGCATGCCTCCATACCCACCTTGGTATCATGTGAGACCAGGCTATGCCCACTCTTGGCCACCACTCCCGAATCTTCCCCAAGTCTTGCTTCACCTGCATATACACGTCCACCCATGGCTTCCTCCCAATGTCATTGCCCCCCAGGTGTATTATGATTAAATCTGGGATGGGCCATCACTCTTTCATTTCTCTCAGGGTAGGAAGCAATTGTGCCCATCTCATCCCTCGGATGACAGGCCACACCAGCTTACATTGCCTGACATTCTGGTACAGCTGTTTTCCCCCAGCCTTTCTCTCCACACTCCTTTCTGCCCAGTAAATGTATGAGTGCCCTCAGATCCAAACTTCTGTAGTCCTCCCTCTACCTGTAGAATTCAAGCAAAACATACATTATAATTATCGGTAGGCCTTTTTTATTTCTGCTATGTTCCCCACTTTTCTTTCTTTTATTTTTTAAAACAACCATAAATTGATGTGTTAATCTCAGTCCTGTAGCACCTGAATATACCTTGTATAACTGGCAGACTGCCAGCACCCCTTTTTCAACATACTGTCCACTGTTTCCCCTGAAGCTGCCCACTTTGAAACAGTCCCTATTCAAAAGGAGTGAGAAGAATAATTGCCCGGGTCCTCACCCAGAAACTCCATGCCTTTTTTAAGCATGGCCGTTACTTGGTAAATCGTCACTTTCTTCCCATCCCCGTGCACAAACAATCTCCCTTTTTTAATCCCCCGCTCTGTGGCATACACCCACAAAGCCTTTATTGGGCATACTACCCATCTATGTGTGCCTTAATGGTTTCCACACACCCATTCCCCTCCTGATCTGTTTTCGACCTCTTGATCATAACTTGTATCTCATTCCGCCCTAGGTTTATGTCCCCCCATCCAAGCCCCCCATCTTCCTCCTCCTCCTGGCCATGCCCTACTGTCTCACTCACTCGTAGGGCCCCTGCAAACGTTACTAAGTAGATTGTGTAAAACAGCTGAGCCTCTTCTCTGGACATGCAAATTGCCAGGAGTACGCTCCTTAACTTTGCTAGCCAATGCTCCGCTATTGGATGCCTACCATCCATAGGCCTCTTGTTCAACCTACTCCACCCTTGCATCATTCTTCTTATCAACATTGATTTTGTAGGATCCTTCCGCCGCTTCAGGCTACACACTAAACTAATCCCCGCTAGGTACACTCCCATCGTGGTGTGGGCCATTCCTCTCTGCCATTGGTCCACTGTAAACTTCCCTAGCTGCTCCTCAGTAAGTGGCCCACTTACCTCCATATGGTGTTTTTCTCTGAATGCTTGCAACGCTCGCCATGACCCTTCATAGGCCCTCAAGGTCTGTGGTGCCCAGGAGTTACGAAACAGCATTTCAGCTCCCTCTTGCCAATGTCCCAGATGTTCATTGGTATGGGTGTTTTCCGCTCCTCTGCTACCGGTGCCAGCATCCGGAAGTGATCCAGCTGCAGACGGGAAAGGCTGTCAGCTAAGATATTCTTAACCCTTCTATATGCTTGGCCCTAAATGACATATTCAATTGTAAAGCTCTCAACACCAACTGCCTCAATACCCTCATGACCATTTCAGATCTGGCCCCCCTGTTGTTCAAAACTTCTACTACTGCCTTGTTGCCACACCATAATGTGACCTTCTGATTCTGCAACTCCTCTCCCCACACTATGGTACAGGCCAAATTAGGCATAATTTCCAACAGTGTAATGTTCTTTACCCGTCCATCTCTCACCCAATCTGATGGCCATGGTTCCGAGAACCATTTTCCCCTCAAAAGCCCCCCATCCCAAACCCCCCCACCGCATCTGTATATAAGTCCAGATCAGTGTTGTAAACCCATTCATCCTGCCAGAATGAGCAGCCATTGTAGCTGCTAAGGAATTCTTTCCATACTTTGAAATCTTCTTTTACTCCCTTCATTATGTCCACCCAGTGGTGTAGTCTGGTGACTCCTGCTGTGGCCCTCACTAAACGCTTAGTGAAAGCCCTCCCTGGTCCAATTGTCCTACAGGCAAAATTCAGATGCCCCATTACTTGCTGTACCTGACATAATTGCACCCGCCTCCTGCTCGTATGTACCAGGGTGAGGTCCTTTAACTTCGCTACCTTGCTGTCTGTTAACCGAAACACCTCACTCAGTGTGTCTATCTCAATTCCCAGGAATTCTAACACCTTACTGGGACTTTCAGTTTTATCCAGTGCTAATGGTGGCCCCGCTTTGTACACAATCCTTGAAAACTGGCAAGCATCCTCTCTTTCTCCCTCCATACACTGCCTATCAGCAGAAAGTCATCCGGATAATGTATGACCGTCTTGAACCCGGTTTTCTCCTGAAATATCCACTGCAAACAGGTGCTGAATGCTTCAAAAGTGGCACAGGCTACAGAACATCCCATGGGCATAGCTTTGTCAAAGAGTACTGGCCCCCCACTTTAAAACCCAATAGATCCCAATCCTCCCTTCTAACTGGGAGCAATCAGAATGCAGACTCTGTGTCTGTCTTGGCCATCCATGCATCGGGCGTTGCCCATATAATCTGCACTGCCTCCTCTAATGTGGCATAGGTAACCCTGCTGTGCTCCTCACTTATGAAATCATTCACAGAGTCCTCCTCGGGAAATGACAGATGGTGAATCACCCTGTATTCCCCACTTTGTTTCTTGGGCACCAGGCCCAGTGGTGAAATTCTCATATTCCATGATGGGGGTTGGGTACGGCACTTCTACTCTGCCTGCTGCCCTTTCCTTCTCTATATTTCCCTTCAAAATGTCCTCTTTTCCTTTAACAGATTCCAGATTGTTAGCCTCTCTTGCCCGTCTTGGGCCTTCGCGCTGCAGCGAAAAACCTGTCCTAAAACCTTTATTTATCATTTTTCACTAGTTCCCTGTCTGGGTAATCTTTTATCATCTCTCCCATGCCTCGATCTTGATGGGAGTTCTGGCTTCTAAATTGCTCTCCTACCCCCACCCCAGTTTCTTGACCCCCTACCCCCACCCAGCCTCATTCCTCCTCTGATCAGTATGTTTTGTTCCCCCTACCCCCATATCCTTGACCTCTCGACCCTCTACTCCATGCCTGGCTGCTGCTGCAGCCCTGGCCTTCCCAAAAGGGCTGCTGGCCTGTTACCTGTCCCTCCCCCTCCCTGGTCCCTTGTGTCCATGCTGTCCTGCATCTATTTGCAGGGTGGGTTCCCCCACATTTTGAGCATGCATGCATGCCAGAACCGACATTGGGATCATGAGCAAAATGCCCTGTTATATCCTCAGCAACACTTCTGGGGTATTCCCCATCTTTTTCCTATCTCCCCTCCGGCATGGATTAATCCATTACATAGTCTGTCCATAAGTCTAACTGCATTGTGTCCCACCTCACATCCCCATATGTTGCCATCCTTTGCCGGAAGAACTCATCATAATATATCCACCCACCCCCTTGCCTTCGCCCTTCTGATAATCAGCAATCACGTAATAAGGGATATGCCCAATTCTGGCTTCTTTTCCAACACTATCACTGAGTACATGGCAAAACTTATGAACTATCCATCCCACATCTTCCCTTTTGTAAATTTGTCCTCATCTTTCTTGCCCAATAAAACCGTTGCCGCTGCCATCTCACTTTTCCCAATATTCTCAGTTTCCTCATATTTGGCTGCCGCCTCCCTACTCACTAAAGCAAAAATGTCCACATACTCCCCTTTCCATGTTTTTTTCTTTTGTAGCCAGTGGTACATGCTCCCCTATCCTCATTCCTGGGGTTCCTATCTCCCTTCTTACTTTTCCTATGTTTTTCGTCCCCTTATCAGCTCCCTTTGTTGTTTCATTATCCAATCTAATCTCTGCTAATGCTGATTCCATCTGCCCCAAACACTCTGTCCCAAGGGCAGTAATAATTTGTCCTATGTATTCCTTAAGACTATCTTCCACTGTCCCTGATAGATTACCTGTGGGTTTTTCATTTTTCTGTAGCCTGTTGTCATCTAGATGCTCCGGCCTGGTTTCCTGTGGCAGGATGGCTGGTTAGGGCATTATCTGCAGGGGGAACCACCATGTTTGGAGGATCCGGACTGGGTTCCACTGGTGGGAACACCACTTGCTCCTGGGGAGGTACTGTCAGCTCTGGTACACAGGTCTGTGGTGGTACTGAGCTGACCTCTCAGGGAGGCACTGCTGGTGGTTGTCCCCTCTTCGGACTACGTGGTCTCCCCGCTGGTCATGTCCCGCCACCCCCTTTTCCCTTTCCCACTTTCCGTTTCTCCTCAGATCTCCCTGGTTCCTCTCCTTCCACCATCTGCCACATCTTGTTGGCCTTCTCCACCAGCTCCACAATAGCCTTGTAGGCATATTCCTTTGAGGGCCTGCTCTGCTTTGGTGCCATCCTCTCTCTTGTGCCTGTATAAATTCTGTTAAAATTGACAAAACATTTTTATTAATGAATCGCCCTGCTCAGCCCCTCTCTCCTCTTTTTTTTCTTTTTTTTGTGCCTGTGTGCCATCCCCTGTATGAGGACTGCTTCACCACCATAGGCCATCTGAAGCCATGCCGCGTGGCTCCGGTCCCACCTCGGGCCATCCTTCCCATGGCCCCTTCTCTCCTTCCATTGATATCTCACCTGAAATGGCCCTCTTGTTTTTGTTTTTTATTTATTTTCACCACTGAGGCCCTGGCCTGTCTGGCCCACCCTCTCTTTTTCCTGTACCCACCATCGGCTTCTCCCCCCTCATGGCCGCCCAGCACCTCTTGTGCCAGTTGCTGCATTTCGTGGCCTTCTAGACCTATTCAAGCCTTTCCCTGCATGCCCCCACATGGTCCTGGCTCCTGGCCCTTGAGGCCTGTTCGTTCTCCCCTTTTTTGCCCTCATAGCCTTCAGCTACGCTGCACAGCCTCTCAGCCTAACCCCCCCTCACTCCCCTTGAGGGCCCTGTGTGTCTACCGGCTTTCCAGTGTGATATCTCAGTGGCTGCATCATGGCCCACAGTCCTGCTTCCCCCCCACTGCCCTTTTAAAGGAACCCCCCCAAATCCCCTTTCTGTAATTGTCCAGCCACGTGGTATCCTGCGGCATCTAATGTCACCCACACGACAGTCTCACACATTGTGCTTTCTCTCCCACCCTCCTGTTCTGATAGGCCTCCCAATCTGGCCCTTCTGCATCCAATGACCACCAGATTTAATTGCCTACTGCCATGCCTAAATAAATGAAAATGCCACAAGGCGCTTCTTTCTCCAGTGAGAACACGCTAACCCTCTTGTTCCACTAGACCTATGCTTCCTCCACTCAAAGCTTGCATCAGCTAGATTCTCCCTCCCTGAATGCCCCAAAATAACAGAAAACAGTAATAAAGGGGTAGCCTTTCCCCAGGTAACCAGCATTTTTTGCTCGCTCCACTGCTTGTTCCTCTCCAAAGCTCACTCAGGTCGATTGTTCTTCCACCTAGTTTTTTACACTTTCCTGATCCTATCGTGTGCATGCCCCCTTTTCATCTCAGATGACTTTCATTCCAAACTCCAAATGCTAGCAGCCTCTCTCTATGCCCTCACGCAAGGCCCCAAATCTTACCAAACCTAGCGGTATGTGCTTATGGCATGCTGTACTGTGAACATATCTGCCCTCCAGCTCTCTGCGATGCAAATGGCCACAATTCTCTAAGCCTGGCATTGCTTGCTCCCCACAATTCATTTTATAAAGCATATCTGCTCCTACTGAGCCACCCAGACAGATGCAAGTGGCCACAATTCTCTAAGCCTGGCATTACTTGCTCCCCACAATTCATTCCTTAAAACATATCTGCTCCTAATGAGCCACCTAGACAATATCAATACTCTTAAAGTACCACATTCTCTTTTTTTTAGTCTATCGTCGTATTGCCTTTAGTCTTACCTTCTTGTAACTCAATGCACAAACCTCAGCTTCACTCCAAGTTCCCAATTTGACCAATCTGACGTGCTGCAGTTTCAACGTATAACAAAACTACAGCAAAAGTGGCTGAACCACCACTATGCTGGCATTTTTGTTCCCCCTTTTTGCCCCTCCCCTACCTGCTTGCTTGTCTATTGTCCTGTCTCCCTGGTCCCTCCCCCTGCCTTCCCCCCTCCTTGCCTGAGCAAACCACTTGTAGCCCAGGGGAAGGGGTGCACCAAGACAACTTGGTCTGCCCCTTAAAGGGCAAACTCCTTTATTGTTGTTTAGATAAACTCCCAGATATTTTAAGGTGGTGGGTTTCTTTATGTCTGGAGCATGTATTAAATTAAATGAGTCAGAGTGATTTTTGGATTCTAACAGTTTTGTTTGCCCCAGTTAATCTTATATCCTGACAAATTACCAAATCGGTTTAGTTTTTTTTTTAATTCATGATACATTTTATTGAGATTTTCTGTATAAATTAAGGCATCATCTGTGTACAGATTTATTGTGTGCTCAGATGTGTCTATTTTTAGGCCCTGTATCTTTTTATTGCTTCTAATAGCAATGTCAAGTGGCTCAAATGCTAGAGAAAAGATGAGAGGGGATAGTGGGCATCACTGCCTGGTGCATCTATGTAACTTTACGGGGATAGATAGTTTGCTGTTTGTTCTTACCCTAACAGTCAAATTTTGATATAGGATTTCCACCCAGGTTCTGAATTTGGGTCTGAATTTCAAGTGTACTAATTGTTTTGTTTTTTTTTCATTCAATTTTTATTGAGAGTTTAAAGTACAGAGAACAAGCCACAACATTCAATACCACATAATTATAAGCTTATGACCGAACATACATTGGCTCATTCTCCCCCCATGCCCCCCTTCCCCCTACCCCCACCCTCATTACCCCCACAAGCCCAGCACAGCAATATACCTACAAGGGTGCAAATTTACATACTAGTAAACAAATCATCAGTACTATAATGCGTATAGAGTATGAAAGGTTTCCCAAATCTTGTTAAATTTATCCAGTCTACCTGTAAGACTTGCAATAGACCTCTCCGTTCTGAGGTTGGCCAGAAGTTCCTGGAGCCATTCCACATAATTTAAGTTCTCTGAGTCTTTCCAATGTCTAAGAACGATTTTCTTAACAGACAGAGATCAACGCCATATAATACTTTCTGCATACTAAAGTAATGGATGACAGATCCCCTAGAACACAGATTTCAGGTGTAAACAGCTCAGAAATTCCTAATAGTGGATCTGCACTTTGTCTGATAGTGGACCACAATAATACCACTCTGGGCATTCCCAAAAAATGTGCAGGAGGTTTCAGTTCGTGACCTACAGCTGGTACAGATCGGAGAGGCAGAAGACCCAGCTTTCATGAGTTTTGTGGGGAATAATAAATATTATGCAGGATTTTGAATTGCGTCAACCTGAGTCTATCTTGTAACATAAATTTATAACAGCAATACCAGATACGGGACCAATCAAGCTCCCTACCTGGCAGAAGTGACTGCCAGTAGGCTACTGGGGCAAGATTGTCGGGATACGCCGAGGCAAAGAAGAGGTTATATAATTTAGAGACAGCATGGGGCAGCCCGGCCACTTGTATTAAGGAGGATTGAATTCGATCCTGAGCACCTGGAGATGGGGTAGTCCCAAAAACTTGCAACAGGACATGCCATAACTGATAGACCTTGAATATAGCCTTACCCGGTATCCCAAACTTATGCATAGTATCCTCTGAGGAGAACCACCGCATATCAGCTGAAATAAGGTCTTCCACCTGACAGTTTCCTAACTGAGGAAGCCAGGAGGGTGACAAAGGTTTATTATTAATTTGTATATTAGGATTACCATAGATGGGCTGTGAAATATCTCTAACATTATCATACTTGAGAAAAGCACATAGCTGCATATGAGCTTTAATTGAGGCTGCAATGGGAGAGTTGCTAAATGCCTTAGGGAGCAGACGTAGTTTAGTGTGTAACATCGCTCTGGGGAGGTAACCAGACTTTTTAATAAGGGTTGTTTCTATCTTTAACCATACTGGGGTATACCCCGAGCAGGCTGCGAGTTGGTTAACTGTCAACCATTTAAGATACTTACTGGCCTGACTGGCCCAGTAGTACAGCCTAAGATGTGGAAGCCTTAAACCACCTCTTCCCTTTGGGGCAGCGACTTTGTGATATGCCGTCCTTGCTTTCTTGTAACCCCATAGAAAATTGGAGAGCATACTATGCACTCTAGTAAACCAGGACATAGGGATTACCATATTTAGCATGTTGATTGGGTAGAAAAGGAGGGGAAAAACATTCATTTTAATCAGGTTTATCCTGCCCCAAAGTGAGAGAGGGAGAAGGGACCACCTATGAAGATCTTGGTCAATCTTCTGCACCAAGGAATCTAAGTTTAACTGCTTAAGTCGGGACATACTTCGCAACAAAATAATACCTAAGTATTTAATGGAGTCTGCTTTCCACGACAAACCAAATGAATTGATTTCATGTTTATTGACACTGTAATTGAGAGGGAAAACCAGGGTTTTATCAATGTTAAGCTTGTAGTTAGAGACTGTACTGAATTCTTCAATTATTTTGAGGATTGAGGGAATGTATATTGCTGGGTTAGAGATCTGAAGGAGGAGGTCATCCGCATAAGCCGCAACCTTTGCTTCATGTCCATATATTGGGATACCCAACATGTCTTTGGCCTTTATTAATCTTTGAATTAGAGGCTCAACATAAATATTAAAGAGTAGGGGAGATAACGGGCATCCCTGCCTGGTTCCAATGGAGAGTTTTATCAGAGCAGAAGTTACCCCATTACAAGTAATCCTGGCTGAAGGAAATAGATATAATGAATGGACCCAGCTCCGAAATTCTCCCAGGATACCAAAGGCCTCCATCGCTACAAATAAATATTCCCAATATATTCTGTTGAAGGCCTTCTCTGCGTCTAGAGAAATCAAAGCCATTGGAAGGGGAGCATCCCTTGAGGCAGAGAGGACATGAGCCAGAGTCCTAAGGTGGTCAGCTGATGATCTACCTTTCATAAATCCGACTTGTTCCTCACCTATTATCGAAGGAAGCATTAAGTTTAATCAGTCTGCAAGTAGTTTAGTGAGTATTTTAATGTCTTGATTAAGTAAGGAGATCAGCCTATAACTAGAGACCTGATCCCGTGGCTTGTCAGGCTTGGGTAACAAAATAATTAGTGCCTCGAAGAGGGAAGTATCTGTTGCTTGCCCCAAAAGGAGAAAGCGGAAAAGAGGAAGCAAAATGGGTACAATGTGTTTAGAAAACACTTTGTAAAAATTAGGGGTGAACCCATCTGGGCCGGAGGTTTTATCCGCTGGGAGGGAATTAATCACCCTTTCTATTTCCATTTCAGAGATAGGGGAAGTTAAAGTGCTTTTTTGAGACTCAGTAAGAGATGGCAGTTGCAGGTCCCTCAGGTATGTCCGCATATCCGCCTCTACAGGGGGGACAGGCATGGGACCGTATAGTTCCTGAAAATAACTGGAGAATTCTTTTACTATCTCTGAAGGTGAGGTTTTGAGGGAATCATCTTTTGGGGAATGAATTGCAGCTATGAATCTGTTAGATTCTTGTTGTTTCACCTGCATGGCTAGCAGCAGTCCTGCCTTTTCTCCTTGGTCGGTATAAGCCGCATTTGTTTTCAAAACGGCATATTCTACTTGCTCTCTTAATATACTAAGATAAGCATCCTTAAGCTTAACTAGTTCTTGCCTAGTATCCTCTGGGGTAGCAGGGGAGAGAGTAGCCTCTAAATTTCTGATCTGATGCAATAATTGGACAGCCTTCTTTTCCTTTTCTTTTTTCCTTTTAGACGTGATCCTGATCATAATCCCTCTCAAATAGGCTTTGAGAGCACTCCACTCTATGTCAGGACAACCCGTGGAGTTGTTATTAAGGGTCATAAACTGCTGGATATGGGATACTATGTAGGTGACCTTTTCTGGCTCTTTTAGGATTTGATTATTGAACTTCCACCTGCTACCCTTTTGGGGCAGGGATGCTATCGAAAGTTGACAGGTAACAGCCGAGTGATCTGAAGGTGGGCCTGAAACAATGTTAGAGTCTACAACCCCCAGTAACAAATTTTGGGATATTAAGATATAATCGATTCGAGATCAAGTGTTATGAACTGGCGAGATAAAGTATACCCTATTGCGGGATGAAGCACACGCCACACATCGTGACAGTGTAGTGGAGTCAAGTAGATCCTTGGCGTCGCTGGCAGGAGAGGTCGTGACTCAGATTGTCCTGACCTATCTATCGTCTGGTCAAATACCAGATTAAGATCACCCCCTATAATTATCGGAAAATCATGAAATGAGTGCAACAATTCCAGGATTTTGATGAAAAACCCTGGTGTATCTATATTTGGACCATAGACGCTACCCAGAAGTACTTCCATCGTATACAGTTTTCCTTTAACAAATAAATATCTACCCTCAGGGTCAGGGATAGTTTGGAGAGGCTGGAAGTGGATAGATCTGTGAATCAGGATCATGACCCCTTTACTCTGAGTGGTGCCCTATGCCATAAATACTTGTCCCACCTGCGGACGCCTCATTTTATCTGCTTCAACATCTAAAAGGTGTGTCTCTTGCAAAAACATAATTTCTGCTTTGAGCAGGTTCAAATGTTTCAGGATTGAATATTGTTTGCTTTTCTGTCTGGCCCCCTTAACATTCCAGGAGATGCAATTAAAATTTCTAACCATTTTTCTATATGTGATTATAGACTATCACAATAAAGCACCCATACCTAAATATAGTCTCCGTAGAACTAACTCCTAAGTTTATGCTGTGCTTATCCACCCCCGCCCCAACAAACCATTCCTTCTCAATACCCACAGATCAACCCCCGAAAGAAAACCCAAACCGTATAATACCACCCATTCACTTCCCCCTCCCACCCACACATTGCTATGTACATGATAACCAGCTCACCAAAACTACCGCCTGCCCACCCCCGCACCCATCTCGCTATTAGTAAAGTAACCTATTACTACAACTGTCTCCTTGCTTAAAGGAAGGCAATTAACTATATTGAAAATAAAAATAAAATTTGCATAAAGAACCTCAGTATCTCGAGGTAAATAACCTTATTAAGGGGTGGCAACAGTAGACCCTCTGCTTACAGGAAACCCAGATACATTAAACCCTGTCTCAGGGTGAAACTTTAACCATTATTTCACCAAATAAAAACAAGAGTACTGAGTTAGAACAAATTAACAATGAAGATTGTCCCCAGAAGAAATTACAGCGCTGCAAATCTTGTTCATTCAGACATTTTGCCAAGGATCAAGCCATAATGCCGCAGTGGCATAAACAGAACATCACACGCAGATTTTGGCGCCATCTAGCGACTACTGGGCTGTACTGCACATTGGAATTAACGCAAAGTGAAAGGCAACAAAACGGCACCAAAACAACAATGCTGTCCAAAAATGCTTCAACCGCAAATACTATAGAAGTGCCCCATATCTTGCACAAACCGTGGGAAAATCTTCTTAGAGAATCACATCCCAAAGCCCATAAAAGTATCCAGAGTCCAAAAGGGGGCCTCTAGCAAAACATAGAGGAAGCCCACGGCAACAACGTCCTGCAATGCAGCTTGACCATCTCGGTTGGATTGTCGAGGAAGGTTACCGTAGGTTCTGAATAGCCCATCTATAGCCTTGGCCAATTACAGGACAGGGACATGCAGATTTACATAGGAGAATTGATCTAGGTCTTAAAAGCCAAGTTCTGCTCCCTCCCTGCGCCAAGATTTATTGGGCAGTAGAAAAAGCCAACAAGCTCACTTCCCTGGCTGAAATTATGAACAGGGACTTCCAATCCCAACTTCAAGGAGAACGAAAAAGATCAGGGAAGGTGGTTTTAAGATCAGCCGCCGCAGTCCCAGCATCATCGTAAGCCCACCAGGAGCCCTCCACGAGCACCTGCAATTTAGCAGGGTAGTTCATCTTGAATTTAATTGCTGCCGCTATTAATTTCACAACTATGGGGTGATAGGTGGCCCATTTCTGGCGCACAGATAGGGGTAAGTCCTGTGTAATTCTAATCTTGGCCCCTTCCCATGCAAGCTCTTTGATTTTCCAGGTTTTGGCCAGAAAATGTTGCTTTTCTTGAAAGTTTAAGAAACGAAAAATAAAGGATCTGGGGGCAGCACCTTGCGGCAGCATTGGGCTGAGTGCTCTGTGGGCTCTCTCAATGGTGTAGTCGGATCCAAACGGCGACGGGCCAGCTATTTTTGCCACAAATTGCTTAGCAAATTTAACTGGGTCAGAGCCTTCTTCACATTCCGGAAGACCGATTAGTACTGCGTTGTTGTTGGCGACTCACGGCCCTCCAGATCTTCAGTTTTACTTTCCAGTTTGGCTACTCGTTGCCGGAGGGCCACCACTTCTGATCCTGTTTGATCTTGCTTACGCTCCAGAGAGCGAATAGAGGCTTCATTATTGGAGGTTTTCATAGCCAAAGACTCGACAGTGCTGGAGATAGACTTGATTTCCTCTAAGATCGACTGCATCTCGGTTTTAAAAGGTTGGAATACCTCTAAGAATTTGGTTAGGGTAAGAGACTCTGAATCCATGTTGCTAGCACCGGAATGTATTGTAGAAGAGGCCCTGGTCTTCTTCGGGGCCTTCTCGGGAGATGCAGGGGGAGTGTGTCTCGGCAGATTTTTTTTCATCTCGATTTCCATTTGTTCACCGCAGCCCAAGTACCAGGTTGCAGAGAGGTTACCCCAACAAATAAGAGGTATTACTTGCTATAAATCCAGTACTAAACAGTTTAGACTAAATCGAGGGGCAGGAGCTCAGGCAGGAGTATGTTACTCGGTGCACTGCATCACATGACCGTACTAATTGGGTTTTAATAAAACCCCATTCCAAGTGGTCAAACACTTTCTCTGCATCTAATATGAGTATTGAGAAGTTGGAATTTTTATATTTATTAATAAGATTTATAGTTCTTCTAATATTAGCTCTTAATTCTCTACCTTTTATAAATCCATTTTGATCCGGGTGTATAATATGTGGAAGGATAGTATCTAATCTATTGGCTATCATTTTTGTTCATATTTTACTGTCTGCATTTATAAAAGATATGGGTCTGTATGAGCCAGGGTTGGTGGGATCTTTGTCTTTTTTTTACATAATAACATTTTTGCTTCTTTAGCAGACACATGTTGGAATTTGTGTTTCAGTATATAATCATAGCGATTTTTTAAGTGAGAAATAATCAGATCTGAGTAACTTTTATCAAAGTCTGTTAAAATGCCATCTAGGCCTGGGGCTTTACCATGTGCTATGTTTTTAATTGCTATTTCTATCTCTGTGGTGGTGATTTCCTGTTCTGAAAGGGCAATATAGTTATCTTGTAGGGTAGGTAGTGGAATTGTTTGCAAATATAAATGTATGTCCTATATATCTGGATCCCCTTCTGTGGCACAGAGCTTTTGTTAAAAGTTTTCAAACACTTTGTTTAATTGAGATGGTTCTGGGATTAGGTTATCTTGTTCATCCTTTATTTTGATAATTGTGTTGGCTTCTTGTTCCTTTTAAAGTTGCCATGTGAGTATTATATCCAGTTCATCCCCTGTGGCATAATATTTTGAAAGTGTCTTTAATAATTGTTATTCAGCTTCTATAACAGAAAGTGTGTTGTATTGGTTTTTCAATTTTAAGTTCCTGTAATACAATGACGTATTTGTTTATTTGGTACATATTTTCTATTTGTTCTATATGTTTTTCTATTGTGTTCATTTTTTGTTTCCTGTCTTTCTTTTTTTTCAGAATTATATCCTATTGAGACCCCTTTAATATGTGCTTTGAAAGCATCCCATATTGTGGTAGCTGGAGTCCCGGTAGATATCTTGTACTCAAAGAACAATGCAGTTTCCTGATAAATTTTAATATTGAATTTTGAGCCTTTAAGTAGAATAGGATCTAATCTAAATATATATGATGAATTTTATTTTTTCAATTTTAATTGTCAGTGTGACTGGTGCATGATCTGATATATGAATATTTCTATATTTTATATCTTCCAAACTATACATTAATGTTTCTGGAATTAAAAAAAAAATCCATCCTTGAGTAGGACTGATGAACTGGTGAAAAATATGAGTATTGTATAGAAGAGGGGTAGACATATCTCCATGGATATATGAGTTTAAAATCTGCCATAAATTACATTAATTTTACTGTAGCCAATTGTAACTTTTTCCCATGACAATTTGATCTGTCAAAGCTATTATTTAAAACTAGATTAAAGTCCTGCCAAAAATAATCAGTGATTTGAATGTAGATGCGATCATAAACATTGTGTTAAAGAAAGTAGGTGAATTTTTGTTTGGGCCATAGATGTTTGCTAGCATGGGTAAAGTGCCATTAATCAAAATTTCACAGACAGTATAATGACCATTGATGTCAGATATATATCTGTTTATTTTAATACTATACCTGTGTTTTTTTTTTAAATATGGCTACCCCTCTAGCATTCATTGTATATGGGGCACTTATTCCTTGACCCCATTTTTTGGAATAAAATATAAAGTCCTCTTGAAGAAATGTAGTTTCTTGGAGCATTTCTTGGGATATTTCTTTGGGCAGATGTGCTCCACTCTAGCTTAATAAAGTTAGCAGCAGCTAGAATTAAGGGACCCGTAACAGCCATATTAAATGTATCCTATAATAAGGGGGTGGTGCCTTTAAAATGGAAAGAATCTAGGGTAATCTTCATACATAAAGGAGGAGATATGAAAAAAAAAAGGAGGAGATAAACTTAGAATTTTGAGATATAGGCCTATCTCATTGTTGATGGTATTGAGTAAGACGTTGGAGAGATATGTGTTCTGCCAGTTGATGGTTTACCTAGAGGAGCATGGTCTGGTACTAGATCAGCAACATGGGTTT
This sequence comes from Neoceratodus forsteri, assembly GCA_016271365.2. NCBI lineage: Eukaryota > Metazoa > Chordata > Ceratodontiformes > Ceratodontidae > Neoceratodus > Neoceratodus forsteri. The sequence continues at coordinate 835,242,360 of CM057451.1, forward strand.
AGAAAGAGGAGTTCCACCAAGATAGTGCTGGAATGGTTCAAAAGTTATTTAAGAAACTGGGTACAAAGAGCTGGGATAGATACTAAGATATCTGCACTATTGATGGTTAAGGCAGGCATCCCCCAGGGATCAGTGCTGGGTCCTTTATCATTTACAGTATTTGTGAATGATTTGCCCACACCTTTCTCTTGGAGAAATAGCTTGATGTACACAGATGATGCAGTAATATGGGAATCTGCACCGTCAGTTATAGAATTGCAGCCATCTCTACAGATTAATTATGATATTCTGGCTTGGTGTCTTGAATCAAACACGTTAATTTTAAATGCAGTTAAGAATAAAACCATTATTTTTGGATCCACTCACAGATTAGCAAGGGAAAAGAATAAATTGCAGTTATGTGTGGAAGATGGGAAGGTTCTCCCAATAGTATCTCTTTTTAAATATTTGGGTGTAATGTTGGATTCTTGTCTAAGTTTGGTCTGTCATATTGATTAGGTGGGTAAAGAAGTGAACCAACATTTGGGCTTCCTGTATCTAAATATGGGTTTCTTAACTGATGAAGCACATTTTCCTTATAGCTAAACAGTTATTAATACTTACACTAGATTATGGTAGGAGTTTTTGGGAATATACAGTTATTTATAACAATGTTTGCAAGTTTGCCCTTAAACGGCTCCTGACACAGTTCAGGCAACTTTGAAAAAATGTAACATTCAGGCATAAATGTAGCATATATTTCATATTTTATTCTGTAATTCTCACCATTATTTCCATATCAGTAAGGGTATTTGCATTAATATAGTATCTCTGCCTCTTAGAGCTGGCTGCCTGCCTACACTTGACATAATAATTCTGTTTATGGCATCAGAATAGGTTGCAGTGGAAAAAATTATGATATCATAAACAGGGGATTGTGATGTAATGTGTAGAGAAGCAGCCAGAGTAAATATTGTCTAGGGGACATGGATTTTGTTTTCACGAAATTGTTTTCAGTAATAATGAAAATGGAGAATTAATTGTTGAAAATATACGAAGTAGTAACGAAAATGGGATGGAGTTGAATATAAATCTTACTTTTTTCAATGTTTTCCTAATGCTGCCAGGGGCTCTTTAAAGCACCTCAATGGACACATCATTGCATATTGCATATTGCATCAAAAACTGAATGCCCTGCCCCCACTGCATAAGCTTACATTTGATGCAGTTATCTTTGCAAAAAAATCAGAACCAAAATCACTTTCAGATGCACTTAAGCCTTGGACAGAGTGTCAAAAAACTAGAAATAGTGCAATGTTTTTATTCTTAATCCCCACGTGTAAGATGGATATGTATAAGAAGGCATTCTCTTTGTTTGGACGCACTGTTTTAAATGAGTATGCATGGTTGTTTACAGAAGCAAAAATGTAACTAATTTTTAAAGTTTGTTATTTAAATTTCTTACTTTAATCAATAAGTATGAATATTTATAAAGTTAATTTTGTGAACTGATTGCACATATTGTAATTGTATTGCGATGTTCTTTATGTCAGTGGTGGCTGAAAAAGGGATGTGCCCAGCCCACTTCCTGGTAAAAAACTAAAACAGAAAGAAAGAAAGATTACACAATTGGCAGCAAATTTATCTATTTATTTGAAGATTTGTTTGCCTTTTATTCTTTCCCTCATGTGCTTAGTGTCCCATATTAATAATTTCAAAGCATTAGCCATGAATATTTTTATATGTAAAATGCAATTGAAAAAAGGTATGCCATCCATGGAATTTTTATTCATAAGTGAGGTAACTCTTATGTTACACAGCCTGTATATATAGTTATACTTGTTTGTTTGATAGAATATGGCAAAGATATTTAATTTATTGGTCATTTTTTTCTTTTTTTCCCACCACCTCCCCTCCCCTCAGTGTGTCTTACCTCCCGTCCCCACCCACTTATAATTTAAAAAGAAAACAGTCAATTGTATCTCCCCTAATGATGTCAGTATATTTACCATAGATTTGGAGCCCTTTTGTGTATCTGACTGAATTTCTTTTTAAAATCTGGTTAGTATTTCTGTTTGATTACTAGAAGGATTTGTTGTGCTAGTTCAAAATCATTTGCATTTTTATTTTGTGATTCACTCAGTGTGGCAATTTCTTGTACTTGTGCTAAATTTATGGGCACCTTGTTGTTTTTATTTTTATTTATAGTGGATACTGCTTTTTGATATCATCATTCTTGTTAGTGGAGTTATTCTTCATGCTCACAGTTCATAGATTGCACTCACACCTGCATCTGAGATAGCATTTAGAAGTACACAAACCAAAGTGGTGTTAAGATTCTTTATTCATTCTTCCACCCAACATCTGGAAAAACTGTGCAAAACAGGAACGCTGTTAGAGATGCAGAGAATTTAAATTCCACCAACAAAGTGTCCGCGAATTGGGTACTTCATGTTGTGGAGTGGGCAATGTAGAGTGCTCACTCTGCCTTGTCATTACCACTTTGTGTTAAGGTGGAATGACAACACGAAGTAAGGCAAAGTTGTTTTCAATGGACTTCGCCATGCTCTTTAGCCATAGCCAGGCAGGAAAAGGAAGGAAGGGAGTCATACAAGCAGACACTTTCACTTTCTCCTGTGCAGATGGAGAGAGAGACAGAGAGAGAGGAGTGTGTTGTTTTGTTACTACTGAGACTTGGAGATCAGAGTGAGGAGGAGATTTAAACTTTGATTTAGACCCAAAAGCTTTTTTAAAAGCTACATTTTTTTGTCTTTTCTATACTCTTTTTTACTTAATTTCTTCTTTCTGTAAATTTATTTTTCTTACCTTTATAAGTAGTTAGTTGTTTGTGTCTGTGTGACTGTGTGTGTTGTGTGACAGTGTGAGTAGTCATTGCTCAGACTGAGGGAGTGCAGCAGGAGAGATAGAGCAGGGTGAAAGAATGTCTGGGGTGGGGTAGCTCTGGGAGAGCGTGGTACTGGTAGGCGTCATACCATGCACATGCATGGTGAGCATCGCCTCCAGTTTCTGTTGGACCGATCGAAAATTCTGAGTGTCCCCCTCCAGAATCAGGACCAGCCCAGCACCACCTCCTGACTCTGACGCAATTGAACCACCACCACCACCACTTCCAGCACCAGCTCCAGCACCAGGTCCTCTGGAGCAGGCTGTACCTGTGCCCCCAGGCCCAGGTGTGGATCGCATCCCTGCTGAGCACCGTGACCGGCCGGCTGCAAGTTCATCTGGCCCTCCCTTGCCTGTGCCTGGTCCTCCCCACACCTCCATTGTTTGGCAGTTTTTTGACTGTGTCAGGAGGGGACAGCAGCATGGTCAGGTGCTGCCTGTGTGAGGTGGAGGTGCACCGTGGCCCCCAGGTGATTCAACTGAGAAATGGTGGCCAGCACACCCATATGCTCAATCACTACAAGTTGGAGTGACATGCTGCCACAGAATGCCATGCCTGTGCCTGCTGGCCCTTCTGTGGCAGAGGGTGCAACTGTGTGTGGTGGCAGCCCTAACAAGAGGAGAGCCAGAGCAGCACCTGCTGCTCCACCAGCACCCAAACCACCACCACCACCAGCAGGTCAGTCTGTAGAATGTCTGGACCCCAGAGAACTGCATGTAATGGAGGCTGACTTGGCAGTTCTCTGGAGTACTGTCAAGGAGAACAGTGAGAGGGTGAGTGCTGTCGAGCAGTGGCTGGATCACATAGAGGGACATCAGTTGCAAATTATGTCCATGCTGGAACTGCTGCTGGATCACCATGGGTTCCCACATTAGTTTTTTTTCCTCACACCATGTTCCCCCCCACACCTTCCTTGCTGTGTTATAAAATGTATTCCTCTACCATACCCAACCCTTGTATGTAATTATGCCCTTTTTTTGTTGTCTTTCGTATGCTTTACACTTTGTATGTTAAATGTGTGCATGTGTGTATGTGTATGTGTGTGTGTGTGTGTGTGTGCATGTGTGCGCTGTTTTGGTGCCTCATTAATGTTTACTTTCTGACACGGAGTGTTTGTGGAAAAGCAGACTGAGCAGTGCAAGTATACTGTGCTAAACTGCATGTGTTTAGTCAGTCTTCTTTCCTGTCTGTGTATGTACTGCAGACACTGTCCAACTCCCCAACTTAAAAACACTTATTAATGAGTACAATGGTGGGGTGGAAAAGTCTGGAGAGATACTACAAAATAGGCTTACAACACATCCAAATAACTAGTAACAAAATGAATGTTGTGATTTGTGATGTGATCCCAAATCGTGATTTTTAACTGCATTTGAGACCGTGATGATGAAGAATGTGATTCGGTGTCGACATCAATGGTGTGAGATAAATAAGGAACTGTATTGGAAATGCGAATGCCTACGGCTATACTTCCCTGATGAGCTGTACCACAAAATTCCCTGACTTAAAAACACATATTAATGAGTACAATGGTGGGGGGGGGTGATGCATGGTAAGATACTACAAAACAGGCTTATAATACATCTAAGTAACTAGTAAAAAAATTTATGTTGTGATTCGTGAGTGACGTGATCATGAATCATGATTTGTGACTGCATTTGTGACCGTGATGATGAAGAATGTGATTCGGTGTTGACAATGTGAGATAAATATGGAACTGTATTGGAAACGTGAATGCCTACAGCTGTATTTCCCCGATGAGCTGTAGCACAAAACTCCCCGACTTAAAAACACTCTTTAATGAGTAAAATGGTGGGGTGGTGAAACATGGAGAGATACTACAAGACAGGCTTACAATACATCCAAGTAACTAGTAAACAAATTAATGTTGTGATTCATGAGTGACGTGATCGTGAATCGTGACTTGTGACTGCATTTGTGACTGTGATGATGAAGAACATGATTTGTATCATGAGTGACTTGTGAACGTGCTGATGGTCCTGACTTAAAAATGCATATTAATGAGTACAATGTTCATGCAGAATTATGCACCGCACCAGTCCAGTACTCTGAAGGGAAGTCAAAGAAATAACTGTGACTTAAGCTACAGGTGGAGATTGGGACCTAAAGAGATGCAAATACACGGACAGATTAAGATTGCTATGCGCACTGAAGAGATGCAGACACAAAGGCACAACACCTAACCAGCTCAACATCAGAAATTCAAATCTGGAAAAGAATACCTTTGCCGGTTGGGGTAGGCTGTGGGGGGGGGGGGGAGCAGTATACAGCACTGCTGCAGTAACAGTCACTAGTACTAGAACCAGTACAAATGAAGATACCACAAAGAAGTACAAAAATCACACAGCTGCAGTGGATAGCAGGTTCACATTGCTGAAATTATTATGTGGCACAATAAAAGGTGTCTGATTTGATGGCATGCATCTCACACATACTCACACACATAACACGTAATGCATAGCAAATTGAAAACTTCAGTAATATAACCACATATTTTAAACAAACTAAAATTATGCACAGCTGCACCATAACAATCAGCAAAAAATGGCAAGAATTATTGAAAATATTACTGTGTGTGCATTAGCACAGTTATACAAGAAAAATATCACCAAAACAGAAAGAACTGTCTTTTTCTCCAAGTTAATTTACCTATACCACAGATACACCCCTCCCCAAAAGTAGACTTTCACTGTCACTTACTACACAAACTCAATGTTGTGCATTAACATTCAAAATCCACACACAAACAATAAACGCTCAATGATATGAGCACTGGAGGGTTTCCTACAGTCGATGAACTAAGGTTAGAGCAAAATAAAATACTAAAAAAGGCTTTTTGAATAGCTTTTAGAAGGTTTGAATCACAGAGAGCTCTCAGAGCAGACTGTCTCTTATCCTACAGCTTCCTACGCACACTACCCTGAACTGAGGCTGTGCAGAACTATCTAGAGCCCATGTGACCTGAAATCCCATAAATCACTGTAAAATTCACCTTCGGAGCTTAAAAACAAGGTAAAGTGAGGCGAAGTGCATTTTTTTTGATGTACTTCGCCTTAAGAGTTGATGGAGTAGTGGTTTGGGAAGGCAGAGTAATGCGAAGTCATTGTTTCGATGGACTTCGTGTTGCCCATTATAACGTGAAGTACTCCACTTCACTTTGCTGGGCACTCCAAATCTGCTTTGCTTGATTCACTGGAGTGGATTAATACTACCATCTCTAAAATGCAGCACACGCAGGCACTGCTTCTTACCTTTCACCAGTCAACACTGGCTTCATCAGAGATAGTGAACGAAGCATATAGGTGTGTTTAAATACACATCACCTGTGATTTCAAAAAAGTGCTGCATCCAATCACAAAGCAGGAAAATTCATCATTCAAGTTAATCAATTTCAGTTCAAAGCCTTTTGATATAAAGTGTAATAACATAAATGTATATCTTATTAAACTAAGCAAAAAGTCCAGACCATGTGTTATTTATATGTCACAACACACTGTGTTCTAATATTAAAGTTATTTAAATCATAATTCAAGTAATTAATTATAAGCACAAAATCACATTTTCTTCAAGTATCTCCTGGGGAACCTATACTAAAAACATAAAGAATGGAATAAGCAACAATGTACTCCAACTTTCTTTATCATTCTATTGATACAGTATTACTCAAGCTATAAGTGAGAAGGGAGTTTGGGGGGGTGAATGTTTGGTGGGGGGGAGACACTTTGAATTCTAAAAGCAGTCAGGTAATACCTCTATCTTCTTTTTTGCAAGAATGGATTCAGTTCAAATTTGTCATGCCCCGAGTTTGAAGATCTATTTTTGTTCTTTCTTGTTTATTACTGCTTCAACATCCTCACCTTTGACATTATGAGGCACACATTCCAAACCCACAGCTGTGACCTTATTGTTTACTCTGTCAGTAGTTTTTAATATGTAAAGCCATTGCATAGTCGCTGTTGCCATTTTTAATTGCCAGAATGTTTTCATTTAACCTCATTTGTAACTTCGTTTTCATCCTCCCCACATAGAACTTGCTACAAGTACATGTTAATTTGTAAACAACTGTCCCAGTGTTTGTTTATAAAGCTCCTAATGATCACAATACCTCTGGTCTTTTGGTTAGTAAAAGTAGTTTTCTGCATAAAAGAGGAGGTGGAACAAAATCCACTGGGTCTAGACCCCACTTTAATATACCTTTGGGTGCTGGATTTCCCTTGGTAACGTTTTACCAATTGGTCTCTTAAATTCAGGCCCTATCTGTAGGAAATCCTAAGGGGTTTTTCAAAGACCTGTGACAAAGGGCTGATACTATGCAGTATATGTGTATTGTTCCTAATGGGAAGGCAATAGTCTGAGGTTCAAGGGGTGGAGAATAACTCATAGAAACATAGAAACATAGACTTTGACGGCAGATAAGGACCGCTAGGCCCATCTAGTCTGCCCATTTCGCTGCCTACAGGATAGGCCGCAGATCCTATTTAACCAACAGCCTATATCTTCCTGCCCCCCACAAGAATTGCCTTATGTCTGTCCCATGCATTCTTGAATTCTCCCACAGTTTTAGACTCCACAACTTCCTCAGGAAGGCTGTTCCATGCATCCACACCCTCTCTGTGAAATAATACTTCCTCACATTGCCCCTGAACCGCCCTCCTTCTATCTTTAAATTGTGTCCCTTGTTCTTGCAAGTCTCTTTTCTGAAAGATGCTACCCTCTTGGACTTTGTTGATTCCCTTGAGGTACTTGAAAGTTTCTATCATGTCCCCCTCTCCTTCTTTCCTCAAGGGTATACATATTAAGCTCCTTTAGTCTCTCCTCATACAGCTTCTCTTGCAGACCCTGCACCATTTTAGTTGCCCTCCTCTGGACTGCCTCTATCCTGTCTATGTCCTTGCGGAGATGGGGTCTCCAGAACTGGACACAGTATTCCAGATGGGGTCTCACCAACTGTCTGTACAGAGGGATAACAACTTCCTGTTTTCTGCTGCTGATGCCTCTCCCTATACATCCCAGTATACCCCCGGCCCTCCCTACTGCCTTCTCACATTGCTTGCCAACCTTAAGGTCATCTGATATGATAACCCCAGGTCCCTTTCCTGTTTGTTGTTGTTACTACCTCCCCACCCATTGTGTATTCTTCCCCTGGGTTCTTGTTTCCCAGGTGCATTATTTTGCACTTTTTTGCATTGAATCCTAGCTGCCATACGTCAGACCATTCCTCCAACCTTGCCAAGTCCCTTTTCATCCTTTCCACACCTCCTTGTGTATCAACCCTGTTGCAGATCTTTGTGTCATCTGCAAAAAGGCATACTTTTCCTTCCAGTCCCTCTGCAATGCCACTGATGAAGACATTAAAAAGGACTGGACCCAATACTGAACCCTGCGGTACCCCACTAGTAACCGCCCTTTCTTCAGAGTGGACTCCATTTACAATTACCTTCTGTGTCCTGTTGTCCAGCCAATGTTTTACCCAGGCTACCACCCTGGGACCCACTCCCAGGCTGGTTAATTTGACTAATAATATTTTGTGTGGGACTGTGTCAAATGCCTTGCTACAGTCTACATAGGTCATGTCCACAGCCCCTCTCTGGTCTACTACTTTGGTCACCCAGTCAAAGAAATCTATTAGATTCGTCTGACATGACCTTCCCGCTGTGAACCCATGCTGCCTTGGATCCTGTGCTCCACTGACCTCTAGGTACTCAATTATTCTTTCCTTCAGAAGTGACTCCATCACTTTCCCTACCACAGAGGTCAGACTGACAGGTCTGTAGTTTCCTGAACTCCTCCCACATCCCCTTCTTAATCCTAAGTGCTTCCGATTGCTCAGCTTTGAACATTTTGAAATCACCTGCATGTTGCAGGCCCTCTCATCTTTCCTGTGTTCCCTTCCCTCTCCCTCCTGCTCCCTGTTTTTCCCTGCTTGGGTGTTTTCTTCACTGTGTTCCCCACCCATTGCCTCCTATCCTTTGTTTTCTGCCCCTGTCTGTTTTCCCTGTTGTAGTTTTCTCCCCTGTCCATTCCCCTGCCTCCTTGTTTCTTTTGAGCACTTCTCTCCACCTCACCAGCCATGGCTCAGTTTCTCCTTTGGTGCTTCAGGGCATGCTTACTTGAGTGCCTGACTCCTACACCGCTCCATTGCTCTGCAGTTCCTACCTCCTGTGGCAGCTCATCCTCTGTTCTCGCACCTTTCAGGACGTATTATCTCCACTGCAGTCTGAGCCACTGCCTGCACCGCAACCTGCTCTCCCCTTTCTCTTGGACCTGCTCCATTGTATTTCTGCCTTGGGTGATGGAACCATTGTGCATGGACCTCCAGACCTGTTCCACTAATTGCAATTGCTATTTCATGCAGTTGCTCAAATTGTGGACTCCTATCAGTGCATGCCTTACCATCAGACCACTATCAAGCTGATTCTTACAGTGTCTGCCTCATAGCAGACTGCTTCTCGCCACTCTCCTGAATTAAACAGACACTTACATTACCTATTTTTGCAGTCTCCTCAGTATCCCCTCCTGTGTCCCTCCAGCAGTACCTCTCAGTCTCGCTTTTGTGCTTCTGCTTCCCCCGACCCTCTGTCTGGCCCACTCATTCAGTTTCCCATTATCTGGGGAATACCACCGAAATCAGGACTGTGTTTAATCTGCTATACCACTTCACAACTGGGCTGAGCTTTTCCCCCAAACCAGGGGTGGTACAGCACCCTGAATGAGTGTTGTTCTGAACTCAGTGCCAGCGTTAGAGTTCTCCTCAGATAAACTATATTTAGTCATAATGGGTTTCCGCCCTACACGTTAAAACAACTTTGACTTCTAGTCCTAATGAAGCATTTTGGTACTAAATGTAACTCAGTACCTAGCTCAAACCAGTACTGTTACATTTATCCTGTCTCAGCTGCAAGTGAACTTGTCTTGAACCACAATTTCTATAATGCATGACTTCTCCATACAGACACTCTGGATTCTTTCCTGTGGCAGGCCTATGTGGGAGTCACTTCCAACTTGGCTCATGTGGGATCTAGCTTCCCTAGCACATACTTTCCAGACTTCTACCAGCATACCCTTAGGGAGGTCTTGCCATCCTAAACTTGGACCATGCTTATTACATTGACCTATGCACTATACTGCGATGGTAGACTGTGGGGGGGTCCTGCCATTCTTAGCTCAGACAGTGCATACTGTGATGATGGTGGACCACATGGGGTCCCACCATCCCAAACATACTCTAATCCATACCATGGTGATGGTGGGCCATGTGGGGTCCTGCCATCCCAATCATGCACTACTCAGTGAAACAGCTATGGCAGACAATGTGGGGTCCCACCATCCCACACAAACATGCCCCTCAAAGGGACCCTTCTCATGGCTCACACTTATTCTAATCATTACAGGCAGAATCATGCGGGGGTCTCACCCTCCTTTCCTTGGACCATTCCATACTATGGCAATGGCGGACCTCATGGTGTCCTGCTATCCCAATCATACACGCCCCACTAGGGGGCCTCACTCATAGTTCAAATGTATTTCCATATCATTTATAGGTAGACTCATGTGGGAGGGTCTTACCCCTTTTACCTCTGATCATGCAATCCGGCAGCCATGGTGGACCGCCATAACCAATATGCCTCACGATGGGGCATTTCTCATTACTCAAACATATTTTTCTCTTCACCAAGGCAGACCCATGTAGGGGTCTTGCCTCTCTTAGTCTGACCACCTGAGACCTACACTACAGTTCCCTCATCTGAACTCTGCATACAAGAGCCTACATGTCTCACACTCCAGCTAGCCTACATTCAAACTAGCCTGCTCCTTCATCAATTTATTCATGTCCTGTACTGCAGTTCAGCTTCCTTCCTGTTCCAGTTCCAGTTCAGGTTGCATACGCAGGGCATCTCCATGGAGCACACCTCAATTCCTAGGATATCTTGGGACATTGTCTACCTTCCTATCGAGGTTCTCAGTTGTATTCTAATGTTTCAAAGGACTCATGACATCCTCATGCAAGCCTTCCAAATCAAATCCTCCTATATGGACACAATACCTCTACTACTGTCTCTAAGACCACGTCATCACCGTTTCTCATCCAGCCAGCGCTACTCTGCCATCTCACAATCTACGATATCTCTGTCCCTTAAATTCCTATAGCCTCGGTGGACATTCCACTAGCCTAGCAGACTGCATATGTACATCTTACACCCTCCTTGCTACCTGTCATGAGGATTTCATCATCCAACCCATCTCCATGGATGGCTTCTGGCAATTTCATTTAACTCATCCAGTCATCCCACTTGGGATTCTCCTGGTTCAGCACAGCCTCCATGAGGACATTGGAAAGCTCCCCTTTCATCACATGCTTCTATAGTGGGCATCTCCAATACCACGTGTCTCTTCCCTGCAATTCAATCACTTCTTCAGATGCTCCTGCTCCTGTACTTGCTATTTCAGCTTTCGACAAATAACATCTCCAGCATTCTGACTAGTGTCCTAACCTACCTGTTTAGAAGTCTCAGTTGGCACAATTTCAGGGCTCCACGACAGACCCTCATCTCAGACTTTCATGGAAGCCCTTCACCAGTTATCAGACAGGGAAATACTACCTAATGCCACTGTCCCTAGCCTTTGCTCCCTGGATGTATCTTCATGTTCAGCTTAATAAGAACTTCATTCCTGTACAGCTATCTGGGACATAGATACCCATCTTCTCTCATCTGGACATCCATACAATTTGGATCCCCCTCCTTCTGTTGGAACCTTCACCCTCCAGAATTGATTTTCCTGCTCATTGTCAGATTTGGAGACATGACTCATTGACCATCATGTTTGGACTTAGTTCTTGGTCATAATCAGAATCAAAAGCCCACATTTAGGATTATTCCTCTCTTATTATGCCCAGAAGATGGGCAGGTCAGTAGCCATGGGTCCTCAAAGATTTCCCAAAAAGGGGTCTTTTCCTCTCTTGCGTGCTACTGGTCACACTCTCTGGAGTTGGAAGAGGCAATCACAACATCAATAATCTTTTTGGGCCTCAATTCCTACACCTTCCCAACATTCCACTGAGGGTGGGAAACAGAGAAAAGCCAAAGTCTAAGTCTATAAACATCAAGCATATAGCATTCAAGATCATACATATACACAAGCACTGAGCTATTAACCACACATTGAATAGGAAGGCTATAGCCTGAGGTTTAAGGGGTGGGGAATAACTCCTCCCACATGTACCTGTAAACAAGCTTTTAGCTTAGTGTATCTTTCCTGGTTAAAAAAAAACATCCATTTCTTAAACCTCAGCGCTTCCACTTGCTCAGCTTCGAACATTTCAGAATCACCTACAATCCTCCCCTGCCTCCTCCTCTTATGGCACTCTTATCTCACCTTCTTCACTGGGCCTTAATTCCTATACCTTCCTAGAATTCCACCATGGGCGGGAAACAGAGAAAAGCCAAAGTCTAAGTCTATAAACATCAAGCACGTAACATTCAATGTCATACATATACACAAGCACTGAGCTATGTACCACACATTGAACAATGTTTTTGAGCTCCCTGCTACCACCACCAAAGGTGGTAACAAAGGCAAGTGCTCCTTCTGAGTCTGGTGGTTGGCATTTGGTTACAAGTAAGGTTTCCCTGGGAATAGAATTCACAGTTTCTCAGGCTGTAATAATGTCCCTCTCACTGTATTGTCATTCCCTGAACTTTGTTGCAAGTTCATACTCCCTTTTATTGTACAGTTCATCAGTACCACAGTTTCTACGTAGACTCATGAACTGTCCCTTAGGCAAATTCGTGACTACATGACCCGGGGTGGCAGCTTGTTGCTAGCAACAGAGTGTTACAGTCTGTTGGTTTCTGATATGAGTCAGTCAGCATTGAATCATCACTTTGTTTCAATATATTGATCTAGAAAGTTTATCTCAGATTGGCTAGCATTTATTTTAAACCTCAGATTTTCATTTGTACTTGCAAGATATCTGACAAATGCATCAAGTTAATTTCTGTTTCCCTTCCAAATTAAAAACACATTGTCAATAAAACATTTGAAGACATCAGTTTTTTCATAGAATGGATTAACCTCAGCATTATAAACAAATTCATCCTCCCACCTTGCCAGGTATAAGTTGGCTAGACTTGGTGACAAAGTGGCACCCATAGCAGTTTCTTTTATCTGTTTATATATCTTGTCATGGAACATAAATATATTGTTTTTGAGAACCATCTCCCTCATCTCAATCAGCATATTGATGTTAATTTGTGGGAGATCAGTATGTGACAAGAGACTCTGTTCTACTGCTTGCAGGCCCCCCCATGATGGATGTTAGTATATAATGACTGCACGTCTAATGTTGCTAACCACCACTCTTTTTCTGTCTCTATCTCCTGTAGAATGGAAAGAATGTGTGTGATGTCCCTGATGTAATTCCGAGCTAGGGGGACAATGGGGCACAGAAAACTATCAACACATTTTGAAATTGGCTCAGTGAGCCAGCCTTTACTGGATACAATTCGCCATCCTGGAGGTTTTGTTAAATTCTTATGAATTTTTGGTAATGTATAAAATGCAGGCTTTTTTGGGTATTGAACTGTAAGATAGTATAGCTGCTTTGTGGAAATTAGATCATTCTAGAAGTACTCCAATAGTGTAATTTCTAGGTCTTTTTGCATTTGTTTAGTGAGGACAGAAATAAAACATTGATAAAATGCAGGTTCTGAAAGTTTTTGCTGAATTTCTTCTATATATTGAGTGGTGTTCTGAACAACTATACTGCCCCCTTTATCTGCTGGTTTTATGACTATGTGTTGATTCTGTGACAGAGATGTAATAGCTGCTCGTTCAGTGTTACTAGTGTTGCAAAAGGGGAGCCTGGGCATGTTGGTATGGAGTTCTTTTAGATCATGAGTGCAGCATTTTACAAAAGTGGAGACACTGTGATGTAAAGCAGGGCAGAAGGTGGAGGAGGGCCTAAATGCAGTCTGATTGTATAGACTGTGTGACTCAGTATTAGGTGATTCAGAATCTAAATTAGTCCCCTCTTTATTTTCAACAGCAGAATTGGAAAAAAATAATTTCAAATTTAACTTTCTAGCAAATTTCTCTACATCAATATATGCATCAAATTCAGAAATAATATATGTGGGAATAAAAGAAAGGCCCTTGCATAATACCTACCTTACCATATTTGAAAGCACATAATTAGAAATAGTAATCACTGTTAATATCTGTTGGTTGCCTGTCAGCCCCTTCCTCTTCATTTGTTCTTCCTCTGGCTCCTCCGCGTCTGCCTCTTTCTTGAATGTCAGACTCTAGATGGGATCTTGTTTTCCTGGTTCTTCTCCTGGGTAGGGGAAGCCTAGGAGGAGCATTCACTAAAAAAGGCCCTCTTTCATGATCACTATCAGGGTTTGAGGCACTTTCACCCATGCTGTAGTCTGTTGCCAAATGGTCTGTCCTTTAAAGGATGAACTGGGGGTGAATGAGGTTAAATGAACACTTTCTGGCAATTAAAAATGGCAACAGTGACTATGCAATGGCTCTGCATATTAAAAACTGTACAGACAGAGTTAACCATAAAGTCACAGCTGTGGGTCTGGAATGTGTGCCTCATAATGTCAGAGGTGGGGATGTTGAAGCAGTACTAAACAAAAAAAGAACAAAAATGGATCTTCCAACTTGGAGTTGTCAGAAATCTGGGTTTGAATGACAAATCTGAACTAAAACCATTCTTGCAAAAATGAAGATAGAGGTATTACCTCACTGCTTTTAGAATTCAAAGTGTCCCCCCCCCATCAAACCTCCACCCCTTCCAAACTTCCTTCCCACTCATAGCTTGAGTAGTACTATATCAATACTATGATAAAGAAAGTTGGAGTCAATTTGGTAACACTTTATTTTATGTGTCCTTAACTACACTCTAATTACTGTATACCTACAATGTAATTTCTATGTAAGTACAGTGTAGTTACATGTAACTGCAATGTAGTTGATAATTAGTTTCACATTAGCATATTATCTAGTTAGACACACATTTCTATGAAGTAACTACACTGTTATTGCACTGTAAATACTACGTAGTTGTTAATTACTTTCACATTTGACAGGTTTGTAGTTATACAGTCTGCATGAAGTGGTAGTTACATGTGCAACCACAACCGCTTCTCTTTTGGCACAAATTGATTTATGCTGGAAGTGTAACTACATGAAACAAATGTTGCAAGGTGCAACGGAAAAATGGATTTCAATCAATCAATCAATCAAAATCTTTATTTATCCAGACGAATCATCATTGAGCATTGCTCATTTGCAAGATGGACCTGGTTAGGTTAAACTGTTACAAACATATATGTGCAACCAGACAAGGTAATACAAAAGGTTTAAAGATTACAAAACATACAACAATCTTAGATAATCATACAGAGACATTCTTTATAAGTGAGATATTAATACATCGAACAATATATTTAATTGTCCAATTGGGCAAAGTTATTCAATGCGGAGTTGCGGGATGGGCCAGGGTGGAACACAATGGATATAACAGAACTGAGTGATGTGACTGAGTACGGAGGGATATTTGAAAACAAATCCATAAGAGACAACAGAGCATACAAGAACTAGTGTTTGAGACAATAGTGTAGAAGGGTGGCATATGCATATATTCAGTCTGGACAGAGAATTGAGGGAGTGGAAAAGGGAAGAACATGGAGGTGAGAGGAGGGCAGGACTGGAGGGACCTAAGGAGATGAGAAGGGAAAGAGTGGCAGGTAAGCAGAGTTGAGGAATGTGAGGGGACGAGAAAATGGCTATGGATGCAGAGGGGAGAGTGGCAGGGGAGTGGGCACGAAAATAGTATCAACCAGAAGGATAAAAGCGGTTTCTGTCCTGATGATGGGGGACAGGGGATAAGTGAGGGAAAGGAGAGAGTGGGGCAGAGGTGTGGAATGAGGAGACGGAGAGACTAGGTCTTGGAAGGACAGTAGATGGTACCAGAGGTTTATTTTGTTAGCGTACTGTGCATGGCAGAATGGTTTACTACGAGAGACACAGACCCAGAGTGAGAGTGGGAGAAACACTTGCAGACTTATTTGAACGATAGGGAGTATAAGCTCTTGAAGGCAGAGAAGCAGAAAGGGGCACACAGTTTAAGAGTTTTTTGATTTTGCCCAAAGTGCAGGCAGCACATAGCTTATGACTGTTTTGCCAAAGCAAGATTTGACCATAGGTACTTTAAGTTAGAGGAAAGATGAGCTTCGTAGTGCATACTTACCTATTGTATTTAAAGGAAGGCAATTAGTGATGTAATGAGGTAATGTTTTTGAAATAGCTCTGAAGGTCCAAAATGTGGCATTCCTCTCTCTTCTAGATTTAAGGGATGTCTAGCCTACAGCCTTGTACAGAGAACAGTGATGTGTGCCATGTGGGAGACCCGTAATGAATCTCAGGGCTCTGTGGTAGAGCGTGTCCAATTTTGACAAACAATAGATAGGGCGATGACTATAGATGAAATCCGCATAATCTACCAATGAAAGAAATGTGACTTGGACCAGCCGTCACTTGGCATCTCTGGTAAGGAATTGGTTGATTCTAAAAAAAGATTCCCAGGCTGTGCCTTAGTCATTTTAGTAGATCATCAATGTGTTCGATGAAGGAGAGTCTATGGTCTAACCACACTCCCAGGTACTTGAATTTTGGGACATATTCCAGTTTTTCACCTAGTAAAGTGGTGATCTGGGGTACTGGGCCAGCAGTTGCAGAGTTGGTTAAAAGGGTAGACGGAAGGAAGAGCATTGCTTTTGTTTTTTTGGCATTGAGGAGGATCTTTTTATGAATAAGTTGCCTCTGGAGAAGATTGAATTTGGATTGTAAATCTTCATAGGCCGCTAATGGTGCTGGTCGACATAAGTATAAGACAGTATCATCTGTGAACAGGTGAATACTAACCTTATTTATGCAGGAGTCGATGTTATTGATGTAGATTGTGAATAGTAGTGGACCTAGGATAGATCCCTGGGGCACTTCCCGCTGGACAGTTTTAAGAGGTGACAATTCGCCTTCAGCTTTTACTTGCTGGAGACATCCTGTAAGATATTCAGTGAACCAACACAACGATGAGGAGTCCATGCCTATGGACTGCAGGGAGAGGAAAAGCAGGCTGTGGTCCACGGTGCCGAAAGCTTTGCTTAGATCCAGAAATACAGCACAGACATAATTCTTAAGGTCTAACTCCCTCTGCCAATCGTTGGTCACTTTGGCGAGGGCCGTAATGGTGCTATGGTTAGCCCTGAAGCCAGACTGCATTGGGTTTAGTAGATTTAATGTTTCAAGATGGGACAGCAGCTGGGTATTCACTATTTTTTCCAATAGTTTGGATAATACTGGAAGGATGGAGATCGGCCTGTAATTGTTGAGGTCACAGGAGTTCCCTGATTTAAAAAGGGGGATGACATGTGCAGTCTTCCATGCGGGTGGCAGAACACCCTGAGACAATGATAGATTAAATAGGTGGGTAATCGGCAAGGCTAGTACTGATAGGCAATCTTTAAAAAGTATGGGTCTAAGGAGTCAACACCAGAGGATTTCCTGATATCTATTTGCAGAAGGAGATCTTCCACCTCTTTTAAAGATGCAGGTTGGAATTTAAATACCAAGTCAGAGACAGGGGGATCAGGATGGGAGGTGGTGAACTGGGTGCATAGGACGTATACTGGAGAAGTGTCAAAGGTTAGTCCTGTGGTAGCAAAATGGTTATTGAATGAGTCTAAGATCTCCAGCCTGTCAGTGAATATAGAATTCCCAAAGTTAATCTTGGTTGGGAGGGGATTGCCCGAAACGTGGCCGGACAGGTCCTTAATAGTTTTCCAGAATTTAGCTGGGTTCCTGGTAGCAGAACAGAACTCCAAACGAAAGAAAGCAGTTTTTGAATCTCTGACCATTTTCGTACAGACATTTCGTAGTCTCCTAAAATGGTTCCAATCTGTAGGGGTATTGAGTCGGCGGGCTTTCTTCCAGAGCTTATCCCTGTTGAGCAACATAGCCTTAAGTTCAGGGGACAACCATCTACAGTCTTTATTCCTTATGCCGGTTTTTACCAGGGAAGCATATTTGTTGAGAACCCCTGACAAGATATCCTGGAAGATATCATACACTGAGTTGACAGTTTTAGCCAGGTAGAAATCCTGCCAACGCGTGGAGTATTTGAGCTAATTTAGGTAAGCAAACAAGTCAAAGTTACTCCTTGATCTCTTTACCGATAACTTTTATGTGAAATGCGGTTTGTTGGGAGCTCTTACACAAGCGATGAAACAATGGTCGATGACATCAGAAAATAAGGTGCCAGCATGTGTAAAGAGATGGGGTTTGCTCACCAAGATGACATCCAGAAAGGTACTGTTGTTAGGGTTCCTTTTATTGTGGTGCATTGGTTCAGTAATAAGTTGAGAAAATCCATGGTCATCGCAGAAGGTTGCAAGTGGGGCTGAGGCATTAGACAGCCAATCAAGTTAAGGTCCCCTAGATTGATTGTTTCCAAGAAGCATTGTTCCAGCTTCGCGGATGGGTGAGACAGGAGCTTTAAACCTGCAGAAGGAGGTCTGTAGCATCCTATAATTTGGAATGCACTAGTCTGTGAAACGGCCACCTTTAGGGACAAACATTCGAATTCACTGGTGACAGAAGACGAGTCAAGGCAGGTTGCCGTGAACTTATTCTTAACATAAATGGCCACCCCTCCACCTCTGGTATGCCTGTCAGCTCTAGACAAGGCATAATTAGGGACATTGTCCTCCCTGTCTAAAGTGACTGGTTTGAGCCAGGATTCTGAGACTACTAATACATTGGGAGAAACATAGAAACATAGACTTTGATGGCAGATAAGGACCGCTTGGCCCATCTAGTCTGCCCATTTCCCTACCTACAGTATAGGCCGCAGATCCTAGTTAACCAACAGCCTATTTCTTCCTACCCCCCACAAGAATTGCCTTATGTCTGTCCCATGCATTCTTGAATTTTCCCACAGTTTTAGACCCCACAACCTCCTCAGGAAGGCTGTTACATACATCCACTACCTTCTCTGTGAAAAAATACTTCCTCACATTGCCCCTGAACAGCCCCAACTCTATCTTTAAATTGTGTCCCCTTGTTCTTGCATGTCTCTTTTTCTGAAAGATGCTACCCTCTTGGACTTTGTTGATTTCACTGAGGTACTTAAAAGTTTCTATCATGTCCCCCCTCTCCCTTCTTTCCTCAAGGGTATACATATTAAGCTCCTTTAGTATCTCCTCATAAGGCTTCTCTTGCAGACCCTGCACCATTTTAGTTGCCCTCCTCTGGACTGCCTCTATCCTGTCTATGTCCTTGCAGAGATGGGGTCTCCAGAACTGGACGCAGTACTCCAGATGGGGTCTCACCAACTGTCTGTACAGAGGGATAACAACTTCCTATTTTCTGCTGGTGATGCCTCTCCCTATGCATCCCAGTATACCACCAGCCCTCCCTACTGCCTTCTCACATTGCTTGCTGACCTTAAGGTCATCTGATATGATTACCCCCAGGTCACTTTCCTTTTTTGTTGTTGTTACTATCCCCCCATTGTGTATTCTTCCCCTGGGTTCTTGTTTCCCAGGTGCATTATTTTGCACTTCTTTGCATTGAATCCTAGCTGCCAAACTTCTGACCATTCCTCCAACCTTGCCAAGTCCCCCTCTCATCCTTTCCACACCTCCTTGTGTATCAACCCTGTTGCAGATCTTTGTGTCATCTGCAAAGAGGCATACTTTTCCTTCCAGTCCCTCTGCAATGTCACTTATAAAGACATTAAAAAGGACTGGACCCAGTACTGAACCCTGCGGTACCCCACTAGTACCCCTCTTTCTTCAGAGTGGACTCCATTTACAATTACCTTCTGTGTCCTGTTGTCCAGCCAATGTTTTACCCAGGCTACCACCCTGGGACCCACTCCCAGGCTGGTTAATTTTACTATTAATCTTTTGTGTGGGATCATGTCAAATGCCTTGCTAAAGTCTAGGTAGGCCATGTCCACAGCCCCTCCCTGGTCTACTACCTTGGTCACCCAGTCAAAGAAATCTATTAGATTCATCTGACATGACCTTCCCGCTGTGAACCCATGCTGCCTTGGGTCCTGTGCCCCACTGGCCTCTAGGTACTCATCAATTCTTTCCTTCAGAAGTGACTCCATCACTTTCCCTACCACAGAGGTCAAACTGACAGGTCTGTAGTTTCCTGCCTCTGTCTTGGTCCCACTTTTGTGAAGGGGAACCACATCCAGGAGAAGTATGACTCATCCAGGCTTGGACCATAGTGTGCTTTTTTAACAAGCTGCATACATTGATACGCAAGAAGCTCATGCCTTTGATTCTTGCTAAGTCCGCTGGTGAGTCTAAGGTGACAGGAGGGCCAGGGTTGAGCTTGACATTGTCAGAACACAGTAGAAGGATGAGGAGTAATTTTCTAAGAGCAGTTAAAGAGATTTTGAGATTCCCAACTTTTGTTTATGTTTGTAAGATTTGTTAGGTGTGATGTGTGGAGCTTTTCCTTTGTAGCTATTCTGGCCTAACCCTACGAAGACTAACACTCTGGCAGCGACATGTACAGGGTTGTCAGGGTTAGGTGCAGCAGGAGGAGTACCCTGTAGTTCGGTTTATGTCCTTCCAAACTGGCTAAACCAGGGGTAGAGCTGCAGCAGGACATACTCGGTGTCACATATACAATCGAGGGATAGGCTACTATGCACAATGTAACACAATGGGGAGTTGGAGTTAGTGCATGATGGTGGCAGGGACGGCTGTAGGGGACCGACTAGCACCGCAGTTAGAAGCAACGGTAAGAGGAGCCAAGGGAACCCTTTCATGGTAAAGCCTTGAGCGGAGGTACTACCACTTATGAATCCAGGTAGCTATAATAGGCTACTAGGCTAGTAAATTGTCCAGGTAATGGGCTCTAGGCATTTAGACAAAAAGGGATGAGGTTGGGCTATTAGACAAAGGGGCTAACAGAACCAGCAGGGAGTTTCAAAGTAGGCACGTGATAAGAAATGGAATGCTTAGTTCTCTGAGTGACTGGAACCAGACGGAGAGGGTGAGGAGAAGTTGAAGAAGGATTCATGGGAAACACTAGATATGGTGGGTGCTGAAGGGGTTAAATGGACAGATAGCTGGAATATAAGTGAAGGAAGATGTTAGTAGTGAGATTTGAGAGTTACACTGCATGCACTAAAGCTAGGGGTGCTAGATACACAGGATGCAGCTTTGGGATAGATCGTGCAGAGCTTAGGGAAAGAATATACTAAGGAATAAAAGGAGGAGAACTGAGCTGTTGGAGGAATAAAACTAAGGTCTTGAGGATGGGATCCAGGAGAGTTCAGAGTAGAGTATTAGGACATAAAGAATCAAGCAGGTAGGGGAGAGCAGGGAGAATGTGACTGCTGATAGAGTTAAGGCAAGCAGGGGTAGGTTGGGCAGAACTAGAGGTGGTAGGCGGGGAGAGAGGAAATCAAATGTTAAGAGGCTAGAACCGAGGTGGGTGGGTCTAGTAGTGTATTTAATAGGAGGCCTGGGAGGGGGTGGTGGGGGCAGGAGAAAAATTACAGAGACTACAGTACACAACAGAACAAAGGATTTATGCTGGAAGTGTAACTACACATGTAACATCTGTTGCAAAGTGCGACATACGTAGTTATATTTGCCAGAAAGCACTGATTTGAGGTAGAAGGGAGGCAACAGTAATTTGCAGTAACTATCTCTTCATATGAATTGTGCAACTACTACACAGTACTACCGATCTTCCCTGTGTCAGTCTTCACCATTTATCACTGTCTGAGTGACAGCCAGAGGCACAGCACCCAGTGTGAATTTTTTTCTGTAGGGAGAGGAGCCAGCACCGGTGGCAGTGCCACCCTTGAGGCTGATGCATTATGTGGCACTTGCGGCTCAGTCAGCAACAGTCACCAACTCCTTCTCCACCTCAGTTCTGCTTCTCCCGCCATCGAGCCATTGAGAGTGCAGCACCTCACATCTGCTGAAGAAATTTCCTCTGCAACATTGTGGCTAGTTAGTTGTTTTGACATAGTTGTCGACACCATTTTTGCTCTGTTCTATTTCTGCTGTCTGCTAGCAACTTGGCACTGTTTTCTGCAGGAATCTGGTAAGACCTTTCCATTTTCTTTCTTGATGCAGCGCTGAGTCTGTTTCTTATTTTTAGTTTAGTTACCGCTAATCATGTTGTGTTCATCTAGGGACAAAAAGTGCTCTTCCAAGGAAGGCTGGTGTCCTATGTGCCAGTGTCCCTGCACTGGCAGATGTCCCTCACAGACCACCATGACCAATACCTCACCTGCCTGGGTCCATCTCATGATATCGATAGTTGCAACGCTTGCTTCTCCATGGACCACAGAGCACTGCAGTACTGCTCATGGAAAGTCAGTTGCGATCCACTGACTTTTGGAGGGCAGTGTTGTATGAGGGACTACAAGCACAAGTCTCTCAAACCTTCCTTTGGATCCCAGTCCCATTTCTATACAGATCTGTGAGGAGGGGGCCTCCTCTTCTAGCCTTGCCAGGGAAGAGTTCTCTTCTGCAGTGTGGGAAAATTAGTCCAGGCATCTCGGGGGCCAGGCTGGGAGCAATGCACAGGCAGTCAACTCCTCAGAGGTGCAGGCTCCCCCACTATCATGGCCCATGCCTGCTGGGCCTGGCATGAGTGGCTCCTCAGAGCCACCCAACAGTGCTGTTCTGTATCCCGGGGCCATTTGTGGCTCTGGTGAGCAGCACCATAAGTGATAATGGGCCCTCCTACTGCACCAAAAGTGGCACCATGGGTGGGAAATCCTCTGAGTCTGCTCATCTGGAGGTCTTCTGGATCTCCTTTTCTCCAGAGCCAGATGCTTGGGAAACTGATCTGGATGGGCTGCCCAACTGCTCAGAGTCAGAGGGTTCTCTAGTTCCCATTAACTCTGTGCCCTCCCAGGCATCCCTTCCCTTGGCACTGGCAATTATGATCAGTGCTGGCTCCCATGCAAGTGTTGACATCAGGAGCGTGCCTGCCAGTAGTGACCCTCCATCTGAGGGGATGGTGGTTTGGGTCTAGTGGGCCCGGAAAGCTGTCTGTCCCAGTGCTGTGCCCCCTCAGGCCAGAACAGGAACTCCCTCTTTTGCGGCCTGCCTCAGGAGGCAGGCAGGATTGGAGCAGTCCCTAGCTTTGGTGGTGAGGAAAAGTTTGACCTCGGAATTGGCGGGGTTGAGGGGCAGGACATGGGCAGTGACCTTCTCTGGGGACCCTTGCTGGTTCAGGGATGTGTCACAGTGCTGAGCCCTTGTTCTCTCCCTTGTCACCTTCAAGGGAGGCCTTATTGGGTGGGGTTGGAGTCCGATCTTCTGGTTCTATGCATCCCCAGTTTCCTCACAGGGGAGTTTCCCATTCAGGGCTCAGTTCTGACTGCTTCAAACTGGTTGAGTGGCTAGTAACTGCACAGACCAGCGGATCCCCAGGAGGTCCAAGATCACCAGTGAGGTCCCCTAGCCTTGGCATAGGTCACTCAGATAAGGTGACATTTGTTTCCTCATTGTCTCTGCAGCCCCCCATTTCAAAGGGCATGTGGGTCCTTCAGGACCCTTGACCTGGAAGCTGTTCAAAGTCACTGCTGCCACCTTCCTCAGGTATGTCAGGACTATCAATGAACAGATCTTTTGCCTGTCTCCCCTTCAGCAGCCAGATTTGGACTCTTCAGATTCATCAGCCTCCTCATCTTCCTCTTTCAAGGAAAAGGATACCTCTGTCCATCTGTCCTCAGACGAGGATCAGATAGAGTATCAGCACTTCCTATCGAGGCTGGTCAGTGACATGCACCTATACCTAATTGCAAGATGCAATACTGAATGGACAACGTGCAGTGCAGACCACCTGGTCATCCTTTCCTGGCTGATTCCCTTCCAAGAAGTATCATCCCACACCTGGCAGTGCCCATCTGTCCCAACTCCAGCCCCTTTGGACTGCCAGCACAGGTATTGCACACACCAGGGGTCTCCAGGGACCTTGCCTCATCCCACTTCAGGAGTGAGGGTACTGGATACCCCTTCTGGGCATAGACACCTGGTGTGCAACTGTCCCCTGGATGTGGACTCTGTGGAGTTTGACCGCTGGAGATGGATAGTGTTCTCTTAGGCTTGTATTATGCTCAGCTTTGCCACTCATCAGGCACACCACACTGCCTACAACAGGCATCTGTGGTCAATGCTAGGTCAAGTGCTGACATTGCTGCCTGATATGAAGGCAACCAGACAGGCCATTGCCCTCTCTGCACAGGGCCTGGAGCTCACAAGGCACCAGGCAAGGGTGTCTTATGAAGCCAATGAGGTAGCTTCAAGGCTAGCGGTGACAGCGATCTGCATTAAGTGGACAGAATGGCTTCATCTATCAAGGTTTTCACCCTTAGCATGGTAAAGGGTGCTGCCTGTGCTCTCCAGGGGAACCACCTTTTCTTCCACATGGCAAGGTGGGAAGTACAGGGGTGACTTCCATCTCCCAGGCAATGTGAGACCCCACCTCGACCTGACCAATCACAGGCCTAACTAGCCTGTAATGGGTCTCCTCCATTCGTGATCCTCCCCCACAAGAGAATGAGAGACTCACATCGCTCAGGGAAGTGTTGGGCCCCATTCAGGGTGGCTCAGTACTCACCCAGATAGTGATAAATGGTGAAGATTGACACAATAAAGATATGAAAATTATGCACCTATCATAATTCTTGATCTTGTATATCTTCACCATTCATCACTGGCACCTTCTCTTCTGGACCTCAGTCTCTGGGCGATGCTCCTCCCTGCTTGCCTCCCACTACTTGAGTCCAATTGTGGTCTGGGTCCTACTAGTACCTCTGGGTCCTCTGTTACCTGTCTAAGTGACTGAGGGCCCACCCTGGGAGGGAGGGCAAGTAGGGCTTCTTGCCCTGGCCTTAGGGGCTCCCTGTAGGTCCTTCTCTTCTCAGCCAGAGGGGTTCCTCCTGGATGTGGACTGGTCCTGTGGTGGAGGGATCACCCCTTGGTGGGGTAGAGAGGAGAGGACCCATGGGGACTCTCTTTCTCCCTCCTTATATAATTCCCCTCCCACACTTTTTTGGGGTGTAGGACTTGTCCTGGACAGGATTGCCCCCTGAAAACTGTGGGATCTCCCTCTCTGGACAACAGTAACTAGAGGGGCTCTTCTTTACCTATGAATAAACTGTCATGTTGCACAATGCTGAACAGTCATAAGACTGACTGATTGTACATCATGTATATTGCACCCTCACTTTAGTTGCTACTCTATTATATTTCAGCTGTATTCCTGCACTTAGTTGTACCTAGCTGTACTCAGTATATTCAGTGTATTCTATTTCCTGTACCTTTCTTTGTTATTATACGTGTATTGTCTGTATTACCTCTGTACCATCTTTATGGCCCAGATCATGCCTGAAAACAGTCCATTGGATCAGTGCTTCTTGAAACATACAAACATAGGAAATTTGCCAACAGAAACAGGGAGAACATATTCAAGTCATGCAGCCTCTCCTCATATGGCCTTTCCCCCAGTCCCTGTATCATCTTAGTTGCTCTATGATGAACCCCTTCCAGTAGTCAGATATCTTTCTTTAGATAAGGGCACCAGTACTGCATGTAGTACTCCAGGTGTGATCTGACCAGTGACCTGTAGAGAGGCAGGATCACCTCCCTGTTTCTGGAGGAGAGTTTTCACCCAATACACCCCAGCATCCTGTTGGCCTCTGTTGCCACATTTCTGCACTGCCCTGAGTTGTTAATTTTCCCATTTACCACTACCACCAGATCCTATTCCTCCTCAGTGGTACCTAGCTGTACTCAACCCAGCTGATAGCTCCTCCCTGGGTTCTTTGCTCCAAAGTGTATCACCTTCCACTTTTTAGCATTGAACCTCAGCTGCCACTCTTCTGACCACTCCTCCAGTTTAATTGGGTCATTCTGCAGTTCCTGCCATCCCTCTATGTCACTCACCACCACCCCCAACTTGGAATCATCAGCGAAGAGGCTGATCTTATTCCTGATGCCATGCGAGATATCCTCTGTGAATATCCCAAACAACACCTGCTCCAGTACTGATCTTGTAGCACCTTGCTTGTAACTGCCCTTGGAGATGACAGCTCCCGCCAACCACTACCCTCTGCTGTCTTCCCAGAAGCCAATTTTTGATCCAGTTAACCATCTTAGTCCCAACCCCCAGATACCTCGATCCCCCCCATCCTCCCATGCTGCACTGAATCAAAGGCCTTGCTTAAGTCCAAAAATATGACATCCACCACATGACCTTTGTCAAGTTCTGTCAGTACCCAGTCATAGTACTCAACTGGGTTAGTATGACAGGACCTTCCTGAGACAAACCCATGCTGATGAACGTCCTGGAGTCCATTATCCTCCAGAAATATCACCAGCCTCTCCTTCAGGATTGTCTCCTTCAGCTTCCCCATGATGGATATCAGGCTTACAGGTCTGTAATTTCCTGGTTCATCCTTAGGGTCACTTTTTACAAAAGGGGCGCCACATTGGCCATCCTCCAGTCCTGTGGCATGTACCTTGTGTCAAGGGAGGTATTGAATAGGTCCACCAGTGGCCCTGCCATTACCTCTGCCAGTTTCCTCAATACACTAGGGTGTATGTTGTCTGGTCCTGGTGCCTTATCCACCCTCAGAGCCCTCAGACCCTCTAATACCTGCCCTCAGTGATTACCCCATCTGTCACCCCATCCCCCCTGCCCACCCTCTCCACCCCTGCAGAAGCTGCCTGCCCTTTTCCCTCATGAATATGGAAAGTACTCATTTAGTGCATCTGCCTGTTCTGCTCCTTTCTCTGCCCACCCCCATCCTTCTTGATCTGCACTATCAGATCCTTGAAGCTCCTTCTTTCCCTAATGTGTCAGAAGAAGTCCTTTTTCCCCATCTTTGATTCCCTGAGCCAGCCTCAGTTCTCTGGAGGCCTTGGCTGCTCTAACACCCTTGGTAACTTCTCTGGACTTCCTCACATACCTATCCCTATCTTCCCCCCTCCCAGAATTCTTGTATGTATGGAATGCTGCTTTTTTTTCCTCACCTTATTTAAAATTTCCTCGTTTCCAGTTTGACCTCAGATCTTCCATAAGACCTAATGTTATTTTTTTCTGGTCTGCATCTCAGTTAGATTGAATTCCTGCCAGGTACTCTCCTAAGATTTCACCAATCCTACTGAAGTCAGCCTTTCTGAAGTCAACCACCCTCATCCCTGTACCATCCGCTTTCCTGCCCATGTTGAGCGTGAACCACACAGATTGGTGGTCACTCCCTGCCAGTGGGTACACCACCCCCACCTCCCTTACAGCCACCCTGGTTAATAAATATCTTCTGTGTGGAGTAATGGTGGGTGGTACCACATACACATGCAGGGACTCTTCCTTAGTCGTCACATGCACGTCTTCACCACCATGCCCCAACCCTCATGGTATTGTCTGGAGCTATGGTAGCTTGGTGTGAATGATGGTGTCATGGCTGTCACCTCATTCAGCTAGTGGGAAGGGCATGTAATGGCTAAGGAGGCATCCTGCCATGTGTATCTGGCATCACCCATCATAACATCACACAGCAGATCAGTGATATTTATTTTTTGTGTGTTTGTCTTTTTGTTTGTTTATCAGGTAGGCGCACTGATTCAGTTGACCATTTTCAGGCATGACCCAGGCCATAAAGATCGTACATAGGTAATACAAACAATACACTTACATTAATTGACAAAGGTATAGGAAATAGAACGCATTGAATATATTGAGTTCAGCTAGGTACAATTAAGTGTAAGAACACCACTGAAACACAATAGAGTAGCAACTAAAGTGTGTGTACAATATACATGGTGTACAATCAGACTTATGATGACTGTGTTCAGTGTTGTAAAATGGGACTGTTTAGTCTTTAGCACAGAAGAATTAAGACTGCCATCAAAGGGTAGCCCATGCCCCAACCCCAGCCACCCACCTGGGAAGCAGCAGGACACGGGCTTGGGTGTAGTAGAAGTGTGGGTGAATTTTATAAAAGCAGGACATTTAAAGTTATGTAAGTGTACAATACACATTGTGAAACTAGTTAACAACTACATAGTGCAGTTACAGTGTAGTTATACAGTAGTTACAGTGTAGTTAGTGACACTTACAATTATCCTTCAGAAATCATTCCCTCATGAAGCTACTGCAGTATAGCGTAATAATTAAAAGCACTGCCCTCAAACCTGAAGAACTGGGTTCGAATCCCAGAGCCTCCACTTGTATACTGGGTGACCACAAAAGAAAATAACTAAAAATAAACATGGAATCTAATATTGTAAATTGCTATACAATAAAAAATAATTAATTTACATATTTACTTAATGACTTTTAACAGTGCAATAGTTGCTAAGAAACGTGCTGCTTCTGTGGCATTGTTTCCACAGTTAATGCCTAACTAACATGTACTTACAAGGTAAGTACGAAGAAACAGACACTTAAAATAAAGTGTAAGAAGAAGGGTGTTTCGGCCTGGTGGCACTGAGGGTTGAGGTGCTGGATGCCACACCATGCGCCATGCCGATGACCCGAATTTGGAAGCGAGCTTGGGAGTCGGCGGTTGGCAGGGGAGGGAAATAGATTGAGTGCCCACTGGGCTGCTCTCCCCTCTGGGTGGGAGAGCATGGGTTGTCCGGCACTCTGGCAACCACCGGTGAATACCAGAGGGCACCATGATCTGCCAGGCTGCATGTAAGGAGCGTGGCTGATGCAGGCAGGGTTGCCATACACTGCAGCATCAGACGTGCACCACACAGGGGGAGGGGGGTCTCGGGCTTACACCACCACAAGAAATACCCCTCCAGCCACAAATTGGTGATGACCCTGCCAGAGCCACTGCCACACACCCAATGCTGGTTCCCCACCACTGCCCCCGCAGTCTCCCTGGGTTGTAGTGCCCCTTACCCAGGGAACCGTAACAAACTTGAAGATGGTGGGGGAACACAGTGGGTGGTAGAGCAAGTCAGTGAGTCCAGTGACCTCAGAGAGTTCCAGGCTGGAGGCTGCAAACAGAATTAAAAAAAGAAGAAGGGTTGTAAAAGTGTTGTACTGTAGTTACTATGGAATGTGCTGCTTCTGTGGCATTGTTTCCACAGTTAATGACTAACTAACAAGCACTTACAAAGTAAGTACGAAGAAACAGACACTTCAAATAAAGTGTAAGAAGAAGGTTGTAACGATGCTGTAGTTACTAAGGAATGTGCTGCTTCAGTGGCATTGTTTCCACAGTTAATGACTTACTAACATGTATCTGCAAAGTAAGTAAGCAAGAAACTGACACTTAAATCATATGAAGAAGGGTGTCACTACTATAACTTACATTGAATGTCAATGCTGTAGTTCTAATGTGTGCTCTCCTTCAGAAGTCAGTCACTCGTGCACTTACTGCTTAATAAACATACAATCTAATATTCTTAATTGCTATACAACTACATTGGTTACTTATACAATAAAAATAATTTACATAATTACTTATTGGTTTGTAGCAATACTGTAGTTGTCACAGATTCACTCAGCCGGTCAGCCCTCTACTCCCAAAGTGCCAATGTCTGAGCATAGAATTGTGAACAGTGAACAGTACAAGGTAATCCCCTTGTCTGTTTTGTGGGTTCGAGTCACCTTAGTCTCAAGTTCTGGAGGGATTCAAACTGATAACCTCTTGTTAGTGTACCCAATTATCAGGCTCAGATAATTCTGTCTTCGGGGGGCCAGATATCTTTGCCTACAGGCACCTAATCAGGGATTACAAAATGAACCCTTAGAACTCTATGCAAGACCTAGAGAACTCTATTTCCCAGTTTGATATCACAATAAGCTCATACACAGTGTCAACTATAACCTTCAAAGCTTCACTTATAAAAAAGGAAAGAAATTTCAAGGTACACCAGGCAGTTTCTGTTTTTAAAATATATATCTTTACTTTAAAATAGATAAAATAGGAAAACAGTAAAATACAGAACAAAATATCCCAACACCTACAGCCTTAAAACAAACAGGTTTGAAAGTGCAGATTCCTACAAATAATAACACTCAGACTAGTCTTGTCTAAGATCCTTACTTCTTAATCTTTCAGTGCTTTGATGTTCCTCTTCTCTTCATCAGAAATATGAATGAATGTGTGTCTCTTCTAAGGTTTGCTCAGTAGGTTTAAAAACAGTCTTGTGCCGGCCTTCTCTCTGAGGTCACCTATCTCCACCTTGGAGTATTAAACTTTATATTCCATAACACAGGATCTCCAAACAAGATATTTGAAAAAATAATAGGTGACATCAATGAATTTCTTCTTTTCCTGTGACCTTTCAAACTGGTCTATGATTTACAGACATCAAAGTCTCTTTGATGTAATGCTGGCTTCCCTCTGACACCCCCCCCCCGCATATGCATATTGGACTACAATGCAGTCTGGGACCTGTACGTCAAAGTCTCTTTGATGTAATTAAATGGCTTCTGTGAAAGACACTTCAAACACATGCAGATGTTCCTTCTTTCCTGATCCTTAGTGCAATCAAATGATTTCCCTGAGGATGTCATGAATGACTAATTTTATTCCCTGAGATCAAAGCCAAATTAACACGCTAATTGAACCTCAGATATTTGTAGTTTTCCCTACGTCCTGTCCTTTGAACTTATCCCTGGGGGGTTTGATGTATCAGTTCCAGCAAGACAGCATTTTCTCTTGACACAGTCCATCACACATTTTTTTTTTATATTTACAAAAAATGATACAGGGATAAGAACCAGCTGTCCAAATGTGACAGTAGTTACTAATAAATGTGCTGCTTCTGTGGCATTGACCCACACCTCTTCTGTACCCACACTCCTGGCCTGCTATGGCCCCGGTGGGTGGCTGAGGGTGGGGCATGGCTACATATCATGCGCTTTAGCACCTAGCTGCTGTGTGGAGTGGTGGTGAACAGTGAAGGAAACACAGGTAGGGACCCTTCAAGCTGTGTAGTTATACAAATTGCATGATGTGGTAGTTACACATGCAACCACAACTGTCTCTCTTTTGGCACAAATCAATGTACGCTGGAAGAGGGGTGTGCAAATCAAAATGTTTAATACTTGCCCCAGGGCAAGTGCTGGTCTAAAATGTATTTGCCCACAAAATGTTGTACTTGCCATGCCTCAAAGTATAGTACAGCTTAAAATCACACATATTAGGGATCTGGTGGGGATGGTGGAGTGGCCTGCAGCAGTGACAGTGCCTACAAACTAATTATTGAGCCCTTACAAAGGATGGTCATTACAAATAATAATGTGACTACCATATTTTGAAAGTTAGTGGCCAAACTGACAACCATCTCACAAAATGATTTGTCCCACCCTGCCCCAAGGGCAATGCCATACTTGAGGATCCCTGCTCTGAGACTGTATAATTAAGCTCAAGCCATGTAAAATACTAGATTTTTGCAAATACTGTATTTTGCAGCATGCAGCAGAATGCAGCAGCACAATAAACAAGCAACACTACACCCAACCTGTTCCCGAACCAAGCAGGGTTTAGGCCTGGCAAAGGGCACTTCCACCACACTCTCTCAAGCAGTGCAGGGCAACCTACTACCACAAGTGACAGTTCCTGAGAAGGCCAATCTCCATCCAGTTTTGTATCAGCCTCACATTGCACATTAATTTCAAACCACCAGGCAGGGCAGGGACAAGACTCCATCACAGCACCCCCCCCAGCTGCCAAGTATCTGTTGCTTTGCCATGTGCATTGGCCCACCCCACCACGCCAACAACCCACAAAGACATAACCACTCAGTCTCCTGGTCCCAATCGAGTACCATAGATTCTTTTAAATGGCCACTTCAACTTATGTGGTTCTTCAGATGATCTGATCTCTTACATATATACCTCCCATGCTGGCCAGTAGACAGTCTAAAACACACACATTTACAAAGTCATGGAACTGAGATGGGGATGGCATGAGCCAGTCTCCCTCTCATACATTAGGGCACCAGCATCAGATGCAGTGGCTAGCTAACAATGAACATCAAATTATTGGTTCAGCAGAGGAATGGAACCATAATTGCCGCAACTCCGAGGACAACACAGTCAGATGGTCCATGACGATGAGTCATTGTGCCACAACCCAGCCCAGTTCACAAACTCTGAGTCAAACAAGAAGCAAACAGCAACTGCAACCCCCAGTCCCAGATGGGTCAACTCAAATTAAAATGTAGTGCTGCCTGATAAAGAGAAAAAGACCTGTGCAGCAAGCTTAGCAGAAAAACAGAAACAGACTGCATCACTTCAGTTGCAGTCAGACTAGGGTCCGGTCGGCCACACAAACAAACCCAAACTCCAACCCTCTTTCAGCAGTATATTGGGCTAGACTGGAGGAGAAACAACAGAGCGTGGCGGTCAGGGAATGGAAGACATTACTCAGCAGTAGCATCACCGTACCATATCACTACTAGGCACATTCTAATCCATCCACCATATGTACACCCAACCACTTATAAAACCCAGCATTGTAAGACAGTTTGTGACAGTGAGCACCCTAACACCTTTTTACCCACCTCTGTCCTCTGCAGTTCAAGATCCTAGAAGCTAGCCAGCTCAGTGAGCTACGGGATTTGCTTTCCATAATGCAGCAATGCTTCTTCAAGTCTTCTCCAGTGGCAGTGGTAATCTAGTCTTAGCAAACAAAATGTTATTATAGAGAATGTCTTCGACATTCGTTTTGACCAGTCATCGCATGGAGCGGTTAACTCACTCTGTGAATGTCCTCCTGTAATGCCCCATAATGACCTGCTTCTCCTCCTCCATCCTGATTGTGGCCAATTAACACACGCCACCACCATTACTAACCTCCAAGTATGAATCAGAGGGGCAGAATGGACTAGATGGATGGGTGACCAGCTCATGGTGAGGGGGTGTGACTTCGGGGTTGGAAGAAAGATCCAAATGAAGCCAAGAAGAAAAAAAAACACAAAAAGCACTTGTCCTTGGGCTGAAGTCGGCAGATCAAAGGATCTGCCTGACAGTGATATTAGGTCAGCCTCGGACGTTGGGCAATACAATTTGCACACCCCTGTGCTGGAAGTGTAACTACACATGTAACAGCTGTTGTAAAGTGCAGCAGAAAAATTGATTTGTGCTGGAAGTGTAACTACACATGTAACAGCTGTTGTAACAGCTGTTACCAGATCCATCTTGCAAATGAGCTGTGCTCAATGATGTTCGCCTGGATAAATAAAGATTTGATTGATTGATTGAACAGTAATTGCAGTAACTACTAGTTCATGCAAATTGTGTAACTACACTAAACTGCAAATATGAAACTAGTTAACTACTAAATCGTAGTTATATGAAACTACACAGAAGTTACATAGTAGTTACATTGTAGTTATACAGTAGTTTCAGTGTATTTAAGGACACTTTAAATAAAGTGTAACCCTACATTTTTGCTGATTCCATTCTTTATGTTTTTTGTATGTGTTCCCCAGGAGATACTTGAAGAAAATGTGATTTTGTGCTTATAATGAATTATATGAATTATGATTCAAATAATTTTAGCATTAGAACACAGGGTGTTGAGACAAATAAACAACACATAGTCTGGACTTTTTGTTTAGTTTAATAAGAAATAGATTTATGTTATTACACTTTATATCAAATGGCTTTTAACTGAAATTGATTAACTGAATGATTAATTTTCCTGCTTTGTGATTGCATGCAGCACTTTTTTGAAATCATAGGTGATGTGTCTTTAAACACACCTATATGCTTTGTTCAGTATCTCTAATGAAGCTGATGTTGACTGGTGAAACATAAGAAGCAGTGCCTTTGTGCACTACATTCCTGTATTGCACAGTTTTTCCAGATGCTGGGTGGAAGAATGAATAAAGAAACTTAACACCATCTTAGTTTGTGTACTTCTAAATGCTGTCTCTGATGCAGGGGTGAGTGCACTCTATGAACTGTGAGCTTGGTATCTACTGTTGTTCCACTACCCACTACCACTACCCAAGTCATCACCGCCACCTTTTCATGAGTTACTGTCCATGTTTTCACTAACCTTGATATTGTTCTGCTCAGACCTTGTCTCTTTGTCATTTGTGATCATGTCCTGGCTGTCCATTTGACTGTTTCTGTTAGTTCCTTGTGGTGTTTCAATACATGTTCTAGACTGTATCTGATGTGCCTGACACTCTGTGTCTGATGTCAAGGTGTGTTCCAGTGGTGAGTCAGCAGCTGCAACCATTGAAGTTTTCCAGCTTTCTGGAGTAGCTGGCAATGGCAATATCAGCTCAGTTAGTGATTTCTCTGCAAATGAGAAAAACTGCATTTTTTTTTTTTGCCAAGTCCGAGATGTTTCTTCTGTAAAGTGATCTTTTATCTACAGATTCCATTTGAACAAGTATTCCTCAACCTTTTAGGAGTTTGACTTTGTTCCTTTAATTATTTTAAGCTCCAAACAGGTTTGGGCATTCTGTTTAGTGTATTGAGATAGAAGCTCGAAGAACCATTTTCCATAGCAACATAAGTTTAATGGGCAAAGTTACAGTGTGCTCTGGCAGTAACAGAGCTCACATCTTAGTGACTCTCCCATCAGGTTGCCATCTTGGAATCCTATCCCCTCACCCCTCCCAAGATTTTTGAATGTGTGTGTAGCATTCACACAGTACTGGTGAGCGGTCCCTAATAGCATCTGGCAGCACTTGAACCTTACCAGCCTGTCAGAGTAGCTGGTAAGTACCCAGTCAATTAGTGTTTTGGTGCATGCCCTGTAGTTCACCCTGGTGTGGTCCTTTACTACTTGAGTCAGGTAGTGGCTTGTGAGTATATCCTTGTGGGAGGTGCTAGAGTTAGATGACCAGTTGATGTTAAAATCACCAGCAACTATAGTTTCCCCAGCGGAGCCTGCTTGGGTATAGTAGTTAACAAATGAGTTGATGCTAGCATGCTGATTCCCCAGTGGTATATAGACTGTCAGCAAATTGAGGACCTTTGAGCTGCCACCCATATGAATTCTCACAGCCAGGCATTCACAGTCTAGTGAGGGGGATCAAGTGACATGTTTTGCACCTGGAATGAGGTGCAGAGATAGGTAAGACATCCCCCACCATTCTTGTCTGCTCTATTTTGTCTATATACATTATACCCAGTCAAAGATATGGCAGAATCAGATACAGTATTCTAGGAGTCAGCTAGGATTATGTTATGTTATGTCATGTCATCCTATGTTATGTTATTATGTCAGGTTTGATCTGCTGCACCCAGGTTTCAGTCAGGGTGAACTTAGGGAGCAGACTTTCAATGTCAAGAAACACTATTCTAAGTTTTGCATTGGGTGGAGTGTGCATCTCTTTACTGTTGATGGGACCAGACATAAGTAGGAGCAGGGTTATCAGTGTTTTACAGTTGAGCCAAGGTGTGGCAAGGATCAAGACCAGCTTGTCCCTAATATGGCAAATTGAGGCAGAATGGTTATATGAGTAGAATAGTGATAGGCAGGTGATCCAAGGCTCCCTAGTGTGGGTGACCTTAGAGCCAACTGCTACTGTCAGAGGGCACCTCAGTTGGAGTTGTGCAGATCCAGTGGTAGTAAGGTGCATGTTTTCAGGAGTTCCATGGGAGGTATCAGTGTTGAATAATTTGAGCAAGCATCCATGTACCACCCATAGCTTGGGCGAGCATCAGTACAGTGGCCATTATTAGAAGGTGATCTGATATCTGCCTTATGCAGGCATGGCATGCAAAGCAAAAGGAGATAGCTCCAAAAGCATAGCCTTACACGATTAAGTGGCAGGAAAATTAATGGTATAGACCCTTTTCTTTGATCGACCATTTTTCATAGAAAGTTGTTTGGGGGAATTTAGTTGTACAGGGAAGGATGCAGTGGAGGTATGCACCTGTTGCCCACTATGGGGATAGTGCTGAGATATCATAGTAGGAAGAGATCATTAGTGTTCTGGAAGTGGGGATGGGTACAATCAAGTCATCGGTGGAGGAGGGGGGTAAAATTGAACTGACTGGTTCCTATGAGTCACCTGCATCAGCAGGAGCCACTATTTATTCAGCACCAACCTGGGTGGGTAGGGGGTGGGGTGGGTTCACATGCCATCACTGGTACAGGTACCTTGCTTTCTATCCTGGGAGGCTGCCAGAGGTTTGGAGACCCACAGGAGGGTGGCATGGGACCCCACAGGGGAAGGAAACAGCTCTGGTGGGGGACTCAATCATTAGGGGGTAGAAATGGGGGAGGAAGGGAGAGGGAGGCAGTTTCCTGGCACCATGGCTTGAGGGACAGGAAGTGAATCCTCAGGATTGTGGGAGGAGCTGCACGAGGGAGGAGCTGGATGTCATTGTCCACCTAGGGACAAATGACCTGGCTGAGAATGGGATCAGAGCAATGCAAGAGGAGTTTATAGAGTTGGAAGGGCCTTCAGACAATGCGCATACGGTAACCTTCTCGGAGGTGCTGCCTGTCTATGGCAAGGTAGATGCTAGGGCACTTCTCACCAGGGAATTCAATGAGTGGTTGAAAAACTGGTGTGGCACTCAGGGTTTTGGCTTCATTGGGGACTGGGGAGCCACCTGGAGGGATGCAGACCTATACTGGTGTGATGGTCTGCATCTGTCCAGGGGGGAACCAGGATCCTAGGTGAGAGGTTTAAATGCTTCACTGGCAAGCATTTAAACTAGCCAAGGGGGGAGGCACTGAAAGGAGCAGGAAATCTGAGCCTCCCCACAAAACATGGTGATTAGTGAGGTAAACACCAAGGTACAGAAGTTATTAGGGAGCAGAACAGATTTAAATGTAAAAAAAGGCAAAGGCAGTAAGGACAGAAATGGGGCTAAAAGGGGTAAGGCTATCAAAAAATGGAGGGTGATGAGTACCAATGCCCGTAGTCTGTGTAACAAGCTCCCTGAACTAGTGGCCTTGATGGAAGAGGGTTGCCTGGATATTGTGGCAGTCACAGAAACATGGTACACAGAGAACCATGACTGGGATGTCAACATACCAGGCTACACAATCTACAGGAGGGACAGGGAGGGTAAAGAGGAGGAGGGTAGCTCTCTATGTAAAGGAAGGGATCAAAGCAACAGAACTAAAGAGTAAACAGGAGCAGATGAGGCACTTTGGGTCACCCTGGAGACAGGAAATGGCACCACAATCCATATGGGGTTGTATACAGACCCCCATCTCAGGGGAGGGAATGGACAAGGAAATGATAGAAGACTTCTTAGAATGGCAGAAAAAGGATATATTGTTGATGGGAGACCTGAATATGCCAGATGTTAACTGGAGCACCTTTGCTGCAGGCACATCCAAGAGCAGGGCTTCTTGATGCCCTACAGGGGCATGCCTCAGACAGCTAGTATTGGAACCCACTCAGGAGGGAGCAATCTTAGACCTGGTACTCTCAAATGGGGATGGAGAAAGAATCTCAGATTTAGAAGTGGGTAGCCATCTGGGAACAAGCAACCACCAAACAGTGTGGTTCACATAAACACAGCCATACAATCAAGCCATACAAAAGCAAGAGTACTGGACTTTAGGAGGGCCGACTTTGGGAAAATGAGAGAGTGCCTCAGAAAAGCACTAGCAAACAGGCAACAAGGAGGGGTGGAGGAACAATGGGGAGTGATCAAAACAGCCATCACAGAGGCAACAAGCCTTTGTGTAAAGCAAATCAATAAAACACAATGAAGGAAAAAACCACTATGGTTCTCAAAAGAGGTGGCAGGGAAGGTTAAGGAGAAAAGGACAGCATTCAGGAAATATAAGGAAACACAGAAGGAGCAGGACAGAGAACTTTATCAGTTAAAGCAGAAAGAGGCTGGGAAGGCAGTCAGAAT
This sequence comes from Neoceratodus forsteri, assembly GCA_016271365.2. Taxonomy (NCBI): domain Eukaryota; kingdom Metazoa; phylum Chordata; order Ceratodontiformes; family Ceratodontidae; genus Neoceratodus; species Neoceratodus forsteri. The sequence continues at coordinate 835,280,155 of CM057451.1, forward strand.
AGCAAAGGCCCAAACCGAGGAAAGGATAGCCAATTCTGTTAAGAAGGGGGATAAGACCTTTTATAGGTACATTAGGGAGCGAAGAAAGACCAAAGGAGGGATACTGAAGCTTAATAAAGGGGAGGGAATGTGGGTAGAGGGTGACAGTGAAAAAGCAGGGATACTGAACGAATATTTCTGCTCAGTATTCACAAAGGAAGAGGAGGGGGAGTTACCTAAACCAAACAAGAGAAACACTCTCAAGACGGGGGTCGATACCAGTCCATTTACAGAAGAAAGGGTTCTGAAAGAACTGATAAAATTGAAGGTGAAGAAAGCAATGGGGCCTGATGGGATTCACCCAAGAATTTTAAAAGAACTAAGGGTAGAACTAGTGACACCGCTGACTACTCTCTTTAACAAATCATGGGAGGATGGGGTGGTACCCGAGGACTGGAGGAGGGCAGATGTGATTCCTCTTCACAAAAGTGGGAGCAGGACAGAGGCAGGAAACTACAGACCAGTTAGTTTGACCTCAGTGGTAGGGAAAATGATGGAATCATTTCTGAAGGAAAGAATTGTTGAGTACCTAGAGGCCAGTGGGGCACAGGACCCAAGGCAGCATGGATTCATGATGGAAGGTCATGTCAGACGAATCTAATAGATTTCTTTGATTGGGTGACCAAAGTAGTAGACCAGGGAGGGGCTGTGGACATGACCTACCTAGATTTTAGCAAGGCATTTGATACAGTCCCACACAAAAGATTAATTCACAAGATAGCCAGCCTTGGAGTGGGTCCCAAGGTGGTAGCCTGGATAAAAATTGGCTAGACAACAGGACGCAAGGGTAGTAGTAAATGGAATACACAGTGAAGAAAGGAGGGTTACTAGTGGGGTACCGCAGGGTTCAGTACTGGGACCGCTCCTTTTTAATGTCTTTATAAGTGACATTGCAGAGGAACTGGAAGGAAAAGTATGTCTCTTTGCAGATGACACAAAGATCTGCAACAGGGTTGATACACAAGATGGAGTGGAAAGGATGAGAAGGGACTTGGCAAGGTTGGAGGAATGGTCAAATGTATGGCAGCTCAGATTCAATTCAAAGAAGAGCAAGGTAATGCACATGGGAAACAAAAACCCAGGGGAAGTGTACACAATGGGGGGTGAGATACTGACAACAGTAAAAATTAAAAGGGACCTGGAGGTAATTATATCCGATGACCTAAAGGTGGGCAAGCAATGTGAGAAGGCAGTCAGAAAGGCAGGCGGGATACTGGGATGCATAGGAAGAGGCATCAATAGTAGAAAACAGGAAGTTGTTATCCCTTTGTACAGACAGTTGGTGAGACCCCATCTGGAGTACTGTGTGCAGTTCTGGAGACCCCATCTCCGCAAAGACATAGACAGAGTGGAAGCTGTACAGAGGAGGGCAACCAATATGGTGCAGGGTCTGCACCAGAAGACATACGAAGAAAGACTAAAGGAGCTTAATATGTATACCCTAGAGGAAAGGAGGGAGAGAGGAGACATGATAGAAACTTTCAAGTACCTCAAGAGAATTAACAAAGTCCAAGAGGGTAGCATCTTCCAGAAAAAGAGATGTGCAAGAACAAGGGGCACAATTTGAAGATAGAGGGGGGACGGCTCAGAGGTAATGTGAGGAAGTATTTTTTCACTGAGAGGGTTGTGGATGCATGGAACAGCCTTCCTGAGGAGGTTGTGGAGTCAAGAACAGTGGGGGACTTCAAGAATGCATGGGACAGGCATAAGGCAGTCCTAGTGGGGGGTAGGAGGAAGTAAGCTGTTGGTTAACTAGGATTTGCAGCTTATCTGTTAGGTAGGAAAATGGGCAGACTAGGTGGGCCAAGCGGTCCTTATCTGCCGTCAAATTCTATGTTTCTATGTTTCTATGTGAGGAGCAGGTTGTGGAAAGGAGGAAATTAGCACTGTAAAGGAAGAAATAGAGCAGTAGGAAAAAGGAAATGATGATGAAAGCAGATCAGGTACATAAAGGAGGTGTAGGAGGCAATAAGTGAGATAAAAATGGTCTTCAAAGAATACAAGACCACCCACACCACCCATAAAGATTAAAACAGGGATGTGTACCAGACCAAGCTGAGAGATGCCAGCAAGAGAGTTAGGAGGGCAAAGTCAGAGGCAGAGGTAAGAATAGTGGAGGAGGTGAAAAAGGTCAGTTAGGCATTCTTGTACTGTAATTACAAGAAGCACAAGTCCAAGGGGTAGGGGTAGTTAGACTACCTAAGGTGAAGCATAGGTGGATGAGCATAATGGTAAAGCATAAACTCTAAATTATTATTTCTGCTCAGTATTCACAGTAGGGGACAAGGGGCCTCTACCTGAATGAAGTCTCAAGACTAAAGGGGTGGGGGTGGGATTCAAAGTGGAATTGATCACTGAGGAGATGGTGCTGAGGTATCTAAGCAGTCTGATAATTGACAAATCAGTGGCCACATACAGGTCACACTCTGAAGTACTAAAGGAAATGTGGCAGGATTATGGACATCCCTAACAGTCCTCTTCAATTATTCACTAGAAACAGGAGTGGTACCAATGTATTGGAGGGTAGTGGATGTGGTACTCTTGCACAAGAGCTGGGGCAAGGATGAACTGACAAACTACAGCCCAGTTGGCCTGACAGCTATAGTAGACAAATTACTTGAGGCCATTATTAAAGAAAGGTTGGTAGACTTTCTGAATGCAAATGAATTCCATGACAAAAGAAAGAAAATAAACAGCATCTTTCACCATGGAAAAGTTGTGTCCGACAAATCTTATCAACTTCTTTTACTTTGTCATGAATGTGGTGGACAAAAAGCACACAGGGGATATACTGTATCTGGCCTTTAGCAAAGCCTTCACCTCTGTTCCACATAGGAGAATGGTTAAGAAATTGGTGGGTCTTCAGGTGGGGAACAAGAATAGAGGATTGGACAGGTACTGAGTGGGTGGGAGAACACAAGAAAAAGTCTTAAAAATGGGACATTTTCACAGGTAAATGAAGCCATCAGTGAGGTTCCCCGTGGATCAGTCATAGGCCTAACTTTTTAACCATCTTTATCTGTGACATTGGGGAAGGGATCCAAGGGAAGGTGTGCCTATTTGCAGATGATAAAAAAAATTGCAGTTATGTGAACAGTGATTAGCAGGTCAAGACAGTGCAGGAAGATCTGAAGAAACTGGAGAAATGGTCAAGGGTCTGGCAACTAAAAGTCAATGCAAACAAGTGCAAAAATATATACATGGGGGTCAGGAACCCAAAGACAGCAAACGGTATTGGAGATGTAGTGTAAGTAAAAATGACAGATAGGATGTATCTTGGAGTCTTCATGCCAAACAACTTAAAGTAGCCTGCAGAGTGCAACAGGACATAAAGGAAGGCACAAAGGACACTGGGGTACATAGACTGGGGGATCAGCAACAGAAGAAATTAGGTGATTCTGCCCCTATACAGGTTCCTGATGTGGCTTCATTTGTAGTATGGTGTGCAGGTATACTGTAGCATCTGAAATAAAATAAAAAATGGGTAGTGTTGAGACAGTGCAGAAGAGAGCAACCAAAATGAATAAAGTGCAGCAAGAAAAGTCCTACATGGAGAGGCTTGAGAACCTCCACATGTACAAACTGGAAACCAGGAAGAAGAGGATGACATGAATTAAACTGTCAAGTTTCTTCATGGGACGAACAAGGTGGACACTGTGGAACTGTTCACAATGAGTAGAAACACAAATACAAGGGAAACTCAAAGAAGTTGGTGGTATGGAGATTCAGGAAGGATATCAAAATGTGTTTCTTTACAGGGAGGGTGGTGGATAAGTGGAACATGATGCTGAAGGGATGGTCTAAGCCATGTCAGTGGAGGGAGATATAGGGGACTGATAACGATAGCAGGAAGAATGACATGCTGGAGGGGAAGTGAGTGAGTGACCAGTGGGACATTTGCATCTCATTATAGGTATTGTAGGGTGAAGCAGACTGGATGGTTCACTGGCCTGTTTTCTGCTGTCAATTTCTATTATGTTTCTGTGCATCTAAATGCTTGAAATACATACATATTTCTGCACCCATCTGGGTATATTTGTAATACGTAATAAAATATTGATAGTTTAATGGTTTGTCATCATTAAATCCAATAAAGTTGTGGAAGTATTATTAGATCTGCCTTCCAAACGTAAGGGGAGCTTTTGATATTACCATTGTTATACAATGAGGTGATTCTATTACATATCAATTTTACTATCAATGATGCCATCACATTTGGTCTCTGTCTTCCCTTTAATAGTAATTTTGAAATTAAAAGCCAATTGTTCTACTACCTTACTACCACTATTACTTTCAATAATTAAGTTTTTCGGGTTTTGTTGCACTACGTACTGGAGAGTAGGGCATTTGCTAAGTTTGTAACTGCAGTTTCTGTTAGCTAAGAGAGTGCAGAGGGATATTACAGCAAAAGACAGACCTGGTAACACAGTGCAAGCCTTTTTGGAAGCAATAGGCCAGTTTACCTGGCTACATTTGCACCATAGCAACTGAAAGGCTCAGGCTACTATCTCACAAATGCAGCCATGTGGACACCTATTTGATCATTATAAGTCATTCATTGCTCCTCTGCAGCAGTCACAGCAGAGCTGGGAATGCATCTGGGAGCAAGCAGTGTATGTGTCCAGGTAGACAGGAAGCATCACTTACTGTAACACAAGCTGGACATTCCCAGCATCACACTCTGCACTCCGGTGAGGTTCTCCCCCAAAAACCCAGAAGCCAGCACCCAAGAAATAGAAAATGGGTAATGTAGGTCATAGAATTAAATTAGTTCTATGCAGTAGCCTTTTGTTAAGCTTTTAGACTGCAGTTCATAGAAACTCTTGTGAGACAGCAATAAATTTCCCTCATAACAGAATGCAAATGGAACTGTATTTTGAGTTGAGGACCAGGGGAACTGACTGCTGGTAGTGAAACAGGGACTGGGGAGGGAGGGTAGCAGCCTATGCTGGGATCCATGGCATGTCACTGTGACAAAATTAAGTAACTGACTGCCCCCAGGCTCACAGCCCCTGTCCAGCATGGCTTGCATCAATGCTGAGAGAGGACATGTGGATGTGACACCACAGCTGTGCAGGAGGTCTATGCAGCTCCAGAGCCGACTACAATTTTAATCAGAGTGGCTGAGTAAACATGATGATTGACTGCTTTTGGCACAGATGCTCTTGTACTTATTTAGATTTCAAGTCCCATATTACACAAATGAAGAGAAGAAGCAATGTTACAAGTCCCTTAGGGTCTCTACAGAACTGTTCAATAAAGGCACCAAGTATGACTGTAGGGACTATGGAATTAGCTGGGCTTAGTAGGCTCAGTGAAAAGGGCTGGACTGTGGTGCTTATATAAGAGGTTCTACTGGAATCATAGTATGATACTCTTAAATTGTTTAGGGATAATTAGCTGGTGCCCAGAACAATGTCAACAGTACACCATATTTTCAAAGGAATAGAGTGCAGATGCCAATGTATTGTATTACAGTGCACAAGAAACATGGTGTGTCCAGCATATTGAGGCAAGGACACATACAAAAAACTAATTGTAGAAAACGATGCCTGATGGTATTGGGGAATACGAGCAAACACTAAGTGCACCAAGGACAATGTTAAGTGTAGCAGTAATGCTCAGCCTCCACAGTGCATATAAGACAGTAATTAATGCTGCAGCACAGCTCAGCCTTCCAGTGAACCTGGATAAGAAATCAAACTGGCAACACTTCTTTACCAACTGGTGCACCCAGGACAGACATTAGCATGACAGTCCTACTCACATAGCCTTGACAGTGCTCACTGTAGCAGCACCACTCAGCTTCCTTGTGCACCAAGAACAGTGTTCACTGCAGCAGCACTATGCAGCATCCCAGTGGCACCCAAGAAAGTGATCACTACAGCTGTGTTATTCAACCTCATGGTGCATCCAGAATGGTGTTAAGTATGACAGGCCCACTCATGCTCCTGGTATACCTAGGACATAAATCAATATAGTAGTGCTGCCCTCATCCCATGGCATCTGGGGCACAAATTACAGCTCAGCCCAACTGGAACTGGAAAATATTGGAGACTGGCCCATGGAAGCCTGTATGCAACAGTTACTCCTGCTGGTCTCTCCCTTGTTTTCTGGAGAAATTGGCCCATCAAAGATGTCATCAGTAGCTTTTAATGTTCTGCTGATAAATTCTATGTTTCTATGTTACATGGAACAGGTAAAAACAGCTAGCTATGTAGTAAGACATGCCAAGTCAGAGATGGAACTAAGGACAGTGGAAGAGGTTAAGGATGGAGACAATACTTTTTTTTGGAACATCAGGGAAAAAGTCTCAACAAAAGAGGGTATGGTAAAGCTGAAAGGGGGCCTACACTGGTGGAAGACATAACAGAGAAAAGGCAGAGGCATTAAATGAATACTTCTGCTCTGTATTTGTGAAGGCATAGGATGAACTTGTTCCACAGGGGAAGTTGGAAATAGGGAGAAGGAAGTGAGGAAGGCTGAGGGGGAAGGTGGTTATGGAGGACAGGTTCCTCAGGGGGCATGGGATAACCACAATAGGGTGAAATGAAATGGGGTGAGGAAAAGCAGGTTGCAGGAAAGTGGCCATAAAAAGGTTCATGAAAAGCAATTATGTCATGCACCTGGCTGATCACACTGCATGTTGGCCCCATAGTGGAGGGGCCTCACCCCCGTGCATCCCCCCAAAACTAATATAAACATCCCCAAGCTAACACACAGTGGGTGGAGGACCACAGTTAAGGCCCCATGTTCCTGATGCCCTAGTAGCTCCAAAATCCTGTGCGCCTAAAACACATTTGCCCTAATGGCTTCACCCACATTTCCCCACTCTGTCTCCTGCACCCAACTGATGGTATACAAAGGGGCATGGGGCCCCTTAATGTGGAAAATCACCTGGGTCAGATGGCATACACCCCAGGGTACTAGGCAAGATGGCAGCAGTTCTTGCAGCCCCCATGACTGATTTGCTCAACTGCTTGCTGGATACGGGAGTGGTGCCAAGAGAGTGGAGGGCCATTGATGTTGTGCCACTGCACAAGAGTAAGACAAGGGACAAACCAAAAATCTCCAGCTGGTCAGCTTGACATTGATAGTTGGCACACTGATAGAAACAATAGATAGGCTCAATAGACCATAAGGCCTGCTTCTGCTGGCATTTTTATACGTTCATATGTTCATATAAAAGAACAGTTGGTCAAATTCCTTGAGACAGATGGTCTCCAAGATCACAAACAACAGGGTGAGCTAGTGTGAAAAGTCCAACATCAAAGTTCAGGACCGTTTAACTGGCTTGAAGTTGAATCAAGTAATTAATTCATCAGCCAGGCATAATTATAAAACTATCTTGGTAACTCAGATAGATTGGATTCTGACCACTTGGCCAGAAAGGATGTTACAGGTGGGACAACTTGCAGACAGTCTGAGTGATCACAGCCCAATCTTCTGTGCTTAGAGTACACATAAACTGAAACTTCTAGCAACAGCATTTACATCATCTCACAGTCACTAAAATATCTGAATATTGAACAATTCTGTGAGGTCATTGCATCCATAGATTGGACTTATTTAAACCTTGTCCCTAATGTAGATCTGATGCTTGATATAGCTTCTGAATGTAATGTTATTTGTTATTCTTTTGCACCATTACAGAAACTATGATTACAAAACAGATGTTAAAAATAGATCACTCCAGATTTAATTACAAAAATGCAAGAAAGAGATAGTGCCTACCGTACCTATGTTAAATTACACACGTCTGCATCTCTTTTAAAGTACAAACAGCTTAGCAATCGATGCAAACTTGTGAGAAAGTACTTTTTTCAACACCAGTTCCCTTTCACAAATTAACGGCAGGAAAATTGGTCCATTCTTTAATATGCTGATTGGCAAATCTGACACAGCTCAAGTACCATTGCTGATAAGTATAGGAGATTTAACATATCAAATGGCTATTGCTATAGACCTTAATAGAGTTTTCTCAGATACAGGCAAACTAACTCCTCCTATTGCTCCTTTACCTACTGAGCCCAGGGAATCTTCTGGTGATTTGTCTTATTGGAAATCTGAGTTTACCATAGAACAAATGTTTGGGTATTTGAAGAGAAAGAATTTGAGTTAATGTATGAGTGCTGATAATATTGATTTTCATATTTTTCTGCTTCAGTTTTGGACCTAAAATGGCCTACCCATCAAATATATTATTTAACCATGCTTTATATTTTCTCAGATTCCACAGTCTTGGAAGCATGCAACAGTTATACCAATTTATAAATCTGAAGGTAGCACCTTGACAAAGAACTTCCACCTCATCTCCCTCCTCATGTCACTGTCCAAGGTCCTTTAAAGAGAACCAATCTTGCTCATTTCAAAAATCTCCCTTAAATCAGAGGAAGCTTGTTTCCATCTATGGGAGCTTATCTTCACTAAAACAGCTTTTGAAATTATGTCCCCCAAGGAAGAGAAGGGATATTAAATTGACCCTGAGGGGCTAGCAACATGATCCCTTTCCACTTCTGTGTTGTTGGCCACACCTCACTTTATGATGTGCCAGTAGAGAGAGTGCAGGGAGCACACTCCATTGAAATGTATAGCATGTGATTTTAAAGTATAGGTTTTGACCATTTAAGTGGCCATTGGGCAAAATTGGAGCCATAGTTCAACTAACAAGAGTCTTGTTAGCTGAACCCTGGTTCCAGTTTTATCAAATGGCCACTTAAACAGCTGAAAACAGTATTTTAAAGTCACACTCAATACACTTCAATGGACACCCCCATGCTGTCCCAATTCTGGCATCAGAAAACATTGTAGTGTGAGGGCATGGCCAGCAAAAGGGGAGTGGAAAAGGATCATGCTGCTAGCCCCTCCAGGGCAATTTATTTCTTCTCTTCCCTCAGGGACATAATTTCAAAAGATGTTTGTTGTGCAGAGGAGCTCCTTTTGAGGAAAGGGAGCTTTCTCTGAGTTCAGTGCAGCACCAAAAAAGATGCCCTTTAAAGATTTTTTATGACTAAGTAAAGAAATACATGGATACTGTGAATCTATTAGTTTCTTTCCAGCACGGCCTTAGGGAAAGTCATCACAGTACCTTTACAGCCATGCTGGAGCTCACTAACATTCTTCATCAAGCCTTGGACAGTGGTAGCTTGATGGAAGCTTTATTTCTTGATTAGTCAAAGGCTTTTGGACTCATAAATCAAGATTACCTGCTTACTAGACACTTGAATCTAATTTTTTCTCTTGTAACTGTAAGTTGATTTCAACATTATCTTTCTGACAGAAAGTAATAGGTCTTGCTTGGTATTGTGTTGTACCCCCTGACTGACATTAAAATGGCTGTTACTCAGGTGTCTATCCTGCATCTCATACATTTTAGCATTTTTTTGAATTCACTGCCTCTTGTCTTCCAAAGCTTAGAAACACACATTACTAAGTATGGCAATTATATTGTTCTTTACGGTTCAGGTGAAGATCCCTCTGATATCGTTACTCATCTTTAAAGGGACTTTAACAAGGATGATTCCATCAAATGTTGTGGTGCAGAGTGGACATGTGCCCTTGAGCTCTGAGACAGCCTACCACCTGATAGCCGTAAATGAAGCCAGCATTATAGATCAGCACTTTTTTTTATTAAATGTAAAATAAGTGTAAACTGAAATCATAATAACCCAAATTGCTTCCAGTTTTCCTCTGTTGCATTGTAGGATCCAGATTAAAGAATGCAAAGAAGAAATCCAGTCAAACTTAGTTCTACTACTCCTCCACCTACAGTTTAAAATCTGTTTCTCAAGATTAACATCTTTTACAGGTTTGGTCAGATAACATCCTTTCACAAGTTTATTTAATAATTAACATTCCTTCAGCTGGGCTCACTGAATACCTAGTCCCTCACTAGAAAAATACTCATTCACTTGAGACTCTGCGGAGCAGTTGTCCTTCTCTAACTCCTGCTCTTCTGACAGTTATATTAACTTATCACTACCTCCATAGATTAATTTTACCATATTTCTGACAAAACTTGCACGTAACTCATGGAGGAAAATCTGATAGTAATATTCGAGCGGGTTGAGATGGATCCCAAGGTTAACAACAAAAAAAGACACCTGCAAAAGGTAGACAGCTTAACGGCAGTTCCCCAGCACCTGAGGCAAAAAAAAACAGAATACTGATTAGCTCTTGACAGTTAGGCATTTCAACTTAATGATGCAGGAAATAGTCAATATTAAGCTCACTCTCAGCATAATGGCTGATAATATCAATGCTGTGAAAAGTGATCTGGCAACACAGAAAACAAGAATATCAGAAGTTGAGGCTCAAGTTAGCAGTTTGGAGGATATATCTAATAAAGACTAAACTGGAAGAGTTGTTAGTAATAGGCAAATAGCCGACTTGATTTCTAAAGTGGAGGACTTAGAAAGCAGGAGCAGGAGAAGTAATTTAAAAGTATTCGGGCTTAAGGAGGGAATTAAGGGAGTTGACCCCATTTAATTCACTAACAGACTTCTGATTGCCATCGCTGACTCTCCACCAGGTGCTGCAAGATTTTTTAATGAGAGACCCCACAGATCTCTGAAACCCAAACCTAGTAAAAATGAAAGACCCAGATCCTTTGTCTTTTGACTACTTGATTTCCAACAAAAAGTATTTATTCAGAGGACTTTGAGAAATTCAATTTCTATCTCTTTTGAAGGGAACATTATTTAAATATTTAATGACTTGCCTCCAGATGTGATTCGCAAAAGGAATGTTTTCTATCCCATTAAAAGATGACTTAGAGAAGCAGGATTAAATTATGGACTGCTGTGCCCTAGAAAGCTTAAAATATGGTCCCCAGATGGTATTAAAGAATATAATGGGATGGATGATGCAAAACATGGACTCAAAAAAGACTTTCCTGCTCTGTTCGGAAATTTTGAATTTCAACAATAAACAATAAAGATTTAATGGCTTGAAAGATGAAAATTGCTGATCCTTGGCTCTGGGTCGTGGGTGGTAGTGTGTGTGGCGGGAAATAATTGGTGGTGGCGGGAAATCGGGAAGGACCCTGATGCTCTGAATTCTGTGGGACAACACCTTCACCTACTTTTATTATTATATTTGCACATAGTGCTGGCCCGGTGGCCCTGAGGGTTGAGGCGCTGGATGCCACATCTCGCTGCACACCAGCGACCTGAGTTCAGGAACAAGCCAGGGTTGTCAGGGGTTGACAGAGGTGGACTAGGATTGAGTGTCTGAAGACAGCTGTCCTAGTCTGGAAGAAATGGGGTATTTGCACACCATGCTCTGGTGGTCCCTGGGGACACCCTGAGGTACTGCAGAGGCACGGGTGCTGAAGTAAGGGGGCCGGAGCATGGCAGATGTCGGCACACTAGTGTGCAGACATCATTGCACGTCCATGCCCCCATTGGGGAAGAACAAGGAAAAATGCAGCGTAAGTCCACGGCAGCTTGATGGCTGCAGTTCACCGGTCCAATGGTGCCTGAAGGCCATGCGCCGGTTGTGGATCCTCGCCAGGCATGGGGGCTTGGGGGAGCCCCTCTCGACAGTGTAGCTTCCTATGCCAGCTGGGCACAACAGCTTCAGGGTCAGTGGTGGATGAGCGGTGGCTAGAGATTGGCAGGACCGTGGTTGCAGGTGAAGAAAATATTCAATGATAAAAAAAATATTTGCACACAGCATGTCTGGGAGACAGAATGAAATGTGGAGGAAAAAAAATAATAAAATAATATGATATTTGTATACCAGCTTAAAATAAGCAGCCTGAGTACATTGTGGTTTTGAAGTTGGATGCTAAGTTAAGGTTGCTTCTCAGAATCACATAATACAGTAAGGGGTGTGCATGACTAACAACCTAGGAAGTGATATGTGATGCAGGTACCACCTTATAGCATAATATGGGGTTCCTGGAAAAGTGAAATCATGGTAGTAGATGGATCTTTTGCCACAGCTTTGTTTTACTGAGTGCAGGAGAGAGTAGCAGGTCTGCCTGTTAGGCTTTGCCACAGCCCCCCATCATAAATGTCTGGTTTTAGTTTGGATAATGATGGTGCCCATGCTGCTATTTAACATTAAGCGGTGGTGATACACCACTTGCAGGTGAAATAACCTTTGCAACAAACATTTAAATATCTTTTTTTTTAAACTGCTGTGATTCACTCGGTTGTTTTTGAATACACTATAATAGAATGGGTTGGTGCTGGTGATCCTGAAGAGATCAAGGGTGTTTGGATTCCCTTTGTCTGATTATCTGTTTGCTGATTCTCTTCTCCCCTCTTTGAGCCGAGGTGTATAGTTTTGTTTCATTTGCAGCCATTTTCTTTTAAAACAAACTCTTACTTTCAAATTTCTCATCAACCGGCAGGATCACCAGGATTCAACACACGAGAAGGTGACTCAGAATATGTTGCCTCGAGCAGGCTACAACATGAAATTATGTCACCATGCAATTATGAATCACTGGGAGTTTTGGGAAGAGCATAGACAAAATGGAGGTGGATATGCAGCATGATCTGAAAGCTACCTCTTGCAGGACTTAATTTGGACATGGTACTATCTTGTTCTTCTTTTACTGCACCATACAAAGTATGTATTTACTGATGAATCAACTTAATGGTGATCTGCTTACTGCTTTACTACATGTGGTGTTGCAAGTGCATTCAACACACATGGAGCTCTTTGATTAACACAGTAAAAATAAGCTAGAATAATAGGTTAAGGTTATGAAGAAGGTTTTTCACAAAAAGTGGAAATATTTTACTGTTAAATTTATTAATTGTTGTGTATAAAGTTATTCTTATATATCTTTCAAAATATGGGGGGGAGGCAATCCTTCAGTGTCTGCTTCTGCATGTTTATAGGGAAAGAGAGTGCCTCATTTAGATTATCAGATTAGTTTACTCATTCCTAGTGATTCAATTTATCACAAAAAATTGAAAACTTCTTTACAAACACAGCTTCAGGTGCAGTCAATTTTAGAAGCATATTTTAACTATTTTGCAGAATGTTGTATGAAAACTTTACTGTCTGTTTATGGTAAATAGATAGGCTTTTAACATTAGGTGTTAAAATGCTCAGCTTGTTGGTGGGTTGTCTCAATGCTGACATGATATCAGAATATTTAGTTATTATTTAGATTTAGAAGTTAATAGATTTGGGCAAGAAGTGGGTTTCGATGCTTACAAAATCACAAAATATTTATTGTGAGATCTGAATTCTTGTTTTTAGATAGCTGTGCTTTAATTTATGATTTTTTTTTTGTAAAATGTTATACTTTGGCTGTGGGGAGGTAATGGGCTTGGGCTGAACTCTGTTTTACAGCATTCGAAAATGGTCTGGATAGGGTTTGGGGAAGGTGATGAACAACATACACCGTCTATGGGGAGAGGCAGTGTACCTTTTGTTTTAGATGACAACTTACAGAAAAATATATGTACCAAAAGATTTGGTTGTACTTATTTGGACACCTCTTTCATTTTATTTTCCTACTTTATTCTTTCTCTTCACTCTCTCTCTTTGCTGACCTGTGCACCAGTATAACTTACTGAAAATAAAAATACATGGAGCTGGGGTGAGATGTTGGTTGCGTACTTCCTAGCTTGGAAAAGAGGGAAAATGTCATAGGCTTAGTACTTTCTATGATGGTTATATCTAAGACTTATACTATGGTCATATGGAACGTGAAGGGCCTAAAACACAAATTGAAACTCTACTCTGTTATTAGACATCTCAAAAGAAGTAATGTCTCTTTCACCTTTTTACAAAAAACTCACCTAAAAAGTGAGCATTACAATCTTTTTTTTGTTAAATCTTTTTATTGACAGTAGATGAAATGATATTACAGTACAGTTCTTTACAAACATATGCAGCATTGTTCATTAACATGGACAATCAGATATAGTTACCCATGTTCCAGCAATTCATGGGTGGTATTTAAACAAGATTAGTCTTAAGCGTATGCACACTTATCCATGGGGTAAAAAGATTAATGACACCTGTAAAGATCATATGCATAGATCGGGTCCCAATGAGGGCAATCTTATGTACTGTATGCCTGAAACTCAGTGGAAAGAATGTATGTCCTATGTAGGGAAAAAACCCTGCTCTATTGCCTTTTCTAGAGGGTTCCAAATTTTTTCAAAGAGTTCCAGGTTCCCAGCAGTGGTATACTGATTTTTTTCTAGTGAGAGACATAGCTTCACATTATTTGCCCATTGTGACATCATTGGTGGATTGTCGGCCAGCCAAGTCTGTGCCAGCATCTTTTTGGCATTTACCAGGGCAATGCCCCACAGGGGGTGTGGACCAATGCTTTGTACAAATATCAGATCTGCTCCCAATAGAAGTTCAAGGGGTGAGCAGGATAGGTTCCTTGCCAGCACTTGTTCCATTATACCATGTATCTCCTGACAGGAAGATAGAACTTTGGGGCATAGTAGAGCCATATGCAAAAAATGTGCCTGGTCACCTTGGCATTTGGGAGACTTATGTGGGTTAACTGGATTTATTATATATAGTTTAGCTGGAGTAAGGTATGTTCTGTATTGGAAGTTAAGCTGGATCTGCCTGAGTCTGTTATTTCTTGAACATGTATTGAGGTGCTGAATGGCTAAGTTCCAGGTATCTTAATTTATAACAACATTAAGATCATGCTCCCATTTTTGTCTAATGGGGAGTGATGCCCCTGTGTCTATTCCCAACAGAGCTTGATAATATATGGACAACACCTTTGCTATGAGGGGGGCTGTATAAATCCTCCTCAACTGGGGTTGTCCTAGCCCAGTTTGAGGATCCACTCAACATCTCTCCAAATCTCTGTTGGACCATTTGGTAAATAAAATAATCTCCTGGATCTATAAGCCATTTTGCCCTTATTTCAGCAAATTATAGTATTCTACCCCCTTCAAAAAATTCCAGAGCGTATTCCAAACCCTTGAGCCTCCATTGTCTCATTCTCTGATGCATAGTCACAGAGTATGGGCCCCTAGCCTTCGTCACAGTCATCAAGTCAGAATAAGGTGACTGTGCTGTGACCCCCACCATGTTTAACTTACTATGCACAGAATGCTAGGCCTTAATAGTAGCTAATGTACATGGATTTGTTGCTGTGGGGTTATTTGTGGAGTTTAAAGCTTCAGATATGTGTTGATAGTATAGATATCCGCTCAATTGTTCCTACTCTATTGCAACCTATCCCAGTGGGTATAAATGCTAGTTGTGCAGCTAAGTAGTAAAGTTGAAAGTTTGGCAGACCCAAGCCCCCTCTGCTGGCTGGTTGGTGTAGAATTGTTTTCTTAATCTGTGCTGATTTCCCCCTTCAGATGAAGTTATGCATCAGTGTATTCACCTGTTTTAAGTGTAATAAAGGTATCCTTAGTGGGAGTAATTGATAACGGTAAAGACATCTGGGTAAAATCATCATCTTCACCTTGTTTATTCTTCCAGTCAGGGTCAGTGGTAAGTTCTGCCACTTCTCACAATCCCATTCAGTTTTGTAATTAGTGGGCCATAGTTCAGGGCATATAAAGTATCTAGTTTTGCTGTAAATACAGTCCCTAGGTATTTCAGCCTAGTGACCATCATCAAACCCCCCCAGAACTAGCACCAATTGTGGCCTATCCCTCTGCTCAAGTGGTAACAGTTCACTCTTAGTCCAATTTGTTTTATGACCAGATAGGGAGCCATATTCTCTCAAAAGGTAATGTAGCTAAGGAAGATCCCTATCGGAGCTATACATGTACAATAATAAGTCATCAGCATATAACACGACTTTGTGCTCCCCCCAGAAAAACCTGAATCCCTGTATGAGCTCTTACAGTGCATGCCAGCAGTTCTAGTGCCACCACGTATAGCAGTGGGGACAGGGGGCAGCCCTGTATGGTACCTTGAGACAGTGCAACTAATGGAGTTAAAGCTCAATTTACCAAGATTTGAGCTGATAGGGAAGTATACAATAATTTTATCCATTTTAAAGTTCCAGAGCCTAATCCCTGATGCTTAAGGGTCTCAAACATGTATGTCCATTCGACTCTATCAAAGGCCTTTTCTCTGCATCTAAGGCCAGTATAGCAGCCCCATGGTGTTTGGATGATTTGCCCCAAGCAAGTAAGACATTTAATGTATGTCTAATATTATGCTTTCCCTGTCTGCCCTGTACAAACCCTGATTGATCTGGATGAATCAGGGATGGCAGGATAGGTTCCAAACAAGCTACAAGTACCTTTGCCAGGATTTTATAGTCTGCTGTCAATAAGGATATGGGGCAGTAAGAGACTTACTGGGAAGGGTCTTTTCCTGGTTTGTGGAGGACAGTGATTGTGGCTGTTCTCATTGACTGAGGCAACACACCTTTGTTCAAGCTTTCCTACAGTGTGTCTAGTAGGGGATCTACATTGTTGCGGCATAAAGGATTTAAAAAAGTCAATAGGTAACACATCTGGACCCATGGCTTTACCTAATTTCAGGGATTTAATAGCTGTTACCAGTTTTGCAATTTCTAAGGTGGGGTGCTCTAATTTTTCAGTCCTGTTGAGGGTTAATACTTGCATGGGTTCTTTGTCAAAAAAGCCTGCAGCTGCTGAGGGGTTGGGGATATCTCAGATGTATATAACTTCCGCTAAAAATTTCCAAACTCTTTTCTTATTTCAGAGGAGGATGTTGTCCTTTTGAATTTGTATAAAAGCTCTGTCACCTTGTCTTTTCCTGAACTGCCATGCCAAAAATGTCCCACCCCTGTCTCCATCAAAGTACGCCCCAGCCTTTGTCAGTTGGATCTCCTTTCAATTCTGGCTGTATTCATAAGATTGAATTTCCATTTTAATTTTGTACTGTTCTACATAGGGGTTGGGTTGGGTTCCTCCTGTTGGCTTCTTCATAATTCTCAATTTTACGCCTAAGATTTTCAATTTCTTCTATAAAGCCTTTCTTTTATGTGCAGAGAATGATATAATCTGTCCTTTTCCATATACTTTCATTGCTTCCCATCTTGCTGCATGGGAAGTGTCCCCCTTTTTATTGCAGCTCCAATACTCAGCCAGGTTTTTGTCATAAAATTAAGGAAATCTTCATCTTTAAGCAGTGTAGGGTCAAGGTGCCACACTCTCTGCTGGGGCCTATCTCCCGCACCCAGCTCCATCGGCACCTTAAAATGTGCATGGTCTGAAATCAGTACTGGGGAGTAAATAGCCAGGCCAGCTAAGCTTAGGAGAGTGGCACTGACCAAAATTCTGTTGAGTCTGGCATAGGACCCATGGGCATGGAAGTAAAAGCTATAGTCTCTGTTAGTCGGGTTTTGGTGTCTCCACACATCTATTAATGTATATGTATCCTCTATTTTTCCTAATGCCAAGGCATTCTTTGCCACCTGCACTGGTATGGGGTTAGATCTATCCAATATTGTATCCCTTACACAATTGAAATCCTCCCCAAGGATCCATGGTCCCAAAAAAGCAGACATATCCAAGGCCAATTTTTGAAAAATAAAAACAGGATTTTCTATGTTCGGGGCATAGGATGCTTCCAACTGACATGGGTTTTCACCCTTCCACAGTAAGGTTGGCCAGCACGTATCTACGCCCCCAAATCCTTAATAACTTTATGCGCCTCCACTCTTGAACCCCTAGGCACCCATATTGATGTCCCTCTCGCTTTGGTGGAAAAACATACCGAAAGTCAAAACCCCCCCAATTTTTTTCCCATTTTCTGGGCTTCTTATACAGGCATATGAGTTTCTTGCATAAGCACTATCAGGGCCTTTCCTCTTTTCATCTCATTGATTGCCTTCTTTCTCTTCACCACAGAATTTAGGCCATTTACATTCCATGTCACTACCTCCATTAAGGTACCCATGAGCAAAGTGATATAATAGTGCTTCTGTTAAGTTACTAGTTTCATTGACATTGGGAACATTAGGGACTATAAACATTTCCCAGTTCAGATCTCTTACATTCATCTTCATTTTTTCCTTGTCTAATTCCCCCCACACACCAATAAGCCCCACACATACAAACCCAAAAATATTTGCCAACTGGGCAATAACTTTAACCCTACCCCCCCATCCCAACCCCTTGACTAGGCTGCCATGTGCCATGTCAGTGTTCCCTCTCACATAGATGACGATTAGCTAATGTTCATGAGTATTATTTGTATCAAACAGAAAAAAAAAACAGATCTAGCACAGGAGAGACAATAAGATGCTGCTTCCAATCAGTGCAACCATAGGGAAAAATTACAATATCCAAGGTCTCTTACCTGTTGACTCTTCCCTGGGGAGTGGAGAGCAACCAGCATCCTGGTCCACCATGCTTCTTTCACTGAGGATGGGTAGCAAGGCAGCTGCCACCCTAGAAAAGGAAAAGTAAGGCACCAAGTATCCGGCTCACATCCAAACCAGTCAAAAGAAAATAATGTTTCTTGGCTAGAGACCCTACCACTAGTCAAAAATCTGTAATCAGCTACACAGAATTTGGGCCATGTATGTTTATTGTACAACCAAATATATCATTGACCTGGCCATAGGTACTGCAGTATGACAACAGTCTAGTATCTATATTAGAAATTAAGAATATTAACCATACACGTAACTGAAACATTTAGAGGTTTTTAAACTTGGTTCTCTGTGTTACATTACTCACAGTGCACAATTTCCTCTTTAAACATTTAAAGCTCATAACATTAACTCAATCACTTATAAAATACACAAAAAATCTCATTAAACCCATACTAGTTACTCAGACACTGAATAAACTAAACAACTATGTGTGTTTCCCCTATCCCCCAAATTATGACAGCCAATGTAATTTTCCTGTTAGCATAAACTCCTGGGCCAACTATGCAAGGGATGATTTTTATATTATTCTCTATTGACCCCTTATCCTCTCTTCCCTGCATCCATTATACCCCTTTAGTACTGCTGCTGATTTGATCAGTCACTTCATCAACCATACTTTCCTAATAAGTACGTTCTTCCTTATTCAAGCTTGTGTAAATAGAGATGCCCGACATTACCCACATCCTCAGATGTGGTCTGGTAGGTCCAAGAGAAGTTCCATCAAGCATTGGATCATGTACAGAGCTTTAGGTGCAGTTCAGATTTTAGGATCCCCTCATACAGTCCTGGCTAAGAGTGTGGATAATGATCCAAGTCATCCAGATTGTCCTTGCCCCTATCCACCTTTCCCAGATGTGCATCCTCGTACCCAAGCTGTACAATGCTATGATGACCTTTGATATAACTGCCAGTATTAATGCTGCACCTCTAAAGTACAAAATAGAGTACACAAATAAGTCAGTTCTGTTTAGGTGAAAGTATCTCTGCAACTATTCAAAGCGGCCTTGTACAACCTTCACAGTACACTTAGTTCATGGAGCACTATGCGGTGTGATGCAGCTCAATATGCATTATACCAGGAAGTGTGTGGAGCAGCATACTGGCAGGGAGTTCTAGGTATGCATTTTCAGTTCTAGGCCAGTAATGAGCTACGTTTAATACATCTCCTGATTATAATTCACAGGTCACCTTAGCTTGCCTTCGGGGGAGTACACAGTCCACAACAAAACAACTGCAAAACAATTTTTAAGCATTGAAGCGCCCTGCATTGAGGGCCATGATTAGCATTATTTCCACATACCTCTAGGCCTCAACGATTTGACGACCTGCACTCCTCCCACCTGCTTTTCTCTGATACCCAGTTTTCTGCCTCCAGATAATTTATAAAGTACTTGGGAGGAGAGCCCTATCTATCAATCTATAGCTTTGCTAGGTAGAAGAAAGAAAATGACCAACCCATCGCATTCAGTTTTGATTTTATTGAATTGAATTTCTGGCATCTCCCCTGCAGCTCCCTGCTGTAGTCTTGATGGATTCCCACTCTCGCCTCACCACACTGGAGTGACCACTGTTTCTTTGCAGCTTTTAGTATTGTTTCTTTATCAGTGAAACACAAATATTTTATTAGGCAGTGTTTGGGTCGATCTTCAGGTTTAGGTAGAGGGCCTACTCTGTGTGCTTGTTCTACTTCAAAATCAGCCTCTTCTGGAGGTAGCTCTAGGTCTTTTACAAACGAGCGATGGATTCCAAATGTCGGGTCCTTCCCCTCTGTGCCCTCCGGGAGCCCAGTGATTCTCAAATATGAACATCTAGAACAATTCTCTTGCTCATCAACTTTCTCCCACAGCTCAGCATTTACTTTGGAATAGTTGGTCTGATCTCTGGACATGTTTTTTACTGAGTCTTCTAAATCACTAACTTGTTGCTGCAGCTCTTCTACATTAGCAGCATGTGTAGAGGTGCTTTCTGTGAGGCTCGATACAACCGATTGAAGATGCCCCATCTGGGCCATTATGTTAGTAAACCCAGCCCGCATTTCTGCCTGCATGGCCTCCAATGTAGATGATACCCCCACTAACAAGTGTTCCAGGGCCAACATCTCCAACTCTGCCTCTGGTGCAGTTGAGACCTGCAGTCTCGAGCACGAGTTCAGGCCCCTTTCTGGACTTCTTGTCATTTTGAGGAGCTGAATTGTAATTTAGACTGTTGTTTTTTTGATTTATAGAAAGCCATATGCTGTCACTACTGTTGCCAGTCAGTAGCTAGTCAAGCCTGAGATAGAATCTCAGGCTAAGGACGATTTCAAAGCTGATGTCCAGGGAGCTGTACTAAAATGTGACCACCATGAAGTTAGCACAAGCCACGCCCATGAGCATTACAATCTTATGAGGAAGGAATGGGTGGGTCAAGTATTTGGTGCTGGGAATAGCTCTAAAAAAAGTTGAGGTAAAGATTTTAATTAATAGAGCTATTGATTTCAAAGTATCCTTACAGATTGCTGATGGTAATTGGCATTTCCTGATTCTTCAGGGGAAAATTGGTGGGGAGCTGTTTACTTTGATTAATGTGCATGGCCCCACAGTACCAGATCATGAGGTGTTTAAGATTAGTCAAAATAAACTAACAAACATTGTATTTACAAATCTTATCATGGCTGGGGATATCAATGTTATTTTTGACCCTACCCTAGACAGATCTAGATTTTGGCTATCTAGGCCCAAGGCTGGTTGTAATTTGAATGATTTAATCTCAATCCATAGTCTGGTAGATATTTGGAGAATTTCGCACCTAAACACCAAGGAATTTATCTTCTGGTCTCCCTGCTATAAGTTGGGTTCAGTGATCTATTTTTTTTTTACTGTTAAATGCTTTATTTATTTTCAGCAACACATAACATAACATAAATACATGCATACATCTGCAGTTCTTTAAGCAGAAGGCAGAAATGTGATGGAGCAGCCTTCCTGAGGAGGTTGTGGGGTCTAAAACTGTGGGAGAATTCAAGAATGCATGGGACAGACATAAAACAATTCTAGTGGGGGGTAGGAAGAAATAGGCTATTGGTTAGCTAGGATCTGTGGCCTATCCTGTAGGTAGGGAAATGGGCAGACTAGATGGGCCAAGTGGTCCTTATCTGCTGTCAAAGTCTATGTTTCTATGTTTCTATGTGGACTGGACCCTGCCAGAGGCAGAAGTTAAGGCCCCATCTGCATAGAGTATGATGTGAGTCGGCCAGGCAGAGGATAGGGTAGTGATATAGAGACTGATGAGGAGAAGCATTAGGATTGATCCTTGGGTCACTCCAATGCTTATCTCCCTGGGAGATGATAGTGAGTCTCCAATTCTGACGTTCTGAGTGCGGTGAGCCAGATAACTGCTAAACCATGCCACTGTATCTGGGGATAGTCCCGTAAGGACACTGTTGTTAATTTGAGACTGTCATGGGCCTCGGAATATATTGATTACATGGGAATTAGGGTGCATAGAAATGTATGCTGAGCTATGGCTAAAAACTTGGCCATTGTAAAGGACAACCTCATTGCCTCACTAGCAAGATGGAATACATTACCATGGGGAACCTGGGGTAGGATCAAAACAGTCAAAATGATGCTCCTGAGGTGTGGTCTAGCACTCGAGTAAGATGCCCACTTGAACGTGCAGCTCAGTCCTGTATCAGTTCCTAAATTTAAACCAAACTGTGAACACGGCAGTGGAGGGTCGATTGGGAATCCAGGAAGTACACTCAATATGTAGACTGTGATGGCAGATGATCTATTAAACAAATGGTGAGTGACAATGATCATGTCAGTTGAGTAATGGTGCAGTGGATCAGCATAAGGTGTGCACCCCTCCCCCACAGCTAATTCTCACACAGCTGCACTAATGCTCCACATTGTTGCCTGCCTCTGACCGAAAAAGTAGCAGCCAGCTACCGACTGCACAACCCATTTGCACAGCCCATTAGCCCACTTGCTGGGCATAGATATTGCACCCCACAGCTGTTGGACAATACATCTACTAACCTTCAGTGGGCCTTCAGCAAGGAATAGAGACATCTCGTGAAAGCCACCATGGAGAACCAATCTTCTGAGCACATGGCCATACAGATGGCAGCCTTCCTGGAATACAATACCAGGATATTATAATCTCTGGCCTCCAGCATGGTGGAAGTCAAAATCACCCTGGCTGACAATCCGAGGATGTGCATAAATCCAGGATAAAACTAACATTCTGGATCAGAGGGCAGATGAGTTGTAACACCACCAGTACACTATGATCCGCTGACTAGTGGACCATGAGCTACGATTACAGAAATACTGGGTGAGGGCTGAGGTCCAGGAGAATCAGGGACACCGTAACAACTTAAGGATCCTCGGTGTCCCCAAAGGTCTAGAGGGACAAAACATGGAGGCATTTCTAAATTAATTTTTTCCCAGCCTTCTGGGTCTGAGGTGGAGGGGCCCTATGGAAGTGGAGACTGCCCAAAGGACAAGGGGCTGGTCACAGGCAGTGAATAATTTTCCAAGAGCCATTATTGTGTACCTCCTTGGGTACCCAGTGAAGGAGTAAATTTTGATATTGGCCAGGAACATAGGGGAACTTCAATGGAAAGGAGCCTGCATCTTGATCTATAGAGACTTCTCCAATAAGATGGCCACATGCAGCAAGGCGTTTGGGCCCCTGAAAGGCAAACTCTGGGAAAATGGCATAAAATTCTGATTTAGAGGGCTGGCAGATCTCTGGGTGACAAAGGATGGACAGGATTTTACTGGGTCTACTCCCCAGGAGATTATAAACTGGCTGACCAAGCCCTGGCCTCAGAATAAGCTACACACTACAACTCCCAGGAAGCTTGGGAACCGAGACCCCACCTGCCAAACAAAGGGAATGACACCATCGGTGGTAAAGATCCAGGGGAACCCAAATGGGGAAGGACTGCTGTGGAGAAGATGGCAGCAGCACGATCAATGTTGACTCCCATGGAAAGCCCCTCAGAGTGAACATGAATGGGAATTCCCACTATAGCAGTGGAACCACTGCAGAACTCAGAGCTGGTGGCAGAACTAAAGACCCAGGCACCAGTCGAGGAGCTGAATGGGTAGGGCACACCACAACTCCTTATCCAGCATGGTGGCCCCACCAGTGAAAATCTCCAGAGAGGACTCCTCCAGCAGCAAGGATAACGCTGAAGTGGCAGCTGCTGGTAGCACTGCAGGTTAAATGGGGGATGGGGAGAGGGTTACGGTTTGCTGATGGGCTAGAGGGTTGGGGGAACAGGCATGCAGCCAGGGATCAAGCCATAGAGCGGACCCCGACAGGAGTTTCCTGGACAGGGACACAGAGAATATGTGCACCAATACCACGTCCTTTCATCCAGGGGAGGCAAATTGGGGATTGTGGGGAGGGGTTGATGAAATGAGGAGTGGAAATAGCACCATACAGCTAAATATAGGGATGAGAGACAGCAAGCATAGCCGCCATAACGCTGTCCAGGCAGACCCTCTCTACCCACAAGAGGACCCCCAGGTACTAGGTTTCCCTTGTTGTGATTTTATCATGCTGAAGACATGTAAATGGCATGATGGGGAGAATTTGGATAGTAGTAACCCCCCAGGACACACAACCAGGATAAACCAGGCTACCAACTGCATTGAGTTATGGACATGGGGCATTATTTGGCAGAAGAGGCTCCTCCTCTCAGCAGCAACCCCCACTTGCCACCAGGTCTCTGCCCCCCTCTCCATTCATGGTTTGGGGGTGTGGCCCCTGCCAAGCATAGGGGAGGGGGTGAGCTTTTAGCCTCAGAGGGGATGTACTGGTACCCACAAGAAGACTGGATAATGATAGGGAGGGAAGGGAAGAACTTGCACAATTTGGCTGGGGCAGAGAGCAACTTTTAGGCACCTTCTGACACCCCTGACCCAGCACATATAAGTTTGAGCATCACATTATCAGGCACATGCCTCGGAATCCACTGCACTGGTACAGCACCACATATCAATGCCAGGCCTTAGTGCCACAGACTATAGCACCATGTTCACAGACACCATTGGGGTCACCATTTCCAAGCTCTGCTACACAAGGGAGCTGTACAGAATGGGCTGAGACTCAGTCACAGCCACTTTCTTGGAAGACACCAAGGAGACATAGCAGTGAGAAACTGGGCTCAACCTCACATGATGCACTCTCCGTTTGGTATTTTAGTGGATCCACATATCTCATAAAGTTCTTATCAAGACTCAGTTCCAGTACACAACATAGACCAGAAGCATGATACATAGGGTTAAATACACCTGCAAAAGAGGGCAGAAGCACCTCAGGACATGGGGAATCCCTTGAGGGAATATAGAGTGCACAGGGGGCCTCAATGGAAAAAAAACACTGGAGTTAGTTACCTTTACAAGGCATTGCTAACTGACTATAAGCATATTGTTCACTTGTCTCACATATTGTCTGCTTCCTGTTTCTTTTCAAAAGCATATCACCCAGGTGGGTGAAGAGCTAGGCGGATGAGAACTGATCCCACGACCATGAACGATCTAGTTCCCTTCCATCCCAAGGTGGTCTTCAACACAACCAGCTTCAGAGACAGCACTATTAATGGACCCAGGAGGTAAGTGGGAAGGGGAATGTTGAGTACTGGATATCCTCCAACACCATGAAGGAAGGGTTAAGACTCATCTCCTGGAATGTAAAGGGGCTTAACCACCCAGTCAAAAGAGCTAAAGTGCTTAATCATTTGAAAACTCGTAAGACAGACATAGTACTACTCTAGGAGATGCATCTTATGGCCAGGTCAGTACAGTGGTTGTTGAAGGGCTGGGTGGGGCAAGTGGTACACAGCTCATCCACAACAAAATTCAGAGGGGTAGTAATCCTCACACACAGGGCAAGTGGTAAGGTAGAGGAGTGAAAAAGGATGGACAAACAAGGGTGATGGGTGGTGGTCTGATTCACACACACTTGGGGGAAGGTCATAATATTTTACATGTATGACCCCAACCAAGATGACCAAGCATTTTTCATGCTTATTAGTCAGACCATAGCAGAAGTGAAGGGAGAGGATGATTCCTGCCCAGTCATCATGGGTGGTGACTTCAACTTTGTCTCAGACATATTTCTCAGCAAGTCCAGTCTGACCCCAGATACTCATCCCAGGGCAGACCCTTGGCATCTTGATGGATAAGTGGGGAATAGTGGATCCATGGTAACTGGACAACCCAGTGGGAAGAGACTATATCTACTACTCCCACGTGCATGGCAGTCACAGCCGGATAGATTTTTGGCTAACCAACAGACTAGCAGGACAAGGTATCTATGATACCAGAATAGAGCCCATGGTCATGTTGGATCATGCCCCAATCAGTCTCGCCTATCTATTGGTAGGCTCACACTGCATGTCACCCAGATGAAGGTGTAACCCTCTAATACTTCAAGACTTGGAATTCCAGGACTGGATCAGAGCAGAATCTAGAATGTTTTTTTAATACAACTCCGGCAGGGATGTGAGGGCAGGCATGGTGTGGGAAACCTATAAAGCATTCCTGAGGGGGTGAATCATATCCCACACAGCCAGGCACAATAGGGAGAGAAGGAAAGTGATGGCGTCATTGCAGAAACAACTAGGAGTCCTAGAATCCAAATTTAAACAATGCAGTTGCCCTAATGCAGAGCTCCTTGCACAGATTGTGGGGTTGAAATACAGCATCAACATTCTGCTGCAAAGGAAAGCAGAATGGCAGCTGCTGAGGCACACACATAGGTTCTGGGAGTTGGAGGACAAGGAAGGGAAAATGCTGGCATACCATTTGCGCAAGCAAAAAGCTAGCTCCAAAATGCATGGCCTTAGGGCAGCAAATGGGATGGTGGCAGTACTGCCCAAATAAATAAATGAGACTATGCGTCTGTTCTATGAAGTGCTATACTCTTCTCAGGTGCACTCCAACACCCTGGGTCCCAAGCCTCCTTTTCAGGAGTTCCTGGATTCAGCCCCCCTTCCCTGATTGGAATCAGAGATAGCAGGGGAACTAGACAGGCAGCTCACCATTTCCGAGCTAAGAACGGTTCTTTGGCAACTCTCCAAGGGCAAGGCACCCAGGACTGATGGCCTCTCAACAGAGGTACTTCAACTATTGGGGGAAGAGATACTGCCACCACAGATGGCAGCATGAGAGGAGGCAAAAGACAATGGAACCCCCCCTCCACTATGAAGGAGGCAATAATCATGATTATGCCAAAAAAATCGGCAGATCCCCTGGATTGTTTTAACTTTAGGCACATCTCATTTATTTCAATGGATAACAAGATACTAGCAAAGGCCCTAGCCAACAGGCTAGAAAAGGTACTATCTTCTCTGATTCATCCCTCATAGGTGGTCTTCAGTGAGGGGAAGACAGGAGTGGACAATATCCACAGCATCCTGAACCTGAAATGGCTAGCCTCTCAAACGAATACCAACATGGCAATGCTGACAGTGGACTTCTGCAAGGCCTTCAACTCTGTGGAATGGGGCTGCCTACACCACACGTTGGAGACATATGACTTTGGCACCTACTTTAGATCTTGGATCACCACACTATATACTAAGCCAACTGCGATGGTACTTACTAACAAGACCATATAGGAACCCTCTAAATTACAAAGGGGAACAAGACAAGATTGTCCCCTGTCCCCACTGCTTTTTCTAATTGCCATCAACCCAATAACCAGGAGGCTGCTGAATGCTCCAGGTATCCAGTGAATGGATTTAGCTGGAAAACAGTATTTAGTTAACACATATGCAGATGATTTACTGCTTACCCTATCGAGCCCCTCTGAATCCCTTCCCCATGTAATGCAAGCCCTTCAGGAATTTGCAAACATCTCAGGGTTCTGCATGAATGACAAAAAGACTATGCTATCCCTGCTTAATCTGACTTGCACCACAGATAGTTTAAAAGGGGTATCGGTGGTATCGGTGACCCAAGGTTTTAGTTACCTGGGTATCGACATTATGACCCAATGGGGAAACATGACAGAATCCAACTACACACCCATTGCGACTTCTATCAGAACAGAGACACAAAGATAGCTGAAGTTGCACCTCTCCCTGAAGGGTAAGGTAGACACAGTACGCATGTTAATTCTACCCAAGCTATCTTACTTGTTCAGAAATCTACCAATAGCAATCCCCCCAAGAATCTTCCAGAGAGTGGATAGACTGATTGCAGGATTTCTGTGGGAAGGGAAAGCACCACATTTCAGCAGAGCGAAGCTGAGGGCCCACTGGTCCAGAGGAGGTCTGGGCCTCCCCTGGCTGCAGGGGTATGTTCTGGCATATTGGGAGGAGCAAGTGCTCAGATGGTTCCTCCCACCAACTTCGGAGACTCCGATGTGGGTGGAAATGGAAACTGTCACAGCCAACATCCTGGCTGGATAGCTTGCTACAAAAATGGAAAAGCCATCAGGGAAACATCCACCCAATCATTAAAGAGACCAGAGATGCATGGCACACATGCATGCGCATCACATGATGCCCAGAGTCCTCCTGGGGCCCACCAGGAATGTATCTCCCATTATGGCACAACCCCTGTTATGCCTGGGTTATGCCCCCTATCATCCCACATACACCTCACACTATATTCCTGGTCTATTGTACTGTGATACTGCTATTTTGCACTAACCTATAGTTATGAGCACCGATCATATAAGCATGGGTGCTAGGAATCTGCTTTGCTGCTAAGATATGCTAATATTGTGATGCATGATTCATTATACCTCACTATAATACATTTATCTAGATTATGTTTGTCTTTCAGATAGATATTCCATATATAACCTATCTAATCACTGATAAGATGACTCTGAGGGATCATCACTGATAATTCATCAGTGATTATTGTATACTTATATTCTCATATAATTATATGTAATGTGTATTTTACACTCAGATATGCCATGTAATAGGCCTGTAAGCAGTTCTCTTTGTCTCTAAGCATGCTGACAGAAACAGAAGGCATTTGTTATGTCTCTATGTTTTATAACTAGTGTAAGCAAGAAAAGCCCCATGTCATTTGAACCAGTCTGCATTTCTTTTGTCTAAGCTGTAATGCTAATGGCAGCATATTCTGTCTCATATGATACTCATTAGTGATTCTGTCTCCTAAGTCATTATCCAATGCAGAATGATTTAGTACCAATACATATTGTTTCTCATATCTGTAACTATGCTGTAATCTCTGTTGCTATGCTGTTATCTGTAGTATATAGCTGTTTGCAACCCATTGTAGTGCTCGTGAGACACTATTATAACTTCTCTAGAAGGGCAGAGAGCTGGAGTGCAGGGAGAGATAGAACAAGATCTTAGAAAACCTAAGATCTACAGTTCTGGAGATTATGTACATTCTTCAGGAGTGGTGAGAAACCCATCTCCCTTGTGATTTCTCTGTCACATGCTTGGCGTAAGTAGCATAATAAACTTTATTAGTACTCCATGCTTATTTATGAATGTTTCTTGGCAGACTCTGAGACACAAGAATCTGTATTATTATTATTATTTTTATTGTTTACCCTACACACTAAGAGAGATTAGACAACATAATGGCGACCACAAAATGGAGTCTGGTTGTTTTTGCCAAGTTTCATTTTAATTTCCGCTGTAAATTAAAACACTGGGTGACAAAATCCCCAGTAACAAGCAACTGAAAGTGTCTTAATGTTTAATTTTTTGGTCAGTTTTGTGTTCACAGTGCAGACAAAACAATCTCTTGGCTGATATTCAATTTTTGTGTAGTGAGTTGTTTTATTTTATTTTTTTTTCCTATGCTTTCTCTGTGGGAACACAGCTATAAAGGGATCCGACATATAGACAGCTTTCTTGTGAATTCAAATCCTAATTGGCATATATTCATCTAGGTATCCACATACACCAAAGGCTGTTTATGTACTTTCATGAACTTTGGTTGCAAACAAAGTTTTTGGTCCACAGACAGCTAAGGGTTTCTTATCTTAAGACATGTCTAAATATAGCAGTACTGAGCTGAGGCTGGATGCCCTAACAACCCAAACTGCTAATAGTAGTTGGTTTGATTTTGCTGAAGTAGCAGAATCCAATGGTAGTCTCTTAACGGACATCATTGCCCATTATGGGGAATTGAAAAATGGTACCAATAATCCTTAAGGATTATTAATTACAACATTGTTTAATTGTTTTGATGCTGTTCTAAATAAGATATCTGTTTTGGAATATGAGTATGATGCTTGCAAAATGGAGAATTATGCCTACAAACAGGAGATTAGTCTGAAAAGGGCTTCTCATACAGAAAAAATTGCTGGACTACTGTCTGAGCTACAATCTGTCTGTCTAGAAAATGAGTCTCTCTTTAATGAGAGAAGCAGCCATGACCTGCATGCCTTAAGAGATAACGCTCAAAAGGCAAAACTTAGAACATTTTTTTTTTCAAAGTAATGGTGTTCTGGCTAGTAACACTGATTCCTTACATTTTGAAAACAAGGAACTTAGAGATAAGTCTGAAGTAGTTACTGAAAAAGTTAACGAGCTGGTATTTCAACACCAGACTTTGATGGTACAGCATGATTCAGTATGTTTTAATTATAGCAGACTTGAAATGAAGGTTTTCAATATAAACTATGACACAGCTTCTGTCAATAATAAGTATGTTTTACAAGATGGGAATGTCTTGAAATCTGAAAACAAAGCACTTAATAGCATGCTAACTCTTGTATCTGAGTTAGAATGCAGGAGTAAAAAGTCAGATATGGTGAACTTGTGCCATCAGCCAGAGGTATTGGCAGGGCATACTAACTTAATGCCCAAAGACCTTGCCTCTTCTGATGTAGAAGAGTTTGATTTTGAACACTCACAGTATGCTGTGGGGTGGACTAGAGCAAAGGCTAGCCACTTGTGTTTCTGTGATTCACAAAATGGAGAATTGTTAGAGTCTCAAAATGGTGGACACACATGTCATCAGGTTGCATCCCCATACCATCCCCAAGATGGCCGCTCATGGTCATGTGATGATAGTCATGACACAGTAACCTATGATGCCCATGAGGTAATCCAAAATGGACGACAACCATATCATGGAGATTCGATCTTGCAGTCATAGGGACCTGTGATTGCTGCCATAACCAAACAAAACAAACCAGAGTTGTTTGGCATGATTAATAATGCTATCAGTAACACTAGTGTTTCTGAGGGACAGAAGATTCTCATTAAAAATGATGCTGACATACTTTTGAATAAGGTTGATACGCAATCTGTCATGAAGTCAGCATCTGATGCTACAGAAACAGCTGATGCTGTTAACAATGTTTGCTTTATTAGCAATGTTTATGGTATTCGAGTGTCCTTGGATAAAGAACACATTGAAGTTAATTACATGAAAAGTTGTTTTCATTTCCTGTGCAATATAACATCAGCTTCCCCTGAGAAGACTGAACATACTGCTTTTCTTATGCAGTGCATTGATACCTTAAACTGCAACATTAAAAACAATGTTGCTACCATCCAGCAACATTCCGCTGGGGAAACCCACTTTACAATTGATGGGGGAGGGGAAAACCCTGATTCTGAAAGCCCAGTGGCTATGATATTTTCAGCATCACAGGCCACGTTGGGGGGAGGGTTGCAGGTTTGATTTCTGAACCTGAGCTGATAACTGTCTCAGCACTCTTTTCTCCACCCCGATGGCTGCTGAACCACAGTCCATAGCTGGAGAACTATGTGCAGCTTGCACACCACTTTTCTCCACTGTGCAGGCACCCCTGATAGTGTCAGCACTGCCTACACATGATGCAGAACCCCCTCCATCAGTGACACCTAAGATCTACAATTCTGGAGATTATGTACATTCTTCAGGAATGGTGAGAAACCCATCTCCCTAGTGATTTTCTTTGTCACATGCTTGGCGTAAATAGCATAATAAACTTTATTAGTACTCCTTGCTTGTTTAGAATTGTTTCTTGGTAGTCTCTGAGACACAAGAATCTGTATTATTATTATTATTTTTATTGTTTACCCTATACACCAAGAGTGTTTAGACAACACCCTCCTTCTGCATAGGGGAGCGGACCATCAAGTGGAAGTCCTGGTAGAAGAAAGGCATCCATACAGTGGGGGATCTACTAATCCCAAACATGGAAAACATGATGTCCTTCCAGCAAATGCAGGACCGGTACCTTCTGCCTAAGTCAGATTTCGGGAGATTTCTCCAGATTAGGGACACAACCCATGCTACAATGGACATACAACACTCGAGGGAGGGATTAGACTGGCTGGCTGTCACACATAAAGCTGGTAAGACCTAGGATGTGGCAGGGGAAAAACTACCATTTTTTAAGTGATGTCCAACCAGACACCACAGACAAGGGCAGATTTCAGTGGGCACAGGAACTCCAGGTGGATATCCGCATTGAGAAATGGGAGGAGTACCTTAAAGTAGTGCACCTTGTGTACAGGAACTCCAACAGTCAGATGACTCAGCTCAAGATCCTGTTAAGATGGTATAGGACCCCAGATTTGTTGCAGAAGATGGGAATCCTCCCACAGTCCCAGTGTTGGAGCTGTCAGACCCCTCAGGCAACTCTCCTTCGCATTCTTTGGGATTGCCTTATTCTGGGGCCTTTCTGGGCAGGAGTGTTACAGGACTGCACCAGGATACTCCACTCCCTTGTTCTCCTCGGAGAAACTTCCACCACTTTAAACTGCCAGACTGAGTTAAAGAACTGGCTACTAGTTGCATTTCTAGAAGCTAAACGGACAATTCTGGTAAGATGGTGCCAGGCGGTACCCCCATCACTTCTCACAAGGCATACAGCATTACCCTAGGTAGCAGTATTTGAGTGACTCACATACACCAGCAAGAATCAGATGAAGATATACAACAAGAAATGGGGACACTACTTGTGGTCCCATATTTGTTCTACCCCCTTCACCACCACCTGACAACCCTCCTCTATGAACTGATTGACACTCTTCTCCCATGTAGGGCTCCAGGCTTCTTAAGGTACATCATGGGCCCCTAGAACCATGATGTCCCAGGGAGGAGACATGGTCAAATGCTCATCTTGAAGCCAAGCAACTGTGAGCATTGTACATTAGCCTGCAAGGGACCTCCCTCCAGATGTTATACTTGAAGGAGCCTAACCCTATGTTCAAGATCACTTGACTGACTGGAAAGTGCACTGAGTGTAGTGCATTTGGCACTTGTTATCAAGGTAAGACCCTAACCCATGTTATAGGGCTCATACCCTTGTATTCTCTCTGTTGACAATAGTTACTCAGTTATCATAATTATCTGTATAAATACATCATCAAGTGCCTGGTAGTGCAGTTAGGAAGTGTATGTAGTTAATGTTACAATATATCAGGAATGTTGACATTTTTTAGGAGTGGTTAACTCTAATGTATGTTCTGTTCTGCAAAACCTCAATAAAATATTTCATGATAAAAAAAATGATGCTCCTGCCAAAAATTCTCTATCTTTTCATTATGTTTCCATGTGCTATCAACAAGAAATGGATGGAAAATATTAATTCTGAATTCTCTAAATTTATATGGGGTTACAAAAAGGTAAGAATAGCCTACTGCAAGCTAACTAGATCAAATTAAAAGGGTGGATTAAGAATGCCTTACATATTCTTCTACTATTTGGCAGCTAGACTCGCTCAATTATCCAAATGGTTATCACATTCAGATACTGACTGGTATATTCCTGAATGGGTACAAATAGAAAAAATAATTTTTATGGGATTGGTGTTAGCTTCCATTCAATTTTCTTTGCACGGAAACTCTCTTTTCTTCATAACAAGGTTATGACAGACTCTTTCAGATTAATAAGATATGTGTCTTGTACATAAACAGGACTTTGCAAATTCTAGATCACAACTAATTTGGGATAAATCCAATATTAATCTCAGCCCTCTACATCTTGTAAGATAGGAATGGATTAGGAAAAAAATTAACCAACATTCTGGATATTGTCTGTAGAGATTCCTTTTACACATTCAAAGTCCTTGCCCAAAAGTATAAACTGAAGGAAATGGAAGAGAGTTTTATGGACAGTTAATACAAAAAGTACACTCACTCTTGCCTCCAACTCAAGTATCATCAGAGGACACCAGACCCTTCAATGCTTTTATGCATCTCTCTCCCTCTATCTCATTGCTGTATAATTCTCTCCTAGCGGTAGTAAGAGGTCCACTGACAGACCCAATCGGGTGGTGATCGTAAGAGCTGGAGGTTAGTGTGGAAGAATGGAACTGGTCAAGGATATGGGCATTTGCAGTTAAAGTTCTTAAAACTCCTAACCTCAGATTGATGCACTTTAAGATGCTACACAACCTATACTTCATGCCAGTTCACATGCATACAATGAGATTTAGACAAGATTCTATTTGTCACAAATGCGGTGATAGGAGGGGCTCTCTCAGCCACATGCTTTGGTTCTGTCCTGGTGTGTAAAATTTGTGGAAGCAGATAATAGATCACTTCAGTAAGTTATCTAATTTAAAAGACAAGATGACATTAGACACATGTATCATAGGGCACTTTAGTAAAGAACAGACATGGACACAGGAACAAAAATATTCTATTATCTTAATAGGAGGCTCGATTAGGAACACCATATTAAAACATTGGGTACAGGAAACCATTCGATCCTTTAAAGAATGTATAACACAGTTTATTGAAGATCTCAGAACAGAAAAACTGTCCAATGTCTTAAATGGTTTATATCACAGATTTCTTGGTAGGTATGCAGTGGTTGAGCAATATATAAAAGGATAAAGCACTAGCATAATAAAAGACTCCTCCTTTTGTGTTTTTATACATTATACGGCAGCCTGTGGGGGTGGAATAAGTAATCATCAGATCATTTTGGTGGTGTGGAACACTTCTGCTGGATTATTCTGGGGTTATTCTAGATGCCCTACAGGGTGCATGCCTTAGACAACTAGTATTGGAACCCACTCGAGAGGGAGCAATCTTAGACCTGGTCCTCTCAAATGGAGATGGAGAGAGGATCACAGATGTAGAAGTGGGTAGCCATCTGGGAACTAGCGACCATCGAACAGTATGGTTCACAATAAACACAGCAATACAGTCAAGCATACAAAGGCAAAAGTACTGGACTTCAGGAGGGCTGACTTGCTGCGAAATGGGTGAGTGCCTAAGGAATGCACTAGCAAATGGGCAGGAAGGAGGGTGGAAGAACAATGGGGAAT
Source organism: Neoceratodus forsteri (assembly GCA_016271365.2). NCBI lineage: Eukaryota > Metazoa > Chordata > Ceratodontiformes > Ceratodontidae > Neoceratodus > Neoceratodus forsteri. The sequence continues at coordinate 835,314,743 of CM057451.1, forward strand.
AATAAAAACTGCCATCAAAGAGGTAAAAAGCCTTTGTGTGAAGCAAATAAACAAAACAAAATGATGTAAGAAACCACTATGGTTCTCAAAGGAGGTTGCAGTGAAGGTTCAAGAGAAAAAGAAAGCATTCAGAAAGTACAAGGAATCACAGAAGGATCAGGATAGAGAATTGTATCAGTTAAAGCAAAAGGAAGCTTGGAAGGCAGTCAGAACAGCAAAGGCCCGAACTGAGGAAAAGATGGCCAACTCAGTTAAGAAGGGGGATAAAACCTTTTTTAGGTACATCAGGGAGCAAAGAAAGACTAAGAGAGGGATAGTGAGGCTTAATAATGGGGAGGAGGGTGGGCAGAGGGTGACTGTGAAAAGGCAGAGATAATAAACAAATATTTTTGCTCAGTATTTACAAATGAAGAGGGGGAGGTACCTAAAACAAACAATAGAAACACTCTGGATACAGAAGTTGATACCAGCCCATTTACAGAAGAAAGGGTTCTGAAATAACTCTTAAAACTGAAGGTGGACAAAGCAATAGTGCCTGATGGGATTCATCCCAGAATTCTAAAAGAACAAAGGGTAGAACTAGTGACACCACTGACTACCCTCTTTAACAAATCATGGGAGGATGGCGTGGTACCTGAGGACTGGAGGAGGGCTGATGTGATTCCCCTTCACAAAAGTGGCAGCAGGGCAGAAGCGGGAAACTACAGACCAGTTAGTTTAACCTCAGTGATAGGGAAAATGATGAAATCACTTCTGAAGGAAAGAATTGTTGAGTACCTAGAGGTCAGAGGGGCACAGAACCTAAGGCAGCATGGATTCACAGCAGGAAGGTCATGCCAGATGAATCTAATAGATTTCTTTGACTGGGTGACCAAAGTAGTAGATCAGGGAGGGGCCGTGGACATGGCCTACCTAGACTTTAGCAAGGCATTTGACTCAGTCCCACACAAAAGATTAATATACAAGTTAGCCAGCCTGGGAGTGGGTCCCAAGATGATAGCCTGGGTAAAGAATTTTCTGGAGAATAGGACACAGAGGGTAATAGTAAATGAGTCCACTCTGAAGAAAGGGGGTTACTAGTGGGTGCCGAGGTTCAATATTAGATCGGTCCTCTTCAATGTCTTTGTGTTTCATTGCAGAGGACTGAAGGAATAGTATATCTCTTTGCAGATGACACAAAGATCTGCAACAGAGTTGATGCACAAGGTGGGGTGGAAAGGATGAGAAGGGACGTGGCAAGGTTAGAGGAATGGTCAAATGTGTGGCAGCATAGATTTAATGCTAAGAAGTGCAAGGTAATGCACCTGGAAAACAAAAACCCAGGGGAAGAGTACACAATGGGGGTGAGATACTAACAACAACAAAAATGGAAAGGGACCTGGGGGTAGTCATATCAGATGACTTAAAGGTGGGCAAGCAATGTGAGAGGGCAGTAAGGAGGGTTGGGGGATACTGGGATGCATAGGGAGAGGCATCACCAGTAGAAAACAGGAAGTTGTTATCCCTCTGTACAGACAGCTGGTGAGACCCCATCTGGAGTACTGTGTGCAGTTCTGGAGACCCAATCTCCTCAAGGACATAGACAAGATGGAAGCTGTCCAGAGGAGGGCAACTAAAATGGTGCAGCGTCTGCACCGGAAGACATATGAAGAGAGACTAAAGGAGCTTAATATGTATAGCCTCGAGGAAAGGAGGGAGAGGGGGGACATGATAGAAACGTTCTAGTACCTCAAGGGAATCAACAAAGTTCAAGAGGGTAGCATCTTTCAAAAAAAGAGGTGTGCAAGAACAAGGGGGCACAATTTGAAGATAGAGGGGGGAAGCATCAGAGGTAATGTAAGGAAGAATTTTTCCACAGAGAGAGTTGTGGATGCATGGAATGGCCTTCCGGAGGAGGTTGTGGAGTCAAAAACAGTGATTGAATTCAAGCATGCATGGGACAGCCATAAGGCAATTCTAGGGGGTTGGGGTAGAAAGAAGTATGCTGCTGGTTAACTAGGATCTGCAGCTTATCCATTAGGTAGGGAAATGGGCAGACTGGGTGGGCCAAGCGGTCCTTATCTGCCGACAAATTCTATGGCTCTATGTTTCAAATTCTATTAGTGGGTTTGTGGTTCTCTACATATGAACATATGAAATTGCCAGCAGATACAGGCCGTTTGGTCTATTTAGTCTGCTCTATTGTGCAGCACTTCAGTCCATTAGACTGCAGCTGTTCCCCCCATATGATTCTTCTTCTCTTCTTACTCTCTTCTGTCTATCTTCTCTTCTCTCTTCTTTTTCATTCTAGGTAATAGTTTAGTAGGTAAACAAAGGAAGAAAACCTAATTGTATGAGAATAGTGCTGTCATAATATAGAGGATAATATATGGTCATCAGCGAATAACCACGCTGTGCTTGCCTTCGAGTGTTTCCCTTGATATCTCTGTTAAACCTTGAGAGTGCAGCTCAAGAGATTTTCAAAGTTGCCAGGGGAACCACGAGAAGGCAAGCACAGCGTGGTTGTTCACTAATGACCATACATTGTCTTTTATTGTGTATGGTCATTGGAACAAACATAGAAAAAAAAGTTTTTAAGATCACTGCACCAAAATTACATCACGGTACAATTAGTCACCACTATGCAACAGACTGCTGGCTTACCTTGTGACACAAGAAGATAGATGCATTCACGGGATCTGAAATCGGCAGGTTTAATTGCAAAGCAAATAACAGGAAAGACTGGGAAACAACAAAAACAAAAAAGGAAATAGTACAGAAACACTACTTGGAACTGACCAAAAGCATGCAAGCTACGATAAATTTTCAGTCTGTTGTGTTGATCATGGGGTTAATTATACCAATCAGGTGTGCTGTGTAGTATGGTATGTGCTGCATACTCAGTCCCATTGTAATGCAGATATGCAATGACACAGAAAAAGAAAACAACATCATTTTAGTTATCATTAATGTATTTTCTGCACATCAAAAACTTTAACTGCAGCTGTGGGCTGCTTCGGAGGGGGGCAGCAAACACACACACACAAATATTTTTTTACTGTACTTTGCTGCTTAACAGAGGTTTGTAGGGTCGGGTGAGTGCTGGTATGTTTGTGATGGTATGAGGAGGGTTGGGGGGCAGACAATATGCATCACAATTTTACAGTTTACACTAACCTGATACTCCTTATCTTCAAAAGAGGAATCCAGAACAACAGTAGCACATTTCTTCTTCTGAGGGCAGTAGTAGTTGTTTTTGGTCACAATAAGAGTGATTCCTTGTTGAAATATGCAGTTGTCCCTACACAAGTTGAAATTTGTTGGCTCCGATAATGGGAACAGTGGGCCCTTACTGTGTGGATTTTCAACAGTTGGTGCTTGAGTTACAGAAACAGCAGCATTGGATGTTAAAGCTGGTGGCTGCGGGTTACTGTTGTTGCTGACCTGGCCACCAAAAACAACAGAATTCCTTTTTTGTTTTGCTCTTAAATGTGGCTGTAGTTATTTATGGACTGTAGGCTATGGTGGCCAGAAAGTTGCTGTACCTCCATAGAAACTTGCTGTACCTCCATGGGGGAAGGGGGTGCTGCACTGTCCAACAAACACTGGATAACTGTTTTACATGTGGAGTGGTAAGTGATATGTTTCTTGACTGGTAGCCCTGCAGATGTTTTGATGATCTGCATCATTGTGAAGATTTTGTTTTCACCCAGTGTCACTGAGCGAAATTATAATGACATTCCAGGCTTAAAGTAGAGGTTTGGAGCCAGGTAAAAGGGGGAGTCAGGTGCCAGCATGGCTGGTGGTTTCTGGGCTACAGATATAGTACAGGTCATAATTGGATCCCTATCTGGATGATCACAGTTTGCATGCATTCTCGGCTTCACAGCTCTTATGTCCATAGGGTTTTACCCAGATCACATTTTTGTGTAGTGCTCTGTGTACTTCAGAAATTGCTGCCCATCTGTGTCCTGCAATAAAATGAGGTTGCATCATCTTAAGGCATACTGCTCTGCTGTATAGAGAGCATAGTAAAGCCCATTATTGAAAAACAACATGTTTAGAAGGTCCACAGAACTACGAATGCCAAGGGTGCTAGTGGTGTACAGTTTATCAATGTCTGCTGGCGTTAGGGCTTCTGATCTATTAGGCTTACTGCCTTTACCCATTTTTCGAAAAACTTTTTGTTTTGCTGACAAGGTAGCTAGGGTGTCAGCGAAGTCTTTTGTGTTGCCATGAAAGATGAAGTGCCCATACTCCTTCTGTAGCAAATGTCTGTCTAAACTGCCCAGTATCCCTCTTAATGTTGAGGGCTTATATTCAGTGCCATCATGCCTTTTTATTTTATAGATAAACTCCGCGATCAGGAGAAGCGGAGGGAGGCAGGGAAAGCAAAGAATACCAGACCCTCTGTAACTTTATCTGTTATTCTTTCACATCCCTTCTTCATGTCCACCATCCGACAGAGCTTGGTGACATCTGAAAAAATACAGATTTTTGCCCTTAATGTTGCCCCCATTGTTGTTTATGAACACATTAAACAACACTGGCCTGAGCACCAACCACTGAAAAATACAGCTAGTGACCTCCATTATCCCTAACTGCTTCCCACCACCCACTTTGGATCCTGCCCACATCCAGTCTGCTACACATTAGGTAATTTTTTTCACCCATGCCCAGGCCCTCATACTTTTTCGTCAATCTCATATGGGGGACAAAGTCAAAGGCCTTACTAAAGAGGAGATACAGCATGTGTACTGCTTGACTCCTTGCATCCTGCCCAAAAAGTGTTTTTGCACCTGTGGCACAGAATGGTGCACTCGCTGTGTGAATTCAAGCTTTGGAACAGATTAATGAAATCTCAGTGCCAGCGTTCATGAGGGGAGGTCCCAAAAAGCCTATGCTGAAAATTTTGAATGAAAATACCAACAAACACCTGGGGCATTAGGGTTTCCAACCATTAATGCCCCACCCTGTACAGACTGACAGGCATCGAGGGTGTGGCTTGGGGTTCTTGGCCGTAATGCTCACACCATTCCACCCCCTCCCTATAGCCACTGATCGGCAATAGATATGCCTTGGGGTCTTTGGCCCTAAAGTTCACCCCATTCTCCTATTCTGCACCCATCTCACCTTATCTCCTCATGTAATGGAGTGAGCTTAAGAGCCAAAGACCCCAAAGCACACCCTGACACCTGTCACTGTCTGCAGGGTGGGGTAAGGTGGAATGCCGTGAGCATTATGGCTGACCCAAAGGCACATCACTATGCCTGTCAGTATATGCAGGGTAGGGGTGGGGGTTGGTTTTAGTTCGCTACTTCACTGCCATTCATACTATGCATCTCTCTAACTCCCGCACTACCAATGCCATTACCAGCAAGCAAACATTTGTCATTGACAAATGCTTGTTTAGTTTAAGAACAATCACAAACTGAAAATGATCCTCCCTCCAGCATCCAGTGAAAAGTAAAAGTGCCACACCAGTGAGGCATCACACTAGCTCAGCCACTCTGTGAGTGTATCTGTATGCTGCTGTGCTGTGTGACTGACTTACCCATGTCCTCTTCTCAAGTTTTTAGCAAAGAAACTGCAGAAAAAGCTATTTGCCTACTACTGATTAATTTTATCTGATTTTAAGGACAGTCACAGCCTTATAGGATGGTATTTCACTCCCCCCAGTCCCAGCTCCCTCCTCACAGACCCAGCCAGCCCCTACTCAGACTGTCTCGGTTGGTATGCAGCTTGCCAGATGACAGTATTTGTTTCCCCAAGCTTAACATACTATTAGTTTTTAATTTATTTCCCCTTCCTAATAATCCTCTCTTGGAAGTCTTTTTCCTCGCTGGCTCACTCTCAGACTTCAGTTATTTTGATCAATAATCAACACACACAGGAATAAGAACTATAATATAGTCAACTCTTAAAAGAGCTTTTTCATTTACTTAAATTTTCTTTACAGGTCTCTCCCTCCCATCCAGTGACAGCTGTCTCCCTCATTCCTTCCCTCTCTTTCACCTGCTGCTATTCCTTTCGCATGGTCTAGTATCTTCAAGTTTTTTTTTTTATTTAGTGATATGTGATTTGCTATTAAAATAGCTTTTTGTCCTAATAGTTCTCTCCTGGGCCCCTTGCAATCTATCTCCTCACTCTCAGGCTAGATTTCAGGTATTTTGACCTATGATCAACACAGAGTAAGCACTTGTACTCAGCTCTTAAAGGAGCTTTTTCATTTAATTATGTTTTCTTTGCAGATCGCTCCCTCCCATCCAGCACCATCTCTTTCCTTCCCTCCCTCTCTCTCTCTCTCTCTCTCTCTCTCTCTCTCTCTCCTTTTTCCTACAGCACTGTTTGAGTCTCCTCATTTTTTTTATTTAGTGATGTGATTTAGTGATTAGCTCTTAAAAGAGCTTTTAAGTGCCGTGTGTTAAAGTCTGAATAAAACCAAATCAATCCCCAATCTCTAGACTAGCAGACAGCACACTACACAACCTGTCTGATAGTTCACCCGAACAGGCTATGTGTTTTACTGTTAAGATCACACATGCCTAAAGATAGGAGGGGACAGAGGAAAAGGACACCATTGGTGTCTGCTATCTGACTCCTGCATTCCATTGGTGTTCTAGTATGTCAATCAATTGGGACTTGAAGCTGAGGGTCACACATCTCGATTCACTGGGTTCTGTTCATCCCCATGTCAGATGACCTGCAGTCTTCTCATCCTCAATGTTATGTAATCCACAGCAATGCAATACAGCTCCTCCAGTCACCCACCCTATCCAGGTATGTCACTCAGTGCAAGCAAAGGGCACGAGCACACAGCTGACTAGGACAAAAATGGTACTCGTACATGTGCAGTCCCTCACCAGTGCACAGACTGCTCCATTTACCTCTGTGGCCTCTTTGTAATATTGCAGTTTCCCTGTAGGCAGCCAATATGCATTTCTAATGGTCCTATTGGCCGAATTGACTGGAAAACCATTTTGGTGGGGGGGGGAGTCAACCCCCAGTCCTCCCCAGTATGTCCCTGCTTACCCCCTCTTTTTTTTTCAATTTAATATACTTTAAGTATTTAGAAACATGACTACAAATGTTCAACCAACAGTTTCCATCATACTTGGAACAGTGATAAAGAGCCTTAATGCAACATGGAAAACTGTAATGGCAGGTGTAAAAGGCCTAGAGAGTACATGAACTTCAGTTGACAGTAATAAGGCCTATGTGGATGATAATAGCTACAGCTTATCCTCCACCCTACCCCACGAACCCCTCCACCCCCATACCCCCCATCAGAGCACATACGGGGTTGAGAGTAGGTTGGCAGCTTATCTGGTAAGAGTAATTTATCAAAATCTGTGATGATACTGAGAGGGTACCAGGCAGATGGGAGCTAGGGTACTATTCCTCTTACCTCATGAAGATACATAGGGGGAAATCTCTATGCCACATGTGTGTTTAGTGCTTACCTCCTCTTTATTCTCCTCCTCTACCTTATCTATCCCATCCTATCTCACCCCATGACCTCTACCCCCTCACCTCAATTCTCTTCTCCTCTCCTCTCTTGTCATCACCCCTTCTCACACCCCACATCTGTTCTGGCCTAGACCACTTTAAGCTAAAGTTGCAGCAAAAGACAGGGTCAGATTAATTTTCTTCCACTCAACAGTGGGTATATCATGTTCTTTCTAATAAAAAGACAGAACAATATGATATGCCCACTGTTGAGTGGGAGACAAATGGGCCCAAGGCCTACTTTGTCTAAATTCAACCAAGTAACCAAGATATTTCCTGAAATTTCTGGGATATTTCTAGAGAAATCACTTACCTGCTTGCAGTGACACTGTGACCAACAGAGAGAATTTCTTCAGAAATATCAGAAAATAGCTGGAAACATCTGACTATATCTGTTGCTGCATCTGTATATGTGCAGCAGTTTCTACCTGATGTCCTGGTCATTATTAAATTCTTGTTCGTAGCCACTACTCGACTTCTTTCCATGTTTTTGGTGCAAAGCAATGTCTTGCCAGGCACAGTCTTACCTTCATATTTTGAATTCTTGAGGATGATCACCTTGTAGAGGTCTTCAATTTCAAGTACCTTAGCATGTGGCTAGATAGAAATGTTGATTTCTCTACCTCTGTAAATACCATTTTCAAAAATATCTACCCTATGCTCAGTGCCCTCTACAGGAACAAGTTATGTCTGCTGCCCCTGGTTTGCAGGCAGATCCTCCATAGAATGATCTTACTGATGTTTGACTATGCAGACTTCATTTATGATGCCCCACCTAAGACTGTTCTAGCCAGCCTGAACCCCTTCTTACACGCCTTCTTCCATTTTGTTAATGATTCCATAGAAACACAGAAAATGGTGGCAGAAAAAGGTCTGGGGGCCCATCCAGTCTGCCCACCCTACCTAACTACCTTCCCCAATACTCACTAACCATATTTCCCTTTACCAAAGCCTCTTCTCCCCATCTCTGGGATATCAGTTTCTCTCCTATGGTGTTGTCCCCCTATTAAAGTACTGTTTTTTTTTCTTCCTACGTTCCTGCCTCTCTGGCCAGCTCTCAACCTCTATTACTTCTTCCTATGCTGTCACTTCCTCTGATTCCCACTCCCTCAGCATTCTCCACTGTAGCACTTCAGACAAACTGCATTTTCTTTGCAGATACCATATTTCTTTCTCTCAAACCTCTCTTCAGAGCTCAGCTCCCCCCCCCTTCCTGTCCCAGGGATATATTTTCTGGTCACTTAACTCTACCATTTTGACCCTTCTAACCTTGCATAATTTTGCAACCCCTCACTTTTTTCACTGTGATTTGCTTTTGTTACTGACTGTTGTTGGTTTTAGTCAAATCACTTTTAGACCATAAATTATTTATAACACTTTTTTCCTTTTGGATTACAGTTGCCTATGAGTTTTCCCTTTCTTGTGATAAGTATACTGTATGCTATATTTTGCACAATAGTATTGTTGTACTAGCTCTGTCTCTCAGTGCCCTGCTTGGGTGTTAACTATGAGGTGTGCTCCATTTGTCTGTACTTGCTTTACTAATTTTTCCATTGCTTCCTTACTTGATTTTTTACTGTATTTTGTTCCCCCTTTGTTGTCTCCTTCCCTTATGTCAACCTGGCAATGAGCCATGACTGAGTGGGCCTCTGACTTCCACCAATTTTCTAGAAATAAAAAATAAATGCTACTGTAAGTACAATTTTTGACTCTTCTGTAAGATTATCTACTCATCCTATATCAGGAAATTATCTGCTGCTCAATTTCATGGATATCTAAGTGGGTGCATAGGTATATGCTTTGGGGTTTAACACATTGCACAGAAATCTGACATCAAAACAAGACAGAACACCCTCCCCTTTCCATCACATACACCATTGAGCCTCTGCTGCACATAAAAATGTGTCCTCTGCCCCCCCACCTGACACTGTCTTTTAGTCCTTCAAAATCATTCCTCTCCCCAAGCTCCATACCTCTTACATGGTGCAATATTTTGTCCTAGAAGTATAGCCACCCTTAGCTTTCTGTCCATGATTGGGGACTGGGGATGCAATCCTATGGTGGTAGGCATCACGTCTCATAGTTATAGCTTGCCATCTGATGAACCACATCCCAATATTGGTCAAATGCTGCATTCAGATGGCTGCAGCTTTTCCAATATCAGGCTTCACAGTAGAGCACCACAATTTCTCATGATGATGGCTACCAATATACTGGGCACAGCAGGCTAGCAGCTGCAATCAGCAGTTGGTGTTCCCATTTCCAGGTAAGATCAATGCTTTGCTGGTCATCCAGCCTTCTAACCTTCAACCTCAGTGCCAGGCAAGGATCAAAAGAACTTCACTCCCTTTCAGCATCTTCATGTATGATAGGCAGTTTCCCTGAGAGGAAGGTGTCCTTCCCAAACACACTGGCTAGAAACATAGAAACAGAGAATCTGTTTGCAGAAAAAAAGCCTTTTAACTCACTGTGTCTACTGGCATCAGTCATATTGTAATTGCTTAGTGATGGTCCCTTGTGAATGTGCATGAGACTACAGAAGTTAAACTAAAGAACAATATAATCGATGTGTAGGTTACAAATATAAATATTTCCTGAGTACATGACAGAGCTGAGAAAAATCAGGAAAGCTTTGCCTGGCTGAAAAAAATACTCACCTTTACACAGATTAATGGTGAGACTAATAAGGGACTACATTGCAAAGCAAAGTGTTAACAATGGTTATAAGATGATAGAGAAAAAACTTGTAGCATCAAATGGTGGTGACGTCTCAAAAGAATAATATGATATATTCATGACAGTATTCTCCCTCCATAATTTTATTCCAGGCACTGCTAATTCAAAATTCACAAAAGAAGTCAGTGCCAAGGTGAACCTGGATTTGAAGTCAAGTGCCTTTTATTATCTGACACATCTTTTCTTTGATTGCAGAAAGTTGACAAGAAGTCAGAATACTCTTATTTTTTTTTTTTTTGCAGGAGCCTTGGTTGCAGGTCTGCAGATTTAGCATCAGTCTTTTTTCTTATGTAAACATGTGTGGGTATGGTGTCTTGAATGTGATTCAGATAGTATTGTACAGCAAAGCCTGAAGCTTTCCTGTTAAGGAACTCATTAATTCATTTTATTGGGTTGAAGACTATGTTGTGCCTAAGGCTACAGATACCTCCGGTCTTTAATTAACATCCTTATTAATATTTTACTATGCTTCCACTGTACATCTGCTAAGGTCTGCTGCTACAGAGAACCAAGCAATCTTAGAAGTATAACCAAGGGACATTTTACCCTAATACTGACATTGCAATATTAGAATTGTGGTGGATCCAAAGAAACTGTTTCAGATAGAAATTATTAATTTTGATTTATTTTGTCCTAATTCGCTCCACATATGACCAGTACACTTCCATTCCAGTGTTTACTTATGTATGTCTTACACTATCCTGCTTTCTGCACACAATGTTCCACTATGTATTGTTGTTTTCATACCATGCTTGTATGTACACCACTGTATTCTACTGTACTGTATCCAACACAGACTGTTTTTACTTGATCTGAATTGTATATCTTTCAACTTTATGACTTTACTGCAATGAGTTATGTACCTGTACCTTATCTTTGTGCCGTCTTTATGGCCTGGGTCATGCCTGAAAACAATCCTTTGGATCAGTGCACCTACCTGGTAATCAAATGCAAAGACATAAATAAATAAATTTCCTCTCCTTCATTTATCTAGCTTTACTTTTTTCATTTGTTCATATTTTATTATAGGTACATGTTGATTCTTCATATACTGTATGTTTCAATATATGCCTCATTCTCTACCACTTAAAGGAGAACTGCACTGAACCTTGAAGTCAGCTTTCCTGTTAGAAGCTGTTTTTAAAATGGTGGCTCCATTTCTGTTACTCTTACATTTCCTTTGACCTGTTAGTAGTTTCAGTGGATGGTTCTGTTTATACTCTGGTGTTAAGTGCCATTTTTGAATGGTATGATGTGGTTTATGTCCCTCTCAACCACAAAGTTCTATACTAGGACACAAATGCATTGAACCAACAATGGAAATGCAGAGCAAGGGATGTAAACAATATCATATAATTCTAAAATGGTATTTACTACCTATATGTAAAACAAAAATGCCAGCTAGGGTAGCAAAGTAGGGATGGAACAACTGCAAAATTTGAACCAGTATTTAAAATTCAACTTCTACAGGGAAAATGACTTAGGTTCAGCACTTTCTCCTTTAAAGCAGCAGTATATGAAAGTGTTTTATATTATTTAGTCAGATGTCAGCCAAACAGAATCAACCATACCCATTTTCTTGCATATTATATAATTCCTAAACTGATATCAGTATGTGGTTTTGAAGGATTATTTTTGTATTATTTGTTTATCCTTCTACCTCAGCTACCAGGTGAACTACTCCTTTAGGCTCCTTAGTTATACATGACCCATTCCTGCTAGACTCACTACCACCCTCTCTGCAGGCCTCCAGATCCTCCAAGAAGTTGGAGGGTGGGGTCCCAGAGTCCAAATCTAATGCTGTCCCAGCAGGTCCCCCATGTGCTGTGAACGATGGAGAGTGAAGTGACATCTCACTTTGGCCATGACTTGAGGACATGTTCAGTGACACAGAGAGCTAGGTGGCATGATGGAACTTACACACAAGGGTCATCATCCAGAGAAGCTATGGACAGGTAGGAATCCACATAAATTACAATCTGAAATTCATAGTGGAATGCATGCTTGTGGCTAGCATCTTGGGGCAGTGGCTTGTGGTCACTCATACCTCAAATGGTACCTCTTCCATGCCATTAGTAGATGTCTTTATTGACAACAACACCCAAGGCCCCTGTAATTCCACAATTCTACATTGGTGAAATTTACTGCAGGACATGAATCATACTACAGAATATACTATATGTTGCTCCATGGAATTTCATTGCTGTTTGTGATTTCTTTTTTGCAATGTACCATTTTTTCATATGGCCTGGCTCCATTCTCCTTTTTGTTTAAATTGAAATCCTCCTCTATGCTCTGCATGTGATGTAATCCATGACATCACATCATATTTTCACAAATGGTAAGACTGCATTCTGAACAGAAATGAATAATTCATGTCGCAGAATGAGCACAAGCTGCTGAAGAAGCCCAAGAGCCATGCTGCAGCAGTCAGGATGGAAATGTTGCAGAGAACGAAGGACCCTGACAATTCCCTTGTTCATAAAGGGACACTGTCAACCCCCTTAGGTCTCAAAGTGTCCCTAGTTTAAAAAACACATTTTATGATTGTCAACATTCTGTAAAGATTGTTGCTGTAGCTGGTAGCTTGATTCTGACTCTTTATTTTCTTTAAAAAAGTGAAAAACAGACTGCATACCATACTAGTGTTATCACACCAACACATGTTTCTTTGCATTCCTTGATCAGCTCCAGCTGCATCTTTCCTGGACTTGGGAACACACTCAACACAGTCTAGCCCCTCATGATGCAGTTGGAGTTTAGGAGGCTACTGCCTCATGAGTGACTGCACTATTTGGGTGTGTTTCTAATGCTCAGGAAGCATGCAGTAAGAACAGATCCAGGAATGTAAACAAAACAAGTTTGTTTATAAATATACATTAGCATGCATTTTACTTCTGCTAAACAAGGAGACAGACACAACAAACAGCAACATCAATGAATTTTAAGAAGGTAACAAATCATAAAATGTAGGTTTTTAGCTAGAAATAATATGATGAAAAACAGATTGAGTGTCCCTTTAAACTGGAGCTGTACATCTGTGTGTTTTTTTTCCTGACATAATTTATCAATAATGGTTCTAGGTTTGTGAATGATTTCTCCATATACCCAGACACTTGTGATGATCCACACATAGATACAGAACATTTTACAGGCAGAAAACTACTGAGGTCTATCCAGCCTGCTCTATTCCAATTTAATGCCAACTAGACTAATACTAAGTGAACATGCCTGTACCCCCTAGTTGAAGTTCAACCCCTGGCCCCTTTCCCAAACATTTTTCTCCAATTCCTTGTGTCTGTAACACCATATGCAACATTCTACAGATGGCACCTGTCTTTGTAACTATTCTGAGGTCATCAGTAACCTTAAGGACTTCCTCAGGACCAACAAACACTACATTTGCTTTTTTCTGGGTTTAAAACTTTTTTTTTTAGCAGGAAACTTTGGAGGACACAGCATCCCAATGAACAAGTATTTTGGATCTGAAGGAGATATTTGCTGCTGTATAAAGAATACGGTCATCACTACAAAGTTGGTAACAGTGACTACCTAGTCTGTTGCAATTTAAACTTTTGCCAAGCTTATAAGTATAATTATGAAATGGGCAGAACAAATCTAGAAAGCTGATTGGCTGAGGACTTTGGAACCCCGTGACAATAACCTAGTGCAACAGCAATAGAAGAAGATCCAGTCAGCTGTCTTCATTGGTTACTCTAAAAATCACTATGCTGTCACAACTACAGCCTGACTCTGTGGCATCACATGAGTAACTGTACACATTTAAATATATATCATCTGTCTCTTATAGTTTCCCATTTTTTTGGCTGTGATCCTTTTAGATGAAAAATAAGAAAAGCCCTACACTTTTTTCTGTGACTGATCAAACAGTCTCGATTGCCCAAACATGTTCTTTCCCTCACTGCCAGCATTGGGTCCTCACAGAATTCTGCTCCAGCTCAACCGCCAAGCATTATGTGCCAGTGACCAAGCTTCCAACCATGCCCTCACCTCCTCACCATATCTATTTAAGCTGCTAACTTTAGCTTTTTGCTTACACTTCAGGACACTTCAGACAATTGTTAGTAACACGTAAGACATCAACACCCCGCCTCCGGCAAGGATTCTTAAATTTTTTTATCATCACTCTCCTGTCCTAGAGGTTGCCACCTTCTACTTCTGGGTGAAACAGCTCTACACACAAAGCATAGTGCCCCCGAGTTTGTACAAAGCTGTAACTACGGAGCCCAATGTACCCATGGCTCCAGTGCAATTGCAGGCAAAATCCCACATTAACAAATCTTCAATGACCGCTTGTTCCATGCTGCTACACAGAAGCCACCCATGCTGTGTCTTTACTCACTAGAATACTGTCCTTCCTCTGTACAGACAGAAACTACACAGCATGGGTTTCACCTACTGCCCAAGTTCAAAATACTTAGTCAAAAGGACTACTTTTTCATTCAGGTATTTGTTTGTTTCTTTTATTACTAAAACATTTAACTTTAAATAATACTTCTCTTTAAAATCTGTTTTATTTTGTCTTGCTAATGAGCCCATTTCATAATCACAATAAGGCACTCCAGAGGGTGTGTGTTGTGTGGGGATAATGGAACTTCTTGAGTGCTGGAAGAACTCTGTCTTTGGAGCCATGCTCTAACCTACATGAGGTGTGCTGTTAACCCAGCACATCGAGCACCCTGTCCTGCCTTATTGCTTAAATCAAAAGCAGAAGAGGCCCTAACACTTACCCCTGAGGGATCCCTTAAAAGTAACCAAATAGAAGAATAGGATGTATCAACATGGACATGTTGGGATTTCTATCATAGGTAATTCAAAAAACATTTAAGGAAGACAGGTCCACAATAAAGACCTTCAATTTACCAACCAGAACCTTGTGTACTTTTAGCATGGATCTAGTATGTACAGTCAAGCATTACCTTTATGTAAGTGTTTATTTCTTAAAGTGCCCAATCCTGGAGGCTCTGGTGTGGCAGAACTGTGTTCTACCAGGCCAATAACCCCAGTGGAGGAATTACTTTTCTATCTTCTTCTTCTTTTCCTTACTAAAGTCCGTTGCACAACATTCTCATCTTATACTATACTTTACCTTTTTCCAAACCAAGTGTAGGTTGGCCACCTACTGTACGTCGGTCTTTTCTATCTCTCATTAAAACTGTTTTCCTACTACTTTTATTTCCAGTTTCTATATATCTATCCTGCACCAAGAACTCTTCAAGAAGTCTTCAGGTGAAGCTACCTCTGGCTGCAAGCTGCAACACTGGACTTAAGATTTGCAAGAAAGTGAGTAGTGCGCACAACAGAGGGAGGTGAACCTTACAATTTACAATTGTCTTTGGTTTGAAGCAGATTCCTTAGGAAAGTTAATATTCTTCAGGTGGAGGATACTTCTAACTGAAGGGTGAAATAAGCAACTTAGAATTATCAGAAAAGGCAGTCTTTCAATCAACAGAGGGAGGTGGAGTTTGCTTTACTTGTTACAAGTGTTAAGATTTTACTTTTTTCTGTGTTTCTGCCCTTCTGACCTGATTGGAGTTAGTGATTGACTGTTTGCATTGCAATATTTGTAATACTGTGAGTATTCACTGGGCTAAGAATTTGTCATAAGCCCTGAATTGAGATCAGGTTACAGGCTGTGTATTGGACCCAGACAGTGCCTAGGGGTGGAAACTGTTTTTTCTTTTGTTTACCTCAGTGTGCCTTATAAGGCCAAGCCAGACTGTGTCAGAAAGTGCTTACATCACAGCTACTTACCAGCCAATAGCTCTGGAAGAATCTTACAGACCTTGATAAAAGTATTAATTTTAGCAGGCTCATCAGATAACCTCATAGTCTTCAGGTGAAGCTACCTCTGCCTGCAAGCTGCAACACTGGACATAAGATTTTCAAGAAAGTGAGTAGTGCTCACAACAGAGGGAGGTGAATCTTACAATTTACAATTGTCTTTGGTTTGAAGCAGATTCCTTAGGAAAGTTAATATTCTTCAGGTGGAGGATACTTCTAACTGAAGGGTGAAATAAGCAACTTAGAATTATCAGAAAAGGCAGTCTTTCAATCAACAGAGGGAGGTGGAGTTTGCTTTACTTATTATAATTCTTAAGATTTTACTGTTTTCTGTGTTTCTGCCCTTCTGACCTGATTGGAGTTAGTGATTGACTGTTTGCATTGCAATATTTGTAATACTGTGAGTATTCACTGGGCTAAGAATTTGTCATAAGCCCTGAATTGAGATCAGGTTACAGGCTGTGTATTGGACCCAGACAGTGCCTAGGGGGTGGAAACTGTTTTTCTTTGTTTACCTCAGTGTGCCTTATAAGGCCAAGCCAGACTGTGTCAGAAAGTGCTTACATCACAGCTACTTACAGCCAATAGCTCTGGAAGAATCTTACAGACCTTGATAAAAGTATTAATTTTAGCAGGCTCATCAGATAACCTCATAGTCTTCAGGTGAAGCTACCTCTGCCTGCAAGCTGCAACACTGGACATAAGATTTTCAAGAAAGTGAGTAGTGCTCACAACAGAGGGAGGTGAATCTTACAATTTACAATTGTCTTTGGTTTGAAGCAGATTCCTTAGGAAAGTTAATATTCTTCAGGTGGAGGATACTTCTAACTGAAGGGTGAAATAAGCAACTTAGAATAATCAGAAAAGGCAGTCTTTCAATCAACAGAGGGAGATGGAGTTTGCTTTACTTGTGTTACAAGTGTTAAGGTTTTCAGTGCAGGAAGAGTTTAAACCCACATAGGCTGAATACTGTTTTCTGTGTCTGCCCTTCTGCACAGCTGACGTGTTTTGGGGCTGACTGTTTTCAGAGCACAAGTCACCAGGCTCTTTTGGGGCTGGGGAGGTTTACCTGTGTCTGACTTGGATGTTTGGATTTTTCTCTGTTTGATTAGCAGGGTATTTTCTCTGTCAAATTGGTTTGAAGCAGTATTACAAATTGTCGTGTATGGCATCTTGCTGACAGGGAGGCACACATCGCATCGGTAGGTCAGAGCATTTAGCTGATTGTTTCGTGAGGGCACAGTTTAGGCCCAACCCTTCCCACCCTCACCCCACCCACCCCTGGAATAGTTCATTTATACCTGGGTTCTGACATCATTTCTCAAGAGAGCAAGGTACACATCACTGTCATATCCTGTCTAGCACACTGCACTGACAATATAAGCATACACATTATAGAAATACATATATTTCTATATAATGCACCAATCACACACACACACACACACACACACACAAAAAAACTAAACAAGGTAGACAGTTATGTGGGGAGTAGTACAATGTAATGGCTGTGGGGCAGCAGTCTTCTGGGAGTCTTTCTGGAGGCTGAGATGCTGCCCTGTTTGCAGACAACTATCTGCCCTAAGGGAGGAAGTTGCCCATCTTCAGGCCGCACTGGACAGTGGTAAGGGAACCTCCCCCATCCAGGGAGCACCACAGCCACCACCACTTCCTCAGAGGTTGTGAAGAAAGCACAGTAGTTGGACCACAGTGGGCTCAGGGAGGGTAAGGTTGGTGAAACAGAGGCACACCCAGTCAGTTGTTACACTCCACAATCCATACACCATTCTGGGGGAGCATAGTTCCCCTATGGATGCACCCACAGAGGAGACTAAGGAGGGTGCAGACAACTGTCATAAAGGAGGCCCTCAGGAAGGAGGCAGAGGGCACCACAGGAAAGAAAGCAGCTCCTGGTGGGGGACTTAATGTGGGGACAGAACTGGGGAGCAGGAAAACTGAAGTAAGGTGCCTGCCTGGTGCCATGGCTTGGAGGGACAGGAAGCGCATCCTTAGGATCACGAGAACAGTTACACGGGAGTCTGAGCTGGACGTCATTGTCCACCTACGGACAAATGACTTGGCTCATCATGAGATTAGAGCAGTGCAAAGGACTTTGTAGAGTTGGGGAGGGCTTAAGACAAGTAGCACACACAGTATCCTTCTCAGAGGTGCTGCCTGTCAGTGGCATGAGTGAGCGGGGTACTTTGCACCATGCAGTTTAACAAATGGTTGAAAAAATAGTGTGGAGCACAGGGTTTAGCTTCATTGGGGACTGGGGTTCCACCTGGAGGACACCAGCCTATACTGGCAGGATGGTCTGCATCTGTCCAGGAAGGAACAAGTCTTTTGGGCAATCGGTTTAAATGCTTCATCGGCAAGCCTTTAAACTAGTCAAGGGAGGCACTGATAAGCAGAAGGAAAATCCCAGCCTCCTCCTACAAAACAGGGTACTAAATGACAAAAAGACCAAGGTAGAAAGGTCAGTGGGAGTTGCCACTACAGAAGGTAAAGCCATCAAAAAATGGAGAGCAATGAGTACCAATGCCCGTAGTCTGGGTAACAAGCTTCCTGGATTAGTGGCCTTGATGGAGGAGGAAGATCTGGATATCGTGGCAGTCACAGAAACATGGTACACACAGAACCATGACTGGGACATAAACATACCAGGATACACTATCTACAGGAGGGACAGGGAGGGTAAAAGAGGAGGAGGAGTAGCTCTCTACATAAGAGAAGAAATCAAAGCAACAGAACAAAAGGGTAAACAGGGAGGAGGAGAAGAAGCACTGTGGGTCAATTTAGAGGCAGGCAATGGCACCACAATACGCACAGGGGTTGTATACAGACCCCCTCTGGGGAGGAAATAGACAAGGAAATGATAGAAAGTATACTTAGAATGGCAGATAAAGGGGAGATATTGCTGATGGGTGATCTGAATATGCCAGATGTTAACTGGAGTGCAGTTGCAGCAGCCACTTCTAAGAGTGCGGTTATTCTAGATGCCCTACAGGGGGCATGCCTTAGACAACTAGTATTGGAGCCCACTTGAGAGGGAGCAATCTTAGACCTGGTTCTCTCAAATGGAGATGAAGAGAGCATCACAGATGTAGAAGTGGGTAGCCATCTGGGAACTAGCGACCATCGAACAGTATGGTTCACAATAAACACAGCAATAGAGTCAAGCCATACAAAGACAAAAGTACTGGATTTTAGGAGGGCTGACTTTGCCAAAATGGGTGAGTGCCTAAGGAATGCACTAGCAAATTGGCAGGAAGGAGGTGGAAGAACAATGGGGAATAATAAAACTGCCATTACAGAGGTAACAAGCCTTTGTGTAGCATAAATAAACAAAACGAAGCAAGGTAAGAAACCACTATGGTTCTCAAAGGAAGTGGCAGTGAAGGTTCAAGAAAAAAAGAAAGCATTCAGGAAGTACAAGGAATCACAGAAGGAACAGGACAGAGAACTGTATCAGTTAAAGCAAAAGGAAGCTGGGAAGGCAGTCAGAACAGCAATGGCCCAAACCGAGGAAAAGATAGCCAACTCAGTTAAGAAGGGGGATAAAACCTTTTATAGGTACATCAGGGAGCGAAGGAAGACCAAGGGAGGGATAGTGAGGCTTAATAAAGGGAGGGAGGGTGGGCAGAGGGTGACTGTGAAAAGGCAGAGATACTAAACAAATATTTTTGATCAGTATTTACAAAGGAAGAGGGGGAGGTACCTGAAACAAACAGTAGAAACACTCTGGATACAGAAGTTGATACCAGCCCATTTACAGAAGAAAGGGTTCTGAAAGAGCTCTTAAAACTGAAGGTGGACAAAGCAATGGGGCCTGATGGGATTCATCCCAGAATTCTAAAAGAACTAAGGGTAGAACTAGTGACACCACTGACTACCCTCTAACAAATCATGGGA
The DNA here is from genome assembly GCA_016271365.2 of Neoceratodus forsteri. Lineage (NCBI taxonomy): Eukaryota > Metazoa > Chordata > Ceratodontiformes > Ceratodontidae > Neoceratodus > Neoceratodus forsteri. Next base: position 835,334,687 of record CM057451.1, read on the forward strand.
GGATGGGATGGTACCTGAGGACTGGAGGAGGGCAGATGTGATTCCCCTTCACAAAAGTGGGAGTAAGGCAGAAGCAGGAAACTACAGACCAGTTAGTTTAACCTCAGTGGTAGGGAAATGATGGAATCACTTCTGAAGGAAAGAACTGTTGCGTATCTAGAGGCCAGAGGGCTACAGGACCCAAGGCTGCATGGATTCTAGCAGGAAGGTCATGCCAGACAAATCCGATAGATTTCTTTGACTGGGTGACCTAAGTAGTTGATCAGGGAGGGCTGTGGACATGGCCTACCTAGACTTTAGCAAGGCATTTGACACTGTCCCACACAAAGATTAATATACAAGTTAGCCAGCCTGGAGTGGGTCCCAAGATGACAGCCTGGGTAAAGAATTGGCTGGAGAATAGGACACAGAGAGTAATAGTAAATGGGTACACTCTGAAAAAGGAGGGTTAACAGTGGGTACCATGAGGATTCAGTATTAGGACCGGTCCTCTTCAATGTCTTTATAAGTGACATTGCAGAGGGACTGGAAGGAAAAGTATGTCTCTTTGCAGATGACACAAAGATCTGCAACAGAGTTGATGCACAAGGTGGGGTGGAAAGGATGAGAAGGGACTTGGCAAGGTTAGAGGAATGGTCAAATGTATGGCAGCTTAGATTCAATGCTAAGAAGTGCAAGGTAATGCACCTGGGAAACAAAAACCCAGGGGAAGAGTACACAATGGGGGTGAGATACTAACAACAACAAAAATGGAAAGGGACCTGGGGTAGTCATATCAGATGACCTAAAGGTGGGCAAGCAATGTGAGAGGGCAGTAAGGAGGCTGGGGATACTGGGATGCATGGGAGGCATCACCAGTAGAAAACAAGTTATTATCCCTCTGTACAGACAGCTGGTGAGACCACATCTGGAGTACTACGTGCAGTTCTGGAGACCCAATCTCCAAAAGACATAGACAGGATGGAAGCTGTCCAGAGGAGGGCAACTAAAATGGTGCAGGGTCTGCACCGAGACATATGAAGAGAGACTCAAGGAGCTTAATATGTATAGCCTCGAGGAAAGGAGGAGAGGGGGACATGATAGAAACTTTCAAGTGCCTCAAGGAATCAACAAAGTCCAAGAGGGTAGCATCTTTCAAAAAAAGAGGTGTGCAAGAACAAGGGGGCACAATTTGAAGATAGAAGGGGGGCGGCTCAGAGGTAATTTAAGGAAGTATTTTTTCAGAGAGAGGGTTGTGGATGTATGGAACAGCCTTCCAGAGGAGGTTGTGGAGTCAAAAACAGTGGTGGAATTCAAGCATGCATGGGACAGTCATAAGGCAATTCTAGGGGGTGGGGGTAGGAAGAAGTAGGCTGCTGGTTAACTAGGATCTGCAGCTTATCCGTCAGGTAGGGAAATGGGCAGACTGGGTGGGCCAAGCGGTCCTTATCTGGCATCAAATTCTATGTTTCTATGTTATGTTTCAAAATTATGCACCATGCTAAAGCTAGCTGGCAAGAATGAAATAAGGTGCTGATTGAATAAAATGCATAAGAATAAATCAAGTGTATAGAGTGCATTGTGTGCCATATTATGAGTTTTAAGTGCTGCAGTGCTTAATTAAGTCAATGCTTATGCCATTTTTATGAAAATGGTGCAGGAATATTTAGAAATGTTTAAAATGGCAGTTAAATACAAAATAATGTCCACTTGGATAGGTGGATTAGGGATACAAACAAAGCAGCATAATGTCTCCCTTGTTTAAATTATTTTACTGCTGCTCTGTTGTTATGTAGAATGTTATGCCAAAGAAATCCTGCATCATAGCAGGAACTGTTTAAACCGAGCAGCAAACTTTAACTTTTACTTTTGTGGCCACATGGTATCTGTGTAAATAATTATTGATGCCCTTGTATTATTAGGACTCCCAGCTGCTGGCTTTGTACAAAATATGCTGTAGAATTGTGCCAACTAGCCATGGAAGATTCCATGACATGTGTGCAGCCAGTCCAGGCTGCCAGAGAGGCAGGCTTCCCCGAGTAATCTGTGCACTCTGAAAAGCAAGCTCTTGAAAACAAGCATTTGTCAATGCCGAATGTTGATTGCGTTGGTCCGTTGAGCTCGCTTACAGCCCCTGTGTCACTCACTCATTCTGTTTCTCCCGGTGCTGCATGCTGCTGTTTTGTACTGGGCTCCTGCCTGTGTAGGCATGTTTTTCTGCCCACAAAGAAATCTGCTGGCGTCCTGACAGAGCTCTGTTGAGGTGTATCACTCCCCCCCCCCCCTCTCTCATTCACTCATTCTGTTTCTGCTGGCACTGCAGGCTGACGTTTTGTACTGGGCTCCCGTCTCTCTTGGTGGCTTTTTCTGCCCACAAAGAAATCTGCAGCAGTCCTGACACAGGTCCATTGAGCTAGCTTACTCCCCCTCTCTTACTCGCTCATTCCATTTCTGCTGGTGCTGCAGGCTGGCCTTTTGTACTGGTCTCCTGCTTGCATTGCCACCTTTTTCTGTCCACAAAGAAATCCACAGCAGTGATGACAGAGCTCCGTTGAGCTCGCTCACTCCCTCTCTCTCTCTCACTCACTCATTGTGTTTCTCCTGGTGCTGCAGGCTGCCCTTTGTACTCAGCTTCTGCCTGCTTAGGAACCTTTTTCTGCCCACAGAGAAATCTGCAGGTGTCCCGACAGAGCTCTGTTGAGGTTGCACACTCCGCCTTTCTCACTCGCTCATTCTGTTTCTCTTGGCACTGCAGGCTGACATTTTGTAGTGGTCTCCTGCCTCTGTTGGTGCCTTTTTCTGCCCACAAACAAATCTGCAGCAGTCCTGACAGAGCTCCATTGAGCTTGCTCACTCCCCCCACTCACTCACTCATTCCGTTTCTGTCAGCACTGCAGGCTGCCCTTTTGTACTGGGCTCCGGTCTGCATTGTCGCCTTCTTCTGGCCGCAAAGAAATCTGCAGCAGTTACGATAGAGCTCCATTGAGCTTGCTCTCTCACCCTCTCTCACTCGTTCCTTCTGTTTCTCCTGCCGCTGCAGGCTGTCCTTTTGTACTGGGCCCCTGCATGCATTGCTGCCTTTTTCTGCCCACAAAGAAATCAAGAGCTGTCCCAGCAGAGCTCCGTTGAGCTCACTCACTCCCACTCCCTCACTCGCACATTCTGAGTCTCCCACTGCTGCAGGCTGCCCTTTTGTACTGGGTTCCTGCCTGTGTTGCTGGCTTTGTCTGCCCACAAAGACATGTACAGCAGTCCCGACACAACTCCGTTGAGGTTGCTCACTCCCCCTCTCTTGCTCGCTCATTCCTTTTCTGCTTGGGCTGCAGGCTGGCCTTTTGTACTGGGCTACCACCTGCATTGCTGCCTTTTCCTGCCCACAAAGAAATCCACAGCAGTCATGATAGACCTCCGTTGAGCTCGCTCACTCCCCTCTCTCACTCGCTCAATCCGTTTCTGCCGGTGCTGCAGGCTGCTCTTTTGTATGGGGCTTCTGCCTGTGTTGGCACGTATTGCTGCCCACAAAGAAATCTGCAGCTGTCCTGACAGAGCTCCGTTGAGGTGGTTCACTCGCCCTCTCTCACTCACTCATTCTGTTTCTGCCGGCCCTGCAGGCTGGCCTATTATACTGGGCTCCTGCTTGCATTGCCACCTTTTTCTGCCCACAAAGAAATCCATAGCAGTCATGATAGAGCTCCATTGAGCTCATTTACTTCCCCCTCTCACTCGCTCATTGTGTTTCTCTCGGCGCTGCAGGCTACCCTTTTGTACTGGGCTTCTGCCTGCATTGGCACCTCTTTCTGCCCACAAAGAAATCCACTGGTGTCCCGACAGAGCTCTGTTGAGGTCACTCACTCCACCTGTCTCACTTTCTCATTTCGTTTCTCCTGGCGCTGCAGGCTGCTGTTTTATAGTGGTCTCCTGCCTCTGTTGGCACCTTTTTCTGCTCCCAAATAAATCTGCAGCAGTTCTGACAGAGCTCCGTTGAGCTCGCTCACTCCCCCTCTCTTACGCGCTTGTTCCACATCTGTCAGCACTGCAGGCTGCCCTTTTGTACTGGGCTCCTGCCTGCATTGCCGCCTTCTTCTGGCCACAAATAAATATGTAGCAGTCCTGACAGGGCTCTTTTGGCCTCACTCATTCCCCCTGTTTCACTCGCTCATTCCATTTCAGCCAGCACTGCAGGCTGCCCTTTTGTACTAGGCTTCTGCCTGCCTTGCTGCCCACAAAGAAATCTGCAGCAGTCACTATAGAGCACTGTTGAGCTCGCTCACTCTCTCACTTATTCATTCTGTTTCTCCCGCTGCTTCAGGCTGCCCTTTTGTACTGGGCCCCTGCGTGCATTGCTGCCTTTTTCTGCCCACAAAGAAATCTACAGCAGTCCCAACAGAGCTCCGTTGAGCTCACTCAGTCCCCCTCCCTCACTCGCTCATTCTGTGTTTCCCGCTTCTGTAGGCTGCCCTTTTGCACTGAGTTCCTGCCTGCGTTGGCAGCTTTTTCTGCCCACAAAGACATCTGCAGCAGTCCTGACACAGCTCTGTTGAGCTCGCTCACTCCCCCTCTCTCACTAGCTCATTTCGCATCTGTCAGCGCTGCAGGGTGGCCTTTTGTATGGGGCTTCTACCTGCATTGCTGCCTTTTCCTGGCCACAAAGAAATCCGCAGCAGGCACGATACACCTCCATTGAGGTCGCTTACTCCCCCTGTCTCACTTGCTCATTCTGTTTCTCCTGGCGCTGCAGGCTGCCCTTTTGTACTGGGCTCCTGCCTCTTTCAGCATCTTTTTCTGCCCACAAAAAAATTGCAGCAGTCCTGACAAAGCTCCATTGGCCTCACTCACTCCCTCTGTCTCACTTGCTCATTTCATTTCTGCTGGTGCTGCTGGCTGCCCTTCTGTACTGGGCTCCTGCCTGCATTGCCACCCTTTTCTGCCCACAAAGAAATCCATAGCAGTCATGATAGTGCTCTGTTGAACTTGCGTTCTCTAACTCACTCATTCTATATCTCCCACTGCTGCAGGCTTCACTTTTGTACTCAGCCCCTGCATGCATTGCTTCCTTTTCCTGCCTACAAAGATATCCACAGCAGTCCCAACAGAGCTCTGTTGTGCTCACTCACTCCCCTCCCTCACTCGCTCGTTCTGTTTCTCCCGGTGCTACAGGCTGCCCTTTTGTACTGGGCTCCTGCCTGCATTGTCACCTTTTCCTGCCCACAAAGAAATCCGCAGCTGTCCTGACAGAGCTCAGTTGAGCTCTGTCACTCCTCTCCCAGTTGCTCGATCCTAATCTGTCCCAAACATTGATTTCCGACGTTGACTACGTTATTGTGGGACAGAAGCGCGGAAACACATTTCAGCCAGGATGTGAAAAGTGACAGCTGTACTGTTCATAAGGAGTGTGAACAAATGCCAGTGTTGAAAATCTGGTGTGAAAATATTACTAATTTGCAAACTTACAAGGGTGCTTGGAACCTGCACAACACACGTTCATAACACAGACATTTTATGGAGTTTCATCACAAAATTTTCAGCATAGGCATTTTAAGACCCCCTGCTCATGAACATTGTGTGATTTTCTTAATATGCCCCGAACTCTAATTTCCCGCAGCAACTGCGCTATTGTGCGCTGGAAGAGCGAAAACACATTTCAGCCAGGATGTGAAAAATGACAGCTGCACTGTTCATAAGAAGGTGTGGCAAAATGGAAATGCTAAAAATCTGGAGTGAAAATATTGCAAAGTTGTGAATGTACCAGCGTGCGTGGAAACTGCACAATGCACATTCGTAACACACTCATTTTATGGACTTTCATCACTAAATTTTCAACATAGGCATTTTAGGACCTCTGCAAATGAACAGTGTCACTGTTATTTTCATCGTGTGTCCTGAACACTGATTTCCCACAGCGACCACGCGATTCTGCACCAGAACTGAGAAAACACATTTCGGCCAAGATATGAAAAATGACAGCTGTACTGTTCATAAGGAGGTGCAGAACAATGGCAATGTCGAAAATCTGGAGTGAAAAAAATTATTAATTTGTGAAGTTACAAGCATGCGTGCAAACTTCGCAACGCACGCTCGTGACACAGTCATTTTATGGAGTATTGTCACCAGATTTTCAACATAGGCATTTTAGTACCTCTGCTAATGAACAGTGTCATTGTCATTTTCTTAATCTGTCCTGAACACTGATTTCCCACAGCAACCACGCTATTCTGCCCCGGAAGTGCAAAAACACAGTTTGGCCAGGATGTGGAAAATGACAGCTATACTGTTCACAAGGAGGTCTGAAAAAATGCTAATGTTGAAAATTTGGCATGAAAATATTGCAAATTCCCAAAGTTACGAGCGTGCATAGCAACTGCGCAATGCACTTTTGTAAAACAGTCATTTTTTGGATTTTTCCCACCAAATTTGCAGTACAGGCTTTTTGAGAACCCCACCTCATGAACACTGGCACTGTCATTTCGTTAATCAGTCCTGAAAAGGAATTCTGTGCAGTGACCACAAAATCACCTTTCATGGGCCGAATAACGATATGACAGTGCCAGAATTCGTGAGGAAGGGTTCCAAAAACCCCATGTTGAAAATTTGGTGCCAAAATTCCAAAAAAATGCCTAAGATATGCATCAAAGTTGAAAAAAACCCTATTTATTCCATTATACATCTTACCAGCATTTCCTCAGTTAGTGGTCGGCTTTGAAGAGTGCAGACATGTTCCCAGTCCACCGAAGATCATCACGCTGGACTCCTGAGGCAAGTATGGGGTGAGGGTGTGTGTAGGGAGGCAGGGTGCACAGTGGGTGGGTGTGGGTTGTGGGAGGGGTTCAGGGAGACCGTCGAGGGACTGTTTCCTTTTCTACAGGTTAAAAAAACAGACATTGCAGGACTGTTTTTATTTTACTGGGGCAAGTGGCACACTGGGGTGAGCTCCCAGCATGCCAATGGAGACTTTCTTTTGTGGGGGAAGCAGTAGTCGATGGGGGATTGGGCACCCCCATCGGCACACAACAAAAGGGGGGGTATTACATTATGCCGATGGGAACTGGGCACCCCCGTCAGCACACAACAAAGGAGGGGGTGAAATTATGACAGAGTTGGGCACCCCATCGGCAGACAACAAAAGCGGGGGTTACATAATGTTGAAGGGAGTGGGCTCCCCCATCGGCAATATAAATCTTGTGACACTGAAGCCGATGGAGAGTTGGGGCCCCGACCAGCAAATAAACATGGTCGGGGCACATGCTGTCGAGGACAGGCACCCCCTCAGCAGGGGTTAATATTGTTTGTGAACATGGTGGCAAGCTGCCTGTGTTCCTAAATATCAGTATTTCAAGATCCCACCCTGCAATGACAGGTCACTCCCTCATTGCAGCGAATGGCTGATGCTGCAATGATGGGGCAGCCCCTGATTGCAGCGGCTAATTTTTTACAAGATTGTGGCACACTGGCTGAAATAGTGTCAGCAGCAGCATGCCATGGCATTGGGGCAAGTGGGCCAAGTCTTTAAAGGCTGTGGGGGCACTGGCCACAACAGTGCCACACCTCCACAACCTGCTTCTGGAGAAAGCTGCCGCAATATATTTCTTGCGCATGCATGCAATCAACATAATAAAAAGGGACTATGATGTCCCTGGACATAAAAAAGCTACAGCCCAGTATAAAAAAAGAAATAAAAAGGGTCTTACCAAAGCTATGCAGAGACCCAAAGCAGAGTGGCTAGATAATGATTATTTAGCAGTCAGTTGCTCTACTTCAACATAGAAAACAAATGATTTAAAGGGACAGGAATGTCTCCATGTATGTGGAAATGCTATACAGTTGAAGTACTGTAGCCCTCAGAATAAGGATAGGGCTGCAAGATAAACTAAACACAATAAAGAAATTAAACAAATTAAAGAATAAAGAGACACTGCAGGTCTCTAAAGGAGCCCCATTATGTATAGAGCCCTGAGATATGAATTAAAGGGCTGGTGTCCATCTACTATAACAATACAGCACATGTATAAATGCAATAAATGTTTGCATTGTTTGCATATATACAAAATAAGGGACTTCCCATAAGTAAAACCTCAGGAAGGTGATTTCCTATAGAGGGACTTCCCAAAAGTAAAACCTCATTATGTAATAGAGGAGGAGTTTCCCTATTTAAGAACCATTCTAAAACTAATTGGATGTTATAGAATGGACTTTCCCATAAGTGGGAGGGCTATATAAGTCCTCCTCAAACATCAAGATTGAGATTTTTGTGGAAGGTAAGCAGAAGGACCTATACCTGAACAGGAATTTTCTTTCTAACGGCAGGAAAGCTAATAAATCATTTTGAGATACCTGCTATAAGGTGAAATAGCCTTGAACTATTGTTTATTTTCTTATTCTGTTTGAACTGTTTTATTTCTATTTATTTATTTTTTCTGTTATTGTATAAAATAAAACACACTGCGAGTGTGTTGTACCAAATTACTGTGTCCAGTGTTATCTTCATACCCATGTACCTGCAACATCCTACTGCTTTACAATAAGATGCAAAAAATGTACACAATATCAACAAAGCAATAAACTGGTCACAATCAGGTCAGTAAGTACAATCAATAAATGTCAATAAAATAACAGTGTATCAATACCCCAAATTTACCCCTTAGTCAAGCACTTCTACATTCCTGGTGTCCAACCCCCTCTCACACCCCCACACTAATTCATCCATACCTTAAACCACTTACCACAACAAGGCCCCACTTTGAGGCTACTCTCCCCACCCCTGTCTCTCCCACCACCCTCTGTATCTCACCCAATGTAGCTGAACCATCCCCATGAATAACTGTGATCATCACTATAGTTTTGTAAATATATAAAATTTACTTGGTGTCTTGTACCTTACTTCATCTAGAGAATTTCCAATGCAGTACTGTAACCTTTTTGTATGGTCATTCTATTATTTACTGTAAATTGTCTACTTTTATTTTCTAGTTGACGTGGAACCTTCACAAAAGTGGGAGCAAGGCAGAAGCAAGAAACTACAGACCTGTTAGTTTGACCTCAGTGATGGGGAAAATGATGGAATCACTTCTGAAAGAAAGAACTGTTCAGTACCTAGAGGCCAGCGGGGCACAGGACCCAAAGCAGCATGGATTCATAGCAGGAAGGTCATGTCAGATGAATCTAATTGATTTCTTTGACTGGGTGACCAAAGTGATAGACCAGGGAGGGGCTGTGGATATGGCCTTCCTAGACTTTAGCAAGGCATTTGACACAGTCCCGCACAACAGATTAATAATCAAGTTAGCCAGCCTGGGAGTGGGTCCCAGGGTGGTAGCCTGGGTAGCAAACTGGCTGACCAACAGGACACAGAAGGTAATAGTGAATGGAACACATTCTGAAGAAAGGGGGGTTACTAGTGGAGTACCTCAGGGCTCAGTACTGGGTCCAGTCCTCTTGAATGTCTTTAAAGGTGACATTTCAGAGGGTCTGGAATGAAAGGTATGCCTCTTTGCAGATGACACAAAGATCTGTAACAGAGTTGATACACAAGGGGCAGTAGAAAGGATGAGAAGGGACTTGGCAAGGTTGGAGGAATGGTCAGACATATGGCAACTTAGATTCAATGCAAAGAAGTGCAAAGTAATGCACCTGGGAAATAAAAATCCAGGAGAAGAGTACACAATAGCAGGGAGGTACTAACAACAACAATAATGGAAAGGGATCTGGGTGTAGTCATATCAGATGACCTAAAGGTGGGTAAGCAATGTGAGAAGTCAGTAAGGAGAGCCAGGGCAATACTGGGATGCATAGGGAGGGGCATCACAAGTAGAAAAAGGGAAGTGGTTATCCCTCTGTACAGACAGTTGGTGAGACCACATCTGGAGTACTGCATGCAGTTTTGGAGACCTCATCTACGCAAGGACATAGACAGGATGGAAGCGGTCCAGAGGACAGCAACTAAAATGGTGGATGTTCTGCATCAGAAACCATATGAAGAGAGACTGAGAGAGCTTAATAAGTATACCCTTGATGAAAGGAGAGACAGGGGGGACATGATCGAAACTTTTAAGTACCTCAAGGGAATCAACAAAGTCCAGCAGGGTAGCATCTTTCAGAAAAAGAGATGTGTAGGAACAAGGAGGCACAATTTAAAGTTAGATGGGGGAACAGCTCAGGGGTAATGTGATGAAATTCTTTTTCATGGAGGTAGTAGTGGATGCATAGAACCGCCTTCCTGGAGAGGTCTTGGGGTCTAAAACAGTGGTGGAATTCAAACATGCATGGGACAGACATAAGGCAATTATAGTGGGGGGTTGCAGGAAGTAGGCTGTTGGTTAACTAGAATCTGCAGCTTATCAAATAGGTAGGGAAATGGGCAGACTGGGTGGGCCAAGTGGTCCTTATCTGCCGTCAAAGTCTATGTTTCCATGTTACCTTTGTAAAAGAGCTTACGCTCAAAGATAATTACCAAAAACTAAATAAATAAATAAATAAATAAACTATAGCTGGTTTCCAAAAGCTTCTCTAAATAGGTATGCATTCAGACCCCTTTTGATAGCCTCCACTGATGGAGCTTCCCTCAACGATCTTGGTAATGGTTCCACAGGGCTGGGCTGGCCATCTCAGATGCGTGATCTCCTGAGATTTTCAGCTTGGCCATGGGAACTGCTAGGAGGCCTCTGGTGGGGGAGCAGTGTAAGTGCACAGGGCAGACAGGGGACAGGAGGTCACTCTGGTAACCAGGGCATGAACCATATAGAGACATACAGGTAAGCAAGCCCACCTTAAAGGCAATCCTCCACCTCACCGGCAGCCAGTGCAGGTCATGCAGGACTGGGGTCACATGGCATGCCCTCGAAAGGCCTGTCAGCAACATGAATGCTGTGTTCTGCACTGGCTGCAGTCGACAGAGAATCCCACCAGTGACCTCGAAGTAGAGAGTGTTACAGTAGTCTAGCCTTGATATAACAGTTTTTTTACCAGTGAGGGCAGGTCACCAGGTGGTATTACGGCATTAATCTGGTGACATTTCTTAAGTGGTAAAAACCACTCCGGATGACAGATGACACCTGACCCTCAAGTGTCAATCTGTCATCAAGGATGATGCACAGATTTTTCAACTTAGTGGAAGTTATCAACTTTAAATGGAGAGATTTTTTTATAAACTGTTTGGGGTGGCCACATCTATTGCCTTGGGTCATTAATTGCAAAACTAGTAATAACAGTTTTAGGAATGTCTGAGGGAGTTACACAAGGATAAAAAGTCTATGGATTTCAGAAATATGTTACTGTATTACTAAAAAAGCTGTATGATTACATTTTTATATGACTAACAATTTTTTTTTTTAATTTATTTAAACATTTGATAACCGGGAAAAGTGCACTAAGCCGAGGCTCATTTCCAGGTATGATCCGGGGTGAGGGGAAGGGAGTTACAAACTGTATACACACACAGAATAGATACATGAGAATATTACATACAATCACATAATTTTATACAAAGGAATTATTTACATTCAGTTGCATATACAGTATACTGTTATTTACAATCAGTTACATGAATGCAATAATATACAGTACAGAGGTTTTGAAGTTTAAACTGTGTTCATTTGGCTAAAGGCAGACTAGTTGTAGTTAAAAGTGGGGAAGGGGAGTTGGCAAAGTTGAGATTTAATGGAGCTGAGCAAGAGTGAGTTTCTGCGGGGCTGGGGAAGCTGGTTCCATTGGTAGGGGAGACAGTTTGAGAAGGCAGATTTGCCAGCTGATGAGGATGATTTGGGGATGGAGAAGGAGTGGGAGTCCCTAAAGTGCAGCGAGTAAGGAGAAATGGCTATACCAGTTAGTTTCATGGCCAGGTAAAAGGGCAGTAGGTCAAACCAAAATTTTGAAATAAAAGAAACGGAGAAGCAAAAATGGCAATGGGAGATGGGCGTTAACCAGAGGGAGGAAAGGAACATGCAATGGTGTGTTCTGAAAGTGGAATTTGTTGCAAAACAACAAAAAATGTGGAATAAGGAGTCCAGCCTGGACAGCGAGGTGGAGGGGGTGGTGTTGTACACAATGTCTGTGTAATGAAAGATGAGAGTGATCATTTTTGTTAGCAGTGTGCATCTAACAGGTAGTGGGAGATAGTCACGGTTCCTATAAAGATCAAGCTTCGAGTGGAGCTTTGAAATGATGGCATCTATGTGGGTTGAATAGTTTAGCAGGGGGTCTAGCCATACTCCTAGGTATTTATAGAAAGAGATGGTGTTTAGTGTGTTTCCATCCAGGGTGGTGATTACAGGGAGACTGGGTGTTCTTGCCAGTTTTTGGGCTGACCTGAAGGTCATGGAAACAGTTTTGGAGGTATTTATTTTGAGATTGTTTGCATGAAATCAAGACTGCAGGTTGCTGTAGTAGAGAGTGGACGTCACTTAGAACAGGGCCAGATGCAAAAAGTATAGTGTTGTCTGCAGACATATGTATTTGGGACCGTGTGCAGACTGCAGGGAGATCATAGATGAAAAGGGAGAATAAAATTGGGTCTAGAACCAGCCCTTGGGGAACACCAGCGAGGATGGGAAGAGGGAGGGACATAGAGTTTGTGATCCTGACAGACTGTTGCCTATCTTTGAGGTAGGATTCAAACCATTGTACTGCAGAGGGAGGGGGGGAGTTCAGCTCTTATGAGTTTGTCAGGAAGCAGGGGGCCTTAGCCAAATTGACAAAAATAACAGCAGTTAGTTGGCCTTGGTCAGAGGCATATTGGACATGTCCAGTGATGCAGAGGAGGGAAGAAATTGGTGAGTGGTGCTTCCTGAACCCAGATTGGTATCGGAGAGGTCATTTGTGAACCAGAGAAAGTAAATTAGTCTGGTCTGGACAAGAGACTCTTGTAGCTTGGCAAGAGGAGGAGGAGGGAGATGGGATGGTAGTTTCTTGGTCTGAGGAATCGCCACCCTTGTGGAGAGGGATGACACAGGCTGATTTTCATGCTAGGGTGACCTTACAAGACTCGAAGGACAAATTTAGTAGGTATGTTAGAGGAACTGCTATAGCTGGTGCTGCTAGAGTGACCTTACAAGACTCGAAGGACAAATTTAGTAGGTATGTTAGAGGAACTGCTATAGCTGGTGCTGAAATGTGTAGAAGCTTGAGGCAGATGCTGTCTGGGCTGTATTTAGCAACGTTTAAAGAGCAGAGATCATGTAGTACTTCTTCTGGCGCTGTTTGAGTAAGGATGAAAGTGTTTTGGGAAGGGCATTGGGGGAATGAGCAGTGACCTGAAGGTGGAAGAGAAGACTGGTCATGAAGGGCACATGTGATGAAAATGTTGTTTATGGTTTCTGCTACTTTGATGGGGTCAGAGATGCTTTGGTCATTTCACTTGAGACTAGGGGTTGAGGTCTGAGAGGGGTGATCAATAAGCGAATGGACTACCTTCCAGAAGGAGGAAGGTAGGGCACAATTTAGGCAGGACATAAAGTAATCTACCTTGGCTTGTCTTATTGCTTTGGTGGAGGCATTTCTTGCCATGTTGTAAGCCTGTCTGGTTTGAGGGGGTCAGTGTGGATTTATAGAGGGACCAGGTTCTATCATGGGCTTTGCAGAGGGCAGTTAGGGTGGTGGAGTTCTGTGGGTGGTGGAGCTTTCTGACCCTGGCTTTAACTAGAGGAGCATGGGAGTCCCAGACCTATTTGAATGTCTGCAGGAAACTAGACAGGGCTGAATCAATATCATGTGCTGTGTAGACAGGTGCCAGTCTGAAAATTGTAGGTTATGAAGGAGGGAGATGGTGTTCAGTGAATTTAGTGCTTGAATATTAATGTATTTTGGGTCAGATTTCTGGAGCTGAACTTTTCTGGTACAGTGGATAATGCAGTGATCGCGTAGGGCAGTGTCCATTACACCAGTGGCGGATATTCTGTGTGGATGGAAGGCGAGGATCCAGTCTATTAGAGAATGATTAGATGAGTGTTGGTTTTAGCGAGTGGGATCTGTAATTAATTATGTAAGTTTTAGAGATCCAATTTTAGATGTGGCTGCTTTTGCAGTGGGGGAAAGCCAATCCAGGTTGTAATCCCCTAGAAGGAGTAGTTCACCAGATGCTGCCAGGAGAGAAAGGGAAGGCATGCAGCAGATAAGGGCATCCTGGGCTAGGCGTGGATAAGTGTAGATCACCCCAATGTAGATAGGCAGGGAAGAAGGGAGGTTGAGTTAGGAGAGTAACAATTCATGTGAGAAAGGCAGGATTCTCTCTTGACAATTGAGCACCGGAGCAGCTGTTTGACATAAATTGCTACTCCTCCACCCCTTTTACCATGGTCCTGGTGGAGGAGGGCATAATCAGGGATTGATAGGGAGGACTCAGGGGTTTTGGTGGAGAGTGAAGTTTCTGTGAGGAAGAGGATGTCAGAAGCGTTTTGTGTTACCCAGCAGCTAAGTTGATCTAGTTTAGGTAGGAGACTCCTTATATTCATATGCTTGATGTCTAGGCGTTATTTGGGGGTAGAAAGATTTTTGCCCAGGTTGGAGGTCTGGGTTTAGTTCAACATCCCCTGCTAGGAATAGGGTGAGAAAGAAAATAGAAAAGGTGGCTAGTAGTTTGCACCCTCTGGTGAGTAGGGGGGATCTGGTTGTGGTACGAGAGCAAGATAAAAGGGCTGTTTTGAATGTCTACAGAGGAGCAACAACACCAGATGATATTTGGTGGAAAGAGGGAAGGGGAGAGGGGTAGGGAGATAGGGGGTTGCTCCGTCCACAGTGGGAGTAACTTTTAGGCAGTGATGCACTTCTGTGCGGTACACTTGGAATGGGGAGGAGGTTTTGCAAGGTTCTAGCAATAGTTCTGCCAAAGCACTAGGTGGCAGTATAGGCAAGTCTTATACACTTGGAACGAGGTGGGGAGAGGCTGCTCAAGGGATCAGCACTAGCTCTGGTGGAGCAGTAGATGGCAGTATAGGCAAGACCAAGATGGGGGGGCTGAAAGAGTCGTTAGTATACTCCCTGCTTCTAAACTTGGTGGCTGATGTGGTCTAATGGTTAGGGAAACAGACTGTCGGTGAACCAGGAAAGAAGCCATCAAGAAATTTGAATCCCACAGCCTACACAAGTACTCAGGTGATTTAATAGTATCTTAAATACTGGGAAGGCAGAGGCAATCGCTAAGTATACAAAATGGTGGATAGAGGAGGAGACAGAAGAATCAAAGCTCTCTTTCGAAGGGAGAGCACTGTCTCTGGGTGGACGGTGGGTAGAGACTTACATGTGTAGCCTTGCAAGATGGCGCCTGATACTGCAGCTAGAGTTCCCACCTGTGAGCACTGGCAGGTGTCCGGGGGGAAGCAGCTCTGCTCATACCACCCTGAGGGCTCCTGTGGACTCCTGGTTACTGAGGACATCTGGGGAAAGAAGGGAGAGGATGGTTAAGATAAGGTAGGCTGAGGGGAACGTAAACCGGGATTGAAAAGAGAGAGGGAATGGGACAGACCTGAAGTAAAAGAGGCACTTACAATCATGCAAGATCACAAAACACAGTTCGTTGCAGTCAGATATATAACTGGGTAAAGTAAGCACAGTACAGCCTGAACAGAACAAAATAACATGCAGTTGTAAACTTGAGTTCAGCCAAAGAGTTAAGCTGAAACACATCAACAGAGCACAAAACCAAACAGCCTTAGTTGCAAAATGAACAGTTCCCAACAAATCACACTGCACTGAGAAACTATGCATCCACATGGGATATAAGGCAACAGTTGTAACATAGTGAAGTAGTATGGGATGCATTAGCCCACAGAATCAATCAGTAGAGTTTTACAGACAAATATCCCTTTAACAGACCTGCATGTGTAGCCTTGCAAGATGGCACCTGATGCTGCAACTGGAGTTCCCACCTGTGGGCATTGGCAGTCATCCGGGGGGGTGGGGGACAGCTCTGCTCACAGCACCCTGAGGGCTCCTGTGGACTCCTGGTTACTGAGGACATCTGGGGGAAGAAGGAAGAGGATGGTAAAGATAAGGTAGGGTGAGGGGGGAGGGGAAAGTAAACATGGGTTGGAATGAGGAGGGAGGGGGGCTGAGAGGAATGGGACAAACCTGAAATAAAAGAGGCACTTACAAACATGCTAGATCACATAATATTGTACATTGCAGCCAGATACATAGCTGGGTAAACTACTGTAAGCATAATACAGCCTGAACAAAATAACATGCAGTTGTAAACCTGAGTTCAGCCAGAGAGCTAAGCTGAAACACATCAACTGAACACAGATTAGCCCTAGTCACAAAATGAGCAGTTCCCAGCAAAACACACTGCACTGAGAAACTATGCATTCACATGGGTTATGATAGCATTTAAGACTCCAGTTGTAACATAGTGAAGCAGTATGGGATGGCTTAGCCCACCGAATCAATCAGTACAGTTTAGCAGACAAATATCCCTTTAACAGACTTGCATATGTAGCCTTACAAAATTGCACCTGTGAGCACTGCAGTTGTCTGGGGGCGGGGAGCAGCCTGCTCTCACACCACACAGAGGGCTCCTGTGGACTCCTTTGTTACCAAGGACTTCTGTCAGTGTTGGCGATCGTATGGTGTGGCAGCTGTGCTCACACAACCCTGAGGGCTCCTGTGGAATCCCTGGGTACTGAGGACTTCTGGGGTGCTGGTGGCCATCCGAGAGGGCAGCTCTGCTCACACACCACCCTGAGGGGTCCTGTGGACTCCTGGTTACTGGACTTCTCTGAGCACTGGTGATCATCTGGGGGGCTCTGCTTATACCACCTTGAGGGGTCCTGTGGACTCCTGCTTACTGAGGACTTCAACAAATACTATTGCTTTAATACTTACATTCCACCACTGTCTTTGAAGTATCAGATCTATAAAGATAATTCTCTATTATGATGGCTATGAGCAGTGTTTCCACTAATTGGGAGTGAGGGAGTGCTCAGGTCACCACTACCACCATGCTGCCCTTGGCTAGTGGTGGACAAAGTCAGGAAATTGCATTGCAGAAAACTACAGAAAGTTTTCATATAGTTCTTCACTTGGCAAACTGAGTACTTTGCCAGGTGAAGTCTTCACACAGTGACACTTTGCACAGTGAAGTGACAGTACGTAAAGTTTGTTACATTACTTATTTAGAGGATTTGTGTGCTTACTTCAATAATGACAGAATTATTTAACACCTGGAATCCCTAGACCCATTCACTTCTTGAAAAAGTGCCAGTGTGGCTTTAAATGTAGAAGACTGTTTGTACCATGGGTGTACATTTGAATGTGTTTTTATGCAGATTTGTTGTATTCAACATGAATAAAATGATGGAATTTGGAATAGCTTGAATTCCTTTGGTGATTGGGCAGAGTGCTTGAGACCAGTCAGAGGCTCTGCCAACTCTATTCTTAGCTCTTTCAGTGTCCTGGGGTGCAACCCATCTGGTCCCATAGTCTTAACTCTTACTGACTCCAGTTCCCTGAGGACCCAAACCTTTGGAAAGGGACCTACTGTATGTCCATCACCATGCCTTTCCTTCCCTTATCACTTATTGGTGGCCCATTTTCTGCCCCTTCCTTTGTAAAAACTGAACAGAAATATGTGTCAGTATATCCAATTCCTAGTGGTCATCCTCTACTCTACCCTCATCCTCCCCATTCAGTCTCACAATCTCTCCCCTTGCCTTCCTTTCTTCACTGATGTACCTGTAAATGGTTCTCTCCCCTTATCATTGAGTTTGCTAAGCGTTCTTTTGTTTGTCCTTGGCTTCCCTAACTGCCTTCCCTGCCTCCCTTTGTTATTCCTGGTACCTCTCCCTATCCCCCTCCTCCTGTACTTATTTGTATTGCTTAAATGCTTTTTTTTTTGCTTTAACCTTTTCTGCTGCCTCCTTGGAAAACCATGGTGGCCTCTTCTTCCTGTTCCCCTTGCTGACCTGTATGATACAGAGTTGTGTCGCCAATGCAATCCCTGTTTTGATCATCGTCCACTGTTCCTCTACTCCCTTCTGCTCCCCTACTCTGACCAACCAGTGCTTCTTATAGGCATTTTCCCATCTTTCTGATATCCACCCTCCTAAGGTCTAGGAATCTTGTCTTTGAGTGACTTGGTTCCTCCACCTCCATTATATTAAAAAACACTGTTCAATGATCACTGCTCCCGAGGTGTTCCCCTACTGTAACCCCTGTTACACTGTCCCCAATTCTGAGCACCAGGTCCAGTAGTGCCATTTTTTGTGTGGGTTCTATGACCAGCTGTTTAAGGAATGCCCCTGCAGGGAGTCCAAGATGTTCCTGCGCATAGCTGTTGCTGCCATGGGGAGGCTCCATTCCACATCCGGTAGATTGAAATCACCAACCAGCAACACCTCTCCCTTGTGGACCATCTTTTGGATTGCTAACATCATCTCCTTATCTACCCCCTCCCTCTGAGCTAGTGGTCAGTATATTACTCTTATGCAGATGGCTATCCCCTTACTCCTTTCTAGTTGTACTAGATTTCCCTTCTCCCAGTTCCCTTAGTTTCTGTGGCTTTATATTTTCCCTCACACAAGAGCCACTCCTCCCCTTCTTGCCTCTCTGTCCTCCAGAATAGATTGCAATATGGTATGTCCACTTACCAGCTCTGGTTTTCATTATGCAAGGTCTCTGTGATGGCCATAATGTCCAGGCCAGATTCCGCCATGGTAGCCTCAAGGTTACCTATCTTGTTACTCAGACTTCTGGCATTTGCACACATGGCTGTCCAGGATGTTACGCCCCTCCCCTTCTTTACTGTCTTATACCTGTCGCTATTCTGATCCCAATCCTTGCCAGACCCTCCCAGTTTCCTGTCTTTGTGCTGACCTGAGGCTTCTGTTGTTCTATTCTCTTCTTGGTTCCCCTGTAGTTCCTGTGCTCTTGGGGGGACATATATATCTCGATCCTTCCTTCATCCTCATCCCTTGCTAGTTTAAATGTTTGCTAGTGAAGCACTTAAACTTTTCACTAAGGCCATGGTCTCTCGGTGAACACAGGCCATTGTGGGCAATCAGATTTTTAGTTATAGTTTTTGAACTTTCTTTAGTGTATAATACTGGTGATCACTGTCTGCAGGGAAGCCATGAGCATAGAGATTAGCAAATTGTGGATGCTTAATATGTAGAAAGTGCTTTTGTTGTTATGTCAGTATCCTTGCTGTCAGTCTTAGGTGTTAGTATAGATGAGCATTCATTAGCAGTTGGCATGGATGAGGGGCATGTAATTCTGTTCTGTATATTATCATTACAGTTATACTGGCCATAGCACATACATCCAGGCATAGTGACTGTGTAGTGTGGTGATCTTCTGAATGTAAAAAGTCAGTCTCCTTGTGCAAACTGAAGTCCTATGATTATTGTTGTATAATTATTCACCTACGCTGCTGTTTCTACAAATCAGAACACCTCATTTTTGTTACACATCAAAGGTGTTAATTGTGGGAATAGGTACTGCATCATGCTTGAATCACTAGCCACATATGAGACTTATACCATGTCTCGAAGCATGGTTATAATGATTGAATACCAAAGGTGAATTATTTCATGTGTGTTTTGCTATCATTGGGACCTATGAATGAACAGGTGGGAATTATGTATCAGAGGTGCATGTCCCGCCCGCATAGCTCTGTGGCGCCACAACCGCATGCACCCACAGGACATCTGTTCATTTCCCCACCCTCATGGCATGCAGGACCATGCAAGACAACTGGGGTGGAGTAGCAGACCTAGGCAGGCATCCAATTTGATGCCTGTCTTGGGTCTCAGAGTGGATTCCATATGCAGGCAGGCATGAGTCCGGGTGCGTGAATAGCTTCACAGGCACCCGGACCTGTGCTGCCATGCACCAGTGATGAGTGATCCCCCCACCCAAAACATGCCCCCGTGGTCACACCTGCCTGGATCACAGATGTCTGCCCCTTCTGGAACACTGCCCCATGGCAGGATGCCCTCCCACTCAACCGCCCTGACCCCATATCATCCAAGGCACCTTTCTGAACACATGCCAGCCCAACCTTGGTAGTGCAACACATATCCCCCCACCCAGAACATGGCAGCCCCAACTCTGGTGCAGTACCACCACCCCCACACACCCTGTCAACATCAGTCTGCCCCGATCCTGTACCACCTCCCAACACAGAGGTGCCTCTGTCAACATCAGTCTGACCCCCTACCCCAAGACCCCAGCAGGAACATTGGTGGCCAGTGCCGCTACTTCCCATGGCACTGAAAACCACCACCCCAATCCCCATACTATCCTGTTGGTGCCATGGATCAGGACAGCCAGTGGCACAGATCTCTACACACCTCCTCAGCCACCAGCCATCCAAATGATACTGGGAGCGCAATGCCTATATATAGAGGCATGCTCCCAGCATCACTTGGATGGTCGGCAGTTGAAAAGTGTGCCTAGGGCTGTGCCACTCACCTTCCCAGGCCGCGGCACCAACAGAACAGTATGGGATGGGGGGTGGTGGATGTCGGTGCCATGGGGAGGGCCACTGGCCACTAATGTTCCTGCTGGGATTTTGCGGTCAGGGGTTGGACTGCTGTTGACAGGGGCAGCTCTGTGTGTGTGTGTGGGGGGTATGGGGTTGGGGATCAGACCAGTGTTGATGGGGGCACCTCTGTGTGTGTGTGTGTGTGTGTGTGTGTGTGTGTGTGTGTAGGGATTGGTACTGCACAGGGGTCAGGGATGCCATGTTTCGGGTGGGGGGGTATGTGTGGAATTATCGAGGTCAAGCTGGCATGTGTTTGGGGGTTGCCATGTTTGAAATGGTGACCTAGCAAGCATGTGGAAGGGAGGGTTGTTTGGTACTGAGGGACGGGTGGATGGGTGCACTTCAGGTTGCAGATCTGCCACACAGGGACCCTGTTTGCTATTGGTATGAGCACTCATCTGATCAGCTGCCCCAGCCCTGCCACTTCTGCCTAGTGGGCTGGGGCAGCACGGATAGTCATATCCCGGTCCCGCAGTGACCAGTGGGTGCAGTCCGTTGGGGTGTGCAATGAGTTATGGCAGGGTCCTGGTTGCCATAACCGGTTAACACCTGTACCTGGCACTACACACCTTTGTGCATGGTGCAAAGTGCAGGCACTCCCCCAACATGCCCCCCCAGCCCCTGGCGCATTGCTGACTGCATGGCTGGGGGATCGTTTGCGTATCTGCTTTGCGTGCAGATAGTGCATACTGCTGGGGATCCTGTGCACAGATTGCTAACTTAGGGTTGCCTACGCACCTCAGAGATGTGTATGTAGGCAACCTTTTTTTTCATGCATAGGCCCAGTTGAACTTATAATGGATACTGCAAACATGGTGACCACAGGTCACTTAACAGTGTTTGTGAATGCTGGATTCAGTATGTTAATGGTACATTCATATAATGTAAAGGCACAGCATAGGAAACAACATTTCTGAATTATTTAACACACCTGGACACCAGTGAAAATAGACATTATTTGTGTCACTGATTACTCAGCATAAAAAATAAACAAACTGTTTTATTCTTTTTCAGGTGCCGTTGCATTTCTCCTTCAGCCATGCCCACAGTGGTGTAATTCTTATGCTGCAAGGACCAAGATAATGTTGTGAATAGAAGTGTACGCTACAGCTGCATCATAGTGTATTCAGAATTTGCAACTGTATGTCTGCATGTCTTTGTGCACAAAACTGCATACCACACATTTTGTCAGCAGTATGGGAGACTGTGACACAAAAATACAAGAGTATACAAGAATTTTTGTTTTTGTCATAGAATAATTTTATTGATTTTTTTCCACCTTCCTAGCCCCTGGCCTGCCACTCTTTCTGGCTGCACATGACCCCCCCGATCTCCTCGCCCCGACCCCTTCCTACTCACCTCAGATCGCAGCCAACCCAGGGGTGGCCCGGCGTAAGCCTTCGCCGGATGGGTCCCTCTCTTCTGGGGGGGAAGGTGCCAGGAGGGGGATACCAGCGCACTCTACTATCAGTCCCCGGGTACTGTTGAGGTGGATTCCGGGGTGTCGGGGCATCTGAGGTGGCGGAGAGTCGGCAGCCATCATCCGGCAGACCAGGCAGCTCTTTTCTGTTTTTCTGTGGGGAGTGACGTCCTGACGTCAAGGCATACACCAACATCTGCCATTCCCCCTTGTACACTGTGCCCTGGCTGTACTGCTGTACTCCCAGCCTCCGCCAGGAGTCAGCCTATGATGGTGTACATCCCTGCCCTCCCCGGAGAAGGAGAGTTGTCCCCGGATGCTCCATCCTTCTCCCCCAACTGGCCCTCCAGCGATCCGAGTCTGTTCCCGAACCCGGGTCATCAGCGTCATAGACGGAAATCCAACCACTGTGCTGACGGACATTTTATTGATTTTTAATATCAACATAGTAGCTCACAGTCAACATAGTCAATGAACAGTAAGCTGCTCAGTCAGGATATGGTACAATCACAGTAGCGTACATCCATGCAGTAATAACAGGATAGCAGGACTAATTTAGCAATACAGATCCCCGCTGAAGGTATTGCAGACCACATAATATCACAAATTAACAATACAAAGGAAAACATTTTGGACAATGCCCAATTCTCAAGGGGGGCTGCATTCAGTGCAAGCTGCAGAAAACTGCAACTTTCACCAAAGCCCCCTGTGCCAGGGACCCTCCACCCAATTCAGGTATGGGACGCATCCCGGAGCCTAAGTCCCCTTACATGCGGCAGCATCCCATGCATCTAATGCATGGTGCATGGATGGGGTGTGCCACAAGCCCCTTGCGGCAATGACCAGCTGGTACCCCTTATCCCCAATGGCCCCAACGCAGGCCAGTGACCCTCTTGGTGGTGATCCAGCCCCCACCCACACAGATAGTGCCCAACCTATTCCCAGATAGAGCAGGGGACCAGCATAGCCCTCCACACACCTCTGCGGGTGTCTCTGACTGCCCAGAATGTGTAGTGGACTGTACAGTATGCATGCTAATATTAGTGTTTACACTGTACAGTCCGCTGCACATTCTGGTCAGTTGGGGACCTCCGCAGAGGTGTGTGGAGGGCAATGCTGGTGCCCTGCTCTATCTGGGGATGGGATGGGCTCTACCTGTTGAGGTGGGGGGCATTATTCCACCATGCGGGTGGCACTAGCAGGATATGTACTGGGGCAGCTTCAGTGTTCGGGGTGGGGAGGGAACAGTACAACGTACCATGGGCTGCATAGGAGATGGAGGGTGTACATTATCATGGGCATGACATGGGTCCTGGCACCATTGGAGGACTGTGAGATAGTGCTGCAGATATGGGGTTGCTCCCAGCAGAGCATTTTCTAAGTTGCCATAGACAATCCCTGGCTGGTCTAAAGATACTTAGAATTCTGCCTTCAGGGCACAGTTTGTGAATCCCTTACCCAGGCTGTGGCAGCTTGCATCTGCCACAGTGCCTCTTGCACCTTGTCGTAGCCCAGATCTGGGTGCAGGGATGGTTTAAGCCCCATTTGGGGTAGACAGCCTGCAGTCAATGCAGGCCACCTTTGTGAATTGCATGGAGGCAGCCCTGGACACAAGGTGCACCTTGCACCATATCTGTTCAGTGCAAGCACCTTGCATCGGATGTAGGGCTTTGAGAATTGGGTGCGTAGAGAGGAGAGAAAGAGGTAACCAGTAGAGAACAAAGAGGATAATGGCCAAAAGGAGTATCAGTGACAGATGGGTACTATAGAGGTTTAAACAGGAGGGTTACAGTAAGGGGTGGGAGTTTTGCAGAGAGGCGAATGTAAGTAAGCTTCCCATCTGGCTAAGTACTGGTCCATGAGGCCCTGATGTGTAAAGGATAGGTACTCCAAGAGGGATAGGTGAACTAAGGCAGCATGCCATGTTGCTCAAACTGGCAATGTTAACTAGTGCCAGTACACAAGCAAAAGTCTTTTGGCCTCAAGGAGGGCCAGCTCCATCCAATACTACTGGGGCATAGTTAAAGCAGCTAATGAGGTGGTATCCCCCAAAAGGAGCCTCGCATCTGTCAGAGATATCTGGGAACCAAGCACCTTTGAACAATCCAGGGTCATGAATGACCAGGAGGACAAGATTTGAGGTCACAACCACAAGATATGTAACAGATGTGCCCCAGGTTGGTGACAGTGCCAACAATTTGAATGCCCTAAGAGCCCACAGGCATGTAAGGCAGCAGGAGTGTGGTGCCAAAACAGTAAAACTTAAAGCGGAAGAAAACATCTCTTGGTATCTTTATAGGTGAAGTCTGTCTCCCAGAGTATACAAGAATTTGTGTGTGTTAACTTGTTACTTTATTGATTTTTTGATGTCTGCTGTTATGCTCCTTAAGTCCTGAGTTTGCATCCTATTAGCCCTGTGCTACTTAAAAGAACCGAGCAACAACATGCCCCAAGTGCTTGCATGAGAAGACTGCATGGATTCCAGCCCCTTAGTGGTGCAATGAGGGCAATGTAATCCTCCCACCACCCGTAACAAGATATACAGCTCACCGGCCTTGTCTGCTATGTAATCGTGTGTACTATATTTGGTGTGCATGCCTTCACAAAGCATGATTAACATGTTTTCCACTTTTTCTGTTCTGACTTGACCCCTGTGGCAACCAGTTTATGACAGTTTATGAAAGGGGGAAAGGGAAAGGGAAAGGGTGGAAGGTAGTCCTGCTAAATGCCAGGAGCTTGGGCAATAAAATGCCTGAGCTCCAGGCAATGCTAACTGAGGGAGCGGTGGATGTGGCAGTGGTCACTGAGACCTGAGCCACCGCAGGACACGACTGGGACCTGAACCTGGAGGGTTACACTATGTTCAGGAAGGACAGGGGGAGGGAAGGGGAGGAAGGGTAGCAATGATAGTCAAAAACTGCATTGCATAGGGGGAGTAGAGGAGGCAGAGGGAACCGTGGAGGTGATTTGGGTCACCTTGATAACAAGGGGTGCAAGAGAGTAAAAATAGGAGTGGTGTATAGACCCCCTGCACTGGTGGAGGAGCTGGAGGAGAGTCTGGTGGCAGATGTTGGGAGACACTGCAGATTGGGCAGGGGAAGGGTGGTGGTGCTGGGGGACTTAAACATGCTAGGAACAGATTGGGAGACTATGACATCCTTGGTGGCCAGGGAACAGAGGTTGTTGGATGTCTTTCAAGACGTGTTCCTAACTCAGCAGGTGGGGGAACTGACCAGGGAGGTGCGGGTACTGGATGTGGTCCTGGAAGACAGTGACCAGATTGGGGGCCTGGAGGAAAAGGACCCGTTGGTGGGGAGTGACCATGCCATGGTCTGGTTCTGCTTGGACCTAGGAGGGGTAGAAGGCTGCACAAAGACGGAGGTAACTGACTTCAGGGGTGCGGATTTTAAGGAAATGGGAAGGATTCTTAAGGAACATTTGGATGTGATTGGGTCAGACATGGACGCTGATAGTAGGTGGGAAATCATCAGGAGAGGGGTGCAGGATGCTGCCAGCACCTGTGCAAGAGTAAGACGAAAATGCGATAGGGCCCGAAAACCCTGCTGGTAGACCAGGGAGGTCCAGGAGGTGGTGCGGGGAAAGAAGGCAGCCTATAGGCAATTCAAGTGCTCAAGGAATGAAAGGGATCAAGGGGAGTATGAGCTGATGGCTAGAAGGGCCACTAGAGTGGTGAGGGCAGCTAAGGCAAGGAAGGAGCAGAACCTGGCCAGAGAAATTAGGAGAGGGAACAAGGGGTTGTTTAGATACATTGGAGAAAAATGAAGGGTGAAGGGGCAGATTAGCAGGATTAAAACAGGGGAGAGATGGGCACAAGACCCAGGGGAGCAGGCTGAGGTACTAAATGAGTACTTCACCTCAGTTTTCACCAAGGAAAATGGGGGTGCTGCATCATACATGGGAGGAGACAGTGATACTGAGGGGGACCCTACCGATTGGCGGGTCTGGGGAGAGGGAGGTACACTGGCAGGAGGGGAAGGCTAGCAGGAGAAGAGGTAGCGGAAGTGGAAATCACAGCAGAGACAGTGAGGAAGCCCTCAGGTCTCTTAAGATGGAGAAAGCACCAGGGCCGGATAAATTACATCCCAGAGTGCTGAAGGAACTTGCTGATGTCCTGGTGAAACCCCTGGCGGAGCTTTTCACCATCTCTCTGAGGACAGGGTGGGTGCCCCAGGACTGGAAGGTGGTGCATATAGTGCCTATCCACAAGGGGGGATCAAGGGAGGTGGCAGGGAACTACAGGCCTGTCAGCCTGACATCTGTGTTGGGCAAGATGATGGAGGGCATTGTCAAGGAGAGGCTGGGGGGTGGACCTGGAAAAGTCAGGATGCCTGGATGATAGACAGCAATGATTCGTCCCAGGGAAATCGTGTCAGACAAACCTTGTGGAGTTCTATGACTGGGTGACGAGTGCCTTGGACCTGGGTAGACCAGTGGACGTCCTCTTTCTAGACTTCAGCAAGGCATTTGACTCTGTTCCTCATGAGGGCCTGTTTGATAAGCTGAGAAATGGGGGTGGGGAACCAGATGATAAGATGGATAGGCAATTGGCTCCAGGACCGGACCCACAGAGTCACAGTTGGCGGGATAGTCTCATCCTCAAGGAGGGTCATTAGTGAGGTGCCACAGGGATCAGTCCTTGGGCCCCTCCTGTTCAATGCCTACATCTCTGACATAAGGACAGGTATCAGGAGTGAGATGAGTCTCTTTGCAGATGACTCAAAACTGGGGGCGGTGGTGGATGGGGAGGAGGGGAGGGTGGCCCTACAGGGGGACCTGGAGGCTCTGGAAAGATGGTCTAGAAGGTGGAAGCTGAGGTTCAATGCAGGGAAGTGCAAGGTACTGCACCTGGGGGCCACAAACCTGGGCCAAGTGTACACCCGGGGATGCTACAAGTCTCGATGGCTGAGAGAGACCTGGGGGTGGTGGTGGTGGATGTCAAGATGAACAACTCGGAGACTTTTAGGAGGGCTAAGCCTTCATTTTCAAATGCCAGTGTCACTTTTCTGGCACTATACCCTGACATGCTGCAAGATGGTTCGACCATGGAAAATGTAGTCTAAATGCTGTTCAGCTGTAATGTTACTTGTGCCCTGAAATGACCAATGTGCCAAATGTTTGATGCATTCATCATTTTGAGGAGATAAATATAAGCGAGAGTGGAAAATGTGTATGCATGCAAATGGATGACTATTTCACAATCATACTGGTGTATTTTCAGGGAGGGAGCCGGCATTACAAGAATAGATGCAAATTATGTGTCTACATCTTTGAAGATCTACACCTAACCTTTTTTATGGCTGCAGTACGCGGAGCCTGCAGACATTTTGCATGTACAAAATGAGTGATATCATGTTTTCAATATATGGAACTGACTGAAGGTGTAGTCTGCTCCACCTTACCCTCCTCCAAGAAATGTTTTCCACCCTCAAATAAATATGCTTTCATGTTAGTCATTGGTTGTAGGGTACTATTTTCATTCTTAAATAGGTGGTACAAGAACTGGAACCTGAGTAGTGGGAGGCAACATTACTTTTTTGGGGGAAGTAAGATCCACCCCCACCTCCACCCGAGAAGCTCCTAAAGATCCACTCCCATCTTTTTATTATTCATGTGGGAGGGGCATGAGGTGGGTCTATCATGTTGGAACAAGACACACTACTTTGGGATCTGGACCAAGCAACAGAACAAGTCTATGGAGAGGAACAGAAGATACTTAATGTCTTCCAATTGACTTAAAACCCTTGGAACAAATGATTATCAGAGCCACCTGGGACCTCAGAAGGAAAGAGTGATTAAAGCGTACCTAAAACTACAGCTCCCAAGGAAAACAATAGACCTGATTCAAGCTGAAAGAGCCACAGGTTTTTCTTAAACATTTGTGTACTAAAAACATAAAGTTTAACTTTTGGGATTAACAATATTTGTTTACCATAATACATACACACATACAGTATATATATATATATATATATATATTATGGTAACACGGTATTGCTACCATAGTTAGGGTTGAGGAGTCATTTACATGCTAAATCAAAACGTTTGTGCCTTAATAGCTTTGTTACCGTTCAAGAGATTTGCCTGAAAATTAGACTACATAATCAAGACCCATATGCCTTGGGATGTGTCAAATTTCATACTGGTTGGATATATGGCTGCAGAGTTATTATGCATAGATCTGTGCGCGTTTGTCTTTTTGGAACTCTCACGGTGGCATCTACAGGTCGCAGGTTTGTGCGACTCAGTCTGAAATCTCAGGAACGCGTGTGGCCTGGTCTCCCCGATGTGCCTTTTGAAGATTTCGTGAAAAATATTAAATGGTTCAAAATTATTCAAAAACAAGTTCCCATTATAAGTCAATGGGAAAAGTTGACAAAAAGTTCGACAGTGTCGCAAATGCAGTTTTTACTTTTGCAAATGGCCCTTTTACTGTCGCAAATCCACCATTTTGTTTTAAGTTGGTGATCAGAAAAATGCTTGACATTTAAATTTGGGAACCTCTAGCAACCTAATCATTTTTGTATTCACCTAGTCGGACCATGAGGATGCTAGCCATGTCTTTATTTTGGGGTAAAACAGCCCAGAAATATGTTTTTCAAATTTCTGGAAAAAGTACTTTCCTGAGAAGTACTTTTCGCACTCTTGACACTGTGGAATGAATTTGCAGCCTTTCTGCAAATTGCCACAGTACTTTGCTAGGCTGTGGGAAAATGACAGCAATTATTTTGCACCCCGCTGCAAAAGAACGGTTTGGTGTTTTGGGCTGAAATTTGGAGGGAATGCAGCCGACATGTCACAGATGTGCCTTTCAGTGTTTTTTTGAAAATATATTACATGGCGGCAAAGTTACAGCACTCCAAAATTGACACTTTTTCCCTTAGGATAACATTATGGCTTCCTAAGCATTGCAGCAATCCTTTGGTGCCCTGCTGCAAAATAACAGTTCAATCTTTTGGGCTGAAATTTGGAGGGAAGACAGCCAACATCCCACAGATGTGTCTTGCAGTGGTTTGGTGAAAAAATATTACAGGGAGGCAAAGTTATGGCACTCCGAACTTCTCTTTTTTTCCCATAGGATAACATTATGGCATTCACCATGCTTTTCAGGGCCCGTATCTTGGAAACGGTGAGAGATACGGACTTTTCATCAGAAAATTGCTTAGCCTCCCAAACGGGGCTAAGTGCAAAACTAGCAAGGAAAGTGCTAATTTATATGACTTTTACATTGTTTTTCTATTTCATACGATTCCTAAGATATAAGCAATTTACTATTCCAAGTCCTCATTTTCTGTTACGAGACTCATTATTTTGCATACATTCTTTGTACTCACTGTCTTTCTATATGCACCTTTTGGGGCAAACTATTGTGTGTGTTTCCATAATTCTGACCCTTAATGCTTCTGCTTCTGGTTCTGTACCTGTTTCACTTACTTTTCCTGTCTACACCGCCTTCTGCATTACCCTTTGCGTTTTCATTTGCGCATCTGTTTCTGTAATTTTTACCATTGTGTCTACAGTACTGTTTATCTTTGTGTTTCGCTTTGTCGCACTATGCGCATTACCATTTCTGTTTGTGGACACTGTGTTACTATGTGACAGGAAGACAATACACTGGTCCCGTTGCTGTATTACATTCACTATTTCTCAGTACTGTTTATCTTTCTGTTCCACTTTGTGTCACCATGCGCATTACCATTTGTGTTTGTGGGCACTGTGTTACTATGTGTGAAGGCATCATGTGGCGGGATTGCGGGGCCGCTCCCGCCGCAGCATTACATTCACTATTTGTCATTATCATTCTCAAAAAGGAGGGAAATTAGAGGCAACAAAATTTGTTTAATGCATCAGTTAGGGTTGTTCCACAGTGACAAAAGTGAGAAAATTCAGTGTTAGGGTTCAAAAACCCCCTTGGACCCCCCAGCCCACCCCCCAACCGGCATTGGGGTGTGCATTGGGGTCTTCGGTCCTAACTCTCACCCCATTCTCCTATACCTCTGCTTCTTTACACATGTGATGGGGTGAGAGTTGGGGCCCAGCTTCCCTAATGTGCACCCAATGCCATTAGGGGTAGGCTGAGGGGTCCAAGGGGGTGTTTGAACTCCCAACTTTCCTCACTTTTGTCTATATATATATATATATATATATATATATATATATATATATATATGTTTGTCTTTTTAGTAGTTATATATATATTAGAAATACATTTTTTAATTGTCTTTACATTTAAACATGCAGTTTCCTGTGAGGGCACTTATTCATCAGTGTCAGTGGCTCAGTAGGTAGCACACTCGCCTCTGAGGCTGGGAGATCAGAGGGCTATGGGTTCAGTTCCCACATCTGGCACTTGGGTTAATATCCCAGTACTGACACTGTAGTGCAGCATGAGAGGGGTACTGCACTTCTGAGGTGCCGTATTTCGGATGAGACATTAAACCGAGGTCCCATCTGCTTGGATTGTTGGTAGTTCAGGTGGATGTTAAACATCCCATGGCACTTATCAAAAAGAGTAGGGGAATTTCCCCGGTATCCTGGCCAAATTTCCTCATTCACTAACAATACCACCAACAGCTTAATCTGGTTCAAGGTCAGTTGGCATTCATCTGTATCCCCCTTCCCTGGGTCGTGCCTGAAAATAGGCAGGATTTGTCTAGTGCACTTACCCGGTCAACAAAAACTAAATAAATAAATATTTTGGGGGAGAGGGATTCAAATTATTTTAATCATGAGCACAGTACTTGGTAAATAGAGTCCTTTGATGATAAAGTGTATTTTTTCTCTTACGTTTGAGAAGTATGTATTATATGTATTATATGTATTATATATCAGTGTAACTATGTTGTAATTGGGACTGGGGAATGAATAATGGATAAGTGTCTAGAATTTCTTTTTAATATAATTGAGTTTATATGTGGCAAGTAGGTAAGGGATAGTGTTTTGATTGTGGCAGTAGGATTTAACATATGCACTGTTTTAAAATCAGTTCACCCCAGCAGAGGTGTGCAACTGTTCTTATCCAGTGTGCATAAATGGCAATGGTCACACAGTTATTTCAGCTACACATTTGATTTCAATATTACAATGGTTCACTGCACTACACATTTAGTGTATCACACATGTTCAAATAATAAAACAAATATTCTCCAAACTGAATAACTCATACATACATATGTTTAAGCTTTATTAAAAATATATTTCACATTTGTAAGAAAAAACAAAAAAATACAAAAAAAACAAATGAAAATCATGTCACAGAGCAAAATCAGCCTAACTCCCAGTTCATTCTAGTAGAATGATGGTATCTAAATTTACAGTTTAGCAAATACTTGAGAGCTGATTAGGTGTCTTTTAAGAAAACAGCTACAATCTTTACTATTTACAACATTGATGATCTGGGACAATTTCTGTGCTTTTCATTGTTGTATGCAGTTTGATGAAATGACATTTTAAAATAAAAACACTTACTACTGCTAGCTAGACCTGTCACACACTGAAAACACAAATAATGAATTAAAGCTATTTAGCAGCTGTTTTCTTACAGAAATCCAATCTTGATAAATGTGTTTTGTAGCAGTTCTGTAAGATTTATGTCTCTCTGATGTAAGAGTGCATAGCATAGAAATGAAAGGATTTCTGTGATTGTTGTTTGCATGAGAAGTGGGTGTGGCAGTAGTATGCAAGAGTGAAGTCTAAATTGTTTCTTGGCCATTCTGGGATCTAAAGTTTAACACTATTGTGTTAAGAGAATAAAGTCTTGTTTTTTTTTTTTTTTTTTGCATTTGAATAGATTTAGTGCTTTGAAGTTAAAAGATATAAATTATATACATAGTGTCATGGGCACCTGAAAAGAAAGAAGATACTACTTAAATAAATGCTGTTCTGATATTTTATTTATTTATTTGTGATATTTTAAGTGTACTTTTGCCTAGGTCACATACACATCAACAGTTACAGTTTAGCAGATACATGAGAGCTAGCTAACTGGGGTTTCTGTAAGACAACAGCTACTAAATAGCTCTAATTCACAGTTTTTGTTTTCTATGTGTGTCAGGTCTAGCCAGCAAGAGTGTTTCAATTTTAAAACTTTTAATTTTATCAAACTAGACTCAACCATAAAAGCACAGAAACTGCCCAGATCATCAATGCTATGATTAATAAAGACTCTAGCTGTTTTCTTACAGAACCACACTCAGATAGATGTTAAGTATCTATTAAACTGTAAATGTAGGTATCTGCATTCTATTAGCAGTTAGTGCTGATTTTGCAATGTGAGAGGATTTTTTTTTGTGGGGGCTGTGGAATTCAAACCCAGCTCTCCAGATTTTCAGTTAAGAGCCTTAAACCACTGTGCTATTCTGCCTTCCTAGTTATGGCAGTCATCTGTTTTATGGTTCATGATGTTGGTGTAGTAAGCATACCAACATACTAACATACAAAAATGCCAGCAGAAAAGGCCTAGTGGGCTTTCGTATCTGCTTGTTTAGTCAGTCCCTACCCTGAGAGCTGACATTGCTGCCCTCACACCTTCTCAGGCTTCTCCCTTCCCAGTCCAGGAAATTCCCTCTTCATTGGACTTTGCTTCCACAGCCCTTCCTCTGTACAGTAGTAGCCATAGACATTGCCAGCTTTTTCCAGATATTTTGCAAAATTTCTAAAGAGTTTCTCTCTGTTGCCCCTACTGTGGAAATCCAGGAAGCAGGAGATTTCTCTAGAAATATCACAGAAGTTTTGGGAAATAGCTGGCAATGTCTGTAGCTACTACTGTACCTGTCCCACCTCCTCTTAACCCCTCCACAGTCTCTGCTTCCACCAGTCCCCGGGCAGTGCATTCCATTGTTCTACCCACCCTCTCAGTGAAGAAGCACCTCCTCCTTTCTCCCCTGAGTCTCCCCCCTCCAGCTTCCATTCATGCCCTCTAGTTGCCCCCCTCCTTCCTTCAGAGCACTGTGACTTTGCCTCCCCTGTTTACCCCCTTCATGTACTTGATGACCTCTATCATGTCCCCCCGTCCCTTCTCTCTTCCAATGGAATAGTTCACTGCACATTTAGTGTATCACACTTTTTCAAATAATAAAACAAATATTCTCCAAACTAAATAACTCACACATACATAGTTTTATGCTTTCTTAAAAAGATACTTCACATTTGTAACAAAAAGCAAAAAAAACAAACAAAAATAAAAATATATATGAAAATCATGTCACAGAGCAAAATCAGCCCTAACTCCCAGTTCCTTCTAGTAGAATGATAGTACCTACATTTACAGTTTAGCAAATACTTGACAGCTGAGTAGGTGTTCTGTAAGAAAACAGCTATAGTCTTTACTATTTACAGCATTGATGATGTGGGACAATTTATGTGCTTTTTATTGTTGTGTGTAGTTTGATGAAATAACATTATACAATGGCAAGAAAAAATCCTGGACTCTGATTGGTCAGTCCGGAGCTGGCCCCGTTATGTTATCCCACTACAACATCACGGGTCTAGTCTCAGCCTCACTGTGAATCTGCAGATAAGCATTTTATGTAGCTTTTAAATGATTGTTTCATCTTCTCTTAAAAAACAAAAATATTTTTCCACACAAAAACATCATTAAAATTATTTTTTTTTATTCTGTATAACAACGAGCCATTGTATAATAGCAATAATGCCCTCCAGGGTGTGTGTCGTTTGGGATAACGTCACGCCTTAGTCATTGGACGCACTCGGCCTGCGGCCTCCTGTCCAAACCTGAGGCGTGACATTATACCAGCATGACACACACCCTGTCGGGTATTATCGCTTAATTTTAAAATGAAAACACTTACTACTGCTAGCTAGACCTGATACACACCGGAAACACAAATAATGAATTAGAGCTATTTAGCAGCTGTTTTCTTTACAGAAATCCAGTCTAGATAAATTTGTTTATTTAGTAGTTCTGTAATATTTATGTCTCTCTGATGTAAGAGTACATATCATAGAAATGAAAGGGTTTCTGTGACTGTTGTTTGCATGAGAAGTGTTCATGACAGTGGCATGCAAGAGTGAAGTTTAAATTGCATCTTGGCCATTCTGGGATCTAAAGTTTAACACTATTGGGTGAAGAGAATAAAGTCTTGTGTTTTTTGCAATTTAATAGATTTAGTGCTCTGAAGTTAAAATATATAAATATATATACATAGTGTCATGGGCACATGAAAAGAAAGAAGATACTACTAAAATAAATGCTGTTCTAATATTTTATTTATTTATTTGTGAGATTTTAAGTGTAGTTTTGCCTAGGTCACATACACATCAGCAGCTACAGTTTAGAAGATACCTGAAAGCTAGCTAACTGGGGCTACTGTAAGACAACAGCTACTAAATAGCTCGCATTCACAATTTCTGTTTTGTATGTGTGTCAGGTCTAGCCTGCTGGAGAGTTTCAATTTTAAAACTTTTAATTTTACCAAACTATACACAACCATAAAAGCAAATAAACTGTCCAGATTATCAATGCAATAATTAATAAAGACTCATAGAAACATAGAAACATAGACTTTGACGGCAGATAAGGACCGCTAGGCCCATCTAGTCTGCCCATTTCCCTACCTACAGGATAGGCCGCAGATCCTAGTTAACCAACAGCCTATTTCTTCCTACCCCCCCCACAAGAATTGCCTTACGTCTGTCCCATGCATTCTTGAATTCTCCCACAGTTTTAGACCCCACAACCTCCTCAGGAAGGCTGTTCCATGCATCCACTACCCTTTCTGTGAAATAATACTTCTTCACATTGCACCTGAACCGCCCTCCTTCTATCTTTAAGTAGTGTCCCCTTGTTCTTGCAAGTCTCTTTTTCTGAAAGATGCTACCCTTTTGGACTTTGTTGATTCCACTGAGGTACTTAAAAGTTTCTATCATGTCCCCCCTCTCCCTTCTTTCCTCAAGGGTATACATATTAAGCTCCTTTAGTCTCTCCTCATACGGCTTCTCTTGCAGACCCTGCACCATTTTAGTTGCCCTCCTCTGACTGCCTCTATCCTGTCTATGTCCTTTGGAGATGGGGTATCCAGAACTGGACACAGTACTCCAGATGGGGTCTCACCAACTGTCTGTACAGAGGATAACAACTTCCTGCTTTCTGCTGATGATGCCTCTCCCTATACATCCCAGTATACCCCCAGCCCTCCCTACTGCCTTCTCACATTGCTTACTAACCTTAAGGTCATCTGATATGATTACTCTCAGGTTCCTTTCCTTTTTTGTTGTTGTTACTACCTCCCCACCTATTGTGTATTCTTCCTCTGGGTTCTTGTTTCCCAGGTGCATTATTTTGCACTTCTTTGCATTGAATCCTAGCTGCCATACTTCTGACCATTCCTCCAACCTTGCCAAGTCCCTTTTCATCCTTTCCACGCCTCCTTGTGTATCAACCCTGTTGCAGATCTTTGTGTCATCTGCAAAAAGGCATACTTTTCCTTCCAGTCCCTCTGCAATGTCACTGATGAAGACATTAAAAAGGACTGGACCCAATACTGAACCCTGTGGTACCCCACTAGTAACCCCCCTTTCTTCAGAGTGGACTCCATTTACAATTACCTTCTGTGTCCTGTTGTCCAGCCAATGTTTTACCCAGGCTGCCACCCTGGGTCCCACTCCCAGGCTGGTTAATTTGACTATTAATCTTTTGTGTGGGACTGTGTCAAATGCCTTGCTAAAGTCTAGGTAGGCCATGTCCACAGCCCCTCCCCACCCTGGTCTACTACTTTGGTCACCCAGTCAAAGAAATCTATTAGATTCGTCTGACATGACCTTCCCGCTGTGAACCCATGCTTCCTTGGGTCCTGTGCTCCACTGGCCTCTAGGTACTCGACTATTCTTTACTTCAGAAGTGACTCCATCACTTTCCCTACCACAGAGGTCAGACTGACAAGTCTGTAGTTTCCTGCCTCTGTCTTGGACCCACTTTTGTGAAGGGGAATCACATCCACCTTCCTCCAGTCCTCAGGTACCACACCATCCTCCCATGATTTATTAAAAAGAGTAGCCAGTGGTTTCACTAGTTCCTCCCTTAATTCTTTTAGAATTCTGGGATGAATTCCATCAGAACCCATTGCTTTGTCCACCTTCAGTTTTAGGAGTTCTTGCAGAACCCTTTCTTCTGTAAAAGGACTGGGATCGACCCCCCTATCAAGAGTGCTTCTGTTAATTGGATTAGGCACTTCCCCCTCCTCTTTTCTGAATACTGAGCAGAAATATTCATTCAGTAGTCCTGCTTTTTCACTGTCCCCCTCTGCCCA
Organism: Neoceratodus forsteri; assembly: GCA_016271365.2. Classification (NCBI taxonomy): domain Eukaryota; kingdom Metazoa; phylum Chordata; order Ceratodontiformes; family Ceratodontidae; genus Neoceratodus; species Neoceratodus forsteri. The sequence continues at coordinate 835,370,838 of CM057451.1, forward strand.
CCCACCATTCATTCTATTTAGCCTCACTATCCCTCCCTTTGTCTTTCTACACTCGCTGATGTACCTATAAAAGGTTTTATTCCTTTCTTAACTGAGTTGGCTATCTTTTCCTCAGTTTGGGCCTTTGCTATTCTGACTTCCCTCCCTGCTTCCTTCTGCCTTAACTGGTACAGCTTTCTGTCCTGCTCCTTCTGTGTTTCCTTATACTTCCGGAATGCTATCTTTTTCTTCCTGACTTTCACAGCCACCTCTTTTGAGAACCATAGTGGCTTTTTCTTTCATTTTGATTTGTTTATTTGCTTCACACAAAGGCTTGTTGCCTCTGTGATGGCAGTTTTGATAATTCCCCATTGTTGCTCCACACCTCCTTCTAGCCTGTTTGCTAGTGCTTTTCTGAGGCACTCTCCCATCTTGCCAAAGTCAGCCCTCCTAAAGTCCAGTACCCTCACTTTTGTATGGCTTGACTCTGTAGCTGAGTTTATCGTGAACCACACTGTTTGATGGTCACTTGTCCCCAGATGGTAACCCACTTCTAGATCTGAGATCCTCTCATTGCCCCCGTTTGAGAGTATGAGGTCTAATATTGCTCCCTCATGAGTGGGTTCCGAAACTAGCTGTCTAATGCCTGCCACCTGTAGGGCATCAAGAATGGCCCTGCTCTTGGATGTGGCTGCAGCAAATGTGCTCCAGTTAACATCTGGCATATTCAGGTCTCCCATCAACAGTATCTCCCCTCTCTGCCATTCTAAGAATGCCTTCTATCATATCCTTGTCCATTCCTTCCCCTGACATGGGGTCTGTAACAACCCCTGTGTGGATTGGGCCCTTTCCAGTCTCCAAGGTGACCCACAGTGCCTCTCTCCTCCCTGTTTACTCTTTGTTCAGTTGCTTTATCCCTTCCTTTACATAGAGAGCTACTCCCCCTTCTCTCCCTGCCTGTCTCTCCTGTAGGTTATGTACCCTGGTATGTTAACATCCCAGTCATGGTTCTCTGTGTACCATGTTTCTGTGACTAGCTATATCCAGGTATCCCTCTTCCATTAAGGCCATCAGCTCAGGGAGCTTGTTGCCCAGACTACGGGCATTGGTACTCATTACCCTCCATTTTCTGATGGCCTTACTCCCTTTTGCCCCATCCCTGTCCTTCTTGCCTTTGTCACTTTCTCCATTTACCCCTGCCCTTCTCCCTATCGACACCTCTATGTTGGTGTTTTCCGCACTTACTATCATGATTATTTGGGGGGGCTAGTATTTTCCTGCTCCTTTCCAGTGCCTCCCCCCTTGGCTAGTTTAAAAGCTTGTCAATGAAGCATTTAAACCTATCACCTAGGATCCTGGTTCCCCTTCCAGACAGATGCAGCCCATCATGCCAGTATAGACTTGCATCGCTCCAGGTGGACCCCCAGTCCCCAGTGAAGCCAAATTCCTGAGCTCCACACCAGTTTTTCAACCACTGACTGAATCCCATGGTGTGGAACACCCTAGCCTCTCCTATGCCATAGATGGGCAGCACCTCCGAGAAGGTTACCGTGTGTGCTACTTGACTAAGGCCCCTCCCCAATTCCAAAAACTCTTCCTGCACTTCTCTAATCCCTTTCTTAGCCAGGTCATTTGTCCCTAGGTGGACAATGACATCCAGCTCACTCCCTGTGCAGCTGCTCTGGCAATCCTGAGGATCTCCTGTCCCTGCAAGCCATGGCACCAGGCAGGCACCTTACCTCCTCTCCCCTTCCTCCCCAGTTCTACCTTCCTAACAATGGAGTCCCCCACCAGGAGTTGTTTCTTCCCTGCAGGGTCCCCTGCCACCCTCCTGTGGGTCTCCTTTGTGGAGGTCCCAGCATCCTCCTTGTCTCCACTGTGGGTGCCTCCATAGAGGAACCACACTTTGCCAGAATGGCATAGGGAATTGTGGAGAGGTACAATGGGAGGGATGCACCTTGTTCCACCACCCTCACCCTCCCTGAGCCCACTGTGGTCCAACCGCCTCCTCTTCTTGGCAACCTCTGAGGCAACGGCAGTGACACTGGTGGTCCCTGGATGGAAGAGGAGGTCCCACAAATCCTGGCCAACTCAGCCTGGAGATGAGCAGCCTCCTCCCTCAGCCTAGAGAGGTGCCTGCAGATGGGACAACACCGCATCCTCCAGAACATCTCCCAGAAGACTGCTGCTCCACAGCCACTGCACTGCACCACTCCAATCATGTCTTATTTCTGGCCCCTTAACTGTTTGCAATCCTTACTATTTCCTCTGTTTTTTTCTCTCTCCTTACTTTCTGCCTGTGTGCCCTTTAAGCTCCTGATTGTCCTGTTCTGAGACAAGAATATCCTATATTTCTCAGTAGACCACTTACTTGCTCAGAGGCAGACCTCCAGCAGCTAGAGGGGGCCGGAGAGCTACTCTTGCCCTTCTAGGATGGTGGGTCCTTGGTGGTTCTGTGATCACTCACTTCCTGCCCCTAAACAGGAAGTTACTGTTGTCAGTCAAATCCTGTGCCTATAAAAATAGAACTAGCTTTGGGTGGGGGGGTGAAGGGGAAGGAAGGAGGGCAATATAGTCCCAGCAGAGAAGTTCAGTCACACAGCAGTCCTTTCTCCTGGTGCCTTCTGCCAAGCTATTATCTGAAACTTTCTAAGGCAGTCTTTAAATGTATCTTCCTTCTAGCTAAGCCACTCCCCCTACTTACCAGATCTTTCTACAAGTAATTTAAACCTCACAGCAGTTAAGTCCTTTCAGTCACATGAGATTTACACCTAGATAACTCTTCAGATATCCATTCAGTTCAGTTAACCCAAACACACACTTTTTTGTATGTTAGTTTTTTTACCTTAAATTAAAGGTCCAAATACAAAAGTTCTTCTATTTTAGCCCCAGCAGAAAAGTCTAGTCACACAGCAGTCCTTTCTCCTGGTGTCTTCTGCCAAGCTGTTAGCTGTTTTCTTACAGAAACCCCACTCAGATAGATTTCAAATATTTGCTAATCTGTAAAAGTAGGTATCAGCATTCTATTAGCAGTTAGTGCTGATTTTGCAATGTGAGAGGATTTTTTTTTGTGGGGGCTGTGGAATTCAAACCCAGCTCTCCAGATTTTCAGTTAAGAGCCTTAAACCACTGTGCTATTCTGCCTCCCTAGTTGTGGAAGTCATCTGTTTTATGGTTCATGATGTTGGTGTAGTAAGCATACCAACATACTAAGATACAAAAATGCCAGCAGAATAGGCCTAGTGAGCTTTCATATCTGCTTGTTTGGTCAGTCCCAACACTGGGAGATGATCTTGCTTCCCCCCTGCCCTCTTTGGCTTCTCCCATCCCAGGCCAGGGGAGAGATAGCTAACTGGGGTTTCTGTAAGACAACAGCTACTAAATAGCTCTAATTCACTATTTTTGTTTTCTATGTGTGTCAGGTCTAGCTAGCAGGAGTGTTTCAATTTTAAAACTTTTAATTTTATCAAACTATACACAACCATAACAGCACAGAAACTGCACAGATCATCAATGCTATCATTAATAAAGAGTCTAGCTGTTTTCATACAGAAACCAGACTCAGATTTCAAGCATTTGCTGAACTGTAAATGGAGGTATCAGCATTCTATTAGCAGATGGTGCTGATTTTGCTCTGTGATAAGATTTTCATTTTTTTGTGTGGGCTGTGGGATTCAAACCCACATCTCCAGATTTGCAGTTAAGAGTCTTAAACCACTGTGCTATACTGCCTCCCTAGTTATGGCAGTCATCTGTTTTATGGTTCATGATGTTGGTGTAGTCAGCATACTAACATACTAACATACAAAAATGCTAGCAGAATAGGCATAGCAGGCTTTCATGTCTGTTCATTTGGTCATTCCCCAACCTGGGAGATTCCTGCCCCCCACCCTCTCAGGCTTCTCCCTTCCCAGTTCAGGATATTCCTGCTTCATTGGACTTTGCTTCAACAACCCTTCCCCTGTACCTGACCCACCCCTCTTAACCCCTCCACAGTCTCTGCCTCCACCAGTCCCCTGGGCAGTGCATTCCATGGTTATACCACCCTCTCGGTGAAGTAGCACCTCCTTCTTTCTCCCCTGAGTCTCCCCCTCCAGCTTCCACTATTCCCTATAGTTGCCCCCTCCTTCCTTCAGAGCACTGTGACTTCACCTCCCCTGTTTACCCCTTCATGTACTTGAAGACTTCTATCATGTCCCCCCATCCCTTCTCTCTTCCAGTGTGTACATACTTAGCTCTTTGAGCCTCTCCCTATAGGTTCTTTCCCTCAATCCCCAGATCATTTTGGCTGCCTTCCTCTGCACCCTCTCCAGGAGTTCAATGTCCCTCTTTAAGTGTGGCCTCCAAAACTGCATGCAGTACTCGAGGTGTGGCCTCACCAAGCAGTTATACAGAGGGAGTATCACTTCCCTCCTTCTGTAGTGATCCCCCTAGTGATACATCCCAGTATCATGTTGGCCTTGGCCACTGCCCAACTACAAGTCTCTGAGTTGTTCATCTTGACATCCATCACCACCCCCAGGTCCCTGTCAGTCATGCAGCCATAGCAGCAGTACATTGCATAGCAGATATAAAATGTCAATAAGCAGGTCATGCAACAGATGTGCTGAGCAGTTACTGAAGCAAGAAATATACAGCTGTCATTTTTTACATCCTGTTCAAAATGTGTTTTTTCACCTGTGATACCAAATGGCACAGTCCTGTGCAACATCTCCTTTTGGCTAATGAACTGATAGTGTCACTGTTCATGCGGTGGGGTCACAAAAAGCCCATGCTGAAAACCTGGTGTGAAAATACCAAGAAACGCCCCAGTCATTAGGGTTTCTGACCATAACACCCTGCACTGAAGGGACTGACAGGTATCAGGGGTGTGACTTGGGATTGTCAACAGTAATGCTCATGCCATTCCACCCCATCCCCACCCTGCAGCCGGTGACAGGTATTGAGGTGTGCCTTTGACTCTTCAGTCCTAAAGTTCACTCCATTCTCTTATACTGTACCCATTTCAGCATATTTCCTTATGGAATGGTATGAGTGTAAAGTTTCAAAACCCCAAGGCACACCTCAACTCTTGTCTGTGTCAGCAGGGTAGGGTGAGGTGAAAAAGTGTGAGCGTTGTGGCCAATGACCCAAAGGCACACCCCAATGCCTCTCCATGTCTGCAGGGTGGGGGTGGGGTTGGCGTCATTTCAATACTTCACTGCCATTCCTAATCTGCCTGTCTGTCTGTGTGAGTGTGTCTCTCTATCTATATGTCTATGTATTTATCTATCTTTCTATTAATTGCATGTATCACTATTTTCACCTATTTCTAAAACAAACCTGCATATCACATTTGCCTTCACTTTGAGCACATAATTATGAAACTGTACACATTTGTACTCTACTTCTATGTAGACCTCATACTTTCCTAATATCCCCATTATCACAAGCATAACTACCTTGCCCTTATTAAAAGTGACCCCCTCTGAAAGTTAATATCACATATTCTCTAACAGTCCATCATCATTACACCTGACTTCCTGACATCCACATTGCATAAATATAACTTCCATCACCTCATGGACGAAAACCCTGTTTCTCTTAAAAAAACATACAAAAAACCTGTTTAAATAATCCCAAGGCTGAGCTTATGCCAGCCATTACTTCTTCATGTACTGCCACCTTTTGTGTCATCATGGAGATCTGCATATGTCTCCCTTGATGCTTTGCGTTATTGGGATATGTGCAATTGTGTTTTCTTTAAAATTTGGCTGTCTGGCCAATATCATCTGGGATAACACATACATCAGCGGTATTTGCTCTGGGGTGCTTTTGTAAGCTTCCTATTCCTTCCATTAAAATGTACACCTCCACATATTTTCCTAATAATGTGTATGCCTTCCTTAGAACAGAAACTAAAACAAATCTTACTACTTACAAATCATTGTGTTGTTTCTCCATACCTCCTTAACAATTCCTCACAACTTCACTAATTTCATTATGCAGCCATGGTGGATCTGACCAGATTTTGTCTTACACGATACAGTGTTCTTGCTGAAGCACACCAATTTTTAACATATAACAATACTGAATATTTCAGTGAAGTCAGAGGGCCGGATATTCAGAGCTCAGCGCAGGGTGCAAAGCTGTTGTGCTGGATTAGCGCTGACCTTGCACCCAACTGCAATATTGAAAGGCACCTTTAGCGCCGGTGCTAGGTGTTAGCGCTGATGCTAAACTAAATTGAAAGCAGGGGGTGGGACAGAGGGGAGGGTCCCTGAATGCCAGTGCACTGGCATATTCAAAAGCAGAGCGCCACACTACAGGCATTAGCGTGACCTGTAGTGTGGCTTTAGTTACTGCCGAAGAAAAGCTGCTCTTAAGGTAGTGCTAATAGAGGAGGCAACTTCCCAGCACCTATCCCGACCCCCGTTCCCCATAGCAAACATCATTACCCTGGTAGTCTAGTGGTGCCCCCTACCCCCCAGCACATTTCCTGACCCCGATCCCTTTCACATAGATCCTCTGGTAGTCAGTGGCCCCCCAGTATGTTTCCTGACCTTGATCCCTGCATTTCACATAGATGTCTGTGTCACCTTCCCCAGTAGCGCCGCCATCCCACCAGCCGTGCATGATGCGCGCATCAGGTTTTCCTTCTCACATCACGGTCGCCATCGATTGAGGAATGAATCGAGCTGTACAGCCTGCTCATTCCTCAGCGCAGGCTGGCCGTGGTGGTGTGAGGAGGGCTGAGCCGGTCAGCTGCTCCATTCGTGGTTGCTGAGTGGGATGTGTGAGGCGTGCACTGCTGGGGGGCCACTAGACTACCAGGGATCTATGTGACATTACGGGATTTGCGGTCGGGAAATCTACTTGGGGGGCCGCTAGACTACCAGGGATCTATGTGACAATATGGGGATCACAGTAGGGAAATGTACTGGGGGGCACCACTAGACTACCAGGGATCTATGTGAAAATATGGGGATCGGCGTTGGGAAACATGCTGGGGGGGAACACTACCTGGGTGTGCAACAGGCACACATGGCAACAGGGAATGGGACCATGACGACAGGGTGGACAGCCTGGACCAGCCAGTCTGCCCAGGTCCCTACTGTATGGATATGCTGCACACCCTAGTAGTCTACCGCATATGTCCATCCACCCCAACCAGGTGTGCCTTATGCTTGTCCCCTGCATTCGTGGGTCCCCCCACTGTGTTCCACCAACACCTGCCGTAGGGTGCCTATGTTGTTGGGGGCATCTACAAGGGCATATATGGCCAGTGGACATGTGTGACCCTCTCTCTCTCCCTCTTTCTAAATATATATATATCTATATATCTATCTATATCTATATATCTATATCTATATATCTATATATATATATATATATATATATATGCCTGTGTGTGTGTGTATATCAGTTGTATATCTAGCTATGTGATACATAGGTATCACTCCCTCTGTGTTTCTCTCTCCCTATATTCATACCTTGTGTTGTACAGCTTGCAGTGCTGCATGGGCATGATGTCTGCTCTGTTTGTGCCTGCCAGCACACAGTTCCTGCAGCTTCCAGCCTGTACTTCCCTGCCGACCAACAGGGGATACTGTGGGCATGCCTTGGCCTGCTGCATCCAGCTTGTACTACCATTCCGACCAATAGGCTGCGCTGTGTGGTCCATGCAGTAGCATTGGGCAAACTGCGTGGTACTGACTGCTAAGCAGCAGATAATGAGATGCAAATGTACCTGTTTGCCCACAGATTACCTAAGTAGGCTCATTTGCATTGGAACTTTGAATATGGCTCCCATTTGCTCAGGGCTATTCAGCTTGCACTGGGCTAATGCGTTAGCACTGTGTACTCTGGTTAGCATGGGCAAACCGCATCAGCATAGCACAGTTCTGCAGTGTGTGGCTTACATTGTTGTTTGCAGTGGATGTGAGACATCTCTGTGGAGTCACACATAATGCTCTCCACCTGCAACACTAGCTTTCTTCAGTGTCTAATTGGCTGCAGTGGCACTGTGCACTTCCATGTTGCTATATTCAGTGCTATCTTATTCCTGAGCTATTTTTGCCCTGCAATCCTGGCCCTGTTTGCCCGACTTCCTTTGTTTGCTATATTCAGCAGGTTTTGCTCCGGGCTATTTCTTTTGAATATAGCTTGCTTTTTGCTCCAGTCTATGTTTGCCTGCTGGGCAGTGCTACTTTAACCCTGAGCACAGTTTTGAATATCTGGGCCAGAGTGATTGTCTGTATGTTTTAAGACATATGAAATATCATAAAACGTTAGTACCATGGTTCAGTAAAGGAATAATGCCTGACAGAGTGGGTGCTATGCTGGGATAACATCCCACCTCGGGTGGTTGAGCCCAAGGCCACTGGCTGAGGGTGTCCAACACCTGAGAAGGGATGTTATCCCAGTATAACACCCACCCTAGGGGGTATTATTCCAATTATACAATGACTCATTGTTTTATGTAGAAAAAAAATAATTTTAAAGAATTTTATTTGGTGTTTTGAAATATTTTTTTAAGAAAAGATGCTCAAGGTACTCAAGCATATCATCAGCAGGGATGCTATGTCAGGATGACATTCCTGCTATGATGGCTAACTGACCAATCAGGAACCAGGATTCTTTCTTGCCATTGTATAAAAATCTTTAATCCCATATTGAATACTAATCAGCTATTGCATGTCTGTTTTCTAAATAAAGGCATTTCAAATGCATATTATAATGCAGTGTACTTTATTTTTTCTCACCTTTTTGTTAAAAACTTAAATAATAATAAAGATGAATGTTGATTGATACTCATTACATGTTTGTATAAATTAAAAAAATACCGTACTTGCATGGAAGTAATGTAAAACACAGTGGTTACCATGTTCACAAGGTTAGCATGTCAATCAATCAATCAATCAAAATCTTTATTTATTCAGGCGAACATCATTGAGCAAAGCTCATTTACAAGATGGACCTGAGTGGTCATACAAATGAGGATACAAGTATTATTACATAGACAAGAATAGAATAAATAGCAATACAATGGCATGAAATGATTATATACAACAATTTACATATATACAAGTAACAATAGAACCATTTAGCCTGTAGGAAAAAAGAGGACAAAGGGTATAGCAGTCCTAAAATATAAGTTATATGGTCTAAACTAGTTTTAAGTGAATATAATAGGTGATTCGGAAGAAAGAAATTGAGTTAATATAATGGATAGAAAAAGGGAGGTTTAGTTGGGTCAGATAGGTGGGGGATTATGCTTTATAAAAGCAATTGCAGAGCTCTGGAAAAAGGGCGGAGAACAATCTTTTGAAGGATGCCAGAGGTAGTAGGCTATCTAGCTTCATGGATTTTTGGAGAGAGTTCCATGCAGCTGCTAAGGAATAGCTGAAAGCAGCCCTCCCATACCGGTGCAGGCATTGGGGACCTTTAATGTGATGAGTTTACTGATCCTTAAGGTGTATGGCCTGGTTGTAATTTGGGTAAAGCAATCAGTGATATAGGTCGTAGTTTGCCTGTTAACGCTTTGAGTATCCAGATAACAGCATTCCTATTTCTTCTGTGTTGCAATGATGTCCAGTTGACTGCCATATAAAGGGAGCAATGATGGGTGTTGGAGGAAGGTCAGTAATAAATCTTATGGACCTGTGATACAGGGTGTCCAGCTTATGTAAGAGATGACTTGAACAATGGCAGTAGAAAATCAGCATAATCAATGAGGGATAGGAATGAGGCCTGAATTAACCTTTTTGGAATCACTGTTTAGGTAATGTTTTATTCTAAAAATAGTCCGAGCCTCTGTCTTAGCTTTTAAGTAACTCTTCAATATGGACAGAATAGTCAAGCCTGTTATCTATCCAGACTCCAAGGTATTTGAAGTTATCAACAAATTCAAGTTTCTCTCCAAGTAAGGTGGATATATGTAGGGTGTTGGATGCTGGGAGTAGTGGTAGTACAACTCTTTGTGGTAAAGAACATAGCTTTTGTTTTTTGCATTTAGAAGTAGTTTTTGTCAAGTAGATTGTGCTGCAGAATGGAGAATTCGGATTGTAGAAGTTCACAGGCTTTGGAAGGTGAGGATTGCTGACATACAATACAGTATCATCAGCAAACAGATGAATGTTAGATTGAGTGAGGTTGGCATCAATATTGTTTATATAAATAGCAAAGAGGATAGGGCCAAGAATAGAGCCTTGTGGTACACCCTTAGCAGAGGTTTTGAGGTGGATAGGTAATTTCCATTTCTAACCAGTTGCGACCTATCTGAAAGGTAATCCTTAAACCAGTTGAGTGATAGGGAATCCAGGCCTAATGAGTTAAGGAGGTGAGTAATAAGTCATGATCCACTGTGTCAAAGGCTTTACTCAAATCCAGAAACACAGCACAGGTAAAATTTTTGTGTCAAATTAGTCTGCCAATCGTTGGTTACCTTAGCTAAAGGCAGTAATGGTGCTATGCTTTGATCTAAATCCAGATTGTGCAGAATTTAGAAGGTTATTGTTATCCAGATAGTCCCTTAACTGAGAGTTTACTAGTTTTCGAGCATCTTAGATAGTACTGGTAGGATGGAGATAGGTCTGTAATTGTTGAGATCCTAGTATCACCAGATTTGAGTAATGGAACTACTTGAGCTGTTTTCCAAGTAGATGGAATGGATCCAGTAGTTAGGAAAGATTGAAGAGATGAGTAAGGGGGCAGATAAGACATGTGAAGCAATTTTTCAGGAAATAGGGATCCAGGAGTCTGCACCTGCACTTTTAGTTGTGTCTAAATTAGAGAGAGATCTTCCACTTCTTTCACGGATATTGGGATGAAGGAAAAAGTTGAAGTGGCCATTTGTCCCACAGTAGTTTGCAGGTTCAAGGAAGATCTCAGGATATTTGCAGGTGATGAGTCAAATGCTAGGCCAGCAGTGGTGAAGTGAACATTGAAGGTATTTAAGATTTCTTGTTTACCTGTAATTTCTGTGTCATTTAGTAGCAATTTGGTGGTTAAGGCAGGGTAGAATTCTGGCCCAGAAGTCCTTTTATTGTACCCCAGAGTCTGGATGGGTTATTGTAGGAGGCATCCAATTCAGCTGTATAGTAGGCAGTTTTGCAGTTCTTATTTTTTGTACATGAATTCCTTGCTTTTCTGAAATTTAGCCAATCACTGGTGTCCTTTGTTTCTTTGCCTTTTTCCACAGCTTGTCTCTGGTTCTCAAAGGCTGCTTTAAGCTCAGAGGTGAACCAAGGGCAGGATTTTACCTTAGTTCTGATACTGGTGATAGGTGCATGAATATTGAGAACATTGGTGATAATATCCTTTAAAGTCTGGAGTGCTGTTTCAACAGAGGTTGTAAGATAGAAATCTTGCCAATATATTGTAGTACTCAGGTCATGGAGGTAACCTGAGATATTGAAATTCTTTTTGACCTTTGAGGATAAATTTGCAGGATTTGGTGGTTTGAGTGTGGATCTTATGCCAGCTATAGGGTAATGGTCACTCACATCACTTGGCAGTACTCCTGCATGTGAGTATAAGTGAGGCTTGTTTACCAACATAATATCCAGGAGTGAGCTGTTGCTGGAATTTCTTCGGTTAATCCTAGTTGGGTCTTTAATCAGCTGTGTGAATCCATAGGTGTCTAAAAGGTTATCAAAGGTGCATACATTAGACAACCAGTTTAAATTCAAATCACCAAGGATGACGGTATCTTCAGGGCCTTGGTTGAGAATTGACCCTAGGTGAGAAAGCAGTTTAAGGCCTACAGAGGGGCCTATAGCATCCAATCAGTTTAAATGGAGACGAATTAGGAAGGCAAATTTTGATTGATAAACATTCAAATTCATTTGGCTCAGATGTGTTGATGAGGCAGGTTGCAGAGATGGTGTCCTTAATGTATATGGCCACCCACCACCCCTGGAAGGGCGATCTGCTCTGAAGAGCTGGTAATTGGGAAGGTTTACAACACTGTCTTTTGTTGTAGGCCTGAGCCAAGATTCAGAGATGACCAGGAAGTCTGGAAGAGTATGTGCCACCCAAGCCTGTATTAAGATGAACTTTTTTTAGGAGGCTGCAAGCATTGAAGTGTATGAAGCTTAGTCCTTTTATGGTAGTCAGCTCAGAAGGGGAAGATAAATTGACAATGGGGCCAGGATTAATCTCAATGGTGCCAATGCATAAAAGGAGGTAGAAGATTAATTTGACTAGGGCTCCAAGGGATAGGGATGAGAGTGATCAGAGCATTTCCTCTTAATCCTAGATGCACACTGTGTAGTGGGAGATGGTGCTGTTATATAGGTGTGTCTTTTATCATAACATAGGAGTCTGATGGACAGGCATAGAGGTATTTATAGATCCAGGATACATGTAAAGGGCTGAGGAGAGCTGGATTGTTAGAGAGGCTTTATGTGGGATACCCCAGGGGTTGCAGTGTAATAGTGGTTCAAAGTGAATAAGGAATAGATGGTTGTACATTGTGGATGGCAGTGGAGAGCAGAACATACTCATTAACTATTCGTCATGACAGGGGTATAATATGATTATCATAATGGAATGGGGGAGATGAGAGGCTAAGGAGCAAAAGGAAACAAGTTAGCATTGTGCGGGGTAGGTATGGGTTAACAGAGAAGGGAATTAGATGTGGGCGTGGATGAGAGAAATGGCGGGAAAGAGTGTATAAATACAATTAACCAAGAGTGGGGAGGGGCGGGCAAAAATTTTGCGGCTTTGCCCGTACCTTTCACACTACTTCTCCCGGCCTCCTGGAACTCTTGGTCGGCTGGAGGTCACCGCCGGCCCGCTGGCGGCTCGGAGCCCCTTCTGTGGCTGGAGCTGGAGGGCAATGCCGGCTGCAAGTCAGGGGACAGAGGAGAAGGCAGTGAGAAGGCAATTTTATTGCAGGCAATCTGCAATTAGGTGCAAGAAACAAGAATCTGCACAACAAAAGACTGGAGGGTTTGGGGGTTAGGCCTAAGCCGCCCAGCCCACACAGATCCCAGAAAAGGCTGAATCACTAGCAAACATCACATCAAAACATGTTTAAATTACCCACAATTTTAAGTAAAAACAGCTCTTTTAAGGAAATTAACACAAGTTACAGCTAATCAGAAAAATCCCATCCAGAAAAGTGTTGCAGAGTCCAGCTAAAGTCAATGGGAAAAGCTGCAATCGGAAAGCAAGGCAGGCAAGACAGTCGGCTTCCCGATTGGTTGCTGACTTGCCCGTACCTTTCACACTGCTTCTCCCGGCCTCCTGGAACTCTTTGGTCGGCTGGAGGTCACCGCCGGCCCGCTGGCGGCTCGGAGCCCCTTCTGCGGCTGGAGCTGGAGGGCAATGCCGGCTTTCACACTGCTTCTCCCGGCCTCCTGGAACTCTTGGTCGGCTGGAGGTCACCGCCGGCCCGCTGGCTGGCATGTGTGTTACATACTATACTTAGCACTCGTATTGACCTTAATTAATGATGGTGATCTTTACATGTTATAATTCATCTGCAAGCTTAGGGCATCACAGGCATGGCAACAATATCATGCTAATGAAAACATTTTGCAGATGAAAATGAGGCAGTTGCATTCCTGCATTTTAACTCAGGACTAATGAGTGAGGCAGGTACTCTGTACTCAGCGCTCATGCTACGACACCTCCCTCAACCCCCCCCACATGCAGTGTATTAATATACAGTAGTTGTCACTGCTTTATAGTTAACACCACTCTCATTTATTGCCACCATTAACATGTATAGTGAAGATCATGTCTCCAGGGGTATCATGACCACTGCCAATCATGCCAACCATCAATCACCCTCATACATGAGAGTCACAACCATTCCACTAACTAAAAATACTCTCACTGCTGCATCTGACATTGTGTAGCACTCAGTAGTGTTGTAGTGTATTTGTCAGCTAATAGGTCAGCACTCTCTTAATGTCTTTGCCAGTCCTGTGTCTAACAGTCATAAAGCATACTACTGCACATGCTGTCAATCTTGGTCTTTCCCCATCAGGCATTGGCTGACCCAGGAGGTGATTGCATGAATGAACTGTTTAAAAATACATCCACGCCAGAAGTGCTGAGTGTTACCCAGTCTGATATGAATGGCATGGCATATTTCCAAAGTTGGTGTATGGGTGTGTATTGTTAATTTGGCTGGCCTAGCTCTCAAAGTCTAGGGATGTCACCAGAGGGGTCATACAAAGCTTGGAGCCTGTACTGCTACTGTTTAATGTCTTCATCCATGACATTGTAGAGGGCATAAAGGGCAGGATTTGCTTTTTTACAGATGCCAGCAAGCTTTGTGGGAGGGTGGATACAGCAGAGGGGTGTGGGACCTAAAAGCAGATCTTACCAAGCTTGAGAGGTGATCAGGAATATGGCAATTTGCCTTTAATGTGAAGAAGTGGAAGGTCACACACATTGGAGCCAAGATCCCAAAGATGGTATACAGCCTGCATGGGATCCTGGTAAGAAAATATGAGAAGGAGAAGAAAGACCTTCGAGATCTGATCACTAGTGACTTGAAACTGTATTTACATTGTAGGAAGGTTGTAGTTAATGCCAACAGAATGATGGGCAACATTGAAAGAGTGATAAGCAGCAGGAAGGAGGAGATCATGATGGCATTGTACTGGTTGATGGTTCTAGGGCATCTGGAATATAGTATGCAGTATTGGTGTCCCTACTGAGGAAGGGCATTAAACTTCTGGAGGCAGTCCAAAAGAGAGCGACAAAGAGATGGTTACAAGTCAGCAGAGCAGAATGTATGAGGAGAATCTGGAGACCCTGAACATGTACTCCCTGGAGGACAGTAGGGAATGCGGGGACACGATTGAGACTTTTAAATATTTAATGTGCATTAACAAAGTGGAAAAGAAATATATCTTCAGGCTCAATGGAAATAAAAATGCAAAGGGACACTGCCTTAAGTTGGAGTGGAGGAGGCTGAAGAGGGAGTCCAGGAGGCACTTCTTCCTGGAGAGGGTGCTGGTATTGTGAAATGGGTTCCCTGATAATGCGTCATCACTTGAAATAGTGGAAAACTTCAGAAGTGGATGAGCAAGGCTAAAAGGTAATTTTAGGGCCAACAGTGTAATGGCCATGAAGGAGGGGTTTGTTGGGGGGTAGTTTAGTCCTTAGCTGCCATTGGGGATACTGCAATATTATCAGACTTGAGAGACTGCTATTCTTTATTCAGCTGGCAACATCTGTATGTTTGTATGATTGTTGTATGTGTGTTTTGCCATCACACAACATAAAAGTTATTTTTCATTGAAGGGAACATGGGTGATTGTTGGGAATGTTGTCAGCCACAAAACTGGGAACTGTTATCTTTTCCACCATGCATATTTGGCCACTTTCAGTTGTATAGTATTCTTAAAAATGGTGTCATGCTAAATTCATTACCATAATAGCAATAGCAATAGATGTTTCTGCCCATATAACAAAATGCTACTCAGAAATAACTAGCTACAGTTGATTAACATATGAACAGTGACTAAATGGCAATGCACATTTAAACTACCAACATTCAAATGTTAAATTCTGTGCCCAATACAATGCATGCTATACATTTATGTCACATTGATATCATAAAATATCAAAATCTATTTGGAGGACATATGTGAATCAGCAAGGTTTATGTTCACTTACTGAAACTAGACACATGGCCTTGAATACCAGACTCCTTTTCTGGGTGCACAAATGAAGAGCACAGTGTTTTTAAGGTTGTATCCAGTGTGGAGTTTGTGTGAACCCATATGCCAAGTCCTTACATAGACTCAGTATTTTTTTCAACAGATCGTATGCATATTCTAAAAGAAAGAAAATTTCATATTGTCAAATGCATTAAAAAGTAGTCAGTACATAACAAACAGTATCTTTATCACATCTATAGCACTATTTTCACATTATGCTAATTAATATAAACTGTTTTTATCTTCCTGTCTAATCAGTCTGATTTCTGTCCCACCTAAGGAAAATTGCAGTTCCATTCCTCCACCGATGACCTCCTGGCAGTTCCGAGGGCTAGGCTGAAAATGTCAGGAGACCGAGCATTTGAAGTGGCTGGCCCAGCCCTTTGGAACTTGCTTCAAAAGTCTTTGAGGGAGGCTCCATTGGTAGAGGTATTTAAAAGCGGGCTGAAAGCACATTTATTTAAACAAGCATTTGATATTTAGTGATAGCCCAATTTAGTTTATTCTGTGTTTTTATTAACTTGGTTTATTGTAAGTTATTTATTCTGCTTGACCATTGTAAATGTGTGATTGTACATTCTATACCTTTTTAGGGCTACAGTGGGTGGAGCCCTGCAATCCTCTTACTATCAAAAAAGGACTCAGCCTTCCTTGCATTCCTTCTGACTGAACAACCTGTTGGAGTTGCACCACAGTCACCTCTGAGTTCATGGAGTACTCTGCTCATTGTCCCCATTACCAGTCACACTACACTATTTTGTACTTAAAATGAAAATTGGGGCATCCTGATAGTGACACTGGGGAATTGGGCACCCCCAGAGTCACTCTTATGTTTCAGTGTCAGTGACTCAGCATGTTTCACATTCATCTCTGAAGCTGGACAATCGATAGGGTGTTGGTTCTAGCCCCACACCAGGCACTTGGGATAAATCCCAATGTTGACACTGTAGTGCATCATGAGGGGAATCTTGCACTCCTGAGGTATTGTCTTTCAGATAATACATTAAACCAAGGTCCTGTCTTCCTGTTGTGGTGGTTGTTTAGGTGGACGTTAAAGATCCCATTGCACTTCTCAAAAGAGTAGGGGGAATTTTTATTATGACTTCACAAACAAATCCGAATACAAATACATTCTATTTCCATCAAAATCAATGAGAAACAAACCATATCCTAAATCAAATAATATAAATCAAAGTAGTATTAAAAATATAGTAACAAAATTAGGAAGTAACCCTTCCAAAATCAGTCATAATAGAGTGCATTGTTGTCACTTTGAAATAAAATGCAGGTCATGAAAGAAATAAAATAAGAATAAATGTCTGCCAACCTATCCCCCCTCCCAAAAAAAAGAGTAGAGGATTTTTTTATTTGCACTTCAAAAACAATAACTCATGCAATCCTGTAAACTTCATTTCAAAAAATATAATTAAAATAATAGAAAATAGGAAACCACACAAAACTGAAGCATACCCCCTTTTGCCACCCACCACTTTTAAGTAGGAATGTTTGAAGCCTTCAAAAATTGATCAAAATACAACCATACTATTGACATGCACAATACTTCTAATTCCCACTATAATGTATGTATCCCCTTGTTGTGAAATTCACTCAATATCAGTCCAATTCATGTATCTCCACCATTTTTGATACATTTGTATTGAGCATGTGTTTTTTTTTTATAACTCAGCAAGTGCTTTCTGTATGGTCCAAAACAGTTGTGCTGCTGAAATTTCTTTCTTTTGTCATATGAGCTGACACCTCATGTGCTGGATGTGGTATTTAATTAATAGTAAAATTAAATGTATTGTACCGTGATCATACTTTTTCCAAGCCACTGGTAATATCACTAAAAATAAAATATCTGTGGTGCTCAATAAAAAAGGGGAATTATTCAATTTTGTGTACAAAAGAGACCAAAATGGGAGGCTATAGGGACATTCAAAGAAAAAAATGTTCCATAGTTTCCAATTTATCAGAGCATAACTCCACTCTAGTACAAAATCTTTCACTAATGTGTTTGTGTTTTAAGTTATTTTTGATGTTCAGCTTGTTGTGTGTACACAACCAGAGCATATCCATTTCCTGTAAGTATGGGATTTAATAACATGTCCCCAATTTCATGTACCTCCTTCTGATCTCTAGTCCCATATGCATGGTTTTCCAAGAAGAATTCTGTTAAAATGTGTGCATATAAATCCTTTCTGGTCAATTTAATTAAAGTTTGTTTAGATATGTTCCACAACTTAAGTTTCCAGAAACAGTACTGCATAGAGGAGGGCAGCCCACTTAAAGATTTCTGTTTAAGAATAGCCAAAAGTAATTCCCAATAAGTTAACCAGGGCTGGACCTTATCCAACACCCAGGGCACCCATATTTGTTTGACTTCCTAAGTAAGGGTTTCAGATTAGAATGAATGAATATGCAGACAAAAAAGACTAAAGGATTAATCATATTTAAGCCACCATTTTAATGGGCAAATACATAATCCCTCTCTTTATCTGATTTAATTGGCTGCCCCAATATACTAAAAACAACAGCTATAAATTGTTGTTTGGCTGGAGGAAATACAACAAAAAGATGAAGGAACATAGTTAACAGAAAAGTTTTTACCGTGTAAATCCATTTTAGTTTTGACATGTGCCAGGAATTCCATCTTTTTATTTTAGCTTGCGCCTCCTTCAGTAATACATCCCAGTTATAAAAGCTCATATCCCCTTTCCCAAAATAGATTCCCAGAATTTTATGAAACCTAATTTGAACAGGGATATTCATAAATGCTATCTGATCCATATCTATCACCCCTATTGAAAGGCACTTGCTTTTATTATAATTAATTTCTGAAGCTGTTACTTTTGCAAATTTGTGTAAGATGTGTCCTGCAATCATACTGGAATGGACATCTGCTAAAGTAAGGCACACATCATATGTGTAAGCCACTGTTTTAATTTCTATGTCTTCACTATGCACTGAGACACCCAAAATGGACTCCTTATTATTTATCGCACCCTTTGCAAACTGTGTGAGAGGCCTTTCGGCACCATGCAATTCTGCTTAAAGTTGGACCAGCATAACATTCTGTGGTGATTTGCATATGCAGCCCATGATGCTTTGCATTGTGGGGGCATGTGTGATTTTGTATTTTCTTGAAACTTGGCTTCCCAGCCAAATGCCCTTTGAGGTAACCCTTGCCTCAGTGTTTACACATAGAGGTTCTTTGTCTTTTAAATAGTTCCTTATTATTTATGCTATGTAAGGGACTTAAGGGCATCGCTACCTTACTCCTCTAGTTAGAACACACTAATTACCAACCCTACCATTTATATAAGGTGTCACTACTGAATTTCTATAACATAATTGGACACACTTTATAAATTTATCTAGAAAGCCACATGCCTGCATGCAGTTCCATAAAAATGAGTGATATATCCTATCAAATGCCTTTGATTGGTCTAGGCTGACAAAAAGCCTCTTAATTTTTGGTTGTTACCTTTCTCCATAATCTCCAAATGTAGCAGTAGGCAATCTAGTATTTTTCATTCTGGAACCATGCAACACTGGGAAGGATGAATAATACTGCCCAGAACCCATACCATTCTGTTACTTAGAAGTTTGGTAAATATTTTACAATTTGCATTTAGCAGCATAATAGGTCTTCAATTGGTAAATAGCTCCTTATCACCGGATTTCTATAAAAAATAATTAACCCCTGGTATATACTTTTAGGAAGGTTATCAACCTATAGGAAATTGTTATATACCTGTACTAATTCTGTTGACAATTCTGCAAAAATAATGTGATATAATTCATTGGGTAGACCATCAGGTCCTGGTGCTGTCCCATGGTTAAGATTAGAGATTACTGGCTTCATTTGTCATAACATACAGTAATCTGCTTGGTCAAAGTATCCATGAAGTATTCAGGAATGTGTGGTACCTCACAAGAGCGTATCCACTCATTTATATCTAAGTCAAATAAGTGATCCTTCCAAAACATTTGTAAGACACACTTTTCTATTTCTGTGAGAATCCTCTTATTAGTATCCACCACTCACCCCTCAGCTGATTTTAAATAATGTATTACTTTATATCGTCTTTATCTTGAAACCATTTAATAAAAGGGTTAATCTGTCCCTGTTTACCCTGTTTGCCAAACTGCTGTTCTGTTTCCAATGATTTCATCCTGTTATACTGGATTTTAATAATTTCCTCCTTTATCTCCATTATTTGTTCCTTACATGAAATATTATTCTCCTGTTGTAATGTCTGTAAAAAATATAATTGTGTACGTAACTTGAAATATTTTTTCTTTTCTCATTTTCCCATTGATTTTCTCCCATAGTTTTAAAATAATCACTAATGTATTTTTTATTATTCTCCCATCACTGATCGAGTGAGTCTTATCAGAAAAGTACTGATTTTCTATCTTCTATATTGTACTAAAATCCTTGAGAAATAACAGGATCAACCAATAAACTTTAATTAAGCCTCTAGTATCCTGGCCCTTTCGAGGTTCCTACATAATTTACAATACTCAAACTCAGTAGCCCATGATCTGAGTATGCTACTGGGATTACATTCCTGGTTCTAACTGGCAGTATAGGGAAAAAAAACAGTAATCAATTTGGGGGGTGACAGTATCCCTGAAATAAGTATGTGGAGCTTGTTCATAGGTTTGTGCAAAAACATTCACTAATTCTGTCTGGGAGAAGAAGCTGATTTAAAAAGGAAGTATCACAATGTATTTTTGAAGTTTTATGCCCCCTATTGGAAAGAAAGCAGATCATGTTAAAATCACCCCCAAAAAGGACTTTTTTTTAAATAAATAGGTAAGGTTGAATCAATTTCAACAATTCAATGTGCCCAGCCTTAGTCTGGGGAGCATAAATATTAACTAGGCAAAAATCAAATCCCTGATGTGGAACATCCAACAATAGTGCCCTCCCTGGGTCAGTGTCCACCACATGTGTAACTTTTATGTATTCATCCATGAAGCAAATACTCACCCCACTACAAGTCACTTCCCCCCGACCAAAAACTCAGGACCCACACCCATGCATTCCTAGCAATGAAAATATCATACATAGAGGGCAATCTAGTATCTTGAGAAAACACCACATCAAAAGCAAAATCCGTAAATAAAGCATATGTTGCCAGTCTTTTATGTTCTGACAGAATACTATTTGTATTCAATGAGGCAACCAACAGTTCATAATGCTTAACGTGAGCCAGTGTTTAGTTAAGAAACTGTCTCATGGTATTTTCTTTGTACTGGCTCTGGTCCCAGTCCATCTTCTCCTTGGTTTACCTTTCACCTCGATCAGTTTTTCTGTGTCTGACAGTGCATCAATCTGAAAGGAGGGCAAGGAAGCACCATCTGAATACATTTCTACCCCTGAATCCCACCCCCCAGGACTGAAAAGGGATTATAAATCAGTAAGGGGTCAGATGGTATTTCAGTTGCAGTTTGCTGAAGTTTCCCCTTTCCTTTTCTCTATATAGTTTGAAACTCTAGCTCCTCTGTCACGGGGGTGGGGGGCCATGTTCACCAATTCAGATTTTGACTCTGGTATAATAGTGTGTGCCTGCTGCGGAACTCCTACAGGAACATTGTCTTGCTGAGAAGAAGTCCTATCACCTGAAGATTCCAGAGTGCAGTGAGCATGTTGATCTGGTGGTGGCCTAGAAACTTGAAGCCCTGAAGCTGTCTTGGATGCTTTATTTATACAGTAGTCTTGAACCCAATAGTCTGCATTTTCCATGTTAAGGGCTGCCCAGGAGTAGTCTGTAAAGAATGGCTGTCTTCATCACATAAATTACACTTCTGGACATTAGTGCAGTGGAAACCAGAATGACCCATCTCTCCACATTGTGTACATTTAAGGATATCACAATTTGCGCTAATGTGTCTAGAGGAACCACATTTGAAAACACTGGTGGGGTTGTCCAGAGTGAAAAATAAAACCCTTGTCTCTGCCAATATAAAAAAGAAAGTGACAGATGTTGCAGATCATTTGCCACATAGTTCAGTTTAACTTTAATCCTCCACCCTCCATTCCAAAACACTTCCCATTGAAAATGGGTTCTGGTGTGTCTTGCAAAGTAAATGTTTTCTCCAGCCAGTAAAAACATGTTTGTGATGTTACCCCCTTCATTTCAAAAGAGTACAGTGATTATTTGGAATGATTGTTTGGTCAGCTGAATAACATGAAATGATGTCCAGATGGGATTCATTTTCAGGGTCATGTACTTACCCCAGAACCTTTCTAAAAGAGCAGGAGCATGAAAACTAATGTCAAATGTTAATTCTTCCTGAGCATGTATAAGGGCATATACATCTGCTGGAGAGAAGCCTAGTGATTGTTTTCTCTGGTATTTACCAACAGAAAAATGATCAGGTGGTATCTCCATGCCCCCCAAATATCTGAAATGAACTGTGTTTCTCCATTTAGCTAGTTCCACTGGTTTGTGGAAGAAACTATCATATATATGGCTTTGTTCTTTATCAGCATTTTTACTGGGGTCCGGTTCTGTATTTGTCCTCCCCTCACTATCTGGAGGAGGTAATGACTTTTCATTTTATTCTCCTGTTGTGTCAGGCTGAGTATCACAAAAAAGTTCAGGTACAGACTCGTGTGGTGAAAAGGAAATTGTACCTGCTATCTCTTCATTGGTTGACGTACTAGGACCGGTCCTCATAGATCCTGGACCAGAATCATTTTCCCAGTGGAGCTGTCCTCAGTCACATTGTGTTCCACCCCCAAGACTGGTATATTAGAATCAGGTATCCAGTTGCGGATTTGTGTCTGTGCCCACCCTGCTACCAGCAAAGCATGTTCAGGGGGCCATTTTCCTGGTTCAGCCAATGATGGCTGGGCGGGTTCCATTCATGGAGGATCTGGGGTATGATCCAGGTAGCTGGAACTCACACCAAATACAAAATCTTTTGGAGACACTGCACCCTCCATTCCCAGTGAGGTTTCCAGTAGTTGTTTGTGTTTTCTTTCATCCTCTTGCTTTGATTTAGCTTCATAAAGTGTTTTTTTTTCTATGTTGGCCAACTAGTTCTGAAGCAATGATTTTTCCTTCTGTAAAGTTTTTTTCATTTCGGATATGTTCTTCATATCTGTTGCTATATCCACACTGGTGTCTTCATATATCTCCTGAGTGTTGTTATCCTGAATATCCATATCGGTGTCTACAGGACCTCTAAGAGCTCTTGCTAGACTTCCTCCACCATCGTCCTCCAACTCTGGACTGAGTTCTTCCATTGTCCTGCACAGGAGTGAGACCCCTGTTGCAGAGTAGGAGAATTTCCCCTGGTGTCCTGGACAAATTTCCCCCATTCACTAAAAATACTACAAACTGCTTAATCTGGTTCAATTTCCCTTGGTTGCCATCTGTATCCCCCCTGGGTCACCCCTGAAAAAGGAACTTCTAGTCTCAGTAGGCCTACCCGGTCAGCAAAATTCAATAAAATGTTTCTGGGGGAAGGGAGTGAATGCTGAAAGTGAGGGCTGGGTGGGGGAGGATATAAAAAGGAAATTGGTGGTCAAGGCAGAATATGGTGCACTCTGCCATGTCTAAGATGGCCACCACACTCCACTGTGCATGCGCAACTACTAGCTCATGTGAAGTACAGTGCTGCAGCCATCTCAGTCATGGCAGACTGTGCTGTGTTCTACTGTGACCACTGATTTCCTTTTCTTTTAAAGTAGACATATTCCCCACCTGACCCTCCCACTCAGCACTCACCAATCTCTTCCCCCCCCAGAAACATAACAATGACACTGGAGGGTGCCCAATCCCCAAGTGTTGCGATCAAGTTCTGCCATGACTTTTTAACATATCTTTTTTCCCCACCCACCCTCCCGCTCAGCACCCACCACCCCACCACTGCCTGAAACATAACAGGGACACTAGGGTGCCCAATCCCCAGTGTCACATTCAGGAATCCTCCATCATGATTTATTGTTTTTTTACCTGTAAAAAGAAAAACGTCTGTCAATGTCTTTTGTGGATGTTCCTGACCCCTCATCAGACCCTCCCACTCAGCACCTGGGTGTCCAATGCCATAATCCCCTCTGGACTGCAGACACATCTTCACTCTTCAAAGTCGGACTGTGAGCTGAAGAAACAGGTATGCAGTTCAATGTATTTCAATGGGGATTTTAACTTAGTGGCATAACCTGGGCATTTTTGCATATTTTTTGGCCCAAATTTTCAACATGCCTTTTTTGGCACCCCATCTCATGAACAATTGCATTGACATTAGGTAAATCTGTCCGGAATGGTGATTTAATGGTCCCTGCACAAAGACACCTTTTGGGCAGGAGTTGAACATTTTTGCTGTACTTGTTCATGAGGAGGGGTCATAAGGAGGCTATGTTGAAAATTTGGTGTACAAACATTAAAAAACAATGAAGTTATGAGTTTATGTAGAATTTTGTGAATGCAGGATCATAACTTTGGTCATTTTAAATATTTTTACCTCAAATTTACAACATAGCCATATCTTTACAACACCTCATGAATGTGACTGCTGTCATTTTTCAAATCCAGGCCAAAATTTTTTTTTACATCCCCAAGGGTGATTTTGTGCCCCCTTCATGAATTCACCTTTTGGGAAGGAGCTGAAAATTTTCTCTGCCCTTCTTGATGGGTTGGGGTAATAATAAGGCAATGCTGAAAATTTGGTGTAAAAATATTAAAAAACAAAGTTTGAGCCTATGTTGAATTGTGCGAATGCAGGCTCATGACATTGGTAGTCTGCTATGTTTTTACCCCAAATTTACAACATAGCCGTTTCATTACATCACCTCATGAACGTGACAGCTGTAATTTTTCAACTGCTGCACAAAATGTGTTTTTGCATCCTGAAAGTTGATTTCACAGTCCCTACACAAAATTACCTTTTGGCCAGGAGTTGAACATTTTCTCTCCCCTTCTTCATGAGGAAGGGTCATAACAAGGCTATGTTGATAATTTGGTGTAAAAATATTAAAATACAAATTTTCAATATTATGCCACCAAATTCATCAACTGCAGCCCTATCAGCTCTGGCCAGAATTTGTTTGTAAAGATGCCCAGAGCCTCTGGGATTGGGCACTCAAGAAATTAAAGCGTACTTACTTACTTACAAACAGTATTACACATCAGATCATCATACATGTGTGTCATAGTCCTTACCTGTACTCAGTTTTGTTACCAGAATTAAATAGGTTTGATAGTTACTGTAATTTACAATGCATGTTAACAGGGTAGACCACTTGCAACAGTGGTGACACAGTCATGTCATTTTTTGGACAGCACAACCACGAACCAAAGGTAGGCAGTTATGATACCTTGATTATGTAAGTCTTCACAGTGCTAAATTTGTCTCTTTGCACATATTAATATATTACTCATGAGGCTGTATTAATACCTTTAATATTTAAGGAAAATTAGGCTTAGGCTTAATTGTCGGCACTCTCCTGCTGATGTACTAAGTCAGTGGGGACACATTACCATATACTGGATGAAGGAGTGGATGAAGCGGCTCCCATGAGATGACTTCCAGCATCCTTAGTAAACCAAAGTTTGTGAGCACTAATTAAAACTTAAATATTGTTGGCCCACCAGTGCAGCGGCAGTGCTACCACATGCAATACTGATGGCCTGGGTTCAGAAGTGAACCCCGGGTGCTGGAAGGATGGCCAGTGGGTGGAGGATTGAGCTTCTGTGGAACTGCTCTTCTCCTCCTTGGGGAGGAGGGTGGCCAGAGTACAGTCCTTGCTAGGCCCTTCATGAAATCTGGGGGAAAGCAACCTGTGGCAGGACATCAGGAGACATGGCAGATATCAGTGCATATCAAGTGGAAGCACACCACATGTGCCCTGGTGTCATTTCATGCCACACCTCCCAGGACACCAGGAAAATGGAAAGTCAGTGCCAGGAAGGTGATGAGCACTTGCAGGCCCTGCACCAGACTAGCTGGTCATGCTGGCCCAAGCTGTATCCAGCACATAGCAGGTCATAGAACCCTGCCAACCATGCGGGGGCAAGCCCTGGGGGAAAACTGCTATAGGTAAGTTCCAGTAGACATAATGGTGACAGGGCTGGGGTGTTTGTCCTAAGGGGGATGACCAGGAGGAGACAAACAGAATAAAGAAAAAATAAATAAAACTAAAACATCATTACCTAAGGGAAATTATAAACATTATTTGCTGATACAGAACCATTAATTGGCAGCATAGGCAGTGGCAGGAGAGCACCAGTAGGTAATCAATTTTCCTTTAAGTACCATTAATTGAAATTTGGGATTTTATTGTACACCTGTGCATGACATGCACTTCTGAAAAAAGAATGTATCACACAGAGATTAAATGAGCTCTCTGATCAATTGTGAGCACACACTATCTGTAATAGCAATTACAGATACAGAGTATGTACGTTTGGAAAACAATGCAATGCATTATGATTAGGTATGGAGCGAAATAAAATTTTGCCAGCGAAATTGGGTGAAATCGGCAATTTCACTGTGAAAAATGTTTCATGAAATTGCGGTGAAATTTCACAATTTCACCCACAATTTCACATGCCAGCCACCGCAAATGCTGGTGTCTATTGGTCCTCCCCCAGCCAATCACCAGCCATAATTGAATTAAGCACCCCCCAGTTACCCTGGCCCCCTCATTTCCTTTAATCTTAAAAAAAAAATTCAACCCCCACTCCCTGGTGTCTAGTGATCCCCCATCACCTACCATAATTGAATTAAATAAGCACCCTCCCCAAAGTTACATTGGCCCCCTCATTTCTTTTTTGATAAAAATAAAATTCAAACCCCACTCCCTGGTGTCTAGTGGATCCACCACCCTGTCATCATAAGCTAGCAGCACCCACCCCACTCTCCCCCAGTAACCCAATTGGGCCACTGGCACAGCCATCTACTCACCTCCATGGCTGCATCCGGACTGAGCATGACTGAATGCTTGAATGAATGAGTGTGTGCTTGTAAGTATGCACTCATTCATTCAAGAGCTCAATCACACTCAGTCGAGCTGCCAGCCATGGAGGTGAGTGGAAGGCTGTGCCTGTGGCCCAACTGGGGTACTGGGGGGGAGCGGGGTGTGTGCTGCTGGCTTATGATGATTTTGGTAAGCTTATTATGCATTTGTCACCTGAACTGTCAACTGAATTCATGTCACCGGATTTGTTACCCAGGGTTATGACTTGCCCATGCTAAGCACATACCATGTCATGTCTTATTGCTTAAATATATGGTCATGATCCTAGGCACTGCTAAAGTTCACTGCACTTTGATTAATTGTGGCATATGCAAATTCTCTTTATTTATACTATTACTGTAACACATTGCTCATCTGTCTGTTCACATGTTGTTTTACTACTGCCTACTGCCTACTGCCTACTGCGGTTTTGCTCCTTCTTCCTCTTCCCTGGGTCACACCTTGGAATGAGTCTTGGCTCACTGTGCCTTTCCTTGTTACCAAATTTTAAATAAATCAATAACTAAAATATACCATTGGTGTAATAAGGTAGCATATCAAGTCCACAGCAGACAATACCGTGCAGTTAGAAACAGCATGACAACACCATGCAAGTCAACACTGCATCAGAGAATACAGCATGAAAACAAAATAAAAGTAAGTTGAAACATTCCACTGGAGCTGTGATCCATGGCAGCATAGTGTTGTAATAGTAAATCTACTCTTAACCACTTTATAATGTCCGTATGCACCTGGCATGGAGTTGACTTTCGCAGTGTTGTCCATGCTCTTCCAACAGGATGGTATTTACTGTGATGAACTGATGTGGAGCTGTGTAATAATTATCAGTGATAACCCTCATCAGTTGAACACCTAGTATGACTCCCATGGATAACTCCATCAAGGAACACGTACCATATTTTGCTGAATGGCCAGAATATCTGTGCATTCATCACCACTGCAAACCAAACTCCATTCATCAGCATGTAAGCAAGCAACCAATCATTCCTGACATTGTTTCCACAGTTTGATGATGACAGGAAGTAGGATCTGTGCTTGATGTCTGAAGAAAGTGCACACAGTGTAGCAACAAATACCCATTGTCCCGGGCTCACCCTTTTCTCAAAAAAGACAGACCACCAGGGTGTTGTTGTGCTCAGATCAGCAATCAATTTATTATAAACCATATTTTCTTTTGTTACATTCCCATAATCATCTTAGGCTATTGTCTTATTACACCTCTTTTATTCTATTGCATTACATATCAATATCAGTTCACCACTCTTCTTCTTCCGCTTCTTCTCACCTCCCCAGGTGAAAACCTGGGAGCCTTCTTCTTCTCTATTCTTATAGGTAACAGTGATAACTGAGACTGCTTTCTTCTCTTTCTGTTGCTCTACTTCTCCTCCTTTTCTTTTTCATTCCCCCCCTCCCCTTCCCCCTCTCCTTTTTCCTGCCATCCACCTTTGGCAGACCCTCTTGGCCCCTTACCCAAGAGACACTTTTCCTTACTTCCTTGTTCCTTTTGGGTGGGTGGGTGGTAACAAATTTTAACTAGCAAAAGAGGCAGATTACCTTTGTGGTGCCTGTTATGTACCCTGTAAATTTGTCCCTCCCTCCCTTAGTTCTCCTATGGATCACCTGTTCCTCTTCATGCCCCTCCCCTTCCTGCCTTATTGCTCCACACCCTCATTCCCCTCCTCCTCCTTCTGAGCACTACCACTTTGTCCTTAGGAAAGGGGTCCACCAGGACAACTTGGTCTGCCCCTTAAAAGGGCAAACTCCATTATATCAAACACTCTTGTAATCCTAGACACCACTGCACCATAAAACAGAACGGACAAAGATAACAATAGATTGCCAGCTGGTATTTGACCACAGTGTGGCTGGCTATTCCACACAGAAGGTAAATGGAGGTGAGAAGAGAACAAATATACTACACAAGTAGAAAACCTAAAAAGTAGAAATATGTTTGAACACAGAGAGCCTCACGTGGAGAAGGTCAAACTGATATGAATGGAGAATTACCAGACTGCCTAAAAACGCTGTTGATGCTAACTCTAGAAAATCTTTGAAAACACAATATTTAGTCATAATTCAGCTTGCATTATTGCAGATGCATATCAAGATTCAATACACCAAATCAACAAGAAATGAGACCAGAAAAGTTACAGATTCAGCAAGAACAGTTGTGGATTCCTCAATTACCTGACAGTCCACTCAGATGCAGCCCTCGGTTCATCAGATTAAATGAACCAGAAAGGGTATAAGAGGGAGAGGTAGACCATTCAGAAACAGGTTGGTGAAGCAATTGCAATCAACCCAGGTACTGGGACCATTACTGTCAGTGCAACAGAAACTGAGGACTCAGGAATAAACAGAGGGTCTGCAGTGATTGATTCTGGAGGTCTGACTACAGCCACACATAAGGGTAAGTGGAACTGAGTGGACTGACTCAGTGGAGCACTTGAAGTCACTTGGAATTTTGACGTCAGAGCCAGAAACAGTGCTGTATGTGGAGTGTGGACTATGAAATGTGGAGAGTGGAGTGCAGAAGTACCAGAAGCACCAGGGCCCTGTAGTGTTTGAACAAGGTGGATGCAAAGACCCTGAGCATGCTGAGTGGTGACTGGAATGGAGCTCAATCTTTAAACTTGCTCAGTTGGTCAATTGGCTGATAAGGGATTGACTTTGCATGCCTTGCCTAGCTTATAAATCCTGCTTTTAAGCAGTGAGTATTAAGTACTGAGTACCATTGTGGGCAGTGAATTGAAAACTGTTGGGTTGCATTGGAGGGGGTAATTTGGCTCCCAGGCAGTGGTTTGAGAAAGTGGTTTTGAAAGCTGTTGTGAGTCTATTGTAACAAACACACAGGGACGATTTATGAGACTTATACAATTATTTGTGTGATTTACCATTTTCTGTGCTGGTCTATTTTCATAAAATAGTGTTGTGCCTGGCTCAGTGCTCAATGTTGTAAACTGAAGGTGAATTATTTTAGCTTGTTCTTTCTGTGCACAAGTTTTGTTGGGATGTTTAAAGATCTACTAATAGAGTTTTATATCCTTTATTTTTTATGATATGTTGGGGCATAACTTGGTGAACTATTTTTAATGACCAATTTCTAGTTTTTAAGTTACAACTAGTGATACCAGGTGCACAAGTAAATAAAAAGGCTCCTGGTGTCAAAATATAACAAATATAACTTTTTTATTTTTATTTAGCTTTTGTTAACCAGGTAAGCACAGTAGCCCAAACAAGCTATTTTCAAGTACAACACGGGAGGTTACAAAGATAAACAAACCTAATAAAAATATCGAACAAATACCAAAATAATTATTCTTTTAATATTGGTATATAATACTGTCTCTTAGTAAGAAGTTATATATTTGTTTAAAATTCTCTTAAGGAAATTTGTGATTGGGGGCATGCAGTGTTAGTAACGTTAATCAATACAAAAAGCAGCTCCGTTCTGGAGCTGTGCAAGCTTCAAAAACATTTTCAAGCCAAGAAAAAACAGCACCAGCATCCGTAAATGATAAAAAAAGCTTATTTATTGCATAACTGCCTGTGACAACCAGGAAGTGAAATTAGTAAAACTCACAAGCCCCGACCGGTTTTGTGCATGCACGCTTCCTCAGGGAGTGTTAGTAACATACCCACTGGGAATCTTTATAATTGCTGTAACTACAGTTTTTAATCTCCCCAATCTAGCGCAAAGGATAATTTGCTGACTTCAGGTTCTAGCTTTTCTTTTTGTCACTGTGGTGGCTGACCAATACTTTTTTAAATTGTGTACTGAGTCTAGCAGTCCCCATCTGAAAAAAGGGTGACTTATTTTTTCTTTTACTTGTTTTTCTGTATTATATAATGGTCACTGGGGCAGCTGTGCAGTATTTGTGCATTATTTATGAGTGATTTCTTTAATATATTTATATAATGGCATCTAAGAGTAATCCCCCCAAGCTGCAGGCCAATGTATTAAAAACCAAAAAAAGAAATTAAGGCTGGCTAAGAGGGCCTGGGGGAAAGTAAATTAATTACAACTTATTTCATTCTTTCTGGGCAGGATCAAATTAAAGATCAATTATTCAATGGTTTTAGGAAGGAAACATAGCTTAAGTCATAGACTGTTAGTGACACTTCCGAGGTAAACCCAGTGTTACGACAGATGCAAGCATTAGAGGGATCAGATACAAAGGAGAGGAAAATAAAAAAAGTAGATTCCAGTTATTGGGTAAACCAAAGAAACAGTTTCTGTTTGACTCCTTACAAGTGCAAAATAAGGCAGGGGAAGATATAAGGGAATCAGCTGGTATGACTCAAAAGTTTGAAGGTAAGGAAAGAGAACAAGCAGATATAGCGTTAGCGGAGGGAAATTCATCCTCCAGTGCTAAACAAGTAACTATAGGGACAGAAGGAGAAGAAGCTACTAGAAACAAACAGATTAGAGACAGCAGGGTAAATAAATCCTTCCATAATAATTTTGAAAATGTTATATCCCCCTACATTTGGACCCACCCACTATGGCTCCACGTGATTTACCTCACCTTTGGAACTCATCTGATAATTCACATAAGTCTAAAAATGACAGTAAAACAGGAATGGGAACAAGGAACATTGCTAATAGTGAAAAATCACAGTTACCAACAGCAGTCAACCAATCAGTATGTTTATATGTTCAACTTTCAAAGTCATTATAATGTTAAAATAACATGATTCTAAAAAACATATAATATGTGTAAAAATATTGCCTGCTATCTAACCTATACACTCAGAGTCCTAACTATCATTTTATTTCACGGAAGTGTTTTCAGAGAAAAATTACTATATATATTTTCATTGTGCCTGAAGTTAAGAAAGGAAGGATCCAAGGGAATTACTTTAGCTAATTCTGCACTATGTGAATTTGAACTGGGCTCCAGTAGCAGTATTGCCACCTGTAATTAAGATTCCGAATTGGAAAGGAGGTCCATAAATGGGCCATAAAAAAGTTATCTCTTTGGTTCTTTGGTAATATAATAGTCTGGACTAGTCTTTATTGTTTGTCTATAATATATAATATATAATACATCTTTATGCAACATAAATAAATATAATACAAGCATGATTACTGCCAAGAACAATGAATTGAGCATATAAAATAAAAGAACTAGAAACAGTTATTAATATTAGCACCTAGTATTATACATTTTAGGAACTGTATAAAATAATCATGACAATAGACAAAATAAATTGTAGCAGTATAAAAAGCATACATTTAATGAGATCCGATCTCCTGGGTGCAAGGAAATTAATTAGCAATATTTTTTTCTAGCTTTGTTAACTGCAAAAAAAAAAAATGTTAACCTCTTACTGGCCCAATCATCTTTTGAGTGCAAAAGTATTGCTGTAATTACAGGCTTATCCAGCTCTTTCCAGGTCTTAAGGACCTAACAAAGGTGCCCTGGTCTTATTATACCAAGAGCAATTACACATCATGTGAATAAGATGCTCTTTGCTAGCCAAACAACAAAAACAATTTGTTCAGTGGGAGCTGGTTTGCTAAATCTAGTCATAAGTACATTAGTGTCAGGAATCTCAAATTTATATTTGACAATGATTTTCCTTAATTTAGCATAATTAAGGACATCTAGATAATATTTATATTCAAATTTAGCATTATTAGTTGTTAACCATGAAGAAATTCTAGACTCTGAGATGCTTTCCAAGTCAGAATGAACCCAGTAGTTTCTAATTTTAAATTTAATATATCTTTATTGTACTTCACACTGAGGGTTACATTTTGTTTTCATGGTACCCATTCAAGACTAGCAAATTATATGTATATTTATTTTGTGCATAATATCTTTATGCCAACTAGATTCCCTGCATACTACTTGATGCCAACTCTTTTTTTCCTTGAGTTATATTTATGGTATCCTGTTCCCTGTTAGCTGGAGCCAGTAGTTAACCTTCCTAGTATCCTTAGCTGAGTTTATATTGTCTAGGAAAAACTCAGAACTAATGTAAACTGCAGGGCAAGAATGGCCTATTCCCATTACCATCCTCAGGAGTTTATACACTGGTACAACTAGCTTATCTCTATTTTTAAGATCCCAAATAGTGGCTCCATACAACAGTTGTGAGAAGTACTTGACTTTAATTACATCCACTAAGGGTCTCATAGTATGCCCATCATAAATGTAGATACATTTCCTGAGACAAAGAACCATTTTTTTTAATGCCACCCCGTGGTTTTAAAGATGTGATTTGTCCAGGAGCCATTTGACACAAATGTCAAACCCAAGTATACATAACTAGTAGTGGGTTCTAGCCTATGACTTCCAATTAACAAATGACATTTTAGTTAATTGGGGCCAAACATTATGTCTTGTGTTTCAGTATAGTTTATCTTAAGTTTTAATTCCTTTACCTTTACCTTTACCTTCAGCATACTAGTTTCTTCAGTAAACTTTTTTTTGACATGGCGGTAACACTATTTTAAGTGTCCCTTAACTACAGTGTAATTACTGTATAACTACGCTGTAACTTCACTGTAACTACTGTGTAGATACATGTAACTACTATGTAGTTGTTAACTAGTTTCACATGTGGGTATGGTGTAGTTATGCAACTTGCATACATTTGCAACTACTACAGTCTCTCTTTCGGCATTCATCATTTCATTCTGACAAGTATAACTGCACATGTAACAGATGCTGCAAAGTGTAACAGAAACTCTTCTGTGTAGCTACCACTCTATCTATTCTGGCATTGTATTATTTGTTCATATAAGGGCAACTACACATGTAATAGCTATGGCAAATTGTAACAGCAAATCTGTTGTGTAACCACTATGTTACTACTTTTAGCATTATTAAATCTGTTCTTACAAGTGTAACTACATATAAATACTGGTTGTGTGCACTGTTTCAATGGTCTGTTTCTATTTGACATTTATTTAAAATGTAATCACACAGAAAAATGTTAGCGTGTAATCAGAATGGTAACTAAAATATGAATACAATGCAACTTCAGTTGGCTACAGTTAAATGCACTGACTGGCAACTCTTTAGATGATGTTCCATGTCTGTATTCCAGTTTTTCATGAACTTGCAGGTTAGTAAACATGCATTCTAATATTGTGAATTGATATGTAACTATATACAAAAATATTTAATTTGCATAATTACTAATTGGCTCAATAAAAATGCTGTGGCTAAGAAATAATACTGCTGTTTTCACAGTTAATGACTAGGCAACATGTAATTGCAGTTTAACACACTTACATTTACCATATGTCAGTACTGTAGCTGTGATGTATGTTCTCATTCAGAAATCAGACCCTCATGAATTTACAGCTTACTAAACATGCAATCTAATATTAGATCCTATTCACATAGGCAGCAGGGAATGTGCCAAATGTGCATTCCCAGGCCTGGTTATCAATAGCAGCCATCCAATCAAGTGGACTGACCAGGAGCAGACTGGATCCTGCACTCTGTGTGGATAGGGGAATTGTGGGTTATGAGTGGTCTTCCCATTAATGCTATTTTCCAATAAGGTGACCTACTTGTCTGCCTATGTTTACTGCCTTGTCCCCAGCCTTCATGGTATAGTCAGAGGGCAGGGATAGCTTGATGTGAAGAATAATGCTATGGCAGCCACACTGTTCAGTCAGTGTGAAGGGCATGTAATGGCTAAGGAAAGTTCCCTGCCTGTGTATCTGGCATCACCCACCACCACTCCTCACAGCAGATTGGTGATAAAGCATGGTATGTAGTCATACCTCACCCCCAGCCACCTGCCTGGGCAGTAGCAGACCAGGAGTGTGGGTGCAGAAGAGGTGTCGGTCAATGCCACAGAAGCAGCAAATTTCTTAGTAATTACAGCAGTGTTACAAGCCAATAAGTAATTATGCAAATTACTTGTATAATTAAACAATGTAGTTGTATAACAATTAATTTTAGATTGCATGTTTATTAAGCAGTAAGTGCATGAGGGAATCATTTCTGAATGGAAATATACATCATAACTACTGCATTGACATTCAGTGTAAGTGTCTAGTAGTTAAACCCTTCTTCTTATGCTTTATTTTAAGTGTCAGTTTCTGTGTACTTAGTTTGCAAATACATGTTAGTTAGAAATTAACGGTGGAAACACTGCCACATCCTTCTTACACTATATTTTAAGTGTCAGTTTCTGCATACTTACTTTACAAATATATGTTAGTCATTATCTGTGAAAAGAATGCTACAGAAGCAGCACATTCCTTAGTAACTACAGCACTGTTACACCTTTCTTCTTACTCTTTAAGTGTCAGTTGCTGCATACTTTTTAATTTTTTATTTTTTATTTTAAAACATTTGTTTGCTGGGTAAGTACAATGAGCCAAAGGCCCGTCTTCATGTACGACCCGGAGACCATACATATACAGTCAAGATGTTTACAATTAACAAACTCACATCACAATACAATACAAACATCAAACATACATTCCAAATAAAATAAATATATATAAAATAATTACTGAAAACAACAATGCAATTTAGCAAGAAAATAATTTCTTAACCTAATTTTAAAAGTCTGATGACAAACATTTTCATATAAAACAATAGGAAGCTCATTCCAATTTTTAGCAGCAGAGTAAGTAAATGAACCATCCCCCATTTTTGTCTTAGTTTTTGGAACGTTTAGCTTAATTTGTTGATCAGAGCGAAGTTCCTGTGAGTTTATTTTAATGTGTAAAAGTGAATATAATGGAGAATCTGTACCTTGACGAAGAACTGTATCAGTTAATAAACATAAACTGTACAGACAACCCATCCCGGGAGGAAGCCAGGAAGATAGTCTATACAGTTCACAATGATGAGTAGAATAGAACAACTTAAAAGTAAATCTACAAATACCATGAAACACATTAGTAAGGAGAGATAACTCTCTATTAGACAGATTAGTAAAAAGAAATGCATTATAATTCAACTGTGGTAATAAGACACCCTCTGCTATTGCACGTCTTGCTGATAAAGTCAACAGGAATTGAAACATGAATAATACACCAAGTCTCTGATTGATCTGATGAGAAATAAATTTTACATGATCAGAAAATTTTAGGTGTTGATCCAAAAAAACTCCAAGATATTTAAATTGTTTTACCTGCTCCAACCCATTACCCAACAAATCAGAAATGGACAAATTCTGAGATTTATTTAATCTAATCCTAGATCCAAACAACATACATTTTGATTTAGAATAATTTAATGCCAAACAATTCCCTTTTAACCACCCACATAGGATAGCAAAGTCCTTATTTAAGGAATTATTTATAAGTTCAACAGAAATTGAACTTCTATACAAAATAATATCATCTGCATAAATCAGACAATGTGAATCCTTCAATAAAGATGGAACAACATCTACAAATACTGTAAACAACAAAGGGCCCAAAACGGACCCCTGAGGCACCCCCTGTGACAAAAGTTTACTAGTTGAAAAAACTCCATTTAGTCCTACTTTAAGTGGACGATCAGACAAATAACTATGAAACCAATCAATAGCAATCTCAGTCATACCATATCTTTGGAGCGTCCTAATCAGCAAAGGATGACTTACAAGATCAAATGCCTTGGACAGGTCCACGAACAGAGCACCAATGAGCAGACCCTCATCCATAGCTACACTGGTGTGGTTCGTGAACCTGGCCAAGGCCGTCCCCGTCCCATGATACTTACGAAACCCATGCTGATCAGGAGTCCTAAGACCATTTTCTTGTAAGTAGGCAGTAAACAGCTCATTCACAAGTCTTTCAAAAATTTTTCCCAAAGATGACAGAAGAGAAATAGGACAATAATTATCCATATCCATTCTATCACCAGATTTATAGATGGGTTTGATCACTGTCTGCTTCCATACATCAGGGAAACATCCAGTAAGCAAAGACAAATTATAAATAGAAGTAAGTGGATGAGTAATATATTCAGAAATCAATTTTAAGAACTGGGTATCAAGTTCACATGCACTAGAACAAATTGGCATGTGTTCCAAAAGGTAATAAACCTGATATGGCTCTATAGGTAAAAAGAAAAAGAACCAAATTCAGAAACAACATGAGATTGTCTATCTATACACAGGTCCTGAGTAAAGGCCTGCGTATACCTAGACAAATCAAATAATTTGTCCAAAAAAGAATCACAAATAACCTGCACATCAGAAATCACCTGACCATCCTTGCTAAAAACCCCAATAGATTATTTTCTTGATGGATTAATTAAAGAATTTATGGAAGACCAAAACCTTTTCGGATTATTTAAACTAGAAGTTTGCAACTTTTGAAAATAACTAGATTTACTTTGCCTAATTTTTATTTTACATTCATTTCTAAGCTTCCCATAGCTATTAAAATCTATAATAGACTTAGTTACCTTGTACAATTTCCAAGCAGCATCTCTCAATTTAATTAAATGTAACAGAGGGGCAGTAATCCATTTATTAAGGGAGCCTCTAACTCTCCTAACCACTCTAGAAAAATATTTATTTTGTAACCCCACAAGAGTGGAAGTAAAATAATCAACAGCAATATTTACATCTGGTATTGTATCCAGATAAGTCCAATCAATATTCTGCAAATCAATAAGAAGATCACCACTGACCTCATTAACAAACTTACGATAGGAGATAAACCTAGGGGGCAATTTAGGTCTTTTAGATCTCCATATGCAATAAGTGGCCAAATGGTCACGTATTACATCAGGTAAAACACCAACACCAGAAATGTTTACCTGCTTATTAACAAGAACCCAATCCAAAATTGTATGATTCTGACTATTCATATTCATATGAGTAAATGAGCCAATAAGCTGAGACAATCCAACATTAGTCAATAATGTCTCAATAGAAGGATCACTTATAGGATCCCAATGAACATTAAAATCCCCAGTAATCAAAAGATCACTACCTGACTGTATAGTTGCTACAAACTCTAAAATATCATTCAACCCTCTCTTAGCAGCTTTTGGAGGATTATAAACTGTACAAAGTCGCAACTTTTGACAACCACCCAACTTCAATTCCAATAACAACCACTCAAAATCAAATTTATGTTTATATTCAGGAAACATTTCTACGAGATGTAATTTAGATTTATAATATACCATTATACCTCCTCCTTTCTTTTTTCCAGTCCTATCTTTCTGTATTACATTATAACCTTCAAAAGCAACAAGATTATTTAATACTGAAGGTTTCAACCAGGTTTCAGTTACACAAAATATATCTGGGTCATAAGTAGTGAGCCAGGCCTCAATTTCAGCTTGTTTAGACATAAAGCTTCTAACATTCAAATGAGTTATTCTCAAACCTTTGGCTTGCCAATAGTTATCATAATTTCCTTCGTTTGTAATTAAAGGCCCAGGGTTTGTTTCCACATCACCAGATAAAAGAAGAATACACCACATAGTACCAAGCAACAAGGAAACAAACAAAGTTTTCTCACTAGATGTTGAACAAAACAAACCCATTTCATACACATTTCTCCTACTAAGAGTACCCAAATTCCTTACAGTTAAAGAATGACTGGAAATAGAAACACTTAATAAGTTTGAAAATGTATAGTCAGTAGATGAATAATCATAGACATTTACCAATACAGGGTCAGTACAATATAAAAAACCATGGTCTAACAAAAAATAACCCCATACCACAGCACATCAACAGCACATCAACAATATCCGAAAGCCCCACATATTAACTGACTAGTAATCAGTAAATAACCTAATATTATACTTGCAAGTATTCTAAGTTAACACAGTACAAGATATCTAAGTTACAGTCTCCCCACAGTCTCCCTCCGTTGATTTCCGAAAGTGACTCCACCACTCCTGTGTACTTCCACTCACGCATACAGCCGCTCCGCGGACAGCCGCTAAGATGGTACAAATATATAGGGAAGTCAATTAGCAGTCACCACCCCTAATTGGCTGTCTAGCCACACTCGCCCGCCCAGTAGCCTCCTCGCTTAGCGAGACACCGGCAATAGATAGTTACAGCACCAGACAGCTCCGCAGACTTAGGGCACAGTTCGTTTGAGTGTAGAAAAATCACAGCGTCTCCAAAATCAGCTGCAGGCAGGTTTAACAGGGGACAGAGATGCAGCATGAACTTGATGTGCAAACAAAGCAGTCTGAGATGGAATCAAACACACGGGGCTTTTAAAGTGCAGTCTCCGCCCCTAATTGGCTGTCTAGCCACATTCGCCTGCCCGGTAGCCCCCTCACTTACTGAGACACCAGCAATAGATAGTTACAGCACCAGACAGCTCCGCAGACTCAGGGCACAGTTCGTTTGAGTGTAGAAAAATCATGTCTCCAAAATCAGCTGCAGGCAGGTTTAACAGGGGACAGAGATGCAACGTGAACTTGATGTGCAAACAAAGCAGTCTTACTGTGTAAGTACATGTTAGTTAGGCATTAACTGTGGAAACAGTTCCACAAAAGCAGCATGTTCCTTAGTAACTACAACACTGTTAAAAGCTAATAAGTAATTATGTAAATTAATATTTGTTTTATTGTATAGCAATTTACAATATTAGATTGCATGTCTATTTTTAGTTCTTTTGTTTTTGATTCCACAGTATACAAGTGGTGGCTCTGTGATTCGAACCCAGTTCTCCAGGTTTACAGGTCAGTGCTTTTAACCACTACTCTATATTGCAGTAAATTCATTAGGGAATGTTTTTTGAAGGATAATTTTAAGTGTCACTAGCTACACTGTAACTACTGTATAACTACACTGTAACTGCACTACTATGTAGTTGGTAGCTAGTTTCACAATGCGTGTTGTGTACTTATATAACTTTAAATGTGCTGCTTTTGTGAGATTGACCCATACCTGTTCTGCACCCACACTCCTGTTCTGCTGCTGCCCAGGTGGGTGGGTGGGTGGCTGGGGGTGGGGCATGGCTGCCATCTGATGAGAGTTCTAATTCTTCTGTACCTAAGACTAAGCTGTCCTATTGTACAATGTTGAACAGTCATAAGACTGACTGATTGTACATCAGGGCCCAGATATTCAGAGCAGTTATGCATGGCACAATTGAGTTGTGCTAGCGCAACTATGGACTTGTGCTGCAGAGCAATATTCAGCCACCATGGTTCTGCAGTGCAAGTCACAATGTGCCATAGCACAAAAGTAATGTATGTAGTGCAAGTGTAAGGGGGGTGTGCCCATGAATATGCACAATGGCATATTCGACCCAAAATCATGATGCAAGTCCGGAGCCAATCACAAGATGTGCCAGTCAGACTTGAGCCTGTAAAAACAGGCTCAAATACACACACAGCAGATGTGCAACCATGAGCAAGCAGGAAAGCAAGATGGATGAGGCACCATTTATTATGCAACAAGTAATGAGGGGTGTGAGGAGGATGGAGGAACAGCAACGTGGCTTGTGAAGGGCCCATCGGTGGTATGCCCAACACAGGTGGTACCATGCCTGCATCACATTTGAAGAGTTTAGTGATGTGGAGATTGTTGTCTGATACCACCTGAACAGGGCAATTCTGAGGCAGCTCTGGGAGCTGTGCAGTGAGGAGATGCAAGCACCCACCAGACAGAGTTATGCCATGTCTGTGGAGGCCAAAGTGACAACAGTGATGTGCCTGCTTGCCACAGGCACCTTCCAGAGACCAATGAGTGACACCACTGGTATCACCCAGTCGACCACATCCTCACACCATTCCTCAACGCTCTGCTGCCACATGCTTCAGAGTTCATATTATTCCCAAGCACACAGGCAGAGCATATAGCAAACATGCAAGACTTCCACAGGGTTGCAAGCATGCCAGGCATGATAGGGGCCATTGACTGTACCCACGTGGGCATATGCACACCACCTAGCACTGAGGGGCCTGTGTACATCAACAGGAAGGTCTACCCCCCAATCAACTGCCAGGCAGTGTGCAATGCCATAGGGTGCATCATCAATGTCTGTACAACACACCCTGAGAGTGCACATGACACCTACTTCTGGCACAGCTCCATACTGTGCCAGAGATTCGAGCATGGGGATATCCCAATGGGGCACCAGTTGGGTGAGTAGGGCATGGGGCAGGGGGTGGGTGCAGCTTAGATGTGGGAGGAAAGTGGAGACACAGAGTGGGTGGGGCAGAGGGGTCAGTGGGCAGCAGAGGCAAGGGGTGACAACACCACAGCACAGTGCTAACCATGCTCTCCTCTATATAGGTGACTCTGCATACCCACTGAAGCCCTAGCTGCTCACCCCCTACTGATGACCATCATCCTCTGTGGAGGAGAGATACAATGAGGCACACATCGCCATGAGCAATGTCATCGAGTATGTGTTTGGCATGCTGAAGGTGCAGTTCCATTGCCTAGACAGGTCAGGTGGTGCCCTACAATACAGCCCATCAAAAGCCTATGGCCTTTTCTGGCCTGCTGCATGCTGCACAACATGGCCATTGACCATGGGATAGCTGTCCAGGTGGATGGGGGTGACAGCAGCAGGGACAACAGTGAGAACAGGCTGGACGGTGGTGGACAGCCACCCATGGGGAGGTAGGACCCTGGGCTGGCAGCACAGGCCAGGAGGCACAGGGCCACCATCACAGAGGAGCATTTTGGAGAACAGAGGTAAGTGCACTGACATGCATGCAGGGGCCACACAGACCACCACCCCACCCACAGGTCTGGACAGGCATAGCGGGATGCATGCAGGGTCTGAGGCACACACAGCAAGCACAGTGGAGGCAGTGCCACCCAGACACACACACAGCACAGGCAAGGACACACATACATGGGCTGCAGGACCTGGCATGGATCAGATGCATGACACCAGTGCACAGGCACATCCAGTGTGGAGCTTCCTTCATCACACCCATGCCACAAGGCCCAGCAGCCCAGCCAGCACAGACAGGGGGCATGTGCCTCACCACACATGCACACCACCACAATCATGGGGCACCACCACCACCCAAGTGTGTACTGGCAGCACCAATGGACAGCAGAGAAGGGCAACATGCACATCAGGGTGACCACACAGTCCCATGGCCACCACAGCTTCATGGGTGGCCACACAGAGGCTGGTCATCAGCCATAGGCTGTGCATTGGCTAGCGGAGGGGTGTCTGACACACCTGCAGGGGTGAATGCCTGAGAACATGATCAGGTTCACGTTGGAGTGTACAGGCAGCCAAACAGGCTGGCACTGGGGTGTCCTGATGCTTGACCAGCTGATGCACCTCCACCCGCAGTGCAGGCATCTCCATGGCAAGCAGCACCTGGTTCTGTACGGATGCCCACAGCAACTGGGTGTGCTCCACTAGCCGCTCGGAATCCTGCACATCCTGGGCTGGATGCTGGCCTGCTGGGGGTGATGCAACACACTGTTCAGCACCCTGGTCAGGTGGACACTGCACAGGGGACTGCACTGGGGGTATGGTCACAATGGGCGCACCAGTGATGGACCCCATGGTGTGCTGCTCAATGGTGTCTGCATCCTGCTGACACTGCCTGACCATCTGCTGGACAGTGCCTGGTGCTGCCATGCCTGACACAGCACCACTACCCTTGCCAGGCACAGCAGTGGCACCACACACCACTGTGCTGGCGGGGACAGGTGGTGGCTGCACAGCCGCAGGTGCAGCACTGGGCCCTGATGATGCCTGTGACAGTCCCTGGACCGACTCAGGCACCACATGCCTGGCACTGTCCAGGATCAGAGTTATGCTATCATCAGAGTTAGACGTTGCCCCCAACTGGGTGCCTGCACAGAGCACAGGCAGACTATCACCCAGCAGGAGCTCTGCCAGCACTTCATCTGACTTCAGCCCCAGGACATTCACCAGTCCCACATTGCTGCATCACAGCTGGTCCCTGAAAAAGGTGCCTGTAGATGTAGATAGCACAGCCTCCTCCTCCAGGACCATGGCTGCAGCAGCCACCTCCTGGACTGCTCCATGGAGATGTGATGGCACTGCAAAGAAGGAACACAGTGCTAGTGGTGCCGTAGCCACCATGCATGTGCCCCCCCCGGTATGCATACCACCATCATTGCCATCCAATGATGCACCAAGCATGACAGCAGGTAACCCACACATGTGGCATGAAGCACGGTGGCAGGCACACCTGCATGTGACATCCCACATCCACCATCCAAGCCAGTAGTGTGCATACTCACCATGCTGTGCGGGGCTTCCAGAAATCTGAAATCTGCCCCCAGGAAAAGACTCAATGGCAGTGTGGCAGGTGGTGGCCCCCATCAGCTCCTCAGGGGCTGACAGCATGGGTGTGGTGGATGGTCCTCCACCAGTCTTGCTGTGGGATGAACTTATGGTTGCCACCTTTTCTTTAATGTGGTGCTTGTCTCTGCCCACCTTCTTCCTGCACTCCTGGGTGCTCCACTGCTGCCTGCCATGGGTGTTTATGAATCTGGCCACCACATCCCACCCTGCTGACCTCTTCTGCAGGGTACCCATGGCATAACTCAGCAGGCCCTCCCTGTCAAGATGTGCCTCAAACAGGGCCTGCTGCTCATCCTTTGTGAAATTGGGCCTGCCCCCACGCTCCTCCTCACCTTCTGGCTCAGACATTCTGCTACTTGTGGACAGTGACAGCACAGGGGGTCAGTGCCAGCATGGCACAGTACAGTGCTGTGTTGCAGTGTTGTTGTAGGCCTCTCAATCCCAACATTAGCATCCTCTTATCTATCAGGCTGCAAAACCGGTCCATGCTCTGGGCTATACCATGGCACTTATAATACGCATCATATGCAAATGAGCCTGTGCACAATGGTAATGATATGCTATGCCCCCAATGCACTGTGCATTGGCTAATGAGACCATTTGCATATGGCGGATGAATATCGCGATCTTGCTCCATGCTCAATCGAGTTGTGCTGCATCATCCATGTGATGCAGATACCGTGCATGCATGGTGCATGGGCCTGCAGTGTGCATGTGCGCACAATGTTGCACAGACCTATCGCATGACCATCTGCATTGTGCAA
Organism: Neoceratodus forsteri; assembly: GCA_016271365.2. Lineage (NCBI taxonomy): Eukaryota > Metazoa > Chordata > Ceratodontiformes > Ceratodontidae > Neoceratodus > Neoceratodus forsteri. Next base: position 835,414,467 of record CM057451.1, read on the forward strand.
TGTGCACACAGTGCACATGTGGTTCCAGGCGCCTATCACTCATGTGCTCACATCATGGCGCACACGCCTATTATGCATATGCCCATGCTGCACTATGCCACATGCCGCACATGCCAGGTAAGAGCATGCTGCTGTGCGGGGTCATGCCCTGTGCCCTTAGGGTCACATACATGACCCCAGGCACCCACCAGGCCTTGATGTTGTGTGCACATGCGATGCTAAGTGATGGGCCCTATGGTGCACACCAATCATGCTTCCACATGCTGAGTGGCCCTGCACAACAGTACACGATTGTGCAACACCCCTGTGCCACAACATGTGTGAGTTGTGTGTGGGCCATAACGCCTCTCACAGATGCAGGTTAGTTGAGTCATGGCATGTACCACTGCATTATGCAGAGCTGTTAACTGAAGTGAGGTCAAAATGTGCAACCTCATTGCACTGGTCCAGCCATATGAGCCCCAGCTGTTTGAGCAGGTCCCCCTGCAGCAGCCATGCAGTGATGTGTGGGGCTGTGTGGAAGCTGACCTGGGGAGGCACACAGGGGTGCCACACAAAGCAGAGCAGTGCAGGCACAGGTATGGTGACTTGCGCTGCAGTGACCCTGACAGGCTGTGATGCCCGCAGGCATGAATTCAGCATGGGGCTGTGCCACAGCCAGGTACATATGCGCATGTTTCATACTTGCATAGGGCATGACTGTTGTTGGTGTATGGTTGCACAGTGTATGCCGCTGCTGGGGTTTCACCATGGTCCTGGTGGTCAATGAGTGTCCTGCATGGCTGCCACCCACACCACAGCTGTGCATGTTGTGGTTGTGCAGGCAACAGGGCCATGGGGCAGGTGTTGACCTGCCCTGTGCCATGTGGTCTGTGTGTTGGGGGGGCTGTCTGTGCATGCATGTTAACTCATGTCCACTTCTCTCATTGACAGCGGCTGCGGATGTGGAGCAAGGTGCCAGTAGGGGTTCTGCAGCTGGGCCATCGGGATGGCGGCAGCAAGGTAGGCACATTCACATTACAGTACTGTGTATCTCTGGGTCTCTGTTGGTCACAGGGTGGGTCATGGTCTCTACAGCCATGTGTGGAACACTGCTGTGGTGCCCATGCTGTCCAGTGGGCACGCTGCTGTTGTGCTGCATGTGCTTGCACTGTACCAGTGTCCACTGTGCTGCTTGGGGGGGTGCACGCCGCATCCACCGTGTGTGCACTCACAGGTGTCTGCAGTCCACATTGTGTGCCTTGACTGCGCACCGATGGACCCACTGCACCACCCTGTGTGCCTGAATGCACTAGTGTGGTGTGCTGTGTGGTCAGCTGGTGCTGCCCTCCATGTACGGTACCTTTGTAGTTCATCCGCTAGTGTGTGCCTCTGCTGTCCAGTGCACACTGTGGGTGGTCTGGGGATTGGTTTTACATGTCGTTCATTGCCTGTTCTGTCACTTCTTCTAGGTATTCTTTGGATACAACCAAGGAGGGGGGTGACTGGCCTTGTGGTCCATGCATTGGGGAGCATGTTAGTGCAGCAGTGATGCCTGGCAGGACTGATGGTGTGGCTCTTGAGTTACACTGCAGCAATTCAGTGGGAGGTGCACCTGCTGGTGGTGGCAGAATGTGGCCAGCATTAGCCCCCTGTCCCTGTATATAGTCCCTCTTTGTTATGCCCTTCCCTTGTTGCCCTGCCACCTTCAAATCCATTGTATAGTTCCCAGACCCTATCCCCCACAGCCCGTGGCACTCCCCTGCACCTGATCTTGCACTGTATATAGTTGCCATGTTAGCCCACTTTTCTTTGTATTGTATTAAAGCCTTTTTCTTGCTCCATCACTGTGTCTGTGTTTCCTTTGCAGCTGGCTTGTGGAGCCATGCTGCAGATGTCTGTTATGCTGTGCTTGGCCATGTCCCTGGTGTCCTGCCACTGTCCCCTTGGGCCACTGCGCATGTGTACACCATGCATGTGCCCAGTGTCCCTGTCCTGTGCATGGCCTCGTGTTGTGTGCCTCATGGTGGCCTGCATCTGCCCATGCATCCTGTGCCCTTGTGGGACTGCTTTTCTGTTTGTCTGTAGTGCTACCCAGTTCCAGTGTGCCCTGTGGTGCTGTGCCACTCCCCACTTCTGATGGTGGGCTGTGTGAACCTGTGCAGCCTGTGCCTCCCTCACCCATGGACCATGGACCTCTGTGTTTCTGTGTTCACCTGGCACCATGGCTATGGCTTTCTGCATCACTACCTCATGGGTATCTCCTGTGTGCCACTGGTGCTGTTCTATTGGCCTCGTGCTTGTAGCACTGTTGGTGGGCTGGGGTCCTCTGTACACTGTCCCATGGTACCCTGTGTTGCATCCAGGTCTGTGTGCCACTGTCCTGTGCTGTGTCATGCTGGTGGGGGTACTGTGGCCTCTGTGCGTCCTTTGCCTGTATGTCCCTGTGGTCTTGTTCTCTTGCTCTACCCACTGGGTTGTGTGTTATGGCCTGCTACCATGCATTCATGCTTGTGCCGGAGCAACTGTGGTTGTGCTATGGAGCATCCTTGCCATATTCAGCCTGACTTGCACCACCGTGTGTAGGTGGCGCATCATCTGAATATGGCTCCCTTTTCTCCATGGTGCATCTGACGTGCGCCATGCTGGACTTGCACTAACCTTTGGCACAAGTCTGAATATCTGGGCCCATGTATATTGCACCCACATTTTAGTTGCTACTTTGTGTTTCAGCTGTATTCTTGTGCTTAATTTTACCAAGCTGTATCAATATATCCAATGTATTTTATTTCCTTTACTTTTCTCTTTTAATGTAAGTGTATTGTCTGTGTTACCTATGTACCATCTTAATGGCCTAGGTCATGCCTGAAAGCAGTCCATTTGATCAGTGCACTTACTTTGTAAACAAACAAACAAAATATATATATATATATATATATATATATATATATATATATATGTATGTATGTAATGTCACTGATCTGATGTGTGTAGTGATGGTGGGTGCTGCCAGACACACATGCAGGAAGTCTTCCTTAGTCATTAAATACACCTGTTCACCACCAGGCCCCAAGCCCTCATGGTATAGTCAGAGGGCTGTGGTAGCTTTGTGCGAAGGATGGTGCCATGGCTGCCACCTGATTCAGCTAGTGGGGAGGGCATGTAATGGCTAAAGAAGAGTCCCTGCATGTGTATCTAGCACCACACACCATCAATCTATACAGCAAATCAGTGATACATATAATTTATTTGGTTACTGAGTAGGTGCACTGATCCAATGGATCATTTTCAGGCACGACCTGGGCCATAAAGAACATACATAGGTAATAAAGACAATACACTTACATTAACAGAGAAAGGTAAAGGACATTGTATACATTCAATATATTGAGTACAGCTTGTTACAATTAAGTGCAAGAATACAGCTGAAACACAATAAAGTAGCAACTAAAGTGCAGGTGCAAGATATATGATGTACAATCAGTCAGTCTTATGACTGTTCAACATTGTACAATGCAACAGTTTAGTCTCAGGTACAAAAGAATTAACACTGTCATCTGAGGGTAGCCATGCCCCACCCCCAGCCACCCACCTGAGCAGCAGCAGGACAGGGGTGTGGGTGCAGCAGAGGTGTGGGTCAATCTCACAAAAGCAGCACATTTAAAGTTATGTAAGTACACAACACGCATTCTGAAACAAGTTAACAACTACATAGTAGTGCAGTTACAGTGTAGTTATAGAGTAGTTACAGTGTAGTTAGTGACACTTAAAATTATTATTCAGAAATCATTCCCTCATGAACTTACTGCAGTATAGCGTAGTGGTTAAAAGCACTCACCTGCAAGCCTGGAGAACTGAGTTTGAATCCCAGAGCCGCCACTTGTATACTGTGCACCTAAAAAAAAAAAACTAACTAAAAATAAACATGCAATCTTACATTGTAAATTGCTATACAATAAAAAATCATTATTTTACATAGTTACTAATTGACTTGTAACAGTGCTGTAGTTACTAATGAACTTACTGCTTCTGTGGCATTGTTTCCACAGTTAATGCCTAACTAACATGTACTTACAGAGTAAGTATGCAGGAACTGACACTTAAAGTGTAATAAGAAGGTTGTAACAGTGTTGTACTTACCAAGGATTGTGCTGCTTCTGTGGCATTGTTTCCACAGCTAATGACTAACTAACATGCATATGCAAAGTAAGTATGCAGAAACTGACACTTAAAATAAAGTGTAAGAGGAAGGGAGTAACATTGGCATATGGCATTGTTTCTACAGTTAATTCCTAACTAGCATGTATTTGCAAAGTAAGTAAGCAGAAACTGACACTTAAAATAAAGCATAAGAAGGGTGTAACTACTATACACTTACACTGAGTATCAATGCTGTAGTTCTGATGTATATTTGCCTTCAGAAATCATTCCCTCATGCACTTACTGCTTTATAAATATGCAATTTAATAGTGTTAGTTGCTATACAACTACATTGTTTACTTATACAATACAAATCATTTACATAATTACTTATTGGCTTGTAACAGTGCTGTAGTTACTAAGAAATGTGCTGCTTCTGTGGCATTGACCCACACTTCTTCTACACCCAGACTCCTGGCCTGCTACTGCCCAGGTGGGTGGCTGGGGGTGGGACATGACTACATACCATGCTTTATCACTGATGTGCTGTGTGGAGTGGTGGTGGGTGGTGGCAGATACACAGGCAGGGAACCTTCCTTAGCCATTACATACCCTTCCCACTGGCTGAATGGTATGTCTGCCATAGCACCATTCTTCACATCAAGCTATCCCTGCCCTCTGACTATACCATGAGGTCTGGGGCAAGGCAGGAAACATAGGCAGATCAGTAGGTCCCCTTACTGGAAAACAGCAGTAAAGGGAAGACCACCCATGACCCACAATTCCCCTATCCACACAAAGTGCAGGATCCAGTCTGCTCCTGGTCAGTCCATTTGATTTGATGGCTGCTATTGATCACCAGGCCTGGGAATGCACATTTGGCACATTCCCTGCCACCTGTGTGAAAAGGGTCTTGTATTAGATTGCATGTTTAGTAAGTAGTAAGTTCATGAGGGACTGATTTTTCGAATGAGTACTTACATCACAGCTACAGTACTGATATATGGTAAGTGTAAGTGTGTTCAACTGCAATTACATGTTATCTAGGCATTAACTGCGAAAACCGTACCATTATTTCTTAGCCACAATACTGTTATAGTGCCAATTAGTAATTATGCAAATAAAATATTTTTGTATACAGTTACATATCAATTCACAATATTAGACTGCATGTTTACTAACCAGTAAGTTCATGAAAAACTGGAATACAGATATGGAACATCATCTAAGGAGTTGCCAGTCAGTGCATTTAACTGAAGTAACCTGAAGTTGCATTGTATTCATATTTTAGTTACCAATCTGATTACACTCTAACATTTTTCTGTTTGATTACCTTTAAAAAAATGTCAGATAGACGTAGACAGTTGAAACAATGCACACAACCAGCATTTATATGTAGTTGCACTTGTAAGAACAGATTTAATATTGCCAAAAGTAGTAACATAGTAGTTACACAACAGATTTGCTGTTACAATTTGCAGTAGCTATTATATGTGTAGTTGCCCTTATATGAACACTTAACATGATGCCAGAAGAGATAGAGTGGTAGCTGCACAATAGATTTTATGTTACACTTTGCAACAGCTGTTACATGTATAGTTCCACTTGTCAGATTGAAATGATGTATGCTGAAAGAGAGACTGCAGTAGTTGCAAATGTATGCAAGTAGTATAACTACACCATATCCACATTTGAAACTAGTTAACAACTACATAGTAGTTACATGTGACTACACAGTAGTTACAGTGTAGTTACTTCATGCAAATTGTGTGTAACTTCTTAACATGCAACTGTGAAACTAGTTAACAACTACATAGTAGTTACATGTAACTACACAGTAGTTACAGTGACATTACAGCATAGTTATACAGTAATTACTGTGTAGTTAAGGACACTTAAAATAAAGTATTACCAACATGGCTAGTAAAATCAAATTGTCTGTATAGGCAATTGCTGGACATGAATAATCATTTATTTTTGGGGAGTCCAATTCAAGATGTTCAAAGTCTCTTAACAACTGATCAAGACATAAACATAAACGGGTTGGGACCAAAACACATTCCTGCCTCACACCCTTATTTGTACGAATAACTCTTGAAAGTTAACCTGTGACCCAAATCTTATACAAGCCCATGTATCCTTATACAAGTTGTGAATTACATGAATCAAAAGTGGGTCAACACCCCACTTCACTATGAGTTGCCATAATAAACCCCTTGAAATGGAATCAAATGCCAAGGAGAAGTCCACAAATACTGCATATAAATTCTGCTTCCTGAGATGGTTATATTTTTCTGTCAAATGCCACAAAGTGAAGCAATTGTCCATAGTGGAATAACTGCTCTTATATCCAGCTGTAATTCACTCATCCCTCCTATCACATCAATCTGAAGTTTTAATCTCTCTAATATGATTTTGGAAAAAATCTACAAATTTATATTTAACACATTGATTGGTCTGTAAATGACAAGATCAGCCATGTTATCTTTTTTGTGTATAGGAACTGTTTCCGCTCCTTTCCACATACTTGAGATAAGGTCTTCTGTGATACATTTGTTATAAAGGAGAATCATGGGATAACACCACAGTGGGGTGTTACATAGTTAAACCTCATCTGGTATTGTATCTGATCCTGGAGCTTTTCTTAATTTTAGGAACTTGATTGCCACCTATACCTCTTTTCTAACTATCAGAGGGAACCCACTCTTATATATAATTTGAATTTCAAGTGGAACAAAGTTTTCATTATTTTGATAAAAAATACTCAAAAAGAATTGTACCCACTGACTTTGAGGAATATAAGAATCTATACCGTCTTCATAATTATTAGTGCCTCTCACAACCAGTTTCCAGAACCCCCTAGTGTCCTTTTTATTTAAAACCTTGAACATCTTATCCCGCTGCAAGTTACATAGAATTCCAACTTTTTCTTCTTCAGTAACAATTATATTTCTTTCTTTCCTAATTAAGAAAGGCTATGGAAGGAGAAGGGGAAACTGTTTAACCAGGAAGGGCACACTAAGCCAGAACTTGTTTCCAGGTGCATCCTGGAAACACAAGGAAGTTAAGTGACTTAGCTCAGGGTCACACAGTACACAAGTGGGGGCTGATGGAATTCAAACCAAGGTCTCCAGGCTTGCAGCACAGTGCCCTTAACCACTATGCTATACTGCCTCCTCTTACTAGAAATTAAGCTTTCTGAACAGAATCCTATCCTTACTATTTTTGGTATATTTAGTCACCTTTCTTAAAAAATGTTTATATCTCCGGCATTCCACATTATACCACCCAGTCTGTTGCTTGTATATCCCAGGAGTAGTATAAGTTCATATATCTCGTCAAATGTTAAATTTCAGCCAATCAGCGCGTGCCACGTCATTTGACAGGTGGGCGTGGCCTAAAATGGACTAATCAGAATCACCCCTTGTTAAACCGGAAGTCCCTCCCTAAAATGCGCTAGCCCCGCCCACTTCTGGCGGAAGTGATGAAACCTCAAACCCGTGTCCCAACCCTTGCGCAGGAAATGACCCACACTAAACCCCTGGAAGTGACATAACACCACCATTTTGTAAGCGTCTTATGCCCCTCATTCTCGTACACTCCTTGAACCCTGCCACCCAACATTTTGTAAGCGTCCTGTGCCCTTCCTTCTCGTACACTTCTCGATCCCCTGCCACACCATCCTGGCTGGAACCCAAGTACCACCATGCTAGCTTGAACTCCTGCATCCCTCCTTTCTCCTGCACCCCCACCAGCCTGGCTCGAACCCCTGCAGCGTTTTTGTTTCAAGGGACCACTGCTTTTTATTCCTAACAATGCTGGGTTGACTCACGGTAATTTCTTTAGAGATCTGTGACCCCGTATAGTCAAAGACCAGGTCCTTCAGACTTTCAAAATTAATGTGTTTACTGCTGGCTACATTAAGGGTAAACCCTTTCACTTTAAGAACAACATCACCACTGGACAGCCTGTAACCATAAGTTTTTGGGCCTGCAGAAACGAACTCTGTAATGTGTTCATCAGCAGAAACTTCACTGGTCAGCTCCCCTAAATAATCGCCCAGAGGTGGGGCCCAGTCACCCGGTCTGGACACAAAAATGACAGAGTCTGTGTCGTGGTAAAGGCACCTGTCCTGTAACCTATCTAGCAGGTTGTAGAGTTCGACTCTGGCATATGCTGTTGTAAAACTAGCTATAAATATGTTGATATTATTGGAATTTGTGTAATGATCGCTGGTATATTTTCAGCTTAAACATGCTGTTTCATCATTGATGAAAAAGCATGATGAGATATCGTGATATGGAACAAAAACATATTGAAATAATTTCTGTGGGTCTGTTCATATGCTCGTTGTCGGTAAATTAGCTCTCTGCCCAAATTTGCCCCAAAGAGAATTTAAAAACAGTTTAGATATCTGTCTCCTTGCAGGATTAACAGCTATGGCTGCAGGATTCAAATGTACATTTTCCCTTTCAAAATACTGTTGTATGTACCTGACTTTATCCTCTTCAGTTTTGACCCATGAAGGGAAACCAGATGCCTCTTGCTTGCCTTTTAGATGCAGCTTGATGTAATCTGCAAAAAGCTCTGTGCATGACTCTTCAAAATGCCAAACTTCATAAATGTTAATGATTTTGTAGCCTTTTTCCAGTGCCAGGTTTAGTTCTACGGTACAGTAGGTACCTGTAAGTGACGTTGCTCATCATCATGTGTGCATGATGTTGTTTGAAGTCTATTTTCAGCGCATGCGACGATATAATGTAAACACAAGTTTTTACCAATCCTGGATGGCAGCACTGGAAAGAAAAGACCTCTAGGGGGTAAGACTTTTACTTTTGCTAAACCAAAGTACTGAGTGAGGTCATCAAAATTGTCATAAATGATGTCAGGATGACCGACTGGACACTGTTTGGTTTTGTTAACAAAAGGGTAGAGGCTGGTAAAATCATAATAGTGTATTTTCTCATCAGGCTGCATCTTATAGTACAGACAAATGGCATTTGTTCTCCCCTCAAACAGTGACTGCCTAGGTTCGAGTGGCTGTGGCAGCTGCCTGCCCCTCAAGAAATTATTCAAACCCTGATCTGTAGTCAGCATTGCTTTCCATTCATGTTCCCACAATACTCTAACGGCAAAACCCTGTCTTTTTAGAAAATGAAATTTGTGCATGGTCCTATTGAATAACTGTCCAAAACTAGTCCCAGTCATGTGGTTTCTATCTTTCTCACAGTAACAGATGTTGCAGCCATGAAAAAAACAACCATTAAATTCAAATGCTGTGGGTATTCCATTTATGACAGAATAGCCATCCAAAAAGTACGGACCCACCTTAAATTCACCACCCCTTAGCGCATGCTGAATAGAAATGTTTTCTTTCTCAGATATGTACATAAGCCACTGAATAGCAGGTGTGGAGTATCTCTTCAATTGTCTGTGGTAGTTGTCTGGGGGGAGAACAGCAACAGTGCATTCTTTCAAGAATAGAAATCTGTACATCACCATAGAAACTGAGGCTATGGAGACGTACTGGAAGGGGTCTAAGGATACTGTTTCATACTCCACTGTATCACCGTCTGACTGTTTTAAAATACTTTTCGTAGTCATCTCCAGTACTTTATTTCTAAATCTGACACAGGCTTTTCGAAGAATTTCAACATCTAACTGACAATAGTAGCGAAGCTCTCTTTTCAGATTAAATTCTGTATGTCTGTTAGCTAGGTACCATTGCAAAAACTCTTGCTTTTCTGCAGGCAACATATATTCAGAACCATAAAACTGAGCATCGGGCAGGGGGCCAACATAATTTTCATTAGCCTTGGTGTTAAAAAAATGGGGGACGTAACCTTTAGCAATCTCATTCTCAAATCCAAGGGCTGCAGGGATTTTTGCTAGTTTAAAAGGAAGAAAACAATGGCTGTCAATAAATCTGATGTGTAGGGATGTCACTGTGACACAGAGTACTTTTCCTCCTTGTGTGAGCAATTTACTATCAATTCTTTCCTTGACTAGCTGGCTAATGATAAAGTAACTGTCATAGCCTTTGGCATTGTGTGCTATAAATGTGTAGTGTCTAAATGGGGCATCAATAAAATGTCCTACAAAATCTTTTATGCAATCTTCACCTTCGAATTCCCAGGACCTCTTCCCATCTAATTGCTTAGCATACACAAAACTTGGTATGTGCACCCCCGTTTCTTGTGTGGCTTCAAAATCAAACACTATATTATTCTTAGAGATTTTCGTCTGTGAGTGGTGACATGTAACACAGATGCTTGTCTGCTGTCATGAAAGAACCACATCTGCTACACTGAATCAATTTACATGTATGAGATCCCTTGTAAAAAACAAAACATTGTTCACACAGTCTCATGGATTTACAAGACCCTGTATCCCCATCAGCTCTAGCTAAATGTCTTTCTAGGCACGCTGAAGACCTACAAATCTTCTTACATTTGTGACAAGATACTGTGCCAATTTCCTTTTCGAGACAACAGGGGTTGAAACAAACTTTGCACTGTTGTGCACAGATATGATTTCCCTTATGGCTGTAGGCTACATCACAATATTCGCAGAGGTACCGTGCACCTATGAATTTTTTTACATTAGTGATACCATAGAAATGGCCTTCATGTAATAATACAAACAGTGTTTTAGGAAATCTTTCTGGACCTGTTGAAAATGTTTGCCAGTTTCCTTCATTATGATATAAAATCTTAATTTTGACTCCTAAAAAACGTTCAAACTGGGGCACATCACTAAAAGTGACAGGGGTTTGGTCTGACAAACCTAGCTCAGCGTGCAATATTTTAGCCTTGTTCAACAACTGACTGTCACTCATATGTGGATTTAAGAGTGCGAAAATGGAGCCACCGAAACACAAACTATTGTCTCTGTTATTTAAATCAGTCAGGCATCGTCTCTTTTTTTGTAAAATCCTGCTATACAAGATGGAGCTCAGTGTCCGTCTCCCCCCCAACCCCGAACCCTGGTGGTTCCTGATAGTTGTTACCACGAGATGTATAGTGTCATCAGCAATTACTTCAGTATTGCTCTGTACCATATCAGCTATCTGATCTACGAAGGTTGCAGCATTTAGTTCATTTGGTCTTGTCTTTCTTGAGAACAAGGGATGATTCAAAGAAGTAGCATTTAATCTTACCTGTATAAAATCCCCATATTGTGTTTTTCTCTTCACACTGTCTAACAAACTTTCTATAGCCTGGTGCATTGCAGCAATAACTTCTGTAAAAGATTTTATTTTATCTAGATTTATAAACTTATATCTTTGATGAAATTCTGTAGTATTAAATTTTTTTTAAAATTCATTCATATTCCTGTACAGCTTCTAAATACACTGTAGGGGGCATCCTGTTAGCCTGATCATCATCATGATGTTTTTTAATTCAGACTGCAGACCATTAGTAACATTCTGTAACAGCCTACGTTGTAATATTTTTCTGGCAAGCTTTACTTTTCTTATCAACTTTTCTTGGATTGTTTTATTTTTTACCCAGATTTTTATTTTTTGACCCCATTTGTTATTTTTTTCATTTTGTTAGTGATGCAACCCTTTGTACTCAGTTTGTTAGAGCTTCTGTGCTTCACTTTGTAATTTGATGCTTGTTTTTGGCCACTTTTTCCTCCAAAGCCCTGTACTTTTCATACATGTTGGCCGCACATGCCATCATTTTAATTTCCTTGCATGAGAATTTAGATACATGCACTAAACCAAGCACACTGTTCAATAAAGTAGCTGAACTTTTAAAAAGCTCAGATTTAAGCAGCTGATGATCATAATCCTCACTAGATAATCTGCCCTCAATTACCAAGGCATTAAACAAACTATCAATTGTTTTAAAAATATAGGCTTTCCCAATATTGATCATGTCAATGTCCCTTTCTTGAAACCTTTGGTAAGAAACTCTTGTGCTGCTGCTCCTAGATGGCTGTACAATGTTTATTGGCACATTTGGTTCATTTACAACAGCAGAGACTCTTGAGCCAATGCTGGTAGATGGCTGTATATCTTGTTCAGTTATGTTATACGTATTCTGGTCACTGACACCAGCAGAAACTCTTGAATGCCTTTGAAAAACATCACTTTCATGTAATGATCTCTTTTTCCCTCTCTCACCTGTAGGGTTTCTCTGTGCGGCTGTTAAAAAACAGAAAATACACCCCTGTCACTACTTTCAGTATTTTAAAACTTTTATAAGACATAATTTAAACTCTAAAACCTGCAGCATCAACTGTTTCAAAACAGAAAAATACACCCCTGTCACTACTTTCAGTATTTTTAAAACTTTTATAAGACAAAATTTAAACTCTAAAACCTGCAGCATCTACTATTTCTAGTTAAAAATACACACCTTCTGTAGTGGTAATCTGTGGATTAGCCAGCCTCTCCCTTGCAGGATTTCTCTGTGCGGCTGTTTAAAAGCAGAAAATACAACTCTGTCACTACTTTCAGTATTTTAAAACTTTTATAAGACAAAATTTAAACTCTAAAACATGCAGCATCTACTATTTCTAGTTAAAAATACACACCTTCTGTAGTGGTAACCTGTGGATTAGCCAAATGAGCAAATGTTTGAATAAGGTCTTCATCAGGAGTCCACGAGTCCATGGCTACTTGTTGAATGTTTTTAAAATTTTTTAGCTCATGAAGTAGTTGTGGCAGTCTCTCTCTATCCTTTAGTCTTTAGCTTTCAAACTCTTGAAATACTTATGTAAAAATGACTCAGACCACCCCACCCCACCCAAAAAAGTACGTAGCTGTGAGTAAAACAACATCTGGTACTGTCCATCAAACCACTACCCCCCCCACCCTTTCTTGAAGGGGGAAATATATAAGTCCAACACAGCTCCTTGCATGCTTCGTTTTACCTCCCTCTGACAGCTGTAAGGCATTAAGAAATGCCTTTGTGACAAACGTTTGGCCACAGTTTAATTAAAAGGAATGTAGACTGCTTCTTTAAGTCCAAATAAGCTTATGCATAGTTAGATTTTTAAAATGTATAATGAAAATCTTGTCTTTTTTAAAACAGCTGTGTCCTTTAAAAAGTTAATCATGAGAAACACCTGTTTTTTCATTTACACAGTGGAGAGTTCAAAAAAGAAATGCCATATTACTGACACGCTGGTCATAGTCTAAAACAGCTGCTTTTTATCAATCTTAAAACACAAAGAGGCACAGTTTATAATAACGACTGTGGAGGGCCATCTTAAGTTATGTTTTTAAAAGTCAAATGGAAATGTTGTCTTTTTTAAAACAGCTGCATCCTTTAAATTAGTAATAAGAGGCACAGTTTATAATAACGGCTGTTGAGGGCCATCTTAGGTTATGTTTTTAAAAGTCAAATGGAAATTTTGTCTTTTTTAAAACAGCTACATCCTTTAAATTAGTAATAAGAGGCACAGTTTATAATAATGGCTGTTGAGGGCCATCTTAAGTTATGTTTTTAAAAGTCAAATGGAAATTTTGTCTTTTCTAAAACAGCTGCATCCTTTAAATTAGTAATTCATTACATTCTGTCTTTTCTTTGTAACATATCATTTATTTTCCTATTTAGTTAAGCTTAAGATTAATACTTTTGAGCCCTGAGCTCTTTTACAAAGGTCCCAAGTCAGATACATTACAGAAACATACAGGTAATGGTTACAAACCTACTACATGACTTTTTAATTTTTCCAAAAAGACCATCAATATTTTAAACATCCATAAAAGACATTGCTTTTCCTACGTGTCTAATGAGGGACACACACACACACACACACACAAACACAGTGTGTATTTTTTTGCAACGACTCCAAGCAAAGCTGTAGATACATTTGGTCACAGTCTAAAACAGCTGCTTTTTATCAATCTTAAAACACAAAGAGGCACAGTTTATAATAACGGCTGTTGAGGGCCATCTTAAGTTATGTTTTTAAAAGTCAAATGGAAATTTTGTCTTTTTTAAAACAGCTGCATCCTTTAAATTAGTAATTCATTACATTCTGTCTTTTCTTTGTAACATATCATTTATTTTCCTATTTAGTTAAGCTTAAGATTAATACTTTTGAGCCCTGAGCTCTTTTACAAAGGTCCCAAGTCAGATACATTACAGAAACATACAGGTAATGGTTACAAACCTACTACATGACTTTTTAATTTTTTCCCAAAAGACCATCTATATTTTAAACATCCATAAAAGACATTGCTTTTCCTATGTGTCTAATGAGGGACACAAACACACACACACACACACACACTGTGTGTATTTTTTTGCAATGACTCTAAGCAAAGCTGTAGATACATTTTAAGACTGTGTGCTTTAAAATTATTTTTGAAAGAGAAACATTATCATTTTACATTCTGTCTTTTCTTTGTAACATATCATTTTTCAAAACATTGTAAATATCACACACATTTTCATTTCAGCCTTCTCCTTGATGCTACACAGAGCTGAGGGGGTGAACTATAGGTATGTGTATTCCTTTTTTCTGATATATTTTTATTCTTTTTAATTCATGATAAAAGTATAAATAATTAGTTTTTTGCGATTGTTGTAATGCTATCCAGAGAAAAGTGCTGAACCATCTTATTTACACAGAGGTCCCCCCGTTTTAGTTTATAAATGTTACATGCGTATACATAAAGCTATCCTTTTGATGCAAGTTTGACACAGTCCTACAGATGCAAGTTAAATAATTTTGTATATTGTTACAAAAACAGAAAAAGGGGTACTCACACAGGCAGATGAATTTCCCTTGGGGTGGGGGTCTCCACACAGATCTGTGAAACCTCTGCACGATCAGGTTCCCTCCTAGATACTTCTTTCTGAAAACATCCTAATCAAAAAACACATACATGCCCCTGCAGTTATACACCAGGCCTACAGGGGGCACATACCACTACATAAACACTAACTGATTTTTTGGGGTGGGTGGAGCACAGCAGTGAAGAGGGACAGGGGTTTGAGCCAGGATGGTGGGGGTGCAGGAGAAAGGGGGGACAGGGGTTCAAGCCAGGATGGTGGGGGTGCAGGAGAAAGGGAACAGGGGTTCGAGCCAGGCTGGTGGGGGTGCAGGAGAAAGGAGGGAAGCAGGAGTTCAAACTAGCATGGTGGGACTCGGGTTCCAGACAGGATGGTGTGGCAGGGGATCGAGGAGTGTATGAGAAGAAGGGGCGCATGACGCTTACAAAATGGTGGGTGGCAGAGTTCGAGGAGTGTATGAGAATGAGGGGTAAGATGCTTACAAAATGGTGGTGTTATGTCACTTCCAGGGTTTTAGTGTGGGTCATTTCCTGTGCAAGGGGCGGGACACAGGTTTGAGGTTGCATCACTTCTGCCAGAAGTGGGCGGGGCTAGCGCATTTTAGGGAGGGACTTCCGGTTTAACAAGGGGCAATTCTGATTGGTCCATTTTAGGCCACTCCCACCTGTCAAATGACGTGGCACACGCTGATTGGCTGAAATTTAACATTTGACGAGATATATGAACTTATACTACTCCCAGGGGCAGTGACCTCTTGGTAGAGATTTCCTATTATTATTTTAAACAGGTGAAAAAGTTCATACCACAAGACATTCACATCTAAGTTGTTAAAAACACTCCAGTCCTTGGTTGCAAGGAATTTCACCATATACAAAGCATTGGTGGTTCAGTGGTAGAGATCTCACCTACCACACAGGTGACCTGGGTTCGAGTCCCAGTCAGTGCATTAAGCCTTAATATGCTCGAGGAGGGAGAGGGGGACATGATAGAAACTTTCAAGTTCATCAAGGGAATCGACGGAGTCCAAGACGGTAGCATCTTTCAGAAAAAGAGATGTGCAAGAACAAGGGGACACAATTTGAAGATAGAAGGGTGACGGTTCAGAGGTAATGTAAGGAAGTATTTTTTCACAGAGAGGGTTGTAGATACATGGAACAGCCTTCCTGAGGAAGTAGTGGAGTCAAAAACAGTGGGGGAAATTCAAGAATGCATGGGACAGACATAAGACAATTCTAGTGGGAGGTAGGAGGAAGTAGGCTGTTGGTTAACTAGGATCTGTAAACTATCCATTAGGTAGGGAAATGGGCAGACTAGGTGGGCCAAGCGGTCCTTATCTTCTGTCAAGTTCTATGTTTCTATTATATTCCTGATATGCTCCTCCAAATTGGAGTCCCATATGATTCTCCTATTCATTTTGAGCACAATAACTGGAATTTCTGAGAGAAATTCTGATACTTGACTTGTGACCATTCCACTCAGAAGTACTGGAAAGTGATCACTTTCTGACTTTACAGGAATATACAGACTTTGCCATACATGTATTTGTCCTGACCAAAAAAATTGATCAGGAAGAGATGTCAGTGCATTTTACATATATACGATTCCCCCCAGATCTCCTGTCATCTACCATTCAAGAGGTATAAATTGAATTATTTTAATATTGCAATCAGAGCTAATCCTGCCTTATGAGGTTGCTTATCTTTTGTGCTTCTACAAGGTACTATTAGAAGAGTATTTACATACCCAAGCATTGAATTATCAAATATGCCATCAAATTCACCAGTCCTATCATTTAGGTCCCCCATTATCAGAATATCTCTATTAGGACACTTATGGTAGATATCTTGCAATAGCAGTCTAAAGGACTCCCATATATTTTGCTCATGAAATGTGGATTCTCTCGGAAGTATGCAACTATTAATTCAATGGGTCTATACAACCAGAGTAGTGTTCTGCTTGTGCAACTATAATAACTGTTTGGCCATTCGCACTCTCTATTCCATGAGGAATTACCACCCTGTAGGGGTACTGAAGGCAAAGAACCCAAAAAGAGGGTTCTACCCCTAGAGGTGCTGCAGGAAAGAGTCCCTTGGCTAAAGGCACCTTTGGAAGGAGACCCCAAAGGAGAGAGGTGTGCCACTGGAGGAAGAGGGGAGGATCGTGGGACAACAAAAAAGTGCATCAGAAACAGGCTGGGAAGAACTGCTTATATAGTTCAGGAAGGGGAGCGGCTGGTTGCTCACCCCATTGAACTACAGGCATAGCCTTTCAGTTCAGTGGGCCTAAGCAATCGGAGTAGCATTATACTTGTGCAACTGTATTAACTATTTTGCCATTCGCACTTTCTATTCCATAGTAAATTACCACCCTATAGGGGTGCCGAAGGTAAGGAACCCTCAAAGAGGGTTCCACCCCAGAGATGCTGCAGGCAGGATTCCCTTGGCTAAAGGTACCTTAGAATGGAGCCCCAAAAAGAACATTGAGCAGTAACTGTTGACTATGAGGTAGAGAAGCAGATCGACAACAACAATAGTTTGATGAAACACAAATGATATGCACAGGTTCTCAGGATTTCACTGATAAGATAGATTGCACTGATTACATCAGGGGGCTTCCTAAGGAGAGAGGGAATGGTGAGTAGGGCCACCCTCCATCTGCATCCAACAGTGGAAACCTACCTAAGGAAACTAGGGAATATACTATAAACAACTAACTAGATATTATGACCTTTGGCACAGAGAAGAGGAAACAACCCCTGTTAACAGGAGGAAACCTCAAGGCATCCAAGGCCTAGGACACCTTCCCTCCAGGCTAGGGGTAGTTCATTTAGTGATGGCTCTGCTGCTACAATTTAGAAACCCAATCATAGGGGAGGAAATATTCCAATTTGGTGGAAAGCTCTCATGATCCCTCTAATAGGAATGCCATGAAGGGTTGCAAGAAGCCTCTGCAACAATGGGTACTCTGAGTGAGAGTGGACCCCCAAGGTGGGAGGAGGAGGAGAGCAAAGACTATTGAGGTATTCAGCTGGCCTACCAACTAAAACAAACTGGGTGAACCAGAGGAAGTCATAGGGAGAATAGCTTTCGAAGGTGCCATGGAAAATGCCATAGCCAAAGGAGCATTCTTGGGCTATGAGGGCTCCAGCCCTTGGCAGTTGAAGTCCTAAATCCTACATTAAGAGGTGCACTCTAAAACTCTGCCCAGAGTGAAGACATTCCCACTATGGGCCAGATGAGATGACCTCACCCGAGGTTCACATGCTCAAGATGCTGACTTCCTGAGTGCAGAGCAAGACTGTTGGCTTATATGGTGAGCCCTGAGCCAGAAAAGGTAATGGACATGGTTGGCATGCCTCTGATTTATGAATGAGAGTGTGAATCATCATTGAGTGCTTTATAGGAGGAGGCTGGTGAAGCCAGCAGCCATAGATTAGGTAGCAGGCCTTGAAAGGTTGTGAGCAAACTCTGCAATCATGGAATTGAAGGTTGCGAGCAAACTCTGCAACCACAAAATTGAAAGGTTTCAAGTGAACTCTGCAACCACAAGAATTACCAAGGTGGGACCTGGGTTTGGTAGGAGGCTGCAGTGAGAGCCAGCATTTGGTGGTTTGGTAGTAGTAGCAACAAGCAGAAAACAAGCCAACCAGTTCCATTATGGAAGTTGAATTGATGGCGACTTAGAGGGTAGGTGTTTAGGAGAGGTTGTGATGCCAGTAACTAAATCAATGAAGTTTAGTGTAAATGAATCAATGGTTTCAACATGAATAGTGAATTGATATGACTGACAGCAGGAATAGTGAATTGATATGATTGGCATGAATACCTTAAATGCCAGTAAGGCAGAGTTAGGTTATTTCAGTGGGGTGCATTTTCAAGCAGTAAGTATTTGCAATGCAGCAATGAAATGCAATGAATATCTGAAGCCAGAAGGCTGTGAGATAAATGTTTTGAAGCATAATAACTGAAAGCAATGAAGGCAAAGGCATTTATGCATGGATAGCTAAAACGCCATGTAGGCAAAGGAGCAGGGCAAAGTCATATTGCTTTCCTAAGCATGCTACTGCTAATTGGAGCCACTATGTCCCACTGTGACACTGCAGTCCCCCGCCAAGGGAATTACAGGGAGCCACAAGCTGAGCAGTATGAGACCAACAGCAACTGTAATACTAGTAGGGTAGGAACCCCCAAAACAGGAGCCTTTACTGGCAAGGTCCTAGTGAAGACACAGCTATAGGATAGCAAGCTGCCAGAGTAATGTGAAAAGGGGAATCAAATGAATGACTGAAAGGTGCAGAATAATTAAATTCAGAAACAAACTGCTAAAATACCTGCAGCTAGAAGCTGAGACCAGGTAGCCAGTGAAACAGCTGAAAGTTTCAGTATAGCAGTACAGCAGTTGGGCCTGGTTGTGCAAACACTGAATAAATTGAGAAGAGCATGCTGAACTCCAATACTGCATGAATTGAGCTAGCACTGAGTGGAGTAAAAGCAGAACTGTGAGCACACATAGTGCAACAGGGAGTGGCAGGGTAAAGCCTGGACCAGGTACAAATGATTACGTTGGAAAGCACTGGAGACAGCAGGCAGGAAAACAGCAGTGGAAGCTGAAACACACAATAATAATTCAGTTGACTAAGTGCTTGGAAAATTTGGTGAGGAAATGTAGAATGAGAGTACAGGCACAGGGCAGCTGACGATAAGGAAACAACAGTATGTAACCTAAAGCACAAATAAACAATGATAGATAGAATGCTAGAGAACAAGAAAGCCCAAAAGAAACAAACATGACAAATACAAATACAGGAGCAGAAAGTAAACAGGCACACAAGGAAGTATGTAGCAGCAGGAGGCAAGGAAATACAAACCAAAGCAGGAGAACACAAAACACGGAGATCCAACACAAACCAAGCAGAGCTAAAAGCACAGCAATGCTGGGGAGGGGGGTGCAAAGCCCCAGCAGGCCCCAAGGGAGAAGACAGACCAACAGACCCTCCAGCCACAGAGAAAAAGTGCTTCAGAAGGAATCTGGGAGGAACTGCTTATATAGCTCATGAAGGGGGTGTGGCTGGTTGTTCACCCCATTGAATTACAGGCATAGCCTTTCAATTATTAAAAATGTGTGTTTTTGGTTTTCTAATAAGATAATAAAGTTAGGTGAAACATGATATTTCTTTGTATTAGTAAAGGAATTTATTTTGATATAGATAGCCAGTCTGCAAAGCACCTCCCATATTTACACTTCTTAGACCCAGAATGGTGAAATAACTCATACCCATTAGCCTAATATTGCTTTCACTTTCATGCCAGGTTCCTGAAAACAGATCATGTTACAACTGGTCACAAATTGTGTCCAGTCAGGATCTAAAAATTTGTGTTCATAACCTGCAATGTTCCATGAAAGAAATAAAAAGTCCTCCCACTTTCCAGCACCCTTCTTGGTTTCACAAACAAAGTTTATATTAGGGATCCAGCGAGCCTTGACTAGGCCAAGGACCCCTCAATTTCTTGAACCTAAATAGTGATTCAGAAATCCTCCATGAGCTACAGCTTAGCTGATTCTGCAAGGGATTCAGTGTGCCTTGACTAGGCCTGGGACCCCTCGATTTCTTGAACTTAAACAGTGGTTCAGAAATCCTCCATGAGCTACAGCTTAGCCGATTCTGCAAGGGATCCAGCAAGACTTAACTAGGCCAGGGACCCCTCAATTTCTTGAACCTAAACAGTGGTTCAGAAATTCTCCATGAGCTACAGCTCAGCCAATTCTCCAAGGTACTAGCCCAGACTTTTGGATTTGGTACCAGTGGAAGCTGATTTCCAAGTGGCCCACACTATTTCCTGTTGAACACATCTCTAACTACTGTAGCTCTCTGTGTGTCTCTAGTTGAACTTATGTGCCTGGGTTTAATAATTTGTTTAATCCTTACAGTCATTTTAAGTTCTGAGTTGATATTAGAAGTGAATTTTGAGCCTTGACTGTGTAAATCTTTCTTCTGCTCTCTGGCCTGCAACCTGTCCCCACCCCAACCCCCAAACAGTCTGCTGTGCTCTCTGACCCTGCCCACTTCTTTTATTCGCTTTGTTCCGATGTAACAAGCCTCCTCTTCCAGCCTTTAAAAAGCCTGTTTTTCTATTTTATTTCAGGGATCTAGCAAGCCTTGACCAGGCCAGGGACCCCTCAATTTCTTGAACCTAAACAGTGGTTCAGAAATCCTCCATGAGCTACAGCTCAGACAATTCTGCAAAGTACTAGCCTGGACTTTTTGATTTGGTACCAGTGGAAGCTGATTTCCAAGTGGCCCATACTATCTCTTGCTGAACAACATCTCTAACTACTGTAGCTCCTTCTGTGTCTCTAGTTGAATTTATGTGCCAGTGTTTGACTTTTCCATTAGCAGATTATATCCTTTCACCACTAGAGGGCAATATCTCTGGTAGCAGCTGCTATCCTATCTGGCACATCACACACACCGTTCTTTTATCATCACAATGCTCCCTCATCAGTGGGCTCTCCTTTCCCTCTCTCTCCCTTTTTAAAAACTAGATAAGCCTGCCATCCACTCTTACCCATAACCACTTGTGCTTCTAGCTCCAGTCTACCTATAGGGGCTAAACACAGATGTTCTCCCACCACCTGTAAACACACCTCCCCAACAGCAGCTGATTGGCCGGCCCTGTCTTCACTGCCTTGCTTTGCTCTCCGGGTACTGAGCCAATTGACTTTGCATTAGTTTTGCCACAAAATTTTGCCTGCCTCCCTCCTACCCCCCCACCTTACTTAAATAGACCTTTAACCCCGCCCTCCCTCTTACATACCCCACCTTCCACTACCTATTGGCCAACACTTGTAGCTTTCTCTGCTTTGCCTATGCCTCCCATCCCACTTCTCTCATCCCACTTAGTGCTGACTGATTGAGGTGCTCTCTTTCTCAATCTCTCTTTCTATCTGCCTCCTGCTAGCCAAGTTACTCCCTCCTGTTCAACTCGCTTCCCCACCCCTCCTGTGCTAGTACACAAGCCATGTGAGTCCTCTCTGCCTTTCTCCTGCCTCTTCTCCTCCTCCTCCTTTCCCTGCCCCCCTTCTCTCTCTCCCTGGTCCTAGCCACCCCCACCACACCCCACCCTCTATTCTGGTTTCTACTGCTACTCCAAGGGAAACCCCCACTTTCACTCGAGACTTGTGCTTGGTCCACCATTTAGATATTCCTGGTTACTTACCCCAACCGCTACTCTCAACAAGTGTGGCCACCTCTCTACACTGTACCACCTTGCAGTCCATATGGGATACCGCCTGGAACCCTGCAACCTCTACTCCCGGAAACAACAAGCAAAACTATCTCTCAAAGAGCTGCAACTCTGCTCCTTAAAACTCCTACTCCTCCTCCTTCTCATCTCAGGCAGCATCCATCCCAATCCTGGCCCTAGAAGCTCAGGCCACACACAAACTCCAGGTGCCCTTATGCTTGCAACCATTAATATCTGCAGCCTACTACCAAAGCTGGATGCATTCCAAGCCTTCACATGCCAACATAACCCTGACATCCTAGCAGTGGTGGAAACTTGGCTGATGCATAAAGTTCCTGCCTCGGCAGTAACAATACAGGGCTACAATGTCCACAGGCTGGACCGGATATCCATAAAAGGTGGTGGTTGCACAATCTATATCAAAGACTCCCTGTCATGGCACCCTATAGCAACTCCATCACTTTCTGCCTCAGCCCAGATTCTGCCAATAAAAATCATCCTAGGTCCCAGCCATAAAGCCCTGACTATTGTCTCCATATACATCCCACCCAGGGACCCTAAACATGGCTTCAATGACATCCTAAACTTTATCAACTTTCATCCTCCTGAAGCTGAACTTATTCCACTAGGGGATTTCAACATAAACTGGTTAGCATCGAGCACCAGTGCCTATAAAGACTCCATCTCAGCTGCTAACCTCACGCAAATGGTAAACTCCCCTACTAGGATTAACTACAAGACTGGAACCAGTACCCTCTTGGATTGAGTCCTCACCACTCACCCCACAATGATTTCTTGTACGACCTTTCTTCCAGACTCTCTCAGTGACCCCTCCCCAGTCATCCCAGTCATATGTGCATGGTCTAACAAATTCCTCAAGCCCCCTCCCAAAATTATCTCTAGCAGAGTCCTTCCTCATGGAAAACTTTCACATCTTAAACAATACCTGCTTTCACAAGACTGGCTACCCATCTATGAAGCAACAGATGTTAACTTAGCTCTTGATCACTTCATCTCAATTTGCAACAAAGCCTGTGACTTTTTTGCCCCTGCTAAAAGGCACAAAACAAAATCTCTCTCTAACCCATGGCTCACCGCAGCTCTTCTCTCACAGATGAAACTAAGGGACCACCTCTGGGCAGTTGCCAGGGCCATTGGCAAACAACTGGACATCCAAAATTACAAACAAGCATGAAATGCCTGCACAAAAGCCATCCGGCTCACGAAATCTACCTATTACAAAGACACTCTCACCAATACATAGGGAAATGGTCGTGCTTTCTGGGACAATATCAAGGATGTCATGGGGAAGCAGTCAAAAACCCCTCTGGCCATGTTAATGGTTGATGGATCCTCAACCGTCGACCCCAAGGTGATTGCAAACATCTTTAACACGGCTTTTTCAGACCACTTGGATAAATACAATATACCTTCTCCACAACAACACAGTTTCTGGAAAGGTCACAGCACCACCACAGCCCTTCTTGAGTTCACTAGAGCTTTGCACAAATCCCTTGACAATGGGCAGACTAAGTGGGCCAAGTGGTCCTTATCTGCCGTCAAAGTCTATGTTTCTATGTTTCTTAGGGTCTGTCCTACCCCATGACTTTTTCGAAAACAGGGTCTACTCCCCAAATACCTCAGCCCTACAGTCTAACCATCCCCTCTTCTACTTCAGGGAGGTAAGGCTGAATGAAGCTCACTGCTATATTACTGCAGCTATCTCTAAATCTAAATCTAGTAGTGACACCCTGGACCTTAAGCTTCTGTTTCTCACCCTCGATGAGATAATTCATCCATTAACAAAAATCCTAAACCTCTATCTCAGCTGTGAAAAATTCCCAGACTTATGGAAAACAGCCACCATGACACCTGTCCATAAAAGTGGGGATAAGACGAATCACTCAAATTATCACCCTATCTCCATACTGCCCCCACTCTATAAGGCACTCGAGAGCATCGTGGCTGATCAACTTACAGACCACTTGGATGAATACAATACACCTTGTCCAAAACAACACGGTTTCTTGAAAGGTCACAGCACCACCACAGTCCTTCTTGAGTTCACTGGAGCATTGCACAAATCCCTTGACAACAGCCTTCTCCCGGGAGTGTTTTCGTTGACCTCTCCAAGGCCTTCGATACAGTACACCATAGACTACTAATTGACCAACTACTGAATGCTGGGCTATCACCTGACTCTTCTCTCTGGTTTAAAGGCTACTTAGCAAACCAGTCACAGAGAGTAAAACTTGCTGACACTCTTTCTAATACCCTGCCTGTTCGCTCGGGTGTCCCACAGGGATCCATACTGAGCCCCCTCCTTTTTAGCCTTTTTTTAAACTCCTTCCCTTACCACTGCTCTGAGAAGATCGTACTACATGCTGATGATGCTGTTGTATTCTCCATTCACAAAGATCCTGCAACTCTTCAACACAACCTTCAACTTGGTTTCAGTTCTGTAGAGACATGGTTTCTTAATCATAAACTGCTCCTCAATGACAAGAAAATCAAATCTATGCTCTTCTGCAGCTCTCATAACCCACACAAGCTACACCACTTGGCTATCTCCATCACTTAAGGGAACACTCTAGATCAGGTGGTGTCCTTCAAATACTTAGGGATACAGCTTGATCCTAATCTCTCCTATGGACCTCATGTAGATAATGTAGCTCGAGCTGCTAATGCATGGCTTGGTCTCCTCTACAAACACAGACAACACCTCACACCAGAAGCTTTGAAGGTTGCAGTTCTGAGCTCTGGGATCTCTGTAATAGACTATGGTCTCATCATTTATGGCTCAGCCACAACCACAACCCTTAGACGCCTCTCAACTGCCTTAAATAAGGCATGTCAACTCATCACTGGTGCTCACCGTCTCACCCACACATGTGACCTGTACACCCAGACCGGCTGGCTCCAACTATCAAACCACATAAAGTTTCTCACCTGCTCCATGGTGAAAAAAATCTACCTTAGCCTTGCACCTTCTGGGGTCTCAACTCTTACAACACCGAAACAACAAACAGTGCCTTTGGAGATCCATGCTACAGCTGCTGAAAGTCCCCACTGTCACACTTCACAGGGACAATGCTCTTTTGCTTATTCAATTTGCTGGTTCAATGGCCTCAGCCCCACCATCTCCTCTGCCTCGACAATTGGTATGTTTAAAACTAGGCTCCGGGACTATCTCACAACTAACAACTCCTGTGACTGCCCAACTTAACCTTGTTTCTCCACTTCCCTGCCTGCTCTAGTGGTCCCCCCCCTCCTCACTGAATTCTACCCTCACACCTTGGTATACCCAATGCTACACTTTTCATCCTCTACCCACCCTACCTACATTCCTTCTTCCCCCCTCCCCCCTCCTGTCTTTCCTCTCCCTATGACTCTGGTACTTCTTATCTCTTGTCTGTTTTCTCTGACAAATGCCACTGGCTGCCTTGCTTACAATGTTACCCTTGAATTGTATTAATCTGTAATCTGTTTGCAATGTCCACATTGTTGTAATATTTGTTTTGACGTTCCCTATACTTTGTATTTCTCTGACATGGAACCTTTGTAAAAGAGCCTTGGCTCAAAGATATTTGTAATCCTAGACTTGATGAATAAATAAAACAAATAAAATTATACCATTCTTTGATTTTCCTTCACTAGGTTTCTGTAGTCAACCATCATAACCTGCTAAGGCCATACACGTGTTTGCCAAGGGAACTGGTGAATTTTGTCCGCAAAGTTTATTTCATTTTTCACTTGACTTCAAAATATTAGTTCATAGTCGTAGTTATTATAATAAAATCTATATGGTATAGTTACATTTTATCCATCATATCACATTTCTGAATAATTCTCTTTGACACTTATCTTTTTTTAGCTATTACATTGATTTGACTTCCATGCTTCTTTTAGATGGCATGTAATATACCATTCTTGCCCAAGCTTATTTGTAAATAATTTTGAAAAAAGTTACACAAAGATACAACCAGCCTAAATGTATTTTCTCTGACCATCTAAGGCACACCAAAAAGACTATGGGAAACTGGTGTCTCAAAATTTTTACTGCCATTAATGTATCTCTTATTAAAATTATTTCTGTTGGGAAATAAAATACAGTTCCCTTATACTGCACTGTGCCACCATTAAACCAAATATAAGTTGCAATCCTGGGTGAAGTAAAGTACACATCCACAATATCATTTAAAGAGTCCCCTTTAGCTTTCCTGAACTCTTTTATATCATTATTATATATTTCCATATCCATATCAGCCTTAACTAAATTCATAGTCTGATATTTAAGCTCAATCTTAAGTACATTTAACCCGTTACTAGGGCCTATAAACCTCAAGAAGGGTACAAGGGTGATCACCGCCTCTTCAAGGCAGCTAGTAATTACACCTGATTCCTTGATGTTCATATCCCTGGCATAATCAATTTTTTCCTGTGATTTTTCTCTTGCAGACTGTATGTCAACTACCAAAACATTTTGACCTACTATGCAGCAGTCAGTTGACTTATCCAGATAACTTGATGCTAACACAAATTACTTATACTGTTGTTTCAGTAATTCTATTTCACAATCTTGCAAGGCACATTGTTAATCTATCAATCTGAACTTGCTGAACCTGAAAGGAACTATTACACTTAATTCCATTGTCCTCAATAGTTTTCTGTGCACTTTCCACTTGGCAAAATTTGTCCTTTATATTCAATTAGCTTTCTGTGTCCTTTTTTTTGTGCCTTACATAGGTCCCTTTTTTCTTTTTTCTTCCTAGTTTTACCAGCCCTATGTTTAGCAGTTACTGGGCTTTCTGGACTATTAATAGTGCTAAAATCAGGTCTGACATTAATAGGCGATTAATTAAATATGGCCATGACCCTAGATGAAGAATCATTATTGGGCCCAAATTCATCAAGATTTTTATTAATGTCATCAAATCTTGCCCCATTAACTGCAGTGTCCTCTCTCATAGTCTAAATAGCATTCTTAATAATAACTAGCTGTTCCATCAAAAGCAAGTTAGCAGCATATTGGTTTTTCATTAAACTAATTAACTCTTCAGTTAGATTTGTTGGAAAATAATGTTGTTTGGTACTTTGAATAATGCTTTCAGCTAACGTTTATTTTTTATATTCACATGCTCACTTGATTGTAAACATTCCTTATATTTTACTTAAGTTCTTTTTAAACCATGAATTGTTTGCTGTATTTCTTGCATTATTTCCTTTATTTTATTTTTAAGGACCATAGCGCTCTCATTTTTGTCTAGTTTATCTGGAGCTCTATCAGCCCCCCTTGAACTACCTCCCCAGGCAAAACTAAATAACTATTGTATAGTATATTATCTTCAACATCTCCCTTTTTAACATTAGCTAACAAACTCTCAGCATCTATTTCAAGTGAATTAGAAAAAAAACTGCAAATTAGGGGATGTCCCCAACATACTTCCATCCATTGGATCAACAATGGGCAAAACTGAAAGTGAACTGCTTGATTTTGGATTTAATTTTGGAGCGGAGGTCCTGTCCACAATCATTTTGTTAGATATTACTAAGTGGTCAGTTATTTTTGCCCGTCTTTTTCCAGAATAAGGTTTCCTAACATGTTTTATTTTGGTGCCCTGCAAAGATTCACTTAGTAAAGGAAAACATATACTTCTGTTCTACCGTTGTGGGCAAAACGTTTGTGCTGGGATTTATTTATTTATTTATTTATTAAAGTTTTGGAATTACAACCTTCGAGTCAGAGACTCTTTTGCAAAGGCTCCACATCTGGACAAACACACAGATTATGTGAGAAAACATGTATCATTGCTTAGTGTTATACAGTGGTACTTACATAATGACATCATACATATACAGATATTGAATAGTCTCTTAAGGGTTGTTTAGCAGCCCTGGGTCTATAGAACATGCAACATAAGGGTGATACATTAGTACTTTCCATAATTTGTAACAACATTTGCAGTACTTAGGTAGCATCTAGGGGTAGGTTATTTGTACACCATTTGCCCTGATCTGCCATATTCAAAAGAGAAAATAGTGCTGGCACAATGGAATAGCACCAGTGCAAAAAGAAAATGAATGCAAGGTGCAGATGGAAGGGCGGGGACATAAACACAGGTGCAACACAGGTGCAACAGTATATTCAGAGCAAAAGCACTGCACCATGTGTGTTAGCATGACACACAGCATGTTGCACATTACCATCAATAAATAGGAGGTCTTAACCCTGGGCAAAACAAGGAGGGGGGGCAGGGACACAGTAGCAGGAAACATGGCTGTTTGCAACAACAGCATCCTGGTACATCTCATGGTTGTTGTGATCAGTGAGGGTGAGAGGGCAGAAGACCACCATGGGCCACTCTGTAGGCTGAGGAGGAGATATGCTGCAAACAGATGGTACTGGCCATGAGTGTCTTTTGATACACTCACAGATGACCACCTTATTGGCCAGTATCATCTCAGTAGTGCCCTGCTGAGGCAGCTGTGTGAGCTCCTGCATGATCAGCTGTAGTCTACCACCCAGCACAGCCATGCCATGTCAGTCAAGCAAAAGGCGATGGCTCTGATGTGTTTCATCACCACTGGGTCCTTCCAGATCCCAGTTGGTGATACCATTGGCATGTCACAGTCTGCCACCTTGTCATCCTGGCCAAATTCCTTGATGCTTTCCTGTCAGGCACTGATGAATTCATCATATTCCCCAGCATGGTAGTGGAACACAGAGTGAAAATGCAGCAGTTTTATCAGGTTGCGCATCTACCATCTGTACTTGGTGCCATTGACTACACTCATGTTGCCATCTGGGCACCCCCTGGCAATGATGCAGATACCTTCCTCAACAGGAAGGGTTAGCATTCCATCAACTGGCAGGTGGTATGTGATGCAACTGGGTGCATTATCAATGTTCTAGTACAGTACCCATACAGAGCCCACTACGCCTTCATCTGACACCAGTCCCAACTCTGCTGGTCATTTGAGGGTGGCCTAATACCCAGTGGTCACCTTGACAGTGAGTACATGCTGCACACACCCCCATAATCCCCCCTAGTAGGTACACTACCACAATTCATGCTGCACTGAGCAGAAGGAGGGTGTTGATGGGAGGCAGTGTGGGGAGTGATGGGGTACTGTGGAGAGGGGAAGGTGTACAGGTGCCCAGGATGCACAACAGAGTAGGTGCTGCCATGTGGATGGGGTCATCCACACAGTGAACAGGCACTAACATCTCTCTATGTTTCATACAGGCGACAGTACCTATCTCTTGCGACCCTGGTTCCTGACACTGGTCCTTCCGCCATCAACAGTGACCAAGGACAGATACAATGAGGAACACAGTGCAACACATAACATAACTGAGTGCATCTTTGACATCCTGAAGATGCTTCCATTGCCTGGACTGTTCATGTAGTACCCAACAGTATACTCTTCAGAAAGCATGCAGCATATTCCTAGCCTGTTTTATGCTACACAATATGATGCTCAACCATGGGATATGCTTGCCTGAACCTGAGGAACAGAGTGACAGTGAATGAGAGCAAGAGGTGCATGGGACAGTGGAGCAGCTCAATAGCCATTACCCCTGCATGGCTAGGAGGGCTCAGAAACATCATGGCAATGTTGTCAGAGCCCTGAGAGAGATGAACAAGTGAGTGCAAATGAAACATACACCATGTATGTGTGCAATACTGTAATGATACCATAGTCACACACACACACACACACACAGAACAGGTACAGTACCCAATAGACAATAGATGAATTGAGTGTCACAGTAGTATGACAGGGATAGAGTTGTAGTGTATTGCATTAAGGTAAAACATAGGGCATAGGTAGGGAATAGGTGATCATTGTGAAAGGCAGTCGTAGACACCACCTCATGAAAAGTTAGAATGTGCCCCATGGTGCTGGTGGTCGTGGATGGCAGTGGAGGTGTTGGTGGTGGTTGAGGTGTTGCTGGGGGTGGGGCTGTAAGTGCTGGTGGTAGTAGAAGAGGTGTCTGTACCAACAAGGGTGCGTGTTGCCACCAATGTCATTGTGGCCCTTGAGCCTGACTGTGAGGCAGCCGTGATGTGCCCATTGACAGTAACCCCTGGCTGGACAGGGGTGTTGCAGGACACAGAAGATGGTGAGAATACCCCCCATGATAAAGACTGCACCCTGAAAATGCTCTGTGGGAATGTAGGGGTCATTCTCGCTGTATGACAGACATGCCGACAGTGCATACAATGTCCCCTCCTCCATAACCTCTGCTCCTGCCTGTTGTTGTCCATATGATGTGCATAATGGTTTTGAATTTAGCATATTTTTGCCCCAGGTAAATGTGTTTGCTCTGGGCAAACATGTGTATGTGGTAGGGCAGCTCTACAGCGTTGCGCATGTGCTGTATGTAGCACCGCTGAACCTGTGCATGCACACTGACATCATAGCCTTTAAAGGTTATGCACAGGGCCCCATGTTTTCTGTGATTCTGCGGTTGCAGCAGTGGCCACAGAAATCAGGGCTGACTGCAGAAATCAGTGCTTGCTGCAGAAATCAGGAAAACCAGCCACACAGCTGCAGAAATGCTAGCTATGTTATGCAATCACACAAGGCAAGGGCATAGCTATTGATGTGTTAAGTATGCCATGGCACACATGCTCATTAGAAGGGGCAGCAAACTGATGCCATCAGGTACAAAGCCAAAAAGCTAGTGGCTGCATGGCATCTTGACTTGTGCTGGATCTTGTTGCATAACTCCTTGCAGCCAGCATTGTGTGTGTGTGAATATGTGTGTGTGGGGGCAACTGACGCAATAGTAGCAGAGTTTGATTAGGTCCATGGCAGTTATGATTTGCTGCTGTGTAGTTGTGGGTAACACAGCCATGTTAATTTTTCATTATGAGGCTGCTCATGGTGCATGCTGAATCCTTGGAAGATGAATTTGGAAGGAAGAACTGGAAGGCAAGCTGTAGTCAAGAAGTGAGAAGATTCAGTGGTGCCCGTGGAGGTGAAACTGATCTCAGGGTGGTGACAGATATTGGAGGAGGAGCTGATTTCAGAAACATAGGGCTGGCAGCAGACTGAGCAGAGGACTCGGTCCCCACTGGTGGACATCTATCACAGTTTTGATGTGTGGGCTGCAGCTCTGTACCTGCATGTGTGAGAGTAATTTATTGGCACATCTGAACCTGCAGCCTAAGTGGCAGCATCAAGCTCAATTCTTAAGGAGGATCAAGTTGCCCAGCTGCAGCAGAGGTGGGGACCAGGGTATACTAGAACTGGAACAAGCAAGTATGGAAAAAAATCATAATGGAGAGTCTGATTGCTGCTATACATAAGTGAAATCAGGGTCACTGACTGAAGAACACCACTAACCCCTGAGTTGTGAGGAGAAGAGAACATGCTAACCAAGGTTACTCCAGCTTAATAAGAATGACTTGCTTGCATTTTGTAGTGTGTCCCCCAAAAGAAAAATCAGGATTCAACAAATCCTACAGACACTGCAAGTTACACCCTCCTTCACTATTATAGGAAAACAATTCTCCCCACCCCCACCCCCAAACACAGATTTGTACACTGCACTCACCATGTTTGTTGCAAGGCAGTTGGAGTATTCCTAGTTTATAAAAATAATAATTTAAAAGAACATTGATAAAATCAGAAAAAAATGCCTTTCAAGTTAGAATCTCTCTTTATATCTGCTAACTGTAAATATAAACCAGAAGAAATCCAAGCAGGTTTTGCCTTCTGTGTAGTTTTAGCTAAGTGTGTATGTCCTCTTCTGATTAAAACCTAGCAGAACAGCAAACGCCACCAATTTCCAGAAGAACAGATGAGCCTTCAAATTTGGGGTGGGAGGAAAAATTCATTAAAAGAGATCACTGATGCCCACTGCTGTGCCAGGTTTGGGTTATTGCTGTTCAATATTTATGATAAGAAGACTACATACTGTTAAATGGCCTGCTGTTCCACTTTCAGTGTAGCATAGTGGTTGCAAGAAGGCAGTCAAAGGGTTAGCTAAGACTTAATCCCTTTGAAGGTATGCTATTTAGCCACCAGAGCTCACAGCTCAGCCAGCCCTCAGGACTCGGCCCACCCTTAGGACTCGGCCCCCCAGACAGACGGCATCCCTGAAGCCGCCACCTGAGACCATGAGCCCGGCCAAGACCACTCAAGCTGAAGACACTCTTTGACCAGGGCTCACAGCTTGGGCGGCCCTCAGGACTTGGCCTCCCGGACAGACGGCATCCCTGGAGCCACCGCCCAAGACCGCAAGCCCGGCCAAGTTCGTTCAAGCTGAAGCTGCCGTTTGGCTGGAGCTCACAGCTCGGCTGGCCCTCAGGACTCAGCCCTCCAGATGGACGGCATCCCTGGAGCCACCACCCGAGACCGCAAGCCCGGCCAAGATTGCTCAAGTTACTGCTGCAGTCTCCACCAATCGGAAAGCATGTGCTTTCTCTGGCTTCGCTCCGATTGGTCACCCTTACTCTCTCTGCCTGCTTGCCACCAGGCACTGTTAACTGCTGCTGGTTAAATATTGAAAACTGCCTAAAAGACCTGTAATTGCCCTAGAACTTGGAGAACTTGTCTAAACTGTTTGTAATTAGGTGACCTTTTTAAAGTTTACATGATTCCAGCTCTTTTCCTGAATACTTTATGCTCGCTCAGCCCCTTTGATGCCTAAACCTTTGTCTTGCTAATTCTCCCCTGCTGTGTCTGTTTGCTGCTCTGCTCCCACTCAGCTCTTAAACCCGACCTTTTCTCTCTCTCTCTACCCAGCTGAAGACACCCTTTGACCAGGGCTCACAGCTCGGCTGGCACTCAGGACTCGGCCCCCCGGATGGATGGCATCCCTGGAGCCGCCGCCCGAGACCGCAAGCCCGGCTAAGACCGCTCAAGGTACTGCTGCTGCCTCCGCCGGTGCTGTGTGCCGACTTCCCACCTGCCCACCCTATCTTAACATTTTGATTTATAGCCAAACCGAGTCACACGTTTGATGCATTTCACTAATAGCCTACTTTCCCATTGGCGCCTTATATTCACTCACCACTAGATGGTCCCGGCAAATCAAGATCTAAGGCTACCATTCTCTCTGCTGTCCCTGCATTGCTACCTAGTTATATCTCTTTGTTTTTATGCTGCCCACTAACAAGTACCTGTTATATCTACATCTCCCTGTTCAAGTGATATTTATTAGTATCCTTCCTGGTTCATCAGCCCCACCTGCATCTGTGGCTATATTCCCTGTGTCCCAACTTGATACCGTAACCATTAGCTATGCTGGCACACTCCCTTACACCCTGACCATGGACCACTCAAACTACCCACATTATCTGCCGAAACTGTGTGCTCCCAGACTGACTTCCATGATCTAGTAGTCACATTGCTTGAAATCTCCTCATCAGCTCCCCAAAGTGTAAAACTGTCTAGTCACTTCACTAGGTACTACTCAGTAAACCTTAAATACCATAAAACTAGATTTCTTGCTTTACTGCTCCTTCTACTGCTTGCTGGCAATGTCCACCCTAACCCTGGTCCACCCTCCACAAACTCCCCTACCTCCCAGATCACCCCCTTTAATCCCCCTGCCCTCCCAAATGGCCTTAAAATTATCCACCTAAATACCCACAGCCTAACCTGCAAACTTCCTATGCTGCAATTAACGGCTTTTGTATACAAACCTGACAAAATCATTATCTCAGAAACATGGCTCTCTGAGCACATCTTGGACTAAGAAATTTCAATCCCTGGGTTCATTATAACTAGGATGGAAAGACCCGGACGAGGAGGCGGAGTGGTGATCTATGTCTCTACCTTTCTCCAGCACTCAATTGTGCTGAAAGTCACTTCTCCCTCCTCTCACTAGGCTATCCTTCTCAACATGAAGGTACCTTATTACGCTCCACTTTTTATCGCAGGGGTTTATTGTCATCCTCGACAATCCCCCTCCCAAGTCACAGAGCTACTAAAACATCTAATGGCCCTTGCTCACTCCGGTGAGCTATACATTCTGGGCGATCCTAACATCAACTGGCTCTCAAAAAAACTAACCACAACTCGCTTTTACATCGAATCACTAAATCTAACAAAGTTAATTCAGGAACCTACTTGACTAAATACCAAAATTAAAAACCACTCACTTCTTGACCTTGTCCTCACGACACATCCCCACATGGTCAAGGCCACTGGCTTTCTGCCTGATGCACTAAGTGACCAACATCCTGTCTACATGGTGCGAAAAATACACAGGCAAAAACATAGAAACATAGACTTTGACGGCAGATAAGGACCGCTTGACCCATCTAGTCTGCCCATTTCCCTACCTACAGGATAGGCCGCAGATCCTAGTTAACGAACAGCCTACTTCTTCCTACCCCCCACAAGAATTGCCTTATGTCTGTCCCATGCATTCTTGAATTCTCCCGCAGTTTTAGACCCCACAACCTCCTCAGGAAGGCTGTTCCATGCATTCACTACTCTCTCTGTGAAAAAATACTTCCTCACATTGCCCCTGAACCGCCCCCCATCTTAAAATTGTGTCCCCTTGTTCTAGCACATCTCTTTTTCTGAAAGATGCTATCCTCTTGGACTTTGTTGATTACACTGAGGTACTTAAACATTTTTATCATGTCTCCCCTCTCCCTTCTTTCCTCAAGGGTATGCATATTAAGCTCCTTTAGTCTCTCCTCATACGTGGCTTCTCTTGCAGACCCTGCAACATTTTAGTGTGCTCCTCTGGACTGCCTCCTGCCTATGTCCTGCGGAGATGGGGTCTCCAGAACTGGACGCAGTACTCCAGATGGGGTCTCGCCAACTGTCTGTACAGAGGATAACAACTTCCTGTTTTCTGCTGGTGATGCCTCTCCCTATGCATCCCAGTATACCCCCAGCCCTCCCTACTGCCTTCTCACATTGCTTGCTAACCTTAAGGTCATCTGATATGATTATTCCCAGGTCCCTTTCCTTTTTTGTTGTTGTTACTACCTCACCCCCATTGTGTATTCTTCCCCTGGGTTCTTGTTTCCCAGGTGCATTATTTTGCACTTCTTTGCATTGAATCCTAGCTGCCATACTTCTGACCATTCCTCCAACCTTGCCAAGTCCCTTCTCATCCTTTCCACGCCTCCTTGTGTATCAACCCTGTTGCAGATCTTTGTGTCATCAGCAAAGAGGCATACTTTTCCTTCCAGTCCCTCTGCAATGTCACTTATAAAGACATTAAAAAGGACTGGACCCAGTACTGAACCCTGTGGTACCCCACTAGTAACCCCTCTTTCTTCAGAGTGGACTCCATTTACAATTACTTTCTGTGTCCTGTTGTCCAGCCAATGTTTTACCCAGGCTACCTCCTTGGGACCCACTCCCAGGCTGGTTAATTTGACTATTAATCTTTTTTGTGGGACTGTGTCAAATGCCTTGCTAAAGTCTAGGTAGGCCATATCCACAGCCCCTCCCTGGTCTACTACTTTGGTCACCCAGTCAAATAAATCTATTAGATTCGTCTGACATGACCTTCCCGCTGTGAACCCATGCTGCTTTGGGTCCTGTGCCCCACTGGTCTGTAGATACTCAACAATTCTTTCCTTCAGAAGTGACTCCATCAATTTCCCTACCACAGAGGTCAAACT
This sequence comes from Neoceratodus forsteri, assembly GCA_016271365.2. Lineage (NCBI taxonomy): Eukaryota > Metazoa > Chordata > Ceratodontiformes > Ceratodontidae > Neoceratodus > Neoceratodus forsteri. The sequence continues at coordinate 835,450,200 of CM057451.1, forward strand.
GACAGGTCTGTAGTTTCCTGCCTTTGTCTTAGTCCCACTTTTGTGAAAGGGAATCACATCCACCTTCCTCCAGTCCTCGGGTACCACACCATCCTCCCATGATTTATTAAAAAGAGTAGCCAGTGATTTCACTACTTCCCCCCTTAATTCTTTTAGAATTCTGGGGTGAATTCCATCAGGCCCCATTGCTTTGTCCACCTTCAGTTTTAGGAGTTCTTGCAGAACCCTTTCTTCTCGAAGAGGACTGGGATCGACCCCCCTATCAAGAGTGCTTCTGTTAATTGGATTAGGCACTTCCCCCTCCTCTTTTGTGAATACTGAGCAGAAACATTCATTCAGTATCCCTGCTTTTTCACTGTCCCCCTCTGCCCACCCACCGTTCATTCTATTCAGCCTCACTATCCCTCCCTTTGTCTTTCTACACTCGCTGATGTACCTATAAAAGGTTTTATCCCCCTTCTTAACTGAGTTGGCTATCTTTTCCTCAGTTGGGGCCTTTGCTATTCTGACTTCTCTCCCTGCTTCCTTCTGCCTTAACTGGTACACCTCTCTGTCCTGCTCCTTCTGTGTTTTCTTGTACTTCCAGAATGATATCTTTTTCTCCCTTACTTTCCCAGCCACCTCTTTTGAGAACCATAGTGGCTTTTTCTTTCATTTTTATTTGTTTATTTGTTTCACATAAAGGCTTGTTGTCTCTGTGATGGCAATTTTGATGATTCCCCATAGTTGCTCCACCCCTCCTTCTAGCCTGTTTGCTAGTGCTTTTCTGAGGCACTCTCCCATCTTGCCAAAGTCAGCCCTCCTGAAGTCCAGTACCCTCACTTTTGTATGGCTTGACTCTGTAGCTGAGTTTAACGTGAACCACACTGTTTGATGGTCACTTGTTCCCAGATGGCAACCCATTTCTAGATCTGAGATCCTCTCACTGCCCCCATTTGAGAGTACAAGGTCTAAGATTGCTCCCTCACGAGTAGGTTCTGAAACTAGCTGTCTGATGCCTGCCACCTGTAGGGCATCGAGAATGGCCCTGCTTTTGGATGTGGCTGCAGCAAATGTGGTCCAGTTAACATCTGGCATATTCAGGTCCCCAATCAACAGTACCTCCCCTTTCTCTGCCATCCTAAGAATGCCTTCTATCATATCCTTGTCCATTCCCTCCCCCTGACATGGGGGTCTGTACCCAACCCCTGTGCGGTTTGTGATGCCCTTTCCAGTCTCCATGGTGACCCACAGTGCCTCCTCTCCTCCCCTTCCTGTTTACTCTTTTGTTCAGTTGCTTTTATCCCTTCCTTTACGTAGAGAGATACTCCTCCCCCTCTTCTCCCCTACCTGTCTCTCCTGTAGGTTATGTACCCTGGTATGTTAACATCCCAGTCATGGTTCTCTGTGTACCATGTTTCTGTAACTGCTACGATATCCAGGCATCCCTCTTCCATCAAGGTCACCAGCTCAGGGAGCTTGTTGCCTAGACTACGGGCATTGGTACTCATTACCCTCCATTTCCTGATGGCCTTACTCCTTTTTGCCCCATCCCTGTCCTTCTTGTGTTTGTCCTTTTCCCATTAACCCCTGCCCTTCTCCATATCGTTACCTCTATGCTGGTGTTTACTGCACTTACTACCATGATTTTTTTTGGGGGGGCTAGGTTTTTGCTGCTCCTTTCCAGTGCCTCCCCCTTGGCTAGTTTAAATCCTTGCCAATGAAGCATTTAAACCTATCACCTAGGACCCTGGTTCTCCTCCTGGACAGATGCAGCCCATCATGCCAGTATAGGCTTGCATCACTCCAGGTGGACCCCCAGTCCAATGAAGCCAAATCCATGAGCTCCACCAGTTTTTCAACCACTGATTGAATACCATGGTGCGGAACACCCTAGCCTCTCTGCTACGCCATAGATGGGCACTCCGAGAAGGTTACCGTCATGTGCTACTTGTCTAAGGCCCCTCCCTAATTCCACAAACTCTTCCTGCACTTCTCTAATCCCTTTCTTAGCCAGGTCATTTGTTCCTAGGTGGACAATGACATCCAGCTCACTCCCCTGTGCAGCTGCTCCAGCAATCCTGAGGATTCGCTCCCTGCCCCTCCAAGCCATGGTGCCAGACATGCACCTTACCCCCTCTCCCCTTCCTCCCCCAGTTCTACCTTCCTAACAATGGAGTCCTCCACCAGGAGTTATTTCCTTCCACTGTGGGGTCCCCTGCCACCCTCCTGTGGGTCTCCTTTGTGAAAGTTCCCAGCATCCTCCTTGTCTCCACTGCGGGTGCCTCCATAGAGGAACCACACTTTGCCAGAATGGCATAGAAATTGTGGAGAGGTACAACTGGAGGGATGCCCCTCTGTTCCACCACCCTCACCTTCCCTGAGCCCACTGTGGTCCAACCGCTCCTCTTTCTTGGCAACCTCTGAGGCAATGGCAGTGGCACTGGTGGTCCCTGGATGGAAGAGGAGGTCCCACAAATCCTGGCCAACTCAGCCTGGAGATGAGTAACCTCGTTCCTCAGCCCAGAGAGGTCCCTGCAGATGGGACAACACCGCATCCTCCAGAACGTCTCCCAGAAGACTGCTGCTCCACAGCCACTGCACTGCACCACTCCCATCATGTCTTATTTCTGGCCCCTTAACTGTTTGGAATCCTTACTCTTTCCTCTGTTTTTTTTTCTCTCTTCTCTCTCTACTTACTTTCTGCCTGTGTGCCCTTTGAGCTCCTGATTGTCCTGTTCTGAGACACGAATGTCCTATATTTCTCAGTAGACCCCTTACTTGCTCAGAGGCAGACCTCCAGCAGCTAGAGGGGGCTGGAGAGCTACTCTTACGCTTCTAGGATGGTGGGTCTTTTGTGGCTCTGTGATCACTCACTTTCTGCTCCCAAACAGGAAGTTCCTGTTGTCTGTCAAATCCTGTGCCTATAAAAGTAGAACTAGCTTTGGGTGTGAGGGTGGAGGGGAGGGAAGGAGGGTAATATAGTCCCAGTAGAGAAGTCCAGTCACACAGCCATCCTTCCTCATGGTGTTTTCTGCCAAGCTACTAGTAGAATCTTTCTAAGGCAGTCTTTAAATTTAGCTTCCTTCCAGCTAAGCCACTCCCCTACTTACTAGATCTTTCTACAAGTAATTTAAACTGCACAGCTATCAAGTACTTTTAATCACCTGAGATTTAAACCTAAATAACTGTTCAGATAACCATTCAGTTCAGTTAACTCAGACAAACACACACTTTTCTTTTGTTTTGTTTGTTAGTTGTTTTTTTACCCTAAATTAAAGGTCCAAGTGCAAGAGTTCTACTTCTTTAGTCCCAGTAGAGAAGTTCAGTCACACAGCAGTCCTTCCTCATGGTGTCTTCTGCCAAGCTACTAGTAGAATCTTTCTAAGGCAGTCTTTAAATTTAGCTTCCTTCTAGCTAAGCCACTCCCCCTACTTACTAGATCTTTCTACAAGTAATTTAAACTGTACAGCTATCAAGTACTTTCAATCACCTGAGATTTATACCTAGATAACTGTTCAGATAACCATTCAGTTCAGTTAACTCAAACACACACTTTTTTTTTGTTTTGTTTGTTAATTTGTTTTTTTTTTACCCTAAATTAAAGGTCCAAGTACTAGAGTTCTACTTCTTTAGTCCCAGTAGAGATGTCCAGTCACACAGCTGTCCTTCCTCCTGGTGTCTTCTGCCAAGCTACTACTGCACAAAATCATCCTAACCCTTACCTACCCCTCTCTTGCCACACGGTCCCTTCATAGTGACCTCGCCAACTCTGACTGGTCCCCACTCACAGCTTGCTCCTCAACTGACACTGTTCTCCAGATGTTCAGTGACAAATTCCTTCAAGTTCGGAATATACATGCTCCCCTGTGTAAAACCAGAGTCCGTAGAAACCATCTACCCTGGGTATCACCTGAGCTCCTATCCTGTCAAAGAGCCTGTGACACTGCATGGCATAAACACAAGGCAACCAACTGTCCCAGGGACCTCCAACACTACACAGAGCTATGAAATAAGTGCACCAAAGCTATTTGTCTGGCCAAAGCAGAACACTACTATGCTACATTCCAGGCAAACACAAACAATCCTTCTAAGTTTTGGAAAGTTGTCCAGTCCATCTTTTCCCCTTCTACCAAACCCCCCACTTCTGCCCTTAAGCTAAATCACTCAGTCATCTCAGAACCAATGGCAGTTGCTAAATGCTTTAATACCCATTTTACATCCTCTGCCTCTGTGCTCCAAACTGCCACTCTACTACCCCCACAGATTTATGTCTTCCCCCCTCCTTGGTGGCCACCTGTACACTTGCTCCTTCCCCCCTCCCTCTGCCCTTCCCTCATCATCCCCCTTTTTCTTCACACACATCTCCCCTGCTGCTGTCTTAAAAGCTTTTGTCCATTGACCCTGCCAAAGGCTCCTCGCCGGATGGCATAGACCCCAAGCTCCTCTGTCTGTCTGCTCCTGCTATTGCCTACCCTCTCTCCCTCTTATTAAACCTCTCCTTTGCCTTGTCCTGTGTCCCAGAAGCTTGGAAACACATTACAGTTCTACCTCTCCCTAAGGGAGGTGATCCCTCCTCCCCTAGCAATTACCACCCAGTCTCTCTTCTTCCCACCATGGCTAAACTCCAGAAACATACAGTATTTGAGCAATTCTCCTCCTATCTTACTGGCTCCACCTTTCTCACTCCTTTCCAAGCTGGTTTTAGAAAGCACCATTCCACCATCACATCCTTGCTGCAACTGACTGATGCTATCGCTACAGGCTTGGACAATGGCCTCATAACCTCCATGATTTTTATAGACCTAGCCAAGACCTTTGATATGGTCTCACACCCTTTACTCCTATCCTGTCTCAGGTCAGTTGGTCTTTCCCCAAAAGCCACAGCTTGGTTTAAGTCTTATCTATCAGGCAGATTCCAATCTGTCCATATGGCTGATGCCATCTCCCCACCACTTCCCATTACTATGGGAGTTCCACAGGGCTTTGTACTCAGACCCCTCCTTTTTTCAATCTTCCTTAATGATCTCCCTCTGGCTTGCACAACAACAAACATACACATGTATGCAGATGACACGGTACTGTATACAACTGGCAAATCAGTCCCTGATGTCACCTCCAGGCTCCAAATGGACTTCAACAATATACAATACTGGTTTAAAAAGCATCACCTCATCCTAAATGCAAAGAAAGCAGTCTCTATGACTTTCGGAACTCAGCAGAGGCTAGTCAGGTTCTCCTCCTTACCCACCTTCCACACCTTAGATGGGACTGTACTAGAGGACACCTCCTGCTTCCAATACCTTGGAGTTTGGCTGGACAGAAATCTAAATTTCTCGGTACACACTGATGTCATTCAGAAGAAACTCCAGCCTAAGCTAGGGGCCCTATACTGAAACAGTAAATGCATTCCCCTTCCAGCAAGACACGACTTGGTACATAAAATGATTATGCCAATTATTGTGACTTAGTATATGGAGCTGCTCCCCAATCCTCCTTTCCTCCTTATCTAGGCTGGACCCTCTTTTTAACTCCTTCTGTCTGTTTGTCTTAGGTGCTCCTGCCCAGACCCACCACTGCATACTCTACCGCTCTCTGAACTTTCCCTTCCTTGCTAACAGTAGAACCATGCATGCAGCAAAATTCACCTCAAAATTTTGGCTAGTAACGCTCCCTGCCTACCTCTCTACATCCCTAGCTCCCCAACTACCATCCAAATACACCCTCAGATCTGATGACTCATGTTCCCTGAATATATCCTATAGAAGCACTACGTCAGGCCAAATGGCTTTCTCACATAGACTACCTAAACTTTGGAATCAACTACCGTCCCAAATCCAACACTCCTCCTCAGCCAATTCTCTCTCCACATCCTTAACAAACTATCTAATGACAAACTGCAATTACACCTAGTCCCCCTGGACTGGTATCTGCTGAGGGTCTATTTCTCCTCCACCCTCCAGCAGAACCAACCAACTGTCTCCGCTTTCCTAAAACCTCCTGCATCCTAACCCCCACTCCACCCCACTTGCTGATTTGTAAATATTCCACAGCTTGTGATCTCATTTTAATTGACTATGTACAGTGAAGCTATTTCTTGCTGATCTGTAAATTTGCCACACCCTGTGATCACGTTTAAATTGATTATGTACAGTGAAGATATTTTTTCCTATGTGCTGTATTCTGATGCTCTATGTAAATGCTCCTTCTCCCCTTCCCCCAGGATGTACCGTGAGATGAGCATCTTGTTTATCAGTGTAATTCTCCTGGTAAAACTTTTCAATAAAAATATAAATAAAAAATTTATGTGCTGCAGAATAGACACAGAATCAGCAGTTGTTCTGCCACAGAAATTATAAGGTCCTGCTGCAGAATGTAGGTCCACTTTGCCACAATAAACACGGGGCGCTTGTCATGCATGGGTCACACATGTGTAATAAAGTCCATTCCACTGTCAACAGGACTAATAGAATTGGTGTAGCCATGCTGGCATGTAGCCCAGCACAATTATATGAGCACAGAAAACCAGAGGCATGGACACCAAGGCAGAGCAAGTTCAAGCACAGGCCACAAAACTATATGGAACTAAAGTTACAATGTCCAGTAGGAGGGTCAGGGCACTGTGCCACAATAACCAGCAGTGGGGAGGTGTGAAACTGGCCAACCTTGTTGAGCTGGTGCTAACCATGAGGAGGTAGCTGCTTGGGGAAGTACAGGAAGGATCAAGGCCCAGGTGTGTGTTGTGGGCATCTGTGGCATGAAGACTCATAGGACGCGTTGGCATCACCCGCACAGGTAAGCTGTGTTGCCATAGATACATTGACCTGCAGAGGAGGAAGCAACAGTACATAGAATGTTTCAGATGCATGGTGCATGATGGCACTATGCCTGTGCCAGGTAGGTGGTCCTCCATTCCATTATAGTATTATAATCATACAGCATTTTATTAGAATAATCATGCAGTGTAACAAAGTAAATGTGAGGTACTACTGCAGTACTGTAGTACAGCACAGTAACATGTAACATTTACATTTCAGTACTGCTCTACTACTGTATGGGGGAACTTCATTGTACTGTAATAATTCTACAGTAATACCGTAGTATTGTTTTATAACTATATTGCAGCAATGGATTGTAATGCATGTGTTACGCAGAGCATCCATGTCCATGTACATGGTTGTGGACAGGCATACACAGTGCACACATGTGGATACAGTATTAGTAGGACCTGTGAGGGCCCATGTGCCTGTTATACAACAATGTTATTTTTTTATATTTTCATGTTTATTAAATTTCAGAAAGGAAAGATATGCAATCATATACAACAGTAGCAGGTGAGATAAAAATTAATAATGGATACATAGAGGCATATATAGAGTACAAAATTGATGACCCATAGGTATCACAAAGCACAAATTACTAAAAGTGTTGAGGCTATCTGGTAAAAATCATTAAAGGTTAGCTACAGTATAAACAAACAGCTTATATCTTGCATCTCAATTTAGTATGTAGCAATGAAGCATGAAATCTAACAATTATTTAAACATCTAAGCATGAAGAACCAGAACAAATCCATATGGAAATGTCATTTTCCAATAATATCTTAGTAACCTAAGGGATAAACATGAGTAGAACAATCTACAGGGGTTAGGACAAGTGATGATAAGTAATAATACATTACCGGGCAGGAAGAGGTCATCTTAAGAACCACTGAAGGAAGGCAAACTTCCCATAAAGAGAAAGCCATTACCAATGCCAACCCCAGTTTCCAAGGGAGAGAAGCAAGGAGATTCCTATGTACTGTAGTAAACTAATCATGAGGTGGGGTGATCCCCTAGATCCTCAGGGATCAAACTCAGGGTAGGAGGCTATCTGGTGCATGACACATTTTTGCCACCTTTGCTCAAAAATATTTATACGATTCATCAATCTGGCCAAGAGGTGCTCTAAAGCATCTAATTTCCGAGCAGGATAAGCCAGATTTCCCTAGTGCGTACACTCCTAGTTTGCCACAGTCTGGTAATGTTTTTTGCCACTAGAACCAGAAGACTAACCTGCTGTAAGTTATTTTATCTACTCTCACCCACTCTGGTGGGGATAGCAGTTAAAATATAAAGTGGAACAAGAAGTTCTGTACAATAATATACTGTATAAGGAGAATTTCATGGAGTACTTCACTCCAAAAAGGGGCCAAAAATGGACACTCCCAGAGGATATGGGCCTGGTCTACATTATCACATCCACAGTCTCTCCAGAAACTACCCACCGGGAGAGCTGAGAATTTAGCAACTACAACTGGGGTACAGAACAATCTAACTCGCAATTTCCAGGCATATTCTTTCCACTAGGAAGAACTAGAAACCTTAAAGGATCAGAGGGAGAAAGTCCTCCACCCTGATGCAGGGATATCTATCTGCAGTTCCTTAGACCAGGCTGCCCTAATCGTGTCATCTGAATCAGCCGTTTTTTTGTTAAGGGCCTTATATAGAGAACTCATCAAATGTTCAGTGGGAGCACCAGTAATAAGTGAATGAAGCAGTGAAACCAATAATTAAGGTTTCTCCAGAATAGTGGAAAGGGCCTCCTCCGATGAGCTCAGGTATCATTTAAGTTGTAAATATGTATCAACATATGCTAGCAGGAGCCCAAAGGTCAAGTGGAGGGATAAAAATTGAGGGCATTATCCATTTTATTACAGAAAAAGAGGCACCATATGCCAGAGCTCTGAAAAATAAAACTTCTAATGGATTAAGGTATGTTTTAGTAAATGTTTACCAATGGTGGAAAGGCTCTGCGATATATTGGGAAACTTTAGAGGGGGGAAGACATTGCAGAGGGTGACCAAAGAGGTATCCTGAAAGGTCAAAGAGGTCATTCCAGTGAAGCGCTAGTCTTTTCCAGTGTGCATCATAAGTAGGGTTCAAACAACATAGGATAATGTGGAGTTGCACTGCTAATGCATACCATCTTAAATTGGGTATATTTAATCCTCCCTGCTCCTGGGGGAGCTGGAGTAGAGAGTAACAGATGTTAAGCGGCTGACCAATTTGTCCCATGTCTGGAAAAAAAAATTAGAAAGGGCCAAAGGTAGAGGTTGGAGAAATAATAATATTCATTGAAATATGTTTTGCTGGACCTGTTCCACTCTAGCCAAAAAACTTAATGGAAGTTGTGACCATTTACCAAGGTCAGTCATCTACCGCTGGATTAAAGGTTCAAAATTAAAAGGTTCTGTATGAATTAGGTTTTTAGTTAGTGTCATCCCTAAATAACACATGGCTGATTTATGCCATTTGAAATGGTACACTGATTTCAATGACACTGGAAGAGTGTAATTGTATGAGAGAACCTCTGTCTTCTACTCATTCACCCTGTACCCCGCCAACAGCCCAAATATATCAAGCTGTTCCTAAAGTACAGGGATAGATGTTTCCAGGTTGATCAAAGTCAGCAAAATGCCATTGGCGAAAAGGGAAATTTTATAGGATTTACCTCCCATTGGAATACCTTCTATCTTCGGGTGGGATCATATGGCACAAGCTAGGGAGGAGCCACCACCATCGCTGAAACCACCAATGTTGATGATGCACTGATTGGGTCTAAGGAGGCTGGCTCGATCTTCCAGGGCTGTGGTAGCATTTTTAATGTCAGTTTGTGCTGTCCTGTACTCTGCCCTAAACTTATGCAATTCTGCCAGAATGGTGGCATTAGTCAGCTGCGCAGCTAGATCAAGGTAGCCGCCGCCGTCACTGAAACCACCAACGTTGATGATGCACTGATTGGGTCTAAGGAGGCTGGCTTGTTCATCGGCTCCAGAGACTTGGAGGATTTTTTCTTACCTCCCATGAAGTAAGTCACTTTTAAATGAAAGTTCAGTTGCTATATGAGTAAGTAATGTGGCCCTTAGATAAATATCTGCTGAATGTGCCTAGATGTAAAATATCAAAAGGCTCTGTTGCCTTCAATCACTCTGCTCCTAAGCTTTGGAATGCTCTCCCCAACCACTTTGAATATCTGGATCCCGTGACAGCTTCAAAAAGGAGCTGCTCTTACATATATCCCTTGCTCATCTCTGCACTTGTTTGAATCTTCCCTAAACCACTCACCCGCTAGATGCTGCCTGGTCTAACTTTAACCTCCCTACCCTTATTATCTTTTGAGAGTTAATGTACCCCAACCACCCCACACACACACGCACCTGAGTCTTGTTTCAGAGGCTGTGGTAATGCATCCTGCCCAGTCAGGAATATGCCCTTGCCTTGTTTTGCTGCCTATTTGAATCTTCATTGTTGTGACTAATTTGAACAATATCTCTTTGCTGCTATGTTGTGGTATCTCTTCTTAGACTGTGTAGGTTTTCTATGCCTAAAATTCTATGTGAATTTCATTGATTGTTATTGTCCTGGCTGCATGTATTCATTACTACTAACTGTTTTGACTTATGCTACTATAATTTCATTGTACTCATGCTATGTACCTGTCTTTGATTGTTGTACACTCCCGTGTCATGCCTCAAAATAGTAATTTCATGGCTAGTGCACCTACCCGGTTAACAAAAGCTAAATAAAATAAAATAAATAAATAAATAAATAAATAAATAAATAAATAAATAAATAAGAAGATTAGGACATGGCAAAGTTGAAAGGGCTGGGTGGGAGCAGAACAATGTCTTCACTCTGCCATTCAGGGACCTGACGTCACTGGAAATCCACAGCAATGTTATTCGAATGGAGGGTTCACTATGTGGAGAACACAGACTACAGTACAGTCCGTGTAAGGTTTGAAATGTATATGTAGAATACAGATATGTGCAGTACATGTGTAAAGGGGGATGTATCACGTAACACATGTCTGTGTGCAGTGTTATTAGGAGGCCAACACTGGATGACCATGTGTACATTACTGGTATAGATTGTCTGCATTTGGATGGAGTGTGAACAACACAGAACTGTTGTGATACACCACTGTACATGGAACAGGTTGTTTGTGGGTGTGAATATTGGGCATACATTGTCCAGTCATGTGTGTACATGTCAGCCACAGTGCTAACTGTGATAGTGGCATGTTGGACCTGTACTGTCCCTGCATGTGGTCAGCTGGAGTCAGAGGCTATGGTCATGGTAATATGAGGTCATGGTAATACATGTGTGACAGGCCTGTTGATCACCCTACTGGGCCATAATTTCATATGCTGAATAGTGTACGACATTACAGCTAACCTGGAATAGCACTGTACAAGACAGCAAGTGGTGCAATACCTCAAATGCTACTATATGTGGTATTGCAGCCTCGCACTATCCCAGGCAGAGGATAAGACCTCTGCTGGGACAGGGTTCTGCCAAGCAGCTGCTGTGGCTCAATGGACTGAGCCATTGCAGCAAGGAACCCAGGTGCTGTATCTGGGATCGGGCATAATTCACAGTCCCAGAACTTTTTTTTTTTTGCACTTTAATGTGATTTCACTGCCCCCCCCGAGTTGAGAATCTTTATTGGGGGGGTTCAGGGAGAGCAGGCCTCTGTAATGGGGGTGTGGGGGAAAGAGCCCCCCACAAAAAAAAGTCTTATGCTGCATGTAAAGAATACATTGTAGTGGCAGAGTGATTTTTGCATGCAGAATAATGTTGTGCGACATTATGACCCAGAGCCATTGATCACCAATGCCCCAGTCATGCCAACAGACCCATGGATTGGAAGTACATTTGTCTGAGTGTGAAGTATAGCTGAAGGATATGTTCCACTGTCTCACTGCAGCATGTCCATGTGCTCCACAGCCCCATGGTCACTGGCCCACTGCAGGTTCCCATGTTCAGGTGACAGACATGGCAGCCAGAGTCATGGGCACTGTATTAGCAATGACCATGTGGGTATGAGCCATCCATCCACAGCTGTGGTGACATATCCCCTGTCTAACATAGTTGTATGGCACCATAGAATTTATTGACCCAACCATGTGACCCCATGCATCCCATAAAGACACTGTTGCATGATCCCTGGCTAGGTGTTGGATGAGCCTGGCTGAGCCTTGGGGGTGGGGGGGAGGTGGTGTTCATTGGGCCTACACAGTCAGTGGTAACAATGGGTTAGCTGTTGGCCACATTGCATATATTCTGGATGCATAGGTCTGTCTAACCTTATTTCACTATGCTGTTTGTACATTGTCATGTGAGCTATGATAACAGGCCAGGGATTATCCTGGGAGGGGCTTTAGGCCTGCAGACCTTTCTGACTAGGTAAATCAAGTGAGGATCACTGAGAGCATTGGGTAGAGTACCAGATCAATGACTTGATGTGGATGGGACGTAAGAGCCCAGTCAATCAAGGTGTGGTTTTGGGTTTTGTTGTTTAGACGGATTGGTTCTGTGATGAGCTGTGTTACATTTAGGAAGGTTATACAGTTTCGAGCTTTGGCTTGAGAGGGAAATTGCCAGTTTAAATTGAAGTCTTCCATGATGTACAACTCACCTTTCTGAAAGTGGGAGGAAATGGTGGTAATAAGTTCAGAGGCCATGTTAGAGGGAAGGTTGTGGCAACAGTAGATGCCCACAACATAAATTGGAATAGTGTAGGGCAGGGATAGTTGGATAATGAGAGCCTCATAGTTAGCTGGGGAGGTGTTAGAGAGGGTGACAGCATATTGCAGGGAGGAGAAGATATACAATGACACCCCCCCACCTCTCCCAGGCCTGTTCTGTCTGACCAGGCAGAAGCCAGGGATTGAGATGTCTTAGTCTGGTACCTTATCAGTTAGCCAGGTCTCAGAGAGTACTAAGATATCCGGGGTGGTTGAGGCTACCAAAGTTTGAAGGAGGTCTAGTTTGGGGAGTAGACTTCAGATGTTTAGGTAGAGCAATTTAAGTCCGCAAGGAAGGGCAGGGAATTTTGAGTGGTTTAATGTTGAATTGTTGAGGGGTGACCCTGGAGCATTAGCAACTGGTAGGACTGGGTTAGGATGAATGCTACCTGATGAGATTAGGAGGAGCCCTATGATGAACTAGTGCAGTTTAGGGTTTTTAAAGAAAGGTCGGGGCTTGTAGTATTTTTGAATGCAGGTTTGGGAGTTAGCAGGGGACATGACTTCAAGTAATAGGTTTATACTGGCAGTAGAGGTGGGTATGGTGAGTAGTGAGGCAGTCAGAAGGAGGTGAAAATGGCTCCAACACTGCGTTTTCCTCAAGCTTTTTCCCTTTGACTGTTTGCTACTGTATGAAATGTTTCCCATTTATAAACCTGCTGTTAGTAAGAGTATTAACTAAGTGTATATACTGTATCATTTCTCACCTCACCGTTTCATGTTTAAACTTATTCATTCTGTACTTTTTTGTCCAATTTTTTTGTAAAAATATCTGTACAACTGGACGTTTGTGAAAATGGGCATTTTTGCTCACATACTCTCTAGTATAAAACTGATTGATTCATTGATTGATTAATTGATTGATTGATTTCTTGTGTTGTTCACTGTGCTGAGTGCTTCTAACAGTGAGTCCTTTTTCCACTGTGTGCAGATATCACCAAACCTCTGACCTGTATGACAACTCTTTTGCCACTTGTACCATTACACTGTGTTGCAGTTGCACAGGTTGATGTAACTGTCTTATATACATAGATACATCGACACTGTCAGCAGATAAGGGCCTATGGCCCACCCAATGTGCACATCCGCACCCTGGTGGGATGAATGTGTATCATATTTTGGACCTGTCTCACATGTCTGGCCGTGAACTGCTGTATCAGCCATGTCCACCACCTTTCACTGTACTCACAGGCTACCATGTGCTGACCTATAGTCAGCAATGGGCATATACATCCCATGCCTCTGGGTCAGGTATGGAGCATGGTTGTCCCACTGTGGTTCCATTGTGTCTGTGCATAGCTCATCTGCTAACATTGTACTGTGGTAATATAGCATTAGGTATTTGTGTGGCTTGTGGTGTTGTGCAGAATACCCATACATATGGTGCAGTCATGTTTGCTTTGTACACATTGAACGGTGGGCATGTGGAGGTCTTCATGACTGTGACATGGTGGGTAGGTGTGTTGTATGTTTTCTGTGGCTGTGTGTGTATGCCTGCAGTATGCATAATTCACATGCTGTGCCACTGGCCTGGCCCTGGAGTATTCAACCATTGTGTTCTCCCTGTGGTGTGGGCGTGTGGGCTCTATTTGTATCATGCATGCATACATACTGGTCACGGTGCACTGTGATGTTCCAGTGTGCCTCCATGAATGTGCTGTGCTGCACACTGTTGGCACAGAATAGGAAGCTGGCCGGGGGGGATGACTGCTGTATGTTTCAGTGGTGTGTCATCACCAAGGCTATTGTGTCTGATTCTGGGAAACATAACACACATTTGACATGGATAGTGGGTGTGGATGTCCAGGGTAGGGCAACTTCACTTGGACTGGGTCTGCATCACAGCCCTGTGATTTGGAACTACATGCCCTCAGTCACTGGGGATAGGGGGTTCTAATAGTGAACTTGAAATGCACAATAGACCTACCTTATGTCCCAGTGGGCAGTATTTAGGAAACATACTGCTGCTCTGGTGTATTATGGTTTGCTATGGGGCTGTGTGGGGGTTGCTTCAGGGTAGCCATGTGGCAGTATTTTGACTTGGACAGCATTGCAGATGCTTGGAGAGGCATTACAGTGGTGGGGGATGCCATACCAGACTTCTCTTCTGCATGGGATAGGCATGAGGGTACCGTGGTGTTCTGGGATGGTGTATTGTGGCATAGATCAGGAAGTGTCTGCAGTGTGCACAATGGTGGAGATATGGGCATACTAGTTGGGCCATGTAGTCCTTATCTGAGGTCACATTCTGGGTTCTGCATTACTCAACAGTGTCAGTTCTCTGTACTTACATGGACATCTCTCTCTCTCCCCCTATGTGTCAAACATCAGCATGGTGAGATGCCCAGAGGAGGATGAGAACCAGGATAAATGGCTTCCAAGGCTCATCTGACAGTAGAGGATGATGATGGAGCAACAGGAGCAGTTGGTCCACCTTGGTTGACAGACTGTAGAGCTCCTGGAAGAGCTGATGCAGGGGCAATAGCCAGCAGCAAAGCAGTAGCTTCCCCCATTCCCCTGGTATTTTCCCTCTTCCCTTTCCCCCAACCCTTATTATTCATTTCTTTTTATACATGATTCACATGTATATAGTTTCCTGTGCTGTGTTTCATTAATATACTTTTGAATGTTATGATCCTATGTCCTGTGTCTTTATTGGTTACCTCTAGTCAGTTTTTCTGCTTTGCAGTGTTGCATTTACTGACCCCCTGCATCACCCTGGTGGCTGCCTTCCTTGCCTATCCTGTGGCATGGGCTTTCCCACTGCTCTGCCTGCAGTGTCTGTGACTGCACATCTGCCTGCACAGTGTTCTGGGCATGGTAGGTGTGTCATCTGTTGGCTGACACATTCTATTCTCTGTGTGTACCCTACACATCCTGTGTGTGTGCCAGACAACATCTGGATTGTGACTGTCCATGGTCATGGTCTGGTCCTTGTTCCTTGGGTAACCCCTACTGGCATTGTCTGGCTTAGGGGCCTCAGTCTGTTGGCCTGTGTGTGGCTGTGTCCTTGTTGCCATGGCTGATGTCCATCCCCCTGTGTCCTCATGCTGTGTGTCATTTGGTATGCTGTCCCCTGCTCTGTGTCAGGGTTCCTTATCTCCTCCCCCTGTGCAGAGTGAGAACAGGCTGGGGTCATACTGGCACACCAGCATGGATAGCTATTTGAATGGGACACTTCCCCACTGTTCCATCTACAATCTTTTTCAACAGTTCTCATCTGAACTGTGTTGCTGCATTTTGGGTTACATGTTTCTTTTCATTGTGTTTGGTGTATCTGTTGCTACAGTATTACTGTACACTGCTCTTTGCTCATGATTTCTCATTTCATGCACCACTTCTTTGCTGGTGCCCCCAGTGGTCATGAGGGGTACCTGTGCAGGACTCCACCTCTGTGTGCACTGGGCTGTTGTTGCTGTTTGCACTACCCTGTTGCCATATTCAGAGATGTCTTCTTTACAGGTCTGTCTATGCACTGCACTCTTGGCCTTGTTTGGCCACCTTCGTTGCCCACTATATTCAGCAGTTTTTGCCTCGGGGGTATTCCTTTGAATATTGAGTGCAAATGGCTGGGGGCCAATCTTGCCCTCAGGGCATGCTATTTTGCCCTTGGGCAATTCTTTGAATACCGGGCCCCAGGTCTCTTAAGTGGAATCAGTAAACCAATTCTTACAATGACAACAACTATAGTTAGATAATATTTCACCTCAGCAGTCAATAATTTGGCAAAAATTCCTACTATGAATAAAAATGAAGTTGATGAGTACAAATATGTAAGTTGTTATTTACAACATAAAGACAATCAAAGAAAAGACATACAGTTCTCACTTCGTTGAACTCAACATATCACAGTGCTGAGTCTCAGCAACAGATTCAGAGAAGCTTAATGGGTTTGCTTGCTTTTGATACAAGATGGATTAGTCTGTGTTTTTTTCAAAAACTCTGAAGACAAATCACCAGGTCTAAAATGACGGGAACAACTCAAGCAGTTCAGGCAGCTCATAAAATTGAGTTAATTCCAAACACTGTGAGCATTCAATGGGAACAAGTTAGGGATGCATTTCCAGAAGGGGCTAAAGATGGCTGGACAATCTTGTAAAAATGTCACTGAAATAAAATGAATAAGATATTTCAGAAATATACTGTAACTATCTCTTAAACACAATTAAACACACTTCATTTAAAACAAATTATGACTATCGTATGCTTCCCATTCAAATCAACATTCTGTTAAAACACCAAAGATATTACAGCTCCAACAAAAAGTATCCAGATTTCAGTCTCTGAGGCTGTGTCAGCTTTTGTTTGCTTACTTTTGAGAAGCAAGATCTAAAGCAGTCTGTTGTTCTGTTTATATCCAGGGTCAGCAACTTCTCAGTTGATTTAATCAGCCAGATTGGCTGCTCCGAGGAGCTCTTTTACTAAAGTGAACCTTGCTTTCAGAAATCAAATCCGATGTCTAAAGTTATGAATGTAGTACTTAGCTTTAGCTTTTGACTCTAAACTTCCACTTTTAAAATTCAGAGCAGAGACACAAAACCTACTGTAGTCCTATAGTCCTATAGTCTGAACTACACAGAGTGTTGGTGTGGACTAAAGAGAATCTGCTGCCACAGAGCCTTTACCCTTGGTTTAATTGTTACAATCCAGGTATCACTTATAAACCAATTATCACTGCAAATAAATGCACAAGCCCAATTCCCAGAATGTGATAACCTAAATGACCTGCACGTAGAAGGTATAGAGAAACCCTTCAAATAACCCTTCAGCAATCAAAAGAAACAAACTGCAGCCAGATAACACACCAGTCCATAAATAGAAAAAAAACAAATAAGGATATCATTTAATTTTAACAATTTGAATGCAATGCGATGCAATCAAGCACATACAATACATTTATGAGACAGTAAGATTCAATGAAATATAGAATAAAATAAATGAAGTTCAAACACTAAGGTTCAAACAATAAATAAAAATACAATTTGCATAATACTTATACAAAACTAGGCACAGGAAAAACATCCCCTTCGTTTATCACAACAATTCTAAGACACTTTGTTCTCAGCTAATAGGATTGTCTTAAAAAAGAAAAAAGGAACACATAAATGCAGAAAGGAAAGCTATACACATTAGTCTACTCTTCTTTCTTGTAGCAGTGCCAATTTTTCAAAGCTTTGTCCACTCCATTTACCTTCTGCTAGCCTCTGACTCCAGCTCCCAAGCAGGTTCAGATGCTCCCAATATATCAGGTTGTGTTTTTTCTTTTTCAGCTGCTGGTTTCCCAAACCCCTGGCAGGATCCTGTGGGGGGGGGGGGTGATGTGTTTCAGCCCTTCCAAGCTGCAGAAAATATAAAATAGTAAAACTCTGTAAGTATGGTCTGGATTCCCTAGCTAGCAAGAGAATATTTTAATATAAACTATTTTTAAGAAGAAGCTGCACGCCAAACAGAGGAGTATTAAAAAACCTTAGCGGCAAACTAGCTGCAGACACTCAGCAGCTCAACAGCTTGGCAGCTCCCACTGGCTGCTTCCAACAGCAGTCTAGTATTTTGTGAATCAAAATCTTACTTTCATAGGTCTCTCAGAAATTTAGAGAAATAAACAAAACTAATGAACTGATAGGTAACTTTATAAAATACATTGAAGAGAGTCTTCAAAGAGACTTGATACAGGACAGCAGGGTGAAACTGCTCCACCACAGGCAAAACTCTCATCTACCAAAGTCTGGGAGAGGAAAAAGGAGGAAATATAACAAATTACAGAAACAATCAGTAAGAAGGAGGGCAAGGAAATAAAAAACATTGTTAGAGAAAGAAGCTGAAAACATATGAGAGACAAAATAAAGTGACAGCTAAGGAACAAAAAGAAGGGAGACTCAAAAGTTGCCCCAGCTGTAACCACAAAATAAACTTCAAGACTAGGACTGAGGCAGTGGAGATAGAAGCAGGGAAGGATATGGACATCCTGATAGGGACAGATCTAGAAGAAGGCTGTAAAATGAAAATAGTATGACAGGCAGGAAGAAAGCTAAATTTGGCTAAATTAGTGATATGAAGCACCCTCAGCAGGCACAGCAAAAATTAGCAGATACACTTTACAAGCTTAATGTAGAAAGACAGAGGAAAAAATAAAACAGGAGAAAATGAAAGACAGATGAAGTAGATGCTGATTAGAAGAAGAAAAGTTCTTCCTCTGTTTTCTTTGAAGGGCATATCAAAGCTGAAGGATGAGTCCCCGTTTACACTTAATCTAATTACACATAATAACGGCAAAGGGATAATGGCTAATGTAATGTGTTGGATAGACCTTAGATATGTCTACAGGTACCAAAGTGGTAGTGAAAAAGGTTGGGTGTGTGTCACTCTGAAAGATCCAGATATATGCATAATTTTGTTAAAACATTTAGAAGGCTTCAAGAAGCTGGGTATCAATTTGAAAACAACACTGAAGATGGTAACCAGAGTGAACAGCACAAAGAACAAGAGTGCAATACAAAAAGGGAACGGTGATAAACCAAACTCGTAAGGACAAAAGTGGGAGATTAAGCACAGAGAATAACAGAGTATTTGCAGCCTATGGATATTGCTTACTTCTTTGGTTGTGATTCAGAAGAGGAAAGTGAGATTTTAGTAGGAGGACATAAATGCCATGGCACTAGCATAAATACGAGTGTAGTTTTGGAAACAAGAGCTATGCTGGCACTGGCTATGTCATCCCCAGTGCAGCTAGGAAGGGAGGAAAACTTGGACATTAAAGATGAGGGTGACAGTAATTCACCTGTGATAGAGCTTGATAGTCTATTATGAACTAAATCCAAGAATAGTGCCTGTACCTGCATAGGGACATGAAAAAATATTAACATTTTAAGCTGGAATCTAACAGGCATAAGAGGGAAACTGGAGGACACCAAGTGGCTGGAATATATTAGAAAATATCCTATTTTAATGTTACAGGAAACATGGCCTGAGAAAGTAGATCCTAATACTGTGGAAGGATACTGTGTATACCATGTTCCTACCTGAATATCAACCAAATATGGCCATGCTGTTGGTGGTATGGTGACTTTGATTGCAACAAGTGCATTCAAGGAAGTTCATAAATTGGGCCTAATCCTTATTTCTTGTGTAGTGTGCTGGATGTTCCAGGAGAACCTATATGTGTCTTTATAAACATGTATGTCACCCCAAAATTATCAAATATAGTAGAAAAGGTGGCATTTGAGAAGCTGTCACAAATCTTATTTTTTTCTTCATGAAAAATTCTGCTCTACCTCATTTGCATAATGGGTAATGTTAATGCAAGAATTGTGAATGGCTTAGAACCATATTCCTCTGGTTGAGAAATTAATGATACTCCAGCCATACCAGTCAGAAACTCCATGGAAAAGAAATAAAAAAAATGGGGAAATTACTGTTTAACACAGCAGGGAAAAAATGGATGAAAATTTTAAAATGGGGAGGGGGGGACTACCACGGTAACATCACATTTCCCACCAAAAATTCAGGGGGGGGACAATCATTGATATTGCCCTAATAGATTTTTTTTTTTTCTCATCCACTAGTGAAAGAATTTGTGGTATTGGAAGTGTGGGATAGTAACCACTTTCCTATATTTGTCACCTGGGTTGCTTTACTAAGAGGCAAGATCTGTGTTCACTGTACCAGGTGAAGCTAGTGATCACATGGTTGTCCTGAACAAGACAAATATACATTGTAACTCATTCTGTAAAGATAAAATGATTGCATTGCTAACAGAGATTAAGACTATAATAGACTGTGTAAACCAAATAGAAAGAGGAAATGTTACTGAGGGTAATGGTACGTGCAACATATTTGTCTCTCTTGAGATATTTGATACTATACTAGGACCCTTAGGAAAATGGGATAGAGTTCCATATTACCAGGAGATCTTGAAAAAAGAATGGATGGTATGATGGGGCATATGAGAAGTTCAAAAAAGTTGTGATAAAAGCTAGTAAATTCAACAAAGGCAATTTTAACATTTGATCTAGAGATACTTCTATAAATTTAAAAATGAAATACATAACTTTGTTAAACATAAGAAATTTGAATATAAAAATAAGCTGTGGTCTGATCTGCAATATGCAATAGCAGCTAAAGACAGTAAGTCCTTTTGGAATTTAATAGCATATGGGACTAATTACAGGGAAATTAATACAGAATGTGTTATTATGCGTAAGACTTCGGTTGAATATTATAGTTCCCTGTTTGGTCAAGGGTTGCATTCCATAAATAACAATGAAATGGGGGTGGGGTGTGGGATGGAGGACCCATGGCCTAAATTAACTGATTGACAAGTGATTTGACCCATTTAACAGAAAAAAGAAAAAAAATCACCAGGTATAGACAAGGTTCCTCCAGAGGTATTTAGAACTTGACCTAAATGGTAGGCAAAAATGCTGGCACCCATATCTACATATATTAATAATAACCTCAATTACCACCAGGTTACAATGCAGGATTAATAATTCCACCTTTCAGAAAAAAGGATACAAGATAAACCCTTCTTGCTACAGGCTCACAACTTTGTTATGCTCTTCTATGAAAATACACACTAGAATTTTATTGTCAATTTTAGAGTCCTGGGTTACAGAGAAAGAATTAATATTGATATAGCAAGCAGAATTTAAAAAATATTATAGTACAGTGGATCACATATTTACACTGGATTTGTTGATCCACAGATATGTGGACTTTAAAAAGGGAATAATTGTTCTGGCCTTTCAGAATATTAGCTCAGCCGTTGACAATCTGAATAGACCAAGACAGTGGGAAATTCTGACAGATTTAGGAATTGATAAGATACTTTTATTAATTCTTAAAATGTTACAAAGCAACACATCTGTAAAAGAGTTACTAGAGAGGATGCAATGATAGAACCTGTTTTGACTAACACAGGTGCTAAACAGGGATGCCTGCTTGCCCCAGTTGTTTTCTCTTCATACTGAAACATTGGTCAAACAACCACAACATGTAGACACCCATAGCCCTCAGATTAATACCAAAAAGGTACAAATATTGTTATATGCAGACAATATTATTCTGCTTTTAAGAATGCAGGTGGGCCTCAAGAGGGCCCTGGTAGCAACATTTGATCATTTGAAGTCCTTGGATTTAATAGTAAATGAGAAAAAGAGTAAAATTATGATTTATGGTATGGAGGCATCGTAACTTCTGGTTGTTTCATGACATACAGATAGAAGAGGCTACAGAATTTACTTATTTAAGCATTACATTCAATAGAAACAGGTCATGGAAAAGCCATCTGCTAACAATTGAAAATGCTGGGCTTAGTACATCAATGGCCATTAATAGGTTTGCAAAACAATTTGGGAGAAATTCATTTGTTGCAATGTGCAGAGTCTTTAAAGCAAAAATAAATAGCCAGATATTATATGAGGGCGACATTTGGGCTCTAACTGAAACCCTGTCTCTGGCAGAGACCACACAAAACTTTTTTATTAATGTGATGTTAGGTTCTCCTGAATGATATCCCAACTACACTCCTAAGGTTGGAATTAGGCATGAAAGCTATAAAATTGCAAGCTTTAACAAGGGCTCTATGCTAATGGAACAAAATAATGAAGATGGAAGAATGTAGATTGCCTAAACAATGTTGTGACGAGATTAGAACAGTGAATTACACCAAAACATGGTTTTATTTGCTAGATAAGGCATTGATGCTTATAGGCCTGGAATCAATATGACTTCCAGAGGCATATGAACTTCTGGATACATACAATGCTGAGGCAAAATAAAGATTAGATGATAGTTTTTTTTTCCCAAAGGATTTAGCTAGAATGGAAGATCTTCCAGCAATGATGCCATGTGTGAAGGTTAAAATAAATGTACAAATTGAAACTTATTTGGAATGTATTGAAGACAAATTGGACAGGAAGGCTTTATGAAGTCTGATGTTGCAAGGAAGTTCCACACTCATACCAGAAATAAGCATCCAAAAAAGGTTAAAGCTTCAAAGGTGCAGCTTTATTGCAGTAAAGGTGCCAAGACAACACTCTACAGTACATCCCCTAGCTCTTTAGTCCAACACAAGGCCTTCCTATGGGGGCAGGTCTACCAGATAATGGACAACACTTCTCTGATAAGGTGCAAATTTAAAGTGACATACACCATATGTGTTAGCTCAAAGTGAATTTACAAAAAAAATGCAAAGAATATATACAAGTGCAAATCATACAACATATATGAGTATAAGTCATTATTGTTATGTCAAGAAAAACTTTGGCATGGCTGTGCTAGATCAGTTAATCTCTTCTTTTTATATATAATTTTATACTTTCTTTTCAGGCATTCATGTATTAGAGAGGTTAAGTATACTGTCCTAGAGACCGATTGGCACTTGACAGGTACTACTCTTAAATCCACTTTAACTGATGGGGTGAATTTTATCAATTGATGGTCTCCATAAATGCATTTTTATATGTATATACTAGAGAAGGGGGCACAGAGATACACCATTAAACTGAATAAGTGGGTGGGGATAGGGTGTAGTTCACTATTACATGACCTTCTACGGGGGGGGGGGGGACCTGTTTAAAATAATGTCATTCTACATCTTAAATAATCCTAGGTATATAAGGTCTGCTAGAGGTCATAAAATAAAAACACTTCAAAATGCATTCACTCTTTTCAGGGGGAAACAAATTACAAGTTTGTAAGAACAGCTTAGCTGGTTTAAGTCTCAACCGTGATTATGGCCAGAAGTCTGAAGAATGTTAGTATGTAGTTATTCGTACTTATGAACACCATCCTCAGTATTGGATGGTACCAGACTGAACTCCAACAAGTAAACAATTATGAAGCTGAAAAAGAAAAGAACAGAGAAAGAGAAAGTTAGTGGAGAGTTACAAGTAAGGGGTAAAATTAATATCTTCATTAAGGCCCATAGGATAACTAGTTTTAAATTTTAATATCCATCTTGTTTCTTTTTGTTCAAAGATCTGTCCTCTGTTACTTCCTATGGGGTTTATGTAGTCTGCAATTGAGTCTATTGTACAAAAGTAAAGGCTGGCAAAGTTACTGGGTTGGGAACAGGTACAACCATAGTTGTAAATGTGATATGAATAAAAGATAAATGATTGCACATCTCCTTTTTGAATGTCCTCTTCTGGAGGAAGGAAGGGTAAAATATATGTATCCCTTTAAAAAAAATAGCTATGACTGAGTGGAAATCAAAATCAAAAAGCTTTTGTTTTCTTGTAAAAAGGTGATCTATTATGCCCTGGCTAAATCTGCATGCAAAATGTATACTGTTATTAAAGAATGATTCATGCTGCTTTTTAACAGTTTTTCTTTTTGGAATGTATTAAATTTTATATGTGACAAACTGTTTAATATATGTTTTCTTAATAAAACAATCTGCAACAAAAAAATCACACAGAAGTCTTACAACATGTTGAGCAATGAAGCTGTAGTGTGAGCATGATTCCTCTCAATGACCTTCTAAGTTGACTAACAGGCTTACAATAAGATGGACAGTAACACCATTTTAATAATTGTAAAGAACTGTGAAACACAATATAGTTTGGGTTTTTGATTAAATCATTTGTTGCTGATTCAGAAGCAGTATCAACAAAACATTGTCATCAGATTCGCAGTTCAAAGGAGATGAAGGCTTGTAATCAGTGTCATGTTCCGCTTCACTGTCATCATCAGAGTCTTCAACATCACTGTAATCTGATAGCATTGGTTGTGGTACCAGTAGGTCACATTGCATGCCCATGTCTTTCACAACCTTGATTGTCTGTGTTCCTATGAATTGAAGTGATATAACACATGATTTTACTACAGTACAGTCCTGATCATCCAAACCCCAATCATCTAAAAATCCCTATCTTTGTCACCAAAATGTTTCTCTATCAATAGGATAGACTGATCAGCTAGGATAATCAGTACTGCACTATCATATTGTGCTGTTAAACTGTTTCTGCCACTAGCGGTCACTCCATTACAGTCTATCCTAACAAGCAGTTGCACCATAAGAGGGCTGGATGAGGTCTGTGGAAGGGAATTTGTGTGGTCGGGAAGAAAATCAGCAACTTGTGTGACTTGCAGTGCAGTAAGAGAGGGTAAGTAAGAGAGAAAACTAAGTAGAAGTCATTTGCTTCCACAGGTTCTGCCAGCACCTGTACAGTAATTTTGGGGTTGGGAAGAAACTCAGTTGCACTTTTGGGTGACCAACAATGTATATCTTGCAGTGCTGTAAGAGAGGGTAAATGAGAGGGAAAGCTAGGAAGAGAAACCACGTGGCTGGAAAGAAAATCAGCATCTTTACTTGCAACTATACTCGGATATTAGCTTAAGTTCATCTTTATAACTTATAATGTCTTATATAGATGGCAATCATACTTATATGAAAGTTGTTATTTATTACATTTGTAATCATTTTGTTCTTTGTTGAAAAGCAATAAAAAGATAAAGTGAAAATCAGCAACTTGTGTGTCTCGCATTGCTGTAAGAAAGGGTAAATGAGAGGGAAAGCTAAGCAGAAGTCATTCGCTTCCACATGTTCTGCCAGTGCCTGTACAGTAGTTTTGTGGTTGGGAAGAAACTCAGTTACACCATAAGAGGACTGGATGAGGTCCATGGAAAAGAAACTGTGCAGTCTGGAAGAAACTCAGCAGCTTTAAGGTGACCAATGGCATGTTGCTATGGTCTTACCGATCAGACACTCCTCCCTGAGTATGCTTGCATCAGTTGTGTAACAGTGTGTATATCAGTGTTTCATCATTTGGTCTCTCCATCTCACTCAGCCAATCAGCTCATCAGTATGATTTGTGGTTTCCATGTGGTCTGCTGGTGCTTGTACTTTTGTTTCGGGGTTTGCAGTCCTGCTTTTACTTTTCAGAAGGAAATCCATGAAGGGCTGCAGTGGGCATTTGCAGGGAAAAATAGCGAGGTATGAATAGTAGGAGTGTATAGGAGAATAATATAAAGCCAAGACCTTAAACAGTGCACAGTACATTTAGAAAAAATGCAGTCCCTATCACCCTGTCTCCTATTAATCTGAACTAAATTGATGTCAACCAGGCAGTCTGGATAAACAGGACTGCACTGTAACTTATTCTGAAGAAGTTTTACTTTATAATGACTATCTGACTCTTGCTAATTTGTGACAAGATGCGGTTGGCAAATACAGTCATTACGACTGATAAATATAAACACAGAACAATTACACTTTATACAAACTTTGCATTGCCTGCAGCTAAAGGTCTGTTCTGTTTTAACAACAACACAAATATATATATATATATATATATATATATATATATAGGCCAGGGAGGGGCTGTGAATATTGCCTACCTAGACTTTATCAAGGCATTTGACACAGTGCCACACAAAAGATTAATAATCAAGTTAGCCAGCCTGGGAGTGGGTCCCAGGGTGGTAGCCTGGTAGCAAACTGGCTGCACAACAGGACACATAAGGTAATAGTGAATGGAACACAAGAAAGGGGGGTTACTAGTGGAGTACCTCAGGGCTCAGTACTGGGTCCAGTCCTCTTTAATGTCTTTATAGGTGACATTGCAGAGGATCTGGAAGGAAAGGTATGCCTCTTTGCAGATGACACAAAGATCTGCAACAGAGTTGATACACAAGAGGGGGTAGAAAGGATGAGAAGGGACTTGGCAAGGTTGGAGGAATGGTCAGACATATGGCAACTTAGATTCAATGCAAAGAAGTGCAAAGTAGTGCACCTGGGAAATAAAAATCCAGGAGAAGAGTACACAATAGCAGGGGAGGTACTAACGACAACAATAATAGAGAGGGATCTGGGTGTAGTCATATCAGATGATCTAAAGGTGGGTAAGCAATGTGAGAACTCAGTAAGGAGAGCCAGGGGGATACTAGGATGCATAGGGAGGGGCATCAGAAGTAGAAAAAGGGAAGTGGTTATCCCTCTATACAGACAGTTGGTATGACCCCATCTGGAGTACTGTGTGCAGTTTTGGAGACCTCATCTATGCAAGGACATAGACAGGATGGAAGCAGTCCAGAGAAGAGCAACTAAAATGTTGCAGGGTCTACATCAGAAACCATATGAAGAGAGACTGAGAGAGCTTAATATGTATACCCTTGATGAAAGGAGTGACAGGGGGGCATGATAGAAACTTTTAAGTACCTCAAGGGAATCAACAAAGTCCAGGAGGGTAGCATCTTTCAGAAAAAGAGATGTGAAAGAACAAGGGGGCACAATTTAAAGTTAGAGGGGGGACAGCTCAGGGGTAATATGAGGAAATTCTTTTTCACGGAGAGAGTGGTGGACGCATGGAACTGCCTTCCTGGAGAGGCTGTGGGGTCTAAAACAGTGGGGGAATTCAAACATTGAAGGGAACAGACATAAGGCAATTATATTGGGGGGTTGCAGGAAGTAGGCTGTTGGTTAACTAGAATCTGCAGCTTATCCAATAGGTAGGGAAATGGGCAGACTGGGTGGGCCAAGTGGTCCTTATCTGCCATCAAAGTCTATGTTTCTATATTAAAAGATGCCATTTCACAAAGTATGAAAATAAAAGTGCAGTTCATTGTGGAAAAAGGACAGATCTGCAAAATAAAGTATGCAAGAATCAGAAGTCAACATAGTGTGCACAGTGACCCTTGAACAGTGGAGGCTAATGTTGTATGTAAAAATATGACTTCCACTTGTTTTATTGCTTGAGTTTTGCACCATAAACCATAGTGTTTCTTCACTCTAATGTTCAGGTGCCAGCTTTTTGGTTCAGATACGCATTTTATTACAGCAATGGCATGTACAGGTTATTGCGGAGTAGCTTATATACTCATGATATTTCTGAAAGGAATGAATCAGGAAAGTTTAATGTTGACACAGAAAATTAATGGCCATTTTCAGGAATGCTTACCAGCACAGTATAACAGAGATGAAACAACACTTGACTTGTCAACTAAAAGCAAAGAACATTGGAACCCTTAACTAAATGAGAGCTCATTCACAAAGTTGACAGACATTAGAGATTATGCATATAAGGAAGGGACAATATCATAATTTACCTATGGATGAGATTGTTTGCAGAATTAATTACCATTTTATGGTATTGTGATCCACCAAGACAAATGTCACCTGGATCAGCATATGAGAAAGCAGAAATGGATCATGTGTTGATACCATCTGAAGAAAATTATGTAGCATTCCATTCCTTGGCGGGATACAACCAAATATTTTTGAACTGTAGGGTAGAGCTCCATTCAGCTAAGGGATGACACTGATTATATTATACTTGCTAGTACTGCTGATGTGCAAGAAAGTTTCACTTTCATGTATGCAAAAGGGCACATCATATACATTTTGAAAAATTGTGTTTAACATATTTGTTAATGGAATCATACCTGTACTCTACATGTGTGGACAGGTCTGTACTTTCTTTGAAGACATACACCTCAGTTGATTACTCAAGATTTGCAAAGATCATTCTTTGGTTGAACACCTGTCAATTCAACCTGGAAAATTCAGCCCGAGTCAATTCAGCCTGGTGCATTCAGCCACATGGCAATTCAATCTGAGTCAATTCAGCTCCATGTCAGTTCAGCTCCATGGCAATTCAGCCCCAGTCAATTCAGCCTGAGACAATTCAGCTCCTATGTCTATTCAGCTCTTATGTCAATTCAGCCCCACATCGGTTCAGCCTCTATGTTAATTTAGCCCCATGTCAAGTTCAGCCCTAATGTAAATTCAGCTACTTTTGGTTCTGCACTTGAATAAACATAACTAACAACATATGTGAACATATTTAAGCCTTACTGATAGTTTTAAAACATATTTTTTTGCAATTAAGTACACTTTATTGAAAATGTTAATTTGCACATATAGTACACGCAGCACCGATCTCAAAGTCTGTCATTACTGATTGTCGGCTAAGGTCTGGTTGCAGCTTCTTCAGCTCTTGCAACAATTGCAAGTATATCTGCTTGGTCTTATTTGGCAGCAGAGCATATACTGTAGGAAGCACTTTGTTATGATGAACCCCATGAATGGTATACAGCTGCTAGAAGAATGGTGGGGAAGCCTTGAAGGTGCAGTCAGCATACCAGTGGGGTGACATGCTGAGGAAGTGTAGCTTGGCACTCGTGCTAAATAAAAGGATTCTATCATTTCCTGGTCCACTGTCAAACAAGAGAAAGGTATCACCTGCACTTGTCACATGGTATGTAGTAGGGATTTCCAGCTCCTGCAGACTTGCTGGATTATGTGGTGCACTGGATATGGCTGCTATGTGTCGCTGCACCGTCCTTTTCATCCTCTGCTCCTCAGGCAGCAATGCTAGAACTACATTTGAAAGTCCCTGAGTGGCTCCAGAAATAGAAAATATAGAAACATAGAAACATAGATCTTGACAACAGATAAGGACCGCTTGGCCCATCTAGTCTGCCCATTTCACTACCTACAGGATAGGCCACAGATCCTAGGTAACCAACAGCCTATTTCTTCCAACCCCCCCACAAGAATTGCCTTATGTCTGTCCCATGCATTCTTGAATTCTCCCACAGTTTTAGACCCCACAACCTCCTCAGGAAGGCTGTTCCATGCATCCATTACCTTTCTGTGAAATAATACTTCCTCACATTACCCTGAACCACCCTCCTTCTATCTTTAAATTGTGCCCCATGTTCTTGCAAGTCTCTTTTTCTGAAAGATGCTACCCTCTTGACTTTGTTGATTCCACTGAGGTACTTAAAAGTTTCTATCATGTCCCCTCCTCCCTTCTTTCCTCAAGGGTATACATATTAAGCTCCTTTAGTCTCTCCTCATACGGCTTCTTGCAGACCCTGCACCATTTTAGTTGCCTCCTCTGGACTACCTTTATCCTGTCTATGTCCTTGCAGAGATGGGGTCTCCAGAACTGGACACAGTACTCCAGATGGGGTCTCACCAACTGTCTGTACAGAGGGATAACAACTTCCTGTTTTCTGCTGCTGATGCCTCTCACTATACATCCCAGTATACCCCAGCCCTCCCTACTGCTCTCTCATTTGCTTTGCTAACCTTAAGGTCATCTGATATGATTACCCCAGGTCCTTTCCTTTTGTTGTTGTTACTACTCCCCACCCATTGTGTATTCTTCTCCTGGGTTCTTGTTTCCCAGGTGCATTATTTTGCACTTCTTTGCATTGAATCCTAGCTGCCATACTTCTGACCATTCCTCCAACCTTGCCAAGTCCCTTTTCATCCTTTCCATGCCTCCTTGTGTATCAACCCTGTTGCAGATCTTTGTGTCATCTGCAAAAAGGCATACTTTTCCTTCCAGTCCCTCTGCAATGTCACTGATGAAGACATTAAAAAGGACTGGACCCAATACTGAACCCTGCAGTACCCCACTAGTAACCTCTCTTTCTTCAGAGTGGACTCCATTTACAATTACCTTCTGTGTCCTGTTGTGCAGCCAATATTTTAACCAGGCTACCACCCTGGGACCCACTCACAGGCTGGTTAATTTGACTACTAATCTTTTGTGTGGGACTCTGTCAAATGCCTTGCTAAAGTCTAAGTAGGCCATGTCCACAGCCCCTCCTTGGTCTACTACTTTGGTCACCCAGTCAAAGAAATCTATTAGATTCATCTGACATGACCTTCCCGCTGTGAACCCATGCTGCCTTGGGTCCTGTGCACCACTGGCCTCTAGGTACTCAACTATTCTTTCTTTCAGAAGTGACTCCATCACTTTCCCTACCACAGAGGTCAGACTGACAGGTCTGTAGTTTCCTGCCTCTGTCTTGGTCCCACTTTTGTGAAGGGGAATCACATCCACCTTCCTCCAGTCCTCGGGTACCACACCATCCTCCCATGATTTATTAAAAAGAGTAGCCAGTGGTTTCACTAGTTCCTCCCATAATTCTTTTAGAATTCTGGGGTGAATTCCATCAGGCCCCATTGTTTTGTCCACCTTCAGTTTTAGGAGTTCTTGCAGAACCCTTTCTTCTGTGAAAGGACTGGGATCGACCCCCCTATCAAGAGTGCTTCTGTTAATTGGATTAGGCACTTCCCCCTCCTCTTTTGTGAATACTGAGCAGAAATATTCATTCAGTATCCCTGCTTTTTCACTGTCCCCCTCTGCCCACCCACCGTTCATTCTATTCAGCCTCACTATCCCTCCCTTTGTCTTTCTACGCTCACTGATGTACCTATAAAAGGTTTTATCCCCCTTCTTAACTGAGTTGGCTATCTTTTCCTCAGTTTGGGCCTTTGCTATTCTGACTTCCCTCCCTGCTTCCTTCTGCCTTAACTGGTACAGCTCACTGTCCTGCTCCTTCTGTGTTTCCTTATACTTCCGGAATGCTATCTTTTTCTTCCTGACTTTCACAGCCACCTCTTTTGAGAACCATAGTGGCTTTTTCTTTCATTTTGAATTGTTTATTTGCTTCACACAAAAGCTTGTTGCCTCTGTGATGGCAGTTTTGATGATTCCCCATTGTTGCTTCACAGCTCCTTCTAGCCTGTTTGCTAGTGCTTTTCTGAGGCACTCTCCCATCTTGCCAAAGTCAGCCCTCCTAAAGTCCAGTACCCTCACTTTTGTATGGCTTGACTCTGTAGCTGAGTTTAACGTGAACCACACTGTTTGATGGTCACTTGTCCCCAGATGGCAACCCACTTCTAGATCTGAGATCCTCTAACTGCCCCCGCTTGAGATCACGAGGTCTAAGATTGCTCCTCACGAGTGGGTTCCAAAACTAGCTGTCTAATGCCTGCCACCTGTAGGGCATCAAGAATGGCCCTACTCTTGGATGTGGCTGCAGCAAATGTGCTCCAGTTAACATCTGGCATATTCAGGTCTCCCATCAACAGTATCTCCCCTTTCTCCACCATTCTAAGAATGCCTTCTATCATATCCTTGTCCATTCCCTTCCCCTAACATGGGGGTCTGTACACAACCCCTGTGCGGATTGTGGTGCCCTTTCCAGTCTCCAAGGTGACCCACAGTGCCTCCTCTCCTCCCTGTTTACTCTTTTGTTCAGTTGCTTTTATCCCTTGCTTTACATAGAGAGCTACTCCTCACCCCTCTTCTCCCCTGCCTGTCTCTCCTGTAGGTTATGTACCCTGGTATGTTAACATCCCAGTCATGGTTCTCTGTGTACCATGTTTCTGTGACTGCTACGATATCCAGGCATCCCTCTTCCATCAAGCCACCAGCTCAGGGAGCTTGTTGCCCAGACTACGGGCATTGGTACTCATTACCTCCATTTCCTGATGGCCTTACTCCTTTTGCCCCATCCCTGTCCTTCTTGCCTTTGTCATTTTCTCCATTTACCCTGCCCTTCTCCTATCGACACCTCTATGTTGGTGTTTGCCACACCCTACCATGATTATTGGGGGGTAGGATTTCCTGCTCTTTCCAGTGCCTCCCTTGGCTTAGCTTAAAAGCTTACAATGAAGCATTTAAACCTATCACCTAGGATCCTGGTTCCCTCCGGACAGATGCAGCCCATCATGCCAGTATAGGCTTGCATCACTCCAGGTGGACCCCCAGTCCCCAATGAAGCCAAATCCCTGAGCTCCACACCAGTTTTTCAACCACTGATTGAATCCCATGGTGCAGAACACCCTAGCCTCTCCTATGCCATAGATGGGCAGCACCTCCGAGAAGGTTACCGTGCGTGCTACTTGACTAAGGCCCCTCCCCAATTCCACAAACTCTTCCTGCACTTCTCTAATCCCTTTCTTAGCCAGGTCATTTGTCCCTAGGTGGACAATGACATCCAGCTCCCTCCCCTGTGCAGCTGCTCTGGCAATCCTGAGGATTCGCTCCCTGTGCCTCCAAGCCATCGCACCAGGCAGGCACCTTACCTCCGTCTCCCCTTCCTCCCCCAGTTCTACCTTCCTAACAATGGAGTCCCCCACCAGGAGTTGTTTCCTTCCCCTGCAGGGTCCCCTTCCACCCTCCTGTGGGTCTCCTTTGTGGAGGTTCCCAGCATCCTCCTTGGTCTCCACTGCGGGTGCCTCCATCGAGGAACCACACTTTGCCAGAATAGCATAGAAATTGTGGAGAGGTACAACTGGAGGGATACACCTCTGTTCCACCACCCTCACCCTCCCTGAGCCCACTGTGGTCCAACCACTCCTCTTTCTTGGCAACCTCTGAGGCAATGGCAGAGGCACTGGTGGTCCCTGGATGGAAGAGAAGGTCCCACAAATCCTGGCCAACTCAGCTTGGAGATGAGCAACCTCCTCCCTCAGCCCAGAGAGGTGCTTGCAGATGGGACAACACCGCATCCTCCAGAACGTCTCCCGGAAGACTGCTGCTCCACATCCACTGCAGTGCACCACTCCAATCATGTCTTATTTCTGGCCCCTTAACTGTTTGCAATCCTTACACTTTCCTCTGTTTTTTTTCTCTCTCTCCTTACTTTCTGCCTGTGTGCCGTTTAAGCTCCTGATTGTCCTGATGTTATGTGTTGTCCCATGTGTTGTGGCTGCAGTAAAATTAATTTTGTCAATACCATGTCTGACAGCATTACCAGCAGCATCAGGTGCATGGTTATGGTCAGTACATTATACCACTGCATCATTCAGCGTATGAGCTCATCCTGGGCTTTTTGAACAGTGTGTGTATGTGTGTGTGTGTGTGTGTGTGTGTGTGAATGCCAATATGATTGTTGATGACTTGTGCTCATTTAGCATGCATTCACATAATGATGCTGCTAAGGAAACGGTTGAAATTGTTGGTTTCTTGAAATAATGTACTGGACACTGCTAATTCCATCTCTGTCTTTTGCACCCCCCAACCTATACAACTACAACAGGCAGTTGGCATGGTGGGGTCACAAGGCTGTGACAGACACCAGGGGGATTTGATAACAAGAACAGTCTGGGCACACACAGCAATCAGACTGTGTTCTTAAGGGAAAAAGGCTAGGAAGAGGAGGCACCACTGAACACCATGAAGTACAATTTGGGGAACAGGTTAGGGTCACCTACAAGGATTTGCAATACTTGTCTGCTGCTGTGTGGCTCCAGCAATTGCCCCCATCCCAAATCAACTTTGACCTGGAGTTTATAATCTAAAATGAGGGGGATGTGGGGGGCACAGTGGGTGAAACCCCCCCCCAAAAATGTTGGTTCCCCGACAGCACAGTGCCGACTCTCAGCATTGTGCTGTCGCTGTGCTGACAGTCAACATATTTTGTTGCTGCGGCATGGTGGAACCATACTAGATAGGCTGCTGGATATACTGTGTTAAATTTAAACAAAAAGCATACTCAGTCTCATGATTTCATTATTTAATTATGCAGACAGAAGTAATCAGATGGCAACTTGGAAATGGCACTGGAGTATGCTAAGACCAAAAAGGGGAGAGACAAGTTGCTGTACATGGGGCACTGCTATCGAAAGGAAAAGTCACTTTGTGCCAAGACATTGTGGAAGTCCTCAATTTATCACCATTCAAAATGCCCAAGATGAGCTCATATGAGGAAGGATGCTGTGGTACGATGTACCAATCATAATCACACACCTCATGTTGCTGGCAATGCTGTCAGGCATGTTACTGACAAAATAAAGTCCCCTGCAGCCACAACACGTAAGATGATACATAATATCATTTCTGGGCCACTCAGGGACTTTCAAATGCAGTTCTAGTATGGCTGCCTGAGGATGAAAAGGATGATACAGAGACACAGGGCAGCCATATCCAGTGTACCATGTAATTCAGCAAGTCTGCAGGAGCTGGAAATCCCTGCTACATACCGTGCGACAAGTGCAGGTGATACCTTCCTCTTGTTTGACAGTGGACCAGGAAATGACAGAATCCTGTTTTTTAGCACCAGTGTCAATCTAGGGAACCCATGAAGTGGGCACATGAGGAAGGGCGCCGTTCATTATGGTGACACCTTCCTCGTGCAATCCACTGACGGCGACCGACAGGTAGGGCGATCGGATGAGGGGATGGGCGAACTAGGCAACAAGATGTCGCTATACGTATGCATGCGGGGGGGTGGGAGTGAGCATTGCGAGCATGGGCTGGGGGGTGGAGAGGCTGTAGTGGGTGGCTCTGTGGTCATCGGTCGAGCAGCGGCATGGGATTGGGCAATGGCTGTGGTGGCTGAGGTACTGGGATCAGGTCCGGCCGCTGGTGCGATTTTTGTGTGTCTGGCCTGAACCTTTTATTTTACTACTCACACACCCAACATGCACCCACCCCAGAGTTGAGAATCCTAGTAGGGGAACAGAGGGAAAAGCCCCCTGTGAGGGAGGTGGTGTGGGGGGGCATAGCCCACCCACAGAAAGTAGTAAAAATATGTCCTGTCACCATTGTGCTGGTGTGCCAGGGTTGTCAGAGTGTTGAAAATGTGTTTGGCACTCTGAGTGATAACGGCGATCACCTTTAGGCATTTTCCGTTATCACCTAGACCCGGCAATCTACACTTCCTCAGCATATCACCCCACTGGTATACTGACAGCACCTTCAAGGCTTCCCAGCCACTCTTCAAGCAGCTGTATACTATTTATAGGGTTCATCACAACAAAGTGCTTCCAGCTGTATAAGTGCTGCTGCCAAATAAGACCAAGCAAAACATACTTGCGATTGTTGTTAGAGCTGAAGAAACTGCAACTAGACTTTAGCCCACAATCAATAATGACAGACTTTGAGATCACTGTTGTGTTAGCATTCCAAGACACTTTTCTAGGGACAACAA
Organism: Neoceratodus forsteri; assembly: GCA_016271365.2. Classification (NCBI taxonomy): domain Eukaryota; kingdom Metazoa; phylum Chordata; order Ceratodontiformes; family Ceratodontidae; genus Neoceratodus; species Neoceratodus forsteri. The sequence continues at coordinate 835,485,436 of CM057451.1, forward strand.
TGCATGGCTTTTTTTTTATTTCAGCTAAAGTATCTGGTGGCAGGTACAGAACTGTGGACTTCAACAACACTATGGAACTGATCCAGATTTATCACTGAATGTGAGAATATTGACTGCACTGGCATTTGTGCCTGTACACAATGCAGTGAAAGCATTCGAGGTTTTAATGGACAGTGCATATTATGGTGAGCATGAGGATTTGCTGCATCCTATGACTGATTATTTTGAAGATGTTTCATTGGGGAGGATGGACAGAAGACAAAGGCGAAGACAGCCCAGATTTCTTCACAGCCAGTGGAACTGCTATGGTGCAACTAACTAGAGCATCTCAAGGATAAACAATGCCACTGAAGGATGGCACAACAGTTTTGTGAACCTCCCTAAGTGCCGATCACCCCACAATATGGAAACTTATCGATGCCATGAAAAAGGAACAGAGTCTGACAGAGAATATAATGGGGCAGTACATTGCTGGCCACCCACCACAACAGCCTAAGACAGTGTACAAGAACTCTGCTGAAAGAATTCAGTGCATTGTCACAGAATACCATGCAAGAAAAACAGTGGAGTACCTGACAGAACTTGCACACATTTTCATGTTTTAACTCAGGGTTTCTTAAATGGTGAGGCCAGCCTCCCAGGGGGGAGGCCCCAACCTGTTCCAGGGGAGGCTCAAGCAAACCTTAAAATGTACTATATTTAAATGTCAAGTTTTGGAAGTTTTGTGTGAAAGGATGCAGCAAACTGAAAGAGAATAATGGTATGTGAATTTATGTACAAAATGGTTACCAGGAAAGACAAGCTCAACAAACACTTGTTTCCTGGTATGACATGGGGAAAGCTATATGGAGGAAATACAATTCTTGGAAACTGTGAAAAACAAAATGCAAAATAATGCAGATGAATAGGAACAAGGTAACAACTGACCCATTATACAGGCTGCAGAAAAGCACAAATACAAAGGCTAAGCAGACAGAGACTAGGAGCAAGGCCAGGAGGGAGCAAAATGGTCCTTGAGAAGGTGTTTAAGAGCAGGGTAAAACTGACAAAGAAAACAGTCTGACTTATAGAGGTGTTGCAACAAGGGGTAAATAGGGTCCAAAAGTCAGAAGTGTGGAGCAAGTAGGCTGACCTGTGGAGGGGGGGTTATAAAATGGGAGAATAACAAGTTCAATAAAATGAGAATAAACTCAACGACTCAAATGCACTTCATTGGATTCTTCCTGTAATGTGCAAAGTATGATAGTTGTTCTAACTATGGGGAGGCCCAAAATGATTTCTGTAGTAGGAGGAGGCTCAAGATCTTTTCCAAGGCTTGGGGGAGGCTCACTAAGACAAAGTGTGAGAACTCCTCACTTAATGAATGCTTACAATTCTCTCAATATATTTTAATGCTCCGCTCTTCAACCTTTCCTACTTTTTTTTTTACAGAGGACATTTGTCTGTTGGGAGAGTACTCTGCCCTTCCCACCATTAAGCAAAAAACCCAAATGGCAGTAATATCCTTAGTCACTGTCCATTCTAGTATTCACACCTCAAGCTATTGGAATGTGCACATGATGGTCGGGGTGGGTTAGCCGGGGTGGTTTTGGTGTTGTGTGGGTTAAAAGGTTATTTTTAGGCTTAATTGTGTTCTGTTCTTTTGTTTTTCTGTTTGGTGTTTGTGACTGGTGTTTGCCGTGTGTACTGTATGTGCAAATTAACATTTTCAATAAAATGTACTTAATTGCAAAAAAATATGTTTTAAAGCTTTCAATAAAGCTTAAATATGTTTACATACGTTGTTATGTTTATTCTAGTGCAGAACTAAAAGGAGCTGTATTGACATAGGGGCTGAATTGACACGGGGCTGAACTGATTGGGGCTGAACTGACATAGGAGCTGAATTGATCTGAGCTGAATTGCCATTGGGCTGAATTCACCAGGCTGAATTTACTCAGTCTGAATTTACCAGGCTGAATTGACAGAACACCCTTTTGTTTCCTGTAGAAGAGTTTGTGTCTCCACACAAGTGCCACCCTACAAAAATCCCTAAAACTGTCCATTATCATTCCATTTACATCCTTCAAGCAGCACTGCACAGCCTTCTTCACAGAGAAATGCAGTTGCTACCGCTAGAGATAGAATAGTCATCCCACAAAACCTTATTCCAATCACATATGGCATATTCCTTCCAGCCAGACATCGCAATATATGGCACCCAATATTCCCTTCACCATACTTGTACTCATTATGTGAGTGACTGTCATGGCCCTCATTGTGATATACAGCATATGTATTGTACATATTGTAGATGTTAGTTTAACTTTCTCTTGCCAAGCTTTAACATGTGAATTCTCTGTATATTATTGTGTTATAAATAACATTTTCTTGTTTCTGTATGTATAACTGTCTCATAAGTATGTGATGTAATTGCTGTGTACCTACTCGAACCTTGACCTTATCAGGTCCATCCTGTAAATGAGCCTTGCTCAATGATGATCGCCTGAATAAATAAAGATTTGATTGATTGATTGATTGATTGAAAGTCATCAATAGATGTCAGTGTGTCATCCACAAGATGGAGACCTGAGTAACTCTAGAGTTATTCTTGTCAAAATCTGATCAACTAACTATTGAAAAATATGGATTATTAAAAATTATAATTTTATACTTATATAGAGAATAATGAATACCTACCTACCGGTAACAAGCTGGTTAGTACATCAAGAGGTTTTCATGGCAACATTATGAAACTCAAGAGCGAAGCTTGAGAGGTTCAGTCACCACTGGCAACCTTGAGATGTACTGGCCAGCTTGTTAGAGATAGGTAGGTATTCATTGTTTTTTTATAGTTTATGACACAGATAACAAGCGGCAATACATCAGTCAAAAAAAAAAAATCACAGAGTCCAAATAGGATTTTCCCAGAAACGGACCTATGTGGAAAATTGAAAGGCTTTCACCCTCATCAGCTAGGTAGATGTGGAACAACCTGAGGTCACAATTTGTTTTCCTTAGAGTGCGCTGGTTTTCTTGTTCAGTTATAAATTTCTCACTGTCAGTCAGTTCTTTTGAAAAGACTGCTTCTGTCATTGTTCAATGTTTGTTAAGATGCTACAGGTTTAAACTACAGATGGCAACTATCAGGCTTGTTGATTGGCATGAACAGGTGCTGCTACACAGCGCTTGAGGGAAAGTTCTATTGTTATGTTGCAGTACATACATAGCTACTGCAGCATAACAAATAGAACTGATGTCTCTAGTACTGTATAACAGCATTTGGAAAGTGATGGATTTCTGACAACAACAATATTCCATCATACACTACATATTTTTTCACATACACATTAGCCTCCTCGGCTGGGACCAGATGGCTTCCCTCAGCTCTGTCCCACCATCCACCACTGATAAAGACCTCACTCGGGAGTTACCTGTTGTCTACATGGCATAGCCAAGAGGACAAGTGCCCCCCCCAGACACACATCCAGATTAGATGACATGGTGTGTGGAGGCAAACATGCATTTCAGAGTCCCACAGCTCCTTTCTCTTATTTGTCGGTCCTGTCTCTCATCACCACCAGGCCTCGATCTGGTGGCAGTCCTGCAGCAATGCCGATATGTCATCCCACTCTGAGAGAAGACAGCTCAATTATCTCCCCACACTGCCATCCCCTAGTAACCCATGCTCGGTGTTGAACACATTGCCATTATGGATTCTGAGTATGAAAAAAATAAAATATAAAAATCAATTATGCGTCAATTTGCAAAACGTTATTTTGGTATAGATATGTACACATACTGTACATATGTTGAATATTGTAAGGGGAAAAAGTTGAAGGAAATATACCAACAATAAATTGTTTAAATGTGCCAAGTATATAGGTGTTCATAATAAAAGACCACAGCATCTTTAATTAAGCCCAATGCCCAGGCAAGGCAACTCCCGTGACTGGGGCCCTAACAGAGTAAGATTGCAGTAATGCTTGTTTAACAGTGACAATATTTTGGGGACAAATGGTGTGACTATGTGTCTGTGGAGGGGGGATGGAGGCCACAGCTGACATATAGATGCTAATGCCGATGCCACTTGCTGTTATGCCTGCATGGTGACCACATGAGAATGGGGATGGGAACACTGCAGCACACCCATTTGCAAGCAGGGTATTAACTGATGTGAGGGGGAAAAGGAGGGAATGTCGATAACACCTGCTTTTATGCCTGCATGGTGACAACATGAGGATGGGGACTGGAACACCACAGCATGCCATTTGAACACTGGCTATTACTTGGTGTCAGGGGGTGGTCCACAGGTGACAATGTCAAGACAACCTGCTGTAATTCCAGCATGGTGACCACAGGAGGATGAGGATGGGAACAACACAGCACATCTGTTTGGACAGCAGATATTAGTCCTTGTGTGGTGCGGGCACAGGTGGGAATGTCAAGACAACCTGCTGTAATTCCTGTATGGAGACCACATGAGGATGGGAAGGGGAACACCTCAGCTTGCCTGTTGGGACACCAGGTATTAGTCACCATGGGGGATCACAGGGGAGAATGTCAACAACAGCTGCTGTTATGTCAGCACAGTGACCACATGAGGATGGGGATGGGAGCACAAAAGCATGCCTGTTTGGGCACTGTGTATTAGTCAGTGACTGGGGCCACAGGTGGGAATGTCAACAACACCTGCTGTTATGCAAGCATGGTGATCACAAGAGGGGGGGGGATGGGGACACCACAGAATGCTCATTTGGATAGCAGGCATTATTCAGCATGGAGGAAGAGTGATACAGGTCAAAATGTCAAGACAACCTGCTGTAATTCTGCATGTTGACCACATGAGGCTGGGGATGGGAACACAATAACACACCTGCTCAGACAGCAGGTATTGATTTGTTTTTGAATACATATTTTATGGCCCATATTTTTCCCCATTTTTTGCCCATTCCACTTCTCAGTCATGCATGCGCAAGTGGAGGCATGCACATGCCATGGGTCGAGACACCCTCTCATGACATGCTGCTGTCTGCCATCTACACCAGCCACTGGACCTCCACCCGGTAGCAGCTGAACTATGAGGGATCTATGACCATCTCGAGAGAGGAGAGCTTCCCCATGGCTGTTGAATCCTGCTCTCACCCCCCCCCCCGTGCTGCCTTCCCTATGACCCAAGCCCATATCTGAAACTGGGTCGCTGGGGTGATGATAGGTATGGCATCCAGCACCTCAGCCCTCTGTGCCACTGGGCCAGCCGACACTAGGTATTAGCTAATGTGGGGGGGCACAGGTGGGAATATCAGGGCCACCTGCTGCAATTCCTGCATGGTGTACACATAAGGATGTGGATGGGAACACCAACACACGCCCTTTAGAAAGCGGATATTACTCAGTCTGGGTGGGGGGGTGCACCACTGCTAGCAATGTCAGGGCAACTTGCTATAATTCTTGAATGCTGACCACATGAGGACAGAGATGGGAACAGCACAGCATGTTCATCTGGACACAGGGTATTAGTCGATGTGTGGTGGGGGCCCACAACTAGGAGTGCTAAGACCACATGCTGTCATTCCTGAATGGTTGTCACACAGGGATGGACACTGGAAGACAATGGCATGCTACATTTGAACTTAAGTAGTAGTCACTGGGGGGAACAGGAGGGTAGCATCTTTCAGAAAAGAAAGTGTACAAGAACAAGGGGACATGATATGAGGCTAGAGGGGGGTAGGCTCATGGGCAATGTGAGGAAGTACTTTTTCAAAGAAAGAGTAGTGGATTCTTGGAACAGCCTCACTGCGGAGGTGGTGGAAGCAAAAACAGTAGAGTAATTCAAGAATACACGGGATAGACATAAGAGTACTCTAGCAATAGGGGAGAGAGGGTAAGCCGCAGATCAACTATGGTCTGCAGTAATGCATTAGGTAGAGAAAAGGGTCAGACTAGGTGGGCCATATGGTCATTATCTGCCATCACATTCTTTATATCTGTGTAACCCATTTTGACAAATTAAAAACCATTATGTACTATCACCACCATGGTAATCACATTGTGGTAGGTAGGAGAACATACAATATCCTTCGGTTTACAGTGAATTAGCCACAATGCTGTTTCTACTCTTTTGTGGCTTACATTTGTTATTCTCTTACATACCCCTTTACATTCATGCTTTGCCACAGTTGTAGAAATTCTCTGACATTTCAGTTTTACACAATGGCTACAATGGCATTGAATGTCACCTCAAATGTGAGCAAACCTGTCCAGTATGCAGGCCAAATGTTTTGGAAGAATGTATTCAGTCTCATAAGTATCTTCAGTGAAGTGAACACTACATAAGCGCCTGTTATCAGATGCACCCCTCTGGTCCAAACACATATGTTACACTGCCTGAGCCAATGATTTTCTCAAAGCAGAGTCTCTTGGGAATTACTGCAGATTGACCCTTCTTTATGGGTGTTACTGTACCCATATGTTACACATCTATTAAATATTTCAGGATACTTTTAGAAATTCAAGATCAATGTAATGTGTAAACTGGCAGAGGGCACAATATTAAATTAGGCAGAAACTGCAGACAATATATAGTTGGCAGTACAATATAAAGTTATTTGGCAGTATATAATCAAGATAGTTTATGACTGTGATTAGACAATCAGGTACAATAAAGTGCTGTTTAAAACATTAATTATTATTATCACTGTTTATGTGAAAATGCATTCACCAAAATGAATTGAGCAAAAAGTGAGTGTTGATAAAGAGAAAAGGTTACATTCATGTATGTGTCAGGTAGGCAGATAGCTTATAAGACAGCAGCTGACACACAGTGCTAAAAATGACAACACATGGAAAGCTGTAAAAGAGGTGTGTCCAAGGGCCTGGGAAAGTAAAACATGAATGGGCAGGTCAGATGGGGGACTTGTTTGGAGGGACCACTGGAGCACAAGGGAGTGCTGTAATAAATATACTGGGGGATCAGGGGAGGAGGGGAGCCTCTGGATCACCAGCTAGTGCTGTAGTAACTATATTAGGGAATTGGATGGGGTGGCGTGAACTGCTTGACTACCAGGTAGTGCTGTAATAGGATACACTGAGGGATGGATGAGTAGGGGTACCACTGGACACCAGAGAGTGCTGTAATACAATATACTGGAAGATTAATGTGAGAAGAACCACTGGACCACCAGGCAGCGCTGTAATACAATGTATTAAGGGATTGGAGTATGGGGGAACCACTGGATACCAGGAGTGTCCTTTCATGTAGGAAGTGGTGCTAAAGGGCTGCTGCACCCCATGCAAATGGGTCCATAATGAGCATGCAAATGACCTCTGTGTACTTGAATCCCCAATGGGATTATTTGCATGCTGAGGCTGAATATAGTCATGGGGGACTTGGTGCTATCCCACTTCTGGCAGCACTATTTCCTGTGGGCCACATGCAGCCCTGGTTCATGTCAGGGCAGTGCAGATTCACATAGCTCTGTGCCAAAATGGACCAGTATTCTGTCAGATTGTGCAGCTCTGCCGGCAAGTGCTATCCATCTGAATATCACAGGAGCTAGGAGAAGATGGGGCATGCACAGTGCAAATGGCTGTGCTTACCCAATTTATTATGTTGATTGTACGCATGCACAAGAAACATATTGCGTCAGCTTTCTCCACAAGCAGGTTGAGGAGGCGTGGCACTATTGTGCCCAATGCCCCCACAGCCTGCAGAGGCTTGTCCCCCATCCCCCAATGCTGTGGCATGCTGCTGCTGACACTAATTCAGCCAGCATGCCACAACTTTCTAAAAAGTCAGCCGTTGTAATCAGGGGCCGCCTCATCATTGCAGCATCAGCCATCCGCTGCAATAAGGGAGCGACCTGTCATTGCAGGGCGGGATGTGAAACCCCCTGATATTCTTTGTGAACATGGCAGCAGTGCACGCCATGTTCACAAACAATACCTTCCCTCCCCACCGTGTTTACTTGTTGCCGACAGAGGCCCTCCCCATCGGCATTCTGTAACCCCCGTTTTGTTCCTGCCGACGGGTGCCCAATCCCCATCGGCATAATGACCCCCTCCGTGTTGTTCCTGCTTGACAGAGGCCCCAATCCCCGTCAGCATAATAATCTCCCCTTTTGTTCCTGCCAGCATTGGGTGCCAATCGCCTTCCTGCAGCTCCCTCCCCTATCCTTGTTTGCTGACGGGGTGCCCAATCCTCCGTTGGCTAATCACCCCACCCACACAGGTGGCATGCTGAGAGCCCACCCCAGTGTGCCAAAACACCTGTTAAACAAGAAAACGGTCCCCCGATGTCTTATTTTTTTTTTTCAACCTGTAAAGAAGGAAACAGTTCCTCGGAGCTCTCCCAGGCCCCCACTGCCACAACCCGCACCCATCCACTGTGCACCCTGCCTCCCACACCCCCCCTCACCCCATACTTACCTCTGGAGTCTGGCGTGACGATCTTCGGTGGACCGGGAACACGTCTGCACTCTTCAAAGCCGACCACAAACTAAGGAAATGCCGGTAAGCTGTATAATGTAATAAATAGGTTTTTCAACTTTAGTGCATATCTCGGGCATTTTTGGGACTTTTTTCACCAAATTTTCAACATGGGGTTTTTGGGAACCCTCCTCATGAATTCTTGAACTGTCATGGCGTTAATCGGCCCGAAGGTGGTTTGCAGTCACTGTGTGGAATCACCCTTCGGGGGGCCGAGTAGCACAAAATGACAGTGCCAATGCTCATGAGGTGGGCTCTCAAAAAGCCTATATTGCAAATTTGGTGGAAAAAATCCAAAAAAATGACTGTTTTACAAGTATGCATTGCGCAGTTGCTATGTACGCTCATAACTTCGTGAATTTACAATATTTCCATGCCACATTTTCAACATTGACATTTTGTCACACCTCCTTGTGAGCAGTACAGCTGTCATTGTTCACATCCTGGCCAAAATGTGTTTTCGCCCTTCCGACACAGAATAGCACGGTCGCTGTGGGAAATCAGTGTTCAGGACAGATAAAGAAAATGACAGTGACACTGTTCATGAGTAGAGGTCCTAAAAAGGCTATGTTGAAAATCTGGTAATGATACTCCATAAAATGACTGTGTTATGAGCATGCATTGCGCAGTTGGCACGCACGGTCATAACTTCGCAAATTTATAATATTTTCACTCCAGATTTTCAACATTGCCATTTTCCCAGACCTACTTATGAACAGTACAGCTGTCATTTTTCTGATCCTGGCTGAAATGTGTTTTCTCACTTCCGGCACAGAATAGAGCGGTCACTGTGGGAAATCACTGTTCAGGACAGATTAAGAAAATGACAATGATACTGTTCATGAGCAGAGGTCCTAAAATGCCTATGTTGAAATTCTGGTGATGATAGACCATCAATTACTGTGTTACAAGTGTGCATTGTGCACTTTCCACGCACCCTTGTAACTTCGCAGATTTGCAGTATTGTCACACCAGATTTTCAGCAGTGCCATTTTTTCACACCTCCTTATAAGCAATACAGCTGCCATTTTTCACATCCTGACCGAAATGTGTTTTCACAATTCCGGCGCAGAATAATGTGGTCACTGTGAGAAATCAGTGTTCGGGACAGATTAAGAAAATGACAGTGACACTGTTCATGAGCAGAAGTCCAAAAATCCCTATGTTGAAAATTTGGTAACGAAAGTCCATAACATGACTGTGTTACAAGCATGCGTTGAACTGTTTCCACGCACCATTGTAACTTCGCAAATTTGTAATACTGTCATGCCACATTTTCAATGGTGGCATTTTTCTAACTCCTTATAGACACTACAGCTGTCATTTTCCATCCTGGCTAAAATATGTTTTTGCACTTCTGCTGGACAATAGCACGGTCACTCTGGGACATCAGTGTTTGGGACAGATTAAGATCGACCGAGTGAGAGGGGAGAGTGACCGAGCTCAACTGAGTTCTGTCGGGACTGCTGCAAATTTGTTTGTATTCAGACAAAGGCCCCAACACAAGAGCCCAGTACAAAAGGGCAGCCTGCAGCACTGGGAGAAACAGAATGAGAGAGCGAGTGAGGGAGGGAGGGGGAGTGAGCGAACTCACTGAAGCACTGTCAGGACTGCTGCGGATTTCTTTGTGGGCAGAAAAAGGCATCAGTGCAGGCAGGAGCCCAGTACAAAAGGCCAGCCTGCAGCCGTGGGAGAAACAGTGTGAATGAGTGAGACAAGAGGACTTAGTGAGCTCAACGGAGCTCTATCAGGACTGCTGGGATTTCTTTGTTGGCAGAAAAAGGCACCAATGCAGGCAGGAGCCCTGTACAAAAGGGCAGCTCGCAGCACCAGGACAAACAGAATGAGCAATGAGAGAGGGAGACTGAGCAACCTCAAAGGAGCTCTGTTGGGAGAGCTGCGGATTTCTTTGTGGACAGACAAAGGTGCCAATGCAGCCAGGAGCCCCATAGAAAAGTGCAGTCTGCAGCACCAAGAGAAACAGAATGAGCGAGTGACAGAGCGTTACTGAGTGAGCTCAACGGAGTTCTAGTGTGACTACTGCAGATTTCTTTGTGGGTAGAAAATGCGGCAACACAGGCAGGAGCCCAGTACAAAAGGCCAGCTTGCAGCGCCGCCAGAAACGGAATGTGATAGTGACAGAGGGGTAGTGACTGACTCAATTTGGTTAATGTCCTTGTGAAGGTGTGGCCTCCAATACTGCACGCAGTACTCCAGATGGGGCCTAACCAGTGTGTTCTAAAGAGGAATTATTGCCTCCAACTTCTGACTTGTGATACCCCTACTAATACACCCCTGCATCCCTCTAGCTTTACCTACTGCTTTAGAGGTCTGCTTGGATGATTTCAGGTCATCGGTGATGATGATGCCCAAGTCTCTTTCTTCCCTTGTGACTGTCAGCAACTCCCCTCCCAGCCTATAGGTGGCTTCAGGGTTTTTCTTCCCTATGTGCATGAACTTGCACTTCTTTGCATTAAACCCCAGCTGCCACTCTTTCGACCATTTAATAGTTTATCCAGATCTCTTCTCATTCTAACCACCCCATCTGGATAGTCTACTCTGTTGCAGATCTTGGTGTAATATGCAAACAGACAAATTTTACCCTCCAGTCCATCTGCAATGTCACTGATGAAGGTATTGATGAGGACTGGCCCCAGGACTAATCCCTGAGGTACCCCACTTGTGACTTGCATCTCGTCTGACTGTACCATTTACCACTACTCTCTGTTTTCTGCCCGACAACCAGTTTGCCACCCAGCTGACCAATGTCTGACCCACCCAGAGCCTACCCAGATTATTAATCAATCTTCTATGTGGAACAGTATCGAAAGCTTTGCTGAAGTCAAGGTAGGCAACATCAACTGCTCCCCCTTGGTCCACCCTCTGGTTACCCAGTCAAAGAAATCTATGAGATTAGTTTGACAGGACCTTCCTTTTGTAAACCCATGCTGTCTTGGATCCTGTGCTCCTATGGATTACAGGTGTTGCACTATCCTTTCCTTAAGGAGTATCTCCATAATCTTGCCCACTACTGAGGTAAGACTGACTGGTCTGTAGTTCCCTGCCTCCTCCCTTCTACCACTTTTGTGGAGTGGGATCACATGAGCCCTTCTCCAGTCTTCTGGGACCTCTCCTGTGCTCAGAGACTCACTAAACAGTTCTAATAATGGTCTGCTAGTTCCACCTTTAGCTCCTTTAGTACCCTGTGATGTATGCCATCAGGTCGTTTGCCCTGTCCACCCTGAGCTTATCGAGCTCTTGTAGGACCCAGTCTTTTTTGAAGGGACTAGTGCACACCTCCCTCCCCCCTGTGTCCATAGATACATAGATACATAGACAGTGTCGGCAGATAAGGGCCTATGGCCCACCCAGTCTGCCCATTTGAGCTTGTAAGTTCAGTTTATGTTTTCCTAGAAGTCTGTTGCCCCTTACCCCTGACCTCCAGAATTCCTTTATGTCTATCCCATGCATTCTTAAATCCCATGTTTGTTTCAGCCACCACCACTTCCTCTGGCAGGGTGTTCCACTTGTCCACCACCCGTTCTGTGAAGAAATTCTTCCTGATGTTTCCTCTGAATCGTCCTCCCTCCAACTTCATCCCATGCCCTCTAGTCATGGAACATCTTTTTCACTTAAAAATAGTGTATTCCTTCACCCTGTTCCTCCCAGTGAGATACTTGTATGTCTCTATCATATCCCCTCTCTCCCTCCTCTCCTCCAGGGAGTACATGTTCAGTTCCTTCAACCTGTCTTCATAGGACTTGTGATGCAATCCATGCACCATCTTTGTTGCCCTCCTCTGAACCTTCTCTACCCTGTCTATGTCCTTACGTAGGTATGGTCTCCAGAACTGTACACTGTACTCCAGGTGGGGCCTCACTAGTGTCTTGTATAGTGGAATTATGACCTCCCTTTTCCTGCTGGTGATGCCCCTGCCTATACATCCCAGCATCCTATTTGTCACACTGTTTCCCTACCTTGAGGTCATCAGAGATGATAACCCCAAGATCCCTTTCCTGCTTGGTGCATGCTATATCCTCACCCCCCAACTGATACATTGTGCCAGGGTTTTTGTGCCCCATATGCATTATCTTGCACTTCTTTGCATTGAATTTCAACTGCCAAACCCCTGACCATTCTTCAAATTTCTGCAGGTCCTTCTCATTCTGTCTACACCCTCTGGTGTGTCTACTCTGTTACAGAGCTTTGTGTCATCAGTGAACAGTGAAATTCTGCCTTCTAGGTTCTGTGCAATGTCACTGTGAAGATGTTGAAAGGACCGGTCCCAGCACTGATCCCTGTGGTACCCCACTGGTCACTCTTCCCTCTGTGGAGTGACAGCCATTTACCACCACCCTCTGTGTCCTGCCCCAGCCAGTTACCTACCCACCACACTACTGTCCTGCCACACCCATATTCCCCAGTTTGTGTAATAGTCTTCTATGTGGCACAGTGTCAAAGGCCTTGCTGAAGTCCAGATGGGCCATGTCCACTGCCCTCCGATCCGCCTCCTAGTCACCCAGTCAAAAATTCAATGAGGTTGGTCTGACATGCCTTCCCTGGTGAAACCATGCTGCCTTGGGTCCTGTAGTCCATTGACAACCAGATGTTCCACCAATCTCTCCTTCAGTAGTGCTTCCATGATCTTCCCCACTACTGAGGTGAGGCTGACTGGTCTGTAGTTCCCTGCTTCCTCTTTGTTCCCACTTTTGTATAAGGGGACTGCATCTGCTGTCCTCCATGGTGCTGATCTGTTGGCCCTGCCCTACCTTCTCTTCAGTAAACATTGAGCAGAAGTATCTATTTAGGATACTTTCAGCACCATGCAATTCTGCTTAAAGTTGGACCAGCATAACATTCTGTGGTGATTTGCATATGCAGCCCATGATGCTTTGCATTGTGTGGGCATGTGTGATTTTGTATTTTCTTGAAACTTGGCTTCCCAGCCAAATGCCCTTTGGGGTAACCCTTACCTCAGTGTTTGCGCACAGAGGTTCTTTGTCTTTTAAATAGTTTTTTATTTTAATGGGTTCACCACAACATATCCAAGGCACACTGCCTTAGGGTAGCTGGTCCATTCCACTGGGGTGTCAAACAGATGAGGCATACTGATGAGTCCTAGTAGGACGAAACACGTGTCTATGTCTTCTGTTAGCACCCTTTGCAAACTGTGTGAGAGGCCTTTCGGCACCATGCAATTCTGCTTAAAGTTAGACCAGCATAACATTCTGTGGTGATTTGCATATGCAGCCCATGATGCTTTACGTTGTGTGGGCATGTGTGATTTTGTATTTTCTTGAAACTTGGCTTCCCAGCCAAATGCCCTTTGGTGTAACCCTTGCCTCAGTGTTTGCGCACAGAGGTTCTTTGTCTTTTAAATAGTTTTTTATTTTAATGGGTTCACCACAACATATCCAAGGCACACTGCCTTAGGGTAGCTGGTCCATTCCACTGGGGTGTCAAACAGACGAGGCATACTGATGAGTCCTAGTAGGACAAAACACGTGTCTATGTCTTCTGTTAGCACCCTTAGCAAACTGTGTGAGAGGCCTTTCGGCACCATGCAATTCTGCTTAAAGTTGGACCAGCATAACATTCTGTGGTGATTTGCATATGCAGCCCATGATGCTTTGCATTGTGTGGGCATGTGCGATTTTGTATTTAGGATAGATGCTTTTACATGGTTCTCCTCCTCACATGCCCTTTTATCCCCTTTGATCTTAGCAATACCCTCTCTGGACTTTCTCCTTTCACTAATGTAGCTATAGAAAGTCTTGTCACCTTCTTTTTACTGATCATGCTAGTGTTTCCTTGGTTTGGGCCTTTGCCTGCCTTACTGCCTTCCCTGCTTCCCTTAGAGAAGTTTGGTATGCCTCCCTATCTTCATCCTGATGCGTTCCCTTATATTTCATGAAGGTCAGTCTTTTGGCTCTGACCTTTTCTGCTACTGTGTTTGAGAACGAAAGTGGTTTCCTTCTTCTTCTGCACTTCCTTTTTCTCACTAACACAATGGGATGTTTCTTCAAGTATTGCATCTTTAATGCTTGCCCCTCATCTGTATTTTTTTTTGCCAGGGCTAGCTTAACTCTGTTGGCCATTTTATCAAAGTCAGCTCCTCTGAAGTCCCAGATTTTTGCCTTGGAATGGGATGATTTTGTTCTAATGGCCAAATTGTACCATACAAGTTGATGGTCACTGGCACCTTTCACTGTTAGTCAGTACTTGATGTAGGATAGCCCTGTCTCTTGTGGGTTGTTGTACCAGTTGTTTGAGGCCCTCCACCTGCAGGGAATCCACCATGTGTCTAGTTCTGGCAGATGTCCCTGCTGGTATTGACCAATCTGTATCTGGCATGTTGAAGTCTCCTATTATCAGAACCTCACCTTTAGCTGTCATGCTTTGTATATCTTCTAACAGTAATGTGTCTATGTCCTCCCCTGGTCTGGAGGCCTGTACACAACCCCAGTTCATATGGCTGTCCCATTTCCTGTTTCCAGGGTGACCCACAATTCTTCTGGCTCCTTATGTGTATTCTGAATTTCTGTAGCTTTGATATTTTCATTGACATAAAGGGCCACTCCACCCCCCTGTTTTGCACCTTGGTCTCTTCTGAACAATACGTAGCCAGATACTGAAGTCTCCCAAGTGTGGTTACTGATAAACCATGTCTTGCTTATGGCTACTATGTCCAGTTTAGCATCTATCATTATTTCCTGCAGGTCTGGGATCTTGTTTCCCAAACTGTGAGCATTTGTGTACATGATTTTTCCATTGGTCAGATTTTGGTGTGTTAGCTGTTGGGGAGGTCCGGCGTTTCCCCTGTGCGTCGTATGGGGAGCTGGATCTTTTTCTTTACCTGGTGATGCAAATGAACTACAAACATGCTGAACTCCTGTTTAACCACTAGCTGAGGGGGGAAGGGTGTTCTTCCCATTCGACGTATGGAGTGCTGCACCCCCTCCCCATTTGCTAGTTTAAATATTCTGCAAAAACGTCAAACACCTGCCCCAATGCACTGACTCCCTCCTTAGTCAGATGCAGTCCATCAAATTTAAAGAACTTTTGAAGATAGAGGCAGATACCTGTTTGTAGTTTTTATATGGTTTGTGTAGGTGATATGTTTGAGAGCAACGAGTGACGGGGCACCTGATTTGCCCCTCCTAACCACCTGCAAACCTCCTGAACCAACTACACACTGCGTTCGAGGTGCTTCTGTTGGATGTTGGGGAAATGGCGGGTGGTTCTTATAATATATTTCCTCTTGAATATGCAATTTGAGGCATGGAATCTCTACCCATGCTGCCTGGAGCTGAGCCCTTAGATCTCCAATGGCCCAGCATGTAGGACAGTGTCCTAAATCCTGTAAAACTGCCCTTCTGAAAAGTGTTCCACAGAACCTGCAGTTAATGATATCCATTCCAGATAAGTTGCTGGGTTTATAACCTGGTCAGAGTAATTAGAAGGAAGAAAATGAAAGCAAAAGTTTGATTTTGTGTTTTATTTGTTTGTTTTTGTATAACTTGTTATAACAAGTTAAAGTACTAGTGCCCCTGTAAATGAGGTCACTGTGTGTATACCCCTATGATCCACCCCTTCCTGCTTTGCTACAGGAAATGTAACAACTGTGCTACCTTATAAAAGGAATGTAGTGTGGAGTAGTTGGGGATGGGGTGGGTGATTGGGCCCTTCCCCTGCCAAAAAAGAACAACCACTGACAAAAGAAACAAGGAGGTAAGAGCAAAAACGATCAGCCAGCAACAAATGCAGTAGCCCTGAAAGCTTGTCCTAATGATAGATAAAACTGTAAAACCTGTAAAGCACCACCTGTAATAATTTCACAGAAGAGATACCCTGTAAGAAACACTTTGCTACAGAGAAAAATATGGCAGCAACAGAAGATATACCTTGCAAAAGACAATTTGAATCAGAAGATTACAGCAGTAATCTGTAAACACACACCTGTAGGAACACCCTGTAATAATACAGCAGAAGGTATACCCAACAACAATTTGAATCAGAGAAAATAAAGCGATAAAATGTTAGCAACAAACAGTAACAATCCCTGTGAGTACAAAATAAAAATAACAACACACAGTAAATATGCCTAGCCAAAAGAATCCTTAATCCCTATCCTTGCTCTGATAAGGTTCTTTGCTCTGTCCTTTCAAGCAACCAAGAAGAAAAGTGTTCAGGTGAAGCTAGGTGCCTTGGCCAGCAAACCTAGTCTGCCCCAAAGTTTGCCAGGCAAGCAGACCAAAGAGGACTCAGGGAGGGAAAGGGTTAACTTCCCACCCACCTCATGCACAGCCAGCTGGTATATTGACCAAACTGGCTGGCTGACCATTCTGTCTCTATCCCCCTCGCCCCTCCCCTCCTGGAGCCTTCTGGTGCTGGATCCTTTGTCTTGGCTAGGCCAATGCCTAAAGGGGTCATAAATCAGCCAAATAGGCTGATCTTAGCCCCAGATACCCAATCATCTGGCCAAAAGCCAGGTCCACCTCTAGGCTAGAAAGGGTCTTCCCTGCTAGCTAGTGGCAGTTCTGGACTGAGTGACAGACAGTGTAGAGAGCACAGGAGTATGGATGGCTGGAGGCTTACCTAAAGCTCAGGTTCATAGCCCCTGGGTGGCTGCTTCTCTATAGCCAGTGGTCCTCGGGGGAGGCAGCAGTCACACCTTAGCTCCAGCGAAAGGACCAGCGGTCCCCCTGATGGCCAGTAGCCAGTTCCATAGGGTGAGCTCCCTTTAGTTGTCTGCTCCCTTGGTTTGCAGTTTTGTATTGGGGTTTTCTGGGGTGTCCTGATGCTAGGTGCCTAGCAGTGCATGTAGCACAAGCATCACATTTCAGATGCAAAGTGATGAGGGTAATGCTTACCCAGGTTCTTTTTTGTTCGAATAAAAATATGGCTTGGCAAGTCTGTTAGTTTGCTTCTTGTTATTTTGCAGAATAAGTGTGGTATGGTTTGTGTTTTTTGGGGCTGCCATTGCAGTTCCCCTATCTCCCCTCTCTAGTATGCAGGCTGTTTTTTTATTTTCTTTCTGGCATTGACATTGGGTGTTGCCACACATGGGACTGCCATTGCAGTCCCCTGTCCTTCCCCCTTTGTTTACTGCCTCTAGTGCCACTTGCTGGTCGGCAGGCTGTTGCCCTGCCCAGCATTGCCGGAGTCGTTATTTTGTTTCTCTTCTTTGTTTCATTAAATTTCTTTCTCTTCCCCTTTGTGGAGGCTCCAGGTTGTTTCACATCCCTTTGCCTGTCCTTCTGTTCTGGTTGTGAGGTGTGGTGCCCTTTTGTGGGGGGGGGTCTTTATTTTCTGCCTTCAGTTTTGCCATTTTTTTGTTTTTATTTTTATCTATTTTGTGGGCTCCTCAAACCCCTTTCTTGCTCCAGTCCCCTGAAATGACCCCCAGTTTCTGTCCTTCTCCTGTAGCCACCCCCAATGAAGTTGCGGCGTCCGCTTTGGTGATCACTGGTGGTGGGGTTCCCCTGCTCAGCTCTCTTTCCCACCTCTCTTCCACAGTAAATCAGTGCCACTACAGTCGCAGACCTGGGTGCCCAGCTGATCATGGTCTATGCAACATTCACCAAGAGGGGACAAGTTTGGGCAGATGGACCATGAGGTGCAGCAGAAAAGTGTGTCTGGGCGGAAACCAGCACTCGGACCACTAACATTCCGCCCTGTCACTGTTTGGGGCAACCAAAGCATTGGGTGGGAGCAGAGCTCCCCAACCTCCACCACTAGCACCACCAACAATTGCAGTGGGATCCGGAGGACCCGGACCAGGCAAAGAAAACGGAAAGTGCGCTCCATGTGGTAGAGCTATAAAGTGCTGAATCTAAACCATGGCTTCTTTTTTTCTCAGCAAGCAGTGAAGCTGTAAGTCTTAAAATGTTTCAGGGAAAATTACTTGGGGGGCTTGAGCTTACAATGGGGGGCTTCAGCCTCCCCAAAGACAGCCCGGTGACTGGTTTTAATATCAAATAATGTAAAGTAATGCACTTCAGTGCAGAAAACCAAAAATATAACTACTTTCTGAAAAATATACATTCAATTGAAACAAGGGATGAAACAGACTTGGGAAAACATGTTAAACACATAAGCTCAAGTAGGCACTGTGAAAATATGGTAGCAAATGCTACATGGAAAGCTAATCTACTGCGTTAAACAAAATATGACCTGTAGGAAACACAAAATTATGCTCTCAATTGTGGGCACATTATACCAAAAAGGATATAATAATGACTGAATGGATCCAGAGGAATACCAAAATGCTGTGGGGTTTTCAAAATGTGCACATACCAATACAGGTTAACACATTTAAAGCTAATTAGAAATTAATTAGAAGAGCAAGACGTGATCTACTGTTCATAAATGAAATTGTAAAGGACATTGGACTGATGGGAAGGTTACGTAAGAAGTGAAGATTAAAATAAGAATTAAAGGACCAACCTCACTACATTAAGGGGCACACTTACAGTACCAGCTAAAAGAGAATGTTTTAACAGTAATGAGAGAAAACACTTCGTTTACACAGAAAGCATTAGGACTGCAGAATAGACTGTTGGGAGACATAGTCAATAGATGTAGTAAATACACATTTAAAACAAAGCTAGACAGCTACAGGATGGTAAGAGGACATTTTATCATTGAAAACTGGGGAGTAGTTCATATTGGCCTTATGGTCTTCTTATCTAAACTACCTTAGTATGAACCATAGTGCAAAGTACTCCTAAACACTCTTCCCCCATCCTCATAATGGCTCATTCCCTTCTCCCCCAACCCCTCATCCTGACCAACTTAAATAAACCCAACCCTCCTCCCTTCTTTCTGACACACATGGAAAAGGCTACACAACTGTTCAGTGCTGGGTGACCACCACAGCCCTCTCTTTACCTTGGCCATGACTGCCTAATGAATGAAAAGACACTTGTTGTGATAAGTATAGCAAACCAGCTGATCAGTCACATGGTTTGCTATAATTATTACAAAAAGCATGCTTTATTTCTTTAGCCAGTAGCCAGTTAAGGTGGAAGAAGAGATGTGCCAGTCACCAGTGTCGTGGAAATTTCCTACTTGTTCTATAGAGACAAAGAAACAGTCTTGTGCAGAGTTGAAACCATTTATTCACGTATGCATACAGAGAGCCAGCTCCCCATGTTGTTATTGCATAGCTCCAATTGCAATAGTAAGCCTCCTTCTCTTATACACTTGCTTAGTCACATAACAGTGTCATGGCACAACTCCATTGGACAGTAAACTTCATACAATACTGCTGTTAGTTGCTGATTGGTTATGCTAATACTATGTTAAATACAATACTGCTGCCACTTACTGACTGGTTATGCTAATTATTATGCTAACTTACTTTAGCCACATTATCTATAAGGCATGCATACATTACTATAAGGAAATGCTTGCTTATGGAATTTTCCACCATCCACCAAGGACATGCTTGCTATGCTATGGAATTTTCCACTATCCATCATTTCATGAAGATTGTTTCAGTTCTGCAGCCATTTTGTGGTGCTTTCTGCACAGTTACATTGTGCAGCATTAGGTCTGTTATAAAATTTTCCTCTACACCCCCCTTTTTGATACTCTGTATCAACTGCTAAAATTCAATATCACAGTTATAGTAAGGCAATTCTTGCGCATTTTGTTTTACTATGTCATAATTATGTATCACAGGTGATTGTACAGTTGGTGTAGGTGGGTTACAGGCTGTGTTACACATTTTTGTAAGCAGCAGCTTTACACAAAGTACAATGAGCCATATACATAACAAGGCGATAATGCAAGCAGCAACATATGTCAGTATTGTCAATCCCCATTGGCCAAATACATTTGTAATCCATCCCCATGGATTCCAGTGACCCTCAGACTTATTTTCGCTCACAATTTTATTCTGTAGTTGCTGTACTTTGTGCAAAACTTCTGTCATGTTATCAGCCACATTTGGTACATAGGTACAACATTCTTCTCCAATTATTGCACATACCCCGCCCTGGGCCGCTAGTACATAATCAAGAGCGACACGATTTTGTAATGCTACTAGTCTTAATGCTTTAGTTTCAGCACTTAGCAGGGTGAGCCCCTCATTTGAGAGGTTTACTAGAGCCTCAAGTTCGTAACTTAGTTGATCAATATAATGCATAGCTTGTTGTGCTCCCCAAAATGGAAAAATCCTGCCTTCTTTTCAGTTGAGGGTGTCTATGGTGGCCAGGCACCGGATCACCATGCAGCTCTGTCCCCACCTTACCCAATGCAGGCCGGACAGGCCTACAACCCCCTGTTCCTTGGGGTGGAAGGTGTAATTTGAGGCACAGCAGGAGGAACCAATGTTTCTGCTACCATAGTAGGCGCACAGACAATTATTGGCACAGGTGGAGTATCGATGTTCTGGGTGTAGGGCAGGACAATGTGTTTTGTTTGGGGTTGATATACCTTGGAGAATAAGTGGCCCTAAACAGATTGGTCTTATTTAATATTCTTTGTTGAAAAGAGGTATCAGTGTCATTTGGCCTAAGGTTTCAACCTCCGTCAATCTGTCAGCATCATTGCCAACAGGCTTGGGCATGTAAATGCAGTCCACGGCAGCAGAAAATGAGAATATGCACACATAACAATCACTTAGGTTAGTGTTGGTAACATGTAGCTTCATTAAAGTCCACCAGGTATTAGTGGTGTGTAGATGTTCAAGGCTGCGGCTGCATCTCACAGTCTTGTGGTTTACTTTAATACTTATCAGAGTCAGAAGAACCACAGCAGCTCCCAGCATGCATGCCACCCCTGCAGTCAATAAAACAGTCTTTTTCTTCATCTGTCCTTGATGGCCATCCCCAACCGACAATGGGATGTGTGGATCCATGTGTCTCTCTCGGCGATCTTTACAGCAGTCGGTGTGGTATGGAGCACTTGGAAAGGGCCTCGCCACCGAGGATCACTCCACTTCTTTGCAAAGTCCTTTATCACCACGAAGTCTCCGGGCTGTCGCGATTGTGGCGCTGCTTCCGGTTGCACAGGCAAGGCCGCTTTTACTCTAGGGTAAAAGATCTCAACACTGCATTAAGGGATAAACAATAGGCAATCATTTCATTATCAATACCGTGCAATGTTAACAACCTGCTTTGGGGAAAGGATTGCATTAATTCTCAGAGAGCCTACCCATCAGAATCTCATGTGGTGACAGACCCATCCGCGTTGATCTACTTCTTATACTCATTAAGGCCAAAGGCAGGGGCCTTCACCAATTAAGTCCTGTTTCTGCCATCAGTTTGGTTAACTTTACCTTTAAGGTTTGGTTTGCCCTTTCCACAGCCCCTCAGACTGTGGATGGTAGGCACAGTGAGCTCTTAAATCAATTTTAAAACCTCACATAGGCACCTGATAACCTCGTTTGCAAAATGAGTACCATTGTTCACTAGATAGGCGGGTAGGCTAGCAGCGGGTATAATATCCTCAATAGGGCATTGCCACCACACAAGCAGTGCTTCTACGAGCAAAAGCCTCTACCCACTTAGAGAACATATCCACTATCGCCAACAATACCTGTAGCCCTCACAAGAGTCTGAGTTCAATAAAGTCCATCATTATATACTCAAACGGTCCTGTAGGAGAAGGATGAGCAGAGGGGGAATACTCAGAGTCCCCTGCGATATTATTTTGCATACATATAATACATTTTTTACAAAAGTTTTCAACACACAAAGAAACCTACAATATACCAATATTTATTTACAAAACACCATCCCCTTTTGACACATGGTAGGCTCCATGAACCAACAGCCAATAAAGGAAAGCGTGTCTGCTGGCAGGCAAAGTCTGCCATCGGGCGCCACCCATAGCTTTGCGGTGGCGTCATAGGTGCAACATGTTTGCCAGTTCTTTTTCTCCTTTTTATCAGCAGATTGTTGTATTTCAGCTACATCACTGGCAGAAAAAAGATTTACTGGTTTTACTTCTTGAGAAAGCATTAACGGTAGTGGGACAACATCAAGGAGAGCTGCTCTTTTCGCAGCTGCATCAGCTCGGGCATTTCCTTTTGATACAAAGTCAGAAGCAGATGTATGCGCTTGGCATTTCATGTACAGCGACAGCCGTAGAGCATTTGAATAACCGTCAACAGGTTTTTCTACTAGTTTTGCATGCGCAATGGGCTTTCCTGCCGAAGTCAGGAACCCCTATTTTCCATAATGTTCCAAAATCATGCACTACTCCAAAAGGCATACCTGCTGTCCATGTAAATGTTAACGGTTTGGTTTTTTGCTAAAACACAGGCTCTGGTTAATGCCAATAGCTCAGCGGCCTGAGCTGACAAGTGGGATGGCAGCTTATGACTCTCTAGAGTAGTGATGTCAGTGCATATGGCGTATGCCACAATTGGATGACCCTGCCCGTCTCGTTGAGCCGAACCGTCCACAAACAGTTCCAGGTCTGTGTTAGTCAGCGGTATATCAGTCAAATCAGGTCGAGGTCTGTAGTCAGAGTCAATTACTTCTCCACAGTCATATCGTCACCGTCCTCAGGGTAGGGAGGGGTAGCCCGGGTTAGGTGAGTACAGGCGGCAAGGGTAACATTTGACATGGTTAATGCGCAGCATTCTGATATTGCAGTAAGTGAGCAGAAGTTAGATGGGCAGTGCGGGCCTGTAATAGTGGAGTGTACTGCATGTGTGGCACATGTGCAACTGGAAAAACACAAATCAGAACAGACCAACCCCGCCTCGGTAGCAGTGGCAACAGACTGTGAGACACGACATTCCTCCTGATTATGAGGTCTAAATGCTTAGAGTAGTAAGCCACCCGGCCTTCTTGCATCCCATCAATGGTGTGTTAGTACAGCAGACATAAACCCATTCCTTCCATCCACATAGAGGTCAAATGGTTTGTTAAAGTCAGGCAGCCCTGAGACAGGTGCTGGCGCTAAAACAATGTACAATTGTGTGAAGTCTTTCCGATTAATTTGTTTGTCCACCTGACCTCATCTTTCATTTAGCATACCCTTGCCGTGGATGGCATCTTGCAAGGACTGTGCCAGAGAAAGCATAATTCTTCAGCCAGGCTCTGCAGTAGCCGCCATGCCCAAAGGACATCATTTGTTGTTTTTATCGGACAGGGCAATTTGGTAATAGCACCAATTCATTCTGGGGCTAGAAGGCACGCCCTTGCGCCCGACGATGTATGACCTAAGTACTTTTACCTGTTCTATGAACAGCTGTAGTTTACTTTTTGATACCTTGTGCCCGTTTTCGGCCAAAAGAGTAACAAGCGCCTTTGAGTCCTGCTCACATGCTTCCCGACGAGGCAAGTAACAGATCATCAACGTACTGTATCAACACACACTCACGCAGAGCACAAAAACAGACAAATTGTCACTCATTTGGCCCGAGAACACAACCGAGATTCAACATACCCTTGGGACATCCAAGTCCATGTCCACTTTTCTTTATACGTAAAGCAAACCATACCAGGCTCACCGGGCTCCACCCCGGGAATGCTGAAAAGGCATTGCTAAGTCTATAACTGTAAAAGAAACAACAACTATTTGTAGGTACCTGAGACAGAACAGTGACAGGGTTCAGGACCACAGGTGTTCCAGCATGTACAGCAGCATTTACCAGTCGCAGATCTTACACAAACCGATAGGTGCCATCTGGTTTTTCACCTGTAGAATAGGAGTGTTTACCGTAGCATTGGGACATGGTATGATAACCCCCCTCTCCACCAATGCCGCATGCACAGGCACAATTCCCTCTTCTGCCTCCCTTCCAAGTGGGTATTGGTGTTTGTGGGGCCTATAGGAGGACTTTAGTGTGACTGATAAAAAGGTTGTATTTTTGTGTCATACATCTGGTCTTGGAAGTGGCCCATAGACTATCTGGCAGCTCCTCTAGCCAAGGGGTAATCTATCATTTAGTTTACTTTCTTTTTCCTTTGTAACCTGTCAATTGCAACTATCTCTAGTTGCACTGACACTTGCTCACATAGAACATACTCATAACACCCTGTCGATGGAACACCACATCTGTCTGTAACGGTCCCAGTCACTTAGGTTTTTTCATTTGTGCCACCACGGCCCAAACCCTTCCATGTGCCCCTTTTCCCTTTACCAAAATTGAGATGTGAGGGGCTGCCTTCCACCTACATGGGCTTGTTGTTGCTCAGCAGTAAGTTCCTACAGCTGCAGCGCAGCAGTCATGTGCTTACATATAGATCTTTTACTTGCTAACTCATCTAGCACTGGCTGAGTACTCCATGTACTTGTCTGTGCCCAAAATCCCTCTCACCTTTTGCATAGTGAACAGTACAGTGGAGATATTACTATAGTTCCTGCACACCCCTGTCAATTTTGCAGCCCATTCTATCAATGAACCCACTTGCTCCTCACCTACAAGCTTCCAACAGTATAGCCAGTCACTTGCAGTCACTGTCAGGGAAAATACAGCAACTCTGGCCAAGGTCCTGAAGAGTCCCTCATTGCCCCATACTTATAGTTATGTTTAGCTTAGTCAATAAGTCTCTACCTAGTAAGTTTACAGGGCAAGTCTCACTATACAAGAATTCATGTCGTATCATCAGCTTGTTACACTGCACAGTCAGGGGCTGGGTCAGATGCCCATACATAGGTATGCCTGAGGTGCCCACGGTTTCCACCACAGTGTCACTGGGACGCAGGTACAGTTCACAGGTTCGTATCACAGGCAATGATGCACCGATGTCTACCAAAAAGGAAACATTCTTGTTGTCAACAGTTAGCGTCAATTTCAGTATTTTATGAAGTCGGGTGAGGAGGCTTGTTGCTTGATGCTGTCCGCTATTTCCTACTAGTGATTGTACATTGTGCAGTTGCATTTCATACAAAGGTTGGGCACAGAAAAGTCGGCAGCAGGAGGGGTAGTTCATACTGGGCGGCTCCCCCTTCCTGGGGACAGTTTCTGGCAATGTGGCCCATTTGGTTACAGCGGTACTGGCTATGATCCCCCCTCCCTCGCTCTGCCTGGGGACCTCCTCTGCCCCTGCCCCTACCTCCTTCATAGTACATTAGCTGCACCTTTACTAGTTTCTTCTGATCTTTTTCTTCGTTTCCCCTCTGTTGTCTCTCAGAGTGTTCAGCATAGGACAAATCTCAGCTAATGATTTTGTCCTCCTATCAATACTAGTAACTAACTCTTTTTTATCTCAGGCAAAAGTCCACTACAAAAGGCATGCCCCAACAAATTTCCATATCCTGTATCACAGGTTTCACCCAGTGCTGTTTAAATATGGTTTTCAGTCTCTCTCTATATTCCTGCACTGTCTCACCTGTTTTCTGCTTTGTAGCGTGGATGCGGGGCCAATCAGTAGTTCTCTTAAACTTAGTCTGCACTGCCGTCCAAACTGCTTGCAGTTGGTTTGCTCTATTGTCTCTTGCAGCATCCATATTCCAATTTCCCTTGCACTCATTCCACTGGAATTTTAATGTTCTCCTGAAACACTCAGTCATTTCTTGAGTGGATAGGTCATACATTGCAAATAGGACTTGCATCTCCTCTATAGCATCTACATCTTTCCCAGAGGCGGTATACCCTTAACTTTCGTCAGTCAGTTCATCAGGGCTCAAAGTCTCTCTACTCCTATCCGGGTTGGCTACATCAACCAGGTTAGGGTTGCAGATAATAACTAGTGGCATGTTAATTGTGGGGTCCTCCCTCCTGTCTGTTGATCTAGTCACCAGGGACTTCTTGGGAGGTAGAATTTGGATTGCCTACTAGGTGGTTCTACCTCCCGCTAGTGACGTGTCCCGGGCTCCGTTTGTGCCACTGCCTCAGCATCTTCAAATTCGTCCCTGGACCTGCAGCCTCCTCAGACCCCTCCAAGCGGTGGAGCAGAGATTGCAAGTGCAGTGAGGGCAGCAAGCAGGGCGATGCAGGCGTATCATGCTTTCTCGGCTTTCTTTCTTTCCTCCTCTGTTTCTTGTTTTTACCATTATGCCCTTCACTGACCTTCCTTACCTACTTTCTAGCCTCTCTCCACCTATTGAACTTTGTCAATCTATTACTACTTTCTTTTGTTTGCTACCTTCTCTAGAATACTCCTTGCTTCGTAAGACATCCAGGCTAAATGTTCCTGTTAGGGAAATAATCCATCTGTTCTCAGGTTCCATTCCGGGACCTCACTAATTGAGTTGTTCCCACATTATCAGCCATGCATTTGACTGGTCACACAGGGGATCAGGCAACTTTCCTTGCTTTGTTTCGCCCCATGTCACTGTCCTGTGTTTTAGTTTATGTATTATTTTATTTTTTTTTTTTCAGTTGTTTAACCAGGTATAGCACACTAAGCTGAAAGCTTTTTTACAGGAGTGACCTGGGAACACATGGAGGTTAAGTGACTTGCTCAGGATCACACAGTATGCAAGTGGAAGCTGTGGGATTCAAACCCTGGTCTGGTCTGCTGGATGTCACCAGATTTGCAGCTCAGAGCCTTAGACCACTGTGCTATACTGCCTCCACTTTACACCCTTCTTGCTCAGCTCTGTTCCCAGGTTAGCATCACAGTTAAAACTCAAACCCCCTTTTAGTTACTTTTGTCCCAACAGTTCAGGTCCTGGACTACTTTTGCTACAAAAAAACTCAAACCTATGTTTGGGTTTCTTCTGCCTAGCAACTCAAGCCTTCTGACCACTTTTACTAAAGGACTCAAACTTGTCTGAGGTTACTTTTGTTTTAACAGCCTAAATCTCTAGAGTTATACATCACTCTTTTACCACTTTACTTTTATGTTACTTTAAACTACTTTTTACTAGTTTGGAGTCAACACAAGAACTTTCTTACTTTTTGTCGAAACTCGCCCGTCCTGGTTGGTGAGTCCTCGCCGAACTATCAAAAGCGGGTCCTTGCCTAAATCTTTGAGGTGGTCTCCCTACGTGTCCCTGGACATCCGTTGACATACTTCACGGGTCTTATTCCAGCGAAGACTTCACCAAACAGAGCCGTGCAGATCCTGCCGACTACGCCAAGATTATCGTGGAAATTTCCTACTTGTTATACAGAGACAAAGAAACTGTCTTGTGCAGAGTTCAAACCATTTATTCACGTATGCATACAGAGAGCCAGCACCCCATGTTGTTATTGCATAGCTCCGATTACAATAGTAAGCCTCCTTCTCTTATACACTTGCTTAGTCACATAACAGTGTCATGGCACAACTTCATTGGACAGTAAACTTCGCCAATACTGCTGTGCAGTTGCTGATTGGTTATGCCAATACTATATTAAATACAATACTGCTGCCACTTACTGACTGGTTATACTGAGTATTATGCTATCACTTTAGCCACATCATCTATAATGCATACATTACTACAAGGAAATGCTTGCTTATGGAATTTTCCACCATCCTCCAAGGACATGCTTGCTATGCTATGGAATTTTCCGTTATCCACCATTTCATGAAGATTGTTTCAGTTCTGCAGCCATTTTGTGGTGCTTTCTGCACAGTTACATTGTGCAGCATTAGGTCTGTTATAACATTTTCCTCTACACCAGCATTGGACAGTTCCATAGAAACATAGAAACATAGACTTTGATGGCAGATAAGGACCACTTGGCTCACCTAGTCTGCTCATTTCCCTACCTAGAGGATAAGCTGCAGATCCTATTTAACCAACAGCCTATTTCTTCCTACCCCCCACAAACATTGCCTTATGTCTGTCCCATGCATTCTTGAATTCTTCCACAGTTTTAGACACCACAACCTCCTCAGGAAGGCTGTTCCATGCATCAACCCCTCTCTGTGAAAAATACTTCCTCCACACTGCCCTGAGCTGTCCCCATCTTCAAATTGTGTCCCTTGTTCTTGCACATCTCTTTTTCTGTAAGATGCTACCCTCTTGGACTTTGTTGATTCCACTGAGGTACTTAAATGTTTCTATCATGTCCCCCCATCCCTCCTTTCCTCAAGGGTATACATATTAAGCTCCTTTAGTCTCTCCTTATATGACTTCTCTTGCAGACCCTGCACCATTTTAGTTGCCCTCCTCTGAACTGCCTCCATTCTGTCTTTGTCCTTGTGGACATGGGGTCTCCAGAACTGGATGCAGTACTCCAGATGGTGTCTCAACAACTGTCTGTACAAGGGGATAACAACTTCCTTTTTTCTGCTGGCGATGCCTCTCCCTCTACATCCCAGTATCCCCCCAACCCCCCCACTACCTTCTCACATTGTTTGCCAGCCTAAGGTCATCTGATATGATTACACCCAGGTCCCTTTCCATTTTTGTTGTTGTTACTACCTCCCCCCATTGTGTAATCTTCCCCAGGGTTTTGTTTCCCAGGTGCATTATTTTGCACTTCTTTGCATTGAATCAAGCTGTCATTCTTCTGACCATTCCTCCAACCTGCTAAGTCCTTCTCATCCTTTCCACACTCCTTGTATATCAACCCTGTTGCAGATCTTTGTGTCATCTGCAAAGAGGCATCCTTTCCTTCAGTCCCTCTGCAATGTCACTTATAAAGACATTAAAAAGGGCTGGACCCAGTACCAAACCCTGCAGTACCCCACTAGTAACATCTCTTTCTTCAGAGTGGACTCCATTTACAATTACTTTCTGTGTCCTGTTGTCCAGCCAATGTTTAACCCAGGCTACCACCCAGGGACCCACTTTCAGGCTGGTTAATTTGACTATTAATCTTTTGTGTGGGACTGTGTCAAATGTCTTGCTAAAGTCTAGGTAGGCCATGTCCACAGCCCCTCCCTGGTCTACTACTTTGTTCACCCAGTCAAAGAAATTAATTAGATTCATCTGACATGACCTTCCCTCTCTGAACCCATGCTGCCTTGGGTCCTGTCCCCCACTGGCCTCTAGGTACTCAACAATTCTCTCCTTCAGAAGTGATTCCATCACTTTCCCTTCCACAGAGGCCAAACTGATGAGTCTGTAGTTTCCTGCCTCTGTCTTGGTCCCACTTTTATGAATGGAAATCACATCAGCCTTCTTCCGGTACTCAGGTACCACACCATCCTCCCATGATTTG
Organism: Neoceratodus forsteri; assembly: GCA_016271365.2. Classification (NCBI taxonomy): domain Eukaryota; kingdom Metazoa; phylum Chordata; order Ceratodontiformes; family Ceratodontidae; genus Neoceratodus; species Neoceratodus forsteri. The sequence goes on from CM057451.1 coordinate 835,514,915, forward strand.
TTAACAAGGGTAGTCAGTGGTGTCACTAGTTCTCTGCTTAATTCTTTTAGAATTCTGGGGTGAATTCCATCAGGCCCCATTGCTTTGTCCGCCTTCAGTTTTAGGAGTTCTTTCAGAACCCGTTCCTTCTGTGAGGACTGGGATCGTACTCCCTCTCCAGAGTGCTTCTGTTAATTGGATTAGGCACCTCCCCCGCTTCCTCTTTTCTGAATAATGAACAGAAGTATTCATTCAGTATCCCTGTTTTTTCACTGTCACTCTCTGCAAACTCACCGTCCATTCTATTCAGCCTCACTATCCCTCCCTTTGTCTTTCTGCGCTCCCTGATATACCTATAAAAGGTTTTATCCTCCTTCTTAACCGAGTTGGCTGTCTTTTTCTCAGTTTGGGCCTTTGCTATTCTAACTACCCTCCCTGCTTCCTTCTGCCTTAACTGGTACAGTTCTCTGCCCTGCTCCTTCTGTGTTTCCTTATACTTCCTAAATGCTATCTTTTTCTCCCTAACCTTCACCACCACCTCTTTTGAGAACCATAATGGCTTTTTCTTTCATTTTGATTTATTTGCTTCACACAAAAGCTTGTTGCCTCTGTGATGGCAGTTTTGATATTCCCCCATTGTTGCTCCACCCCTCCTTCTAGCCTGTTTACTAGGGCTTTTCTAAGGCACTCTCCCATCTTGTCAAGGTCAGCCCTCCTCAAGTCCAGAACTTTCACTTTTGTATGGCTTGACTCTGTAGCTGAGTTTATCATGAACCACACTGTTTGGTGGTCACTTGTTCCAAAATGGTTACCCACTTCTAGATCTGAGATCCTCTCATTGTCCCCATTTGAGAGTATATGGTATAAGATTGCTCCCTCAAGAGTAGGTTCCAAAACTAGCTGTCTGAGGCATACCACCTGAAGGGCATCATGAATGGCCCTGCTTTTTGATGTGGCTGCAGCAAAGGTGCTCCAGTTAACATCTGGCATATTAAGGCCCCCCCCATCAACAGTATCTCCCCTTTCTCTGTCATCCTAAGTATGCCTTCTATCATATTCTTGTCCATTCCCTCTCCCTGACATGGGGGTCTGTATGCAACCCCCTGTGCAGATTGTGGTACCATTTTCAGTCTCTAAGATGACCCACAGTGCCTCCTCTCCTTCCTGTTTACTCTTTTGTTCAGTTGTTTTTATCCCTTCCCTTACATAGAGAGCTACTCCCCCCTTCTGCCCTCCCTGTCTCTCTTGTAGGTTCTGTACCTTGGTATGTTAACATCCCAGTCATGGTTCTCTGTGTACCATGTTTCTGTGACTGCTACGATATCCAGGCATCCCTTTTCCATCAAGGCCAACAGTTCAGGGAGCTTGTTTCCCAGACTACGGGCATTGGTACTCATTACCCTCCATTTCTTGATGGTCTTACCCTTTTTTGCCCCATCCCTGTCCTTATTGCGTTTGTCACTTTCTCCATTTACCCCTGCGCTTCTGCCTATCAACATCTCTATGTTTGTGTCTACCTCATTTACTACCCTGATTTTTTGGGGGCGGTTAGGATTTCCCTGCTCCTTTCCAGTGCCTCCCTCCCCCAGCTAGTTTAAATGCTTGCCAATGAAGTATTTAAACCTATCACCTAGGATCCTGGTTCCCCTCCTGGACAGATGCAGACCATTATGCCAGTATAGGCCTGCATCCCTTCAGGTGGACCCCCAGTCCCCAATGAAGCCAAATCCCTGAGCTAGCACCAGTTTTTCAACCACTGATTGATTCCCATGATGTGGAGCACCCTAGCCTCACCCATGCCATAGACAGGCAGCACCTTCAAGAAGGTTACCTTGTGTGCTCTTTGTCTAAGGCCCTCCCCATGTCCATAAATGCTTCTTGCACTGCTATGATCCCTTTCTTAGCCAGGTAATTTGTCCCTAGGTGGACAATGACATCCAGCTCCCTTCCCTGTGCAGCTGCTTCCGCAATCCTGAGGATTCACTCCCTGTCCCTCCAAGCCATGGCACCAGGCAGGCATCTTACCTCCCTCTCCCCTTCCTCCCCCAGTTCTACCTTCCTAACAATGGAGTCCCCCACCAGGAGTTGTTTCCTTCCCCTGTGGGGTCCCATGCCACCCTCCTGTGGGTCTCCCTTGTGGAGGTTCCCAGCATCCTCTTTGGTCTCCACTGTGGGTGCCTCCATAGAGGAACCGCACTTTTCAAGAATAGCATAGAAATTGTGGAGAGGTACAACTGGAGGGATGTGCCTCTGTTCCACCACCCTCACCCTCCCTGAGCCCACTGTGGTCCAACCACTCCTCATTCTTGGCAACCTCTGAGGCAATGGCAGTGTGGCCCTGGTGGTCCTGGGTGGGAGTGGAGGTCCCACAAATCCTGGCCAACTCAGCCTGGAGATGAGCAACCTCCTCCCTCAGCCCAGACAGATGCCTACAGATGGGACAACACTGCATCCTCCAGAACGTCATCCTGAAGACTGCTGCTCCACAGCCACTTCACTGCACCACTCCCATCATGTCTTTTTTCTGGCCCCCTAACTGTTGTTTGGAATACTTACTCTTTCCTCTGTTTGTTTATGTCTTTCTTTTGTTTTCCTCTCCCTACTTACTTACTGCCTCTGTGCCCTTTTAGCTCCTGATCTTCCTGTTCTGAGACAAGAAGTTCCTATAATTCTCAGTAGTCTCCTTACATTTGCATTTTCTTTTCTATGGGCATCACGGTAACGGGTTGTGGATCCATACATACCAGGGGAAGGAGATGGATGTTGTTTCACTGGGTTATTATTAGTGTGGTGTATACAGAATTAGTGACTGGACACAGAGTGTCATCTTGTGGAAAAAGTGAAGATTGCACAAAGAACAATGGCAGTTCAGGTTCAATGCAGAAGGTATAAAATTATGCACCAAGGGCTTAGGAACCCTGCTACTGAGTATAGGGTGGGGGTGGTACTACAAGTGACTGTTTATGGTATTCTGTTATAAGGACATCTGCTATTGAGTGCTTTCAAACAGGGTGACTTATAAACATCACCTGTTCATAGGGCTACTGGACAGGGAGGGCGAATACGAATATAGCAACATCCTGGGATTTCAGTGTTGGACTATCATCAAGGATTCCTCCCAGGTTGCCAGCAGCCATTTTAAAACAAGTTGTATCTCATACAGGATGGGTAACCTCTATTGCTTCATCTCATTAGAAGCATAAAACCAAACACATAATCATGCTTGCTATGCTAATATTTAGTGGAATGAGGTAAAGAAATTTAAATAATGACCGTCTTTATCGACCTGTCTAAAGCCTTCGACATGGTACACCATCCTGTCATGCTAAAGAAACTCCAATCCATTGAAGCATTTGACCAAGCCCTCTCCTGGTTCCATAGCTATCTTGACAATCGGACTCAGGCAGTAGCATTTCACAAGGCCCTTTCCTCCCCCCTAAACATCTCCCATGGAGTTCCCCAGGGATCCAATCTTGGACCTCTACTCTTCTCCCTCTTCCTAAATAATATTCCCACCATGTCCCGGCATAGCTGCACTCTTATGTACGCAGATGACCTTGTTCTCTACTCTGGGTCAAAATCGGTTGCTGCCATCAACTCCAATCTCACTAATGACTTCTAATTCCTGCAGATCTGGCTCTCTAGCAACCACCAATTCCTTAACCTAGAAAAAACCTGTGCTATGCTATTCGGATCCTCTAAGAAACTGTCTGCCCCTGCCAACAGGCTCCAGGTTCAATGCCTTAATGGCTCCCTCATCTTAAACACTGAATCCTTCAAGTACATTGGGGTCACTTTGGATCCCACACTTGACCTGTCTCAACATGTCAATATGGTGTGCCATGCCGTCAATGCTAAAATTGGCGGAGCTTATCTCGTGCGCCACTCCCTCACTCCTTCCGCTAGACTTTCTGTTGCGAGAGGTATTCTCTTACCCCAGCTCCAATATGCTCTACCCCTCCTCTTTGCTGCAAACTCTGCTACACTTCACAAATGGGACACTGTCTACAACAACATCTGTAGATTTGCCTTAACTGCCCCACGTCTTACTCATCATTGTCTCCTTTACGCTGGCTTAAATTGGCTGTCACCTAAGGATATTCGAGCCTACTCCCTGGGCTGCTTTATCGACTTCCTATCTAGACCTCCCTGCCCTGTCTATCTTGCCAACCTCCTGACTCCTGCCTCACACACCCGTACCCTCAGGTCTTCCTCTGTCCCCATGCTCTCCACTAGACCTTGCATGACAAAAATGGGTGAACAGGCATTTGCCCATTTTGCTCCCAAATTCTGGAACTCACTCCCCCTTATAGTGAAAACTTCAGCCTCCCATCAAAATTCAAAACTCACTGTTCACCCACCTTCTAGCCTCTGGCCAATGCAAATGATCTTAATTTGCTTTGTCCCACTGCAGGCTGTCGGGTCTGACCCTGAGTACTACACTAATGTTCTCCCATGCAATATGCTTTTGTCTAGGTGGCTATGAACCTTGATGTCTTTACTGTCCTCAGCTGTCTTATGGTTATCCTAATTGCTTTATTTTACATCCTTATTATGATCTATGCCTAAAATGTACCCTTATGTAACTATTACTGTGCTACCCAATGTATATCTTGTTTTGCTCCTGTACACCTATATTATGTCTGTGATTTCTGCATATTGTAACCAATGTCCTGTGCTCTCCCGGGTTGTGCCTGAAAATAGGCAGGTCTGTTGCCTAGCACACTTACCCGGTTACCAAAAGCTAATAAATAAATAAATAAATAAATAATAGTGGAACAATGGTTGAGAATCTGGTAGTTGAGCTATAATGCCAAAAATTGTAAGGTAATACAGTGGGGTTGCAGAAACCTGGGGTAGAATTGCAGACTGGGAGGAGTAACAATTGTAAAGATGAAGGAAGAAAGTATCTGGGAGTAGTAATTTCAGACATTATCAAATCTACTGTGCAATGCAATGAAGCTATAGGGAAGACAAATAGAATGCTGGGTTGAGCCGGATGGTGAGAGAGAAAGAGAGAAATAGGTCATTTTGCTCTCATTAAGATCTCTGGTGTTACTGCACCTATAGCCTAAAAAGAAACATAGAAACATGAAATTTGATTGTAGATAATGTCAGCTTAGCACATCTAGTCTGCCTGTTTCTCCCTACCTATACTATTACTGCAGACTGTGCCTAATCTGCAGCTCTTTCTCCCTCCACCCTTTGTTTCCACTATGATTGCTTTATGCTTATCCCTTGCTTTCTTGAACCCCAGCACAGTTTTTGCTCCGACCACCTCTGCTGGAAGGCTCTTCAAGGAATCCACAAATATTTCTGTGAAGAAGTACTTCCTCACATCTCTCCTGAATCTTCTGTCCTCCAGCTTCATAGCATGTTCCCTTGTTTTGAGCACATTTTCTTCTTAAAAATACTCACTTGTACCTTATTTACCCCATGAGGTTTTTAAAGGTCTCTGTTATAGCTCTCCTCTCCCTTTTCTGTTCCAGGGTGTACATATTGAGGTTCTTTAGTCTCTCCTCATAGATATTTTAATGCAGACTCTGTTCCATTTTAGTTGCCCTCCTCTGGATCACCCCCACTCTGTCTATGTCCATCTTGAGATGTGGTCTCCAGAACTGGACACAATAATCTAGGTGGGGTCTTACTAGTGATCTATACAGAGGCAGCTCCACCTTCTTGTTTCTGCAAGTGATACTCCTCCTTATGCACTGCAGCATCCCACTTGCTAGCCCTACTGCCTTGTTACACTGCCTTGCCACCTTTAGGTCATCCAATATTATTACCCCAGGTCTCTTTCCTACTTTGTAGTCGTCAATGCAACTCCACCCATTTTTTTACTCTGCCCCAGGTTTCTGTGTCCTACACGAATATTTTGCAATTTTTCATATTGAAACTCAGCTGCCATGGGCTGGCATGGTGGTGCTGAGGGATGAGGCACTGGACTCCACACCTACCACCACCTTGGTGAGCTGGGTTTAGAAACAGACTCGGGTCGGTGGGGGTCGGTGGGGGAGGAGAGGATCAAGCATCCAAAGGACTGCTCTCCTCTCCTCTCCTGGGGTGGGTATTAGGGGATGTGCTGCTCTGCAGCAGCCCCCGGAGGAGACCAGGGGCAGTGCAGTAGTGTGATGCCTACAGGGGTGAGGTGACAGCTGTTGTCTGCTGAGGGCCTGCCCTCAGTGCAGATGTCTTTGCACATCCGCACCTCAGGGACGTAACAAAGGTGGAAAAACCATGGACCTTTGGGAGGTGATGGTGAGGACTCAAGTGGTGGTAGCCCACATGCCCAATGCTAGCTCCAATCCTCACTTGACTTTCCATGGTTCCACCTCTCCCATTCCCCCACCCACAGGAGGCGGGGGACCCAGCACCCTATTCCTTGGACAGGAGAGGGACACAGCGGGCAGTAGAGGCTACACTGAGGGAACCCTGTCAGAAAGATACCCAGTAACTACCAGTGATTGGAGTGAAATAACGTTTGGGAAAAAAAAGGAACTCAGCTGCCATATCCTTAACCGCTCCTCAATTTTCTCAGGTCTATGCTCATCCTCTCCTCCACACCAGAGTGCTCACCCTATTGCAGATTTGGGTGTCATCTGCAATGAGGAAGACCTTCCCTTCCAGCTCCTCTGCAATGTCACTGATAAAGACATTAAAGATGACCAGTCATAGAACTGATCCCCAAGGCACCCCATTGGTCACACTCCTTTCTTTGGAGTGAACTCCATTTACCACCACCCTCTGTCGCTGATCCCCTAACCAATTTATTTTCCAGTTTACCACCTTTGGACCCACGCCAAAGCTACCAAGCTTCCTTACTAGTCTCCAGTGAGGAATGGTATTAAATGCTTTACTGAAAATCTAGGTAGGCCATGTCCATCACTCCAGCCTGATCGCAAGGAAGGTTAATCAAGGAGTTGCACTTCAAGCTGCATGGAGATCACAATTCTAAAGGTTTTCTTAGTTGTCTAGCAGGCAGCATACTGAGTTTATGGTACTACTCATACCCTTTAAGCCACACCTTCAACAGCATTTAGTTCCTAATTTCACCCCAAGTCTGAGCAATTATCCCCTCAGCCTGGTCACAATACCAGGAAAAAAGGCTAAAAAGTTGCATACAACCAAAATTTGATGTGCATACAGTACAGCTGAGAAAACAAAAACAACATTGAATAGCCAATGACTGGGGGCTGAAAAAAATATGCATATTTCTGAAAATTGCATACATCTGAATTGCATACAAGTGGAACTGGCTGATGTTCATTTGTATGGCTGCATGGCATCAGAGCTATGTTGACATATTGCTTACAAGGGTTCTGAGGGTGTGGCCTTCTCTCTATCCTCTCCTCCTGTTTCTCAGAATGGCTGCACTTGGTTGTGAAACAAAATAATGCAAAATAATAATATACAACACAGGGCAATATTATGGCTCCTATTGTGCACTCGAATAGCAAGTAGTAAGGCCTGATCATGTCCCTTATCATTTTGGGGCATGGCTGTGGCTGGATACCGAAGGTACAGTATTTTGATTGCTCCGCATTTCTGTCCAGCGGAGTTGAATCACATATAGTACTGCATGAATAAGTACGCTTTCTCTCTATCCCCCCAACACATTTCTCAGAAAATATAGATGTATCTGAAGTGTAGATTCTCTCACAAGCTCACCATTACTTTTGATAACTGGATGCAAACTGAGTCTCTGTTACCCTCCCTCCCCCCACCAAAAAAAATAAAAACACAGTGACAAACACTTTGTACTCAAATTAGTGACAGGTATGTTTTTTTTTAGTGCCAGTTTGCAACTTTACAACTTGCACGCATTAACTTTGATTGTTGAGGTGCTGTTCATGTTTCTCAACAGTGAAGCAGTTCAGAGAGAAAGCATGGCATGTGCTGTATGCTCCAGTTAATTCACAGAGTGACATCCTTAACGTCTGCATGCAGAATTCAGCTGACGGCCATAGAGACAAACTGTCAGTTTTTACAACCCCCTCCAACACACATAAGCATACTTATAAAAGCACTCTCTGTATGACCCAATATTTCATAGCTGTTACAGTAACTCATTTTGATGGGTTAGCATGTTTGTTGTGAAGGACTAGTCTGAGAACTGCATGTTACTCTCGTTTTTCAAGTTACTACACACAGGGCTCTCTCCCTGGGCTGTCTCATAGTGTTGTCTTCCCTTGTAAATGACCCACTGATTAAAGTACACTGTCTAGTCTTCATTACTGATAGTTTAGGATGGTTTGCTGTTGGGAGAGTTCGCAGCCGGACATCTGACTTATTTATTTGAATTGAATCAGTTGGGACAACGAGGTGGGATTGCAGTTGCCACTGATCATGGCTTGATACAAAACTATTACTTTCTAGTTTTAAGAACAAGTAAATTAACTGTATACCACTATATTACTGCCAAAACACAAGTTTCAATATTTGAGCATGCAGATACAAATCCATTTTTGGCAGTCTTCTGGGGAAACATTCAGTAGGCTTGGAACTATCATTTCATGCTACTGTCCATCACTGACTGCTAAGTATTTTTTTTCAGTTCTTTCATATACTATTTTGTGGTTTATTACGTTAGTATGTACACATCTTAGTGGTTGTTACTTTGCTTAGTTAAATCTACAGAGTGTAATATAGTGTCACTGGTTTGAAACAATGACATTGTATGTGTGTCAGTCAAAGCTTAGTGTAACATTATATTATGTTTAGGATCCCTAAACTTCATATACAGTTCTTGAACTTGGTCTCAGCCTCAGTATCCATGTGGAATAATATTTCAAAGTTTATGTGCTATTTTTTTTCCATAAGATAACTGAAGTGAAAGGATCAGTGGTAGAAAGTGGCACTAATTTTATCCAGCAGTGATCTGGACAAACTATGGTGATGAATGACATAATAATGTGTGTCTCAGCAGTTTTCACAGATCAGAATCTATAGTCAGCTTATGTTCTATAATTATCAAGCATTCACTGATCAAACTCTGTAGTCAGCCTATGTTGTATAATTATCAAGCATACTATAATTAATGGAACTGCATCAGTTAAGACATTATCGCATCATTCAGCACATTCACAGAATGAGGGTCAAAGGAATTATGAAAGGACACAAAGCTGACCCCTGATATTATGGCATCACACCCCTCATTATAGATCTGGTGATTGACACAGGATTATATTTTAAATCACTACTTAGGCAGTGTATCTAAAATGACTCACATTTAATACAGTATATTAAAGACTTCACACAGTTACCAACTATTATATTAAAATGTAAATGTGGCAATTGTCAGGAATCAGGATTATGGTATTACTTCATTCTAGTGTGTGAAATCTGTTCCCAGAACCCCATGATTACTGATACTGGCCTGAGAGCAATAGTACATTGTCCCGGATTCCCCCCTTTTCCCTCACAAAAACACAGAGACCATTGTTTGTTGTTGTGCTCAGATTGGCAATTAATTTATTTATATTCATAAATCCATATTCCATTTTCCATTTCTTTATTATCATATTTCTATAATTTTAATTTATATTTCCATCCATATATCACTCTCTGATTATCCATCCCCCAGGCGAAAACCTGGGTGCCTTCTTCTTCTCCTTTAGGTAACGGTGAAAACCGAGACCGCTTTCTCCTTCATCTTCTTCTTCCTCTTGTGTTATTCCTTTTTTCTTCCCCCCATCCCCCCCTTTTTTCCCACTAGCCAGTCTCCGGCTTGCATTGATGGCTGGCTTCCCCCCCCAACTTAGGGTCTCCCTCTCCCTTACCTCAGGGATGAAACTTCCTCCCCCCCCTTTTTTTTATATACCAGCTTCTGTCTGTTTCCTCCATTCCTATATGAAACCCATTGTTTCTGCATTAAACATATCAATTGCTATGTCTGACAAGTGTACCCCATTTGACCTGTAGAAGTCATCCACCCATTCTTCTACTCCCCGCAGTATCAATTGTCCTCCCATCTGTCTTATCAATGTCCCCACCCATCTATTCATCTTTCTCCTGGCCCTCTCCACCGCCGTGCTGTGTTCCTGTCTCCATACCCTTCGAGGTATCATATCTGACCAGGCAAGGCATACTCGAGGCCACCACTGTCTTATTGCCACCAGGTCCCTCTTTATCTGTAAATAAGTGTGCACCCATGGTCTGCCTGCCATGTCGTTGCCCCCTAGGTGCATAATGATTAGGTCTGGACTGGGCCAATGTCCCTTGAGTTCTTTTAAAGTGGGCAGGAGCTGCGCCCATCTCATCCCCCGTAGGCCGTGCCATACCAACCTACACTGTCTTGCATCCTGGTACAACTGTTTTCCCCCAGCTTTTTTCTCTGCTCTCTTACCAGCCCAGTAAATATAGGAATGGCCACAGATCCAGACTTCTGTGCTCCTCCCTCTACCTATGGGGTGCAAAGAAAATTAATTAATTTATACATACTCTCAGTGCCCTCATTGTATTATCCCACCCGTCTTCTTTTTTTTTTTGAAAAACCATGCTGCTCCTTTCCCTTCCCCCTTTTTTTTTATTTCAGTGCTCTGATGTATATTTTATAACTGGCTGACTGCCAGCGCCCTTTTTCCAAAATGTCCTTCACGGGTTCCCCCGTTGCTGCCCACTGTGAGGCAGCCCCAATCCACAGGGAATGGGAAGAGTAATTAGCTGGGTCCTCCCCCAGAAAATGCATGCCCTTTTTCAGCACTGCTGTAATTTGATAGCTGGTGACCCTTTTTCCGTCCCCATGGACAAATAGCTTCCCCGTCCTGGTCACCTGCTCTGCGGTGAAAACCCACAGGGCCTGCACTGGGCATATCGCAATCTCTGACCGCCCTTTAAGTGTTATCATACACCCTTGCCCTTTCTGGTCCACCTTTGACCTCTTTAGCTTGATTTGTATTTCTCTTATCCCCCAACTCACATCTTCCCATTCCACACCTCCTTCCTTGTCATTTTTCCCATGGCCTACCACTTCACTCACTCTCATAGCCCCTGCAAACACTACCACATAAATTGTGTGAAATAGTTGGGCCTCCCCTTTTGATCTGCATATTGCCAGGAGCACCTCTTTTAGCTTTATTAGCCACTGCTCACCTATTGGCCTCCTATTATCCCCTGGCCCTCGTTTCAACCTGCCCCATCCCTGCATCATTCTCCTAATGAGCATTGATGTCATTGGGTCATTCCACGCTTTTAGGCTGCAGATCACACTGATCCCTGCAAGATATACCCCCATTGTGGTGTGAGCAGTCCCTTTTTGCCATTGTTCCACTGTGAACATTCCCAACTGTTCCTCAGAGAGTGGCCCACTTATTTCCATCTGGTGTTCTGCCCTGAATGTTTGAAAAACCCTCCAGGCCCCATCGTAGGCCCTCAGTGTCCGAGGCGCCCATGAGCTGTGAAACAGCATTTCTGCTCCTTCTCGCCAACATCCCAGATGTTCATTGGTATGGGCGTTTTTTGTTCTTCTGCTGCTGGTGCCAGCTTCTGGAAATGGTCCAGCTGCAGACGGGAAAGGCTGTCAGCCAGGGTATTGTGTACCCCTTCTATGTGTTTTGTTCTGAAGGACATGTTCAGCTGCAAAGCCCTTAACACTAACTGTCGTACCACCTGCATGACTGTATCCACCCTGGCTCCCTTGTTGTTTAGTACATCGACCACCGCTCTATTGTCACACCAAAATGTCACCTTTTGGTCACGTAATTCTTCCCCCCAACCAGAGTGTGCATGCCTATATGGGCATGATCTCCAGTAGTGTTATCTCTCACTTTCCGTCCCTTACCCAACTGGCAGGCCATGGTTCTGCAAACCACTTGCCCCTCAGGTAACCCCCCCATGCCCAACCCTCCAGCCGCATCTGTGCAGAGGTCTAGGTCTGTGTTGTACAGCCACTCTTCCTGCCAGAACAAACACCCATTGTAATCCTTCAAGAATTCTTCCTATATGCTAAAATCCTCCCTGACACCTTGAGTCAGATCCACCCAGTGATGCGGTCTGGTGACCCCTGCTGTAGCTCTGGCTAACCTCCTTGTGAATGCCCTTCCTGGCCCTATGGCCCTGCATGCGAAGTTCAGGTGCCCCAGTACCCATTGGACCATTTTTAGTTGTACCCGCCTCCTGCTGGTATGTACCCAGATTAGTTCCTTCAACCTCCTTACTTTTTTGTCAGGTAACCTAAACACTCCGCTCATGGCATCTATCTCTATCCCGAGGAATTCTATAACCTTGCTGGGCCATTCTATTTTCTCTGGTGCTAATGGGACTCCCAGCTCCTGGCACAATTCTTGACACTTATCCAGCATCCTCTGTGTCTCCCTTTTTCCCTTCCCAATGAGGAGAAAATCATCCAAGTAATGGATGACTGACCTATAACCCATCTTTTCCTGGAATATCCACTGCAAAGATGTGCTGAACGCCTCAAACGTGGCACATGCTGTGGAACACCCCATTGGCATTGCTTTGTCGAAATAATACTGTCCCTCACTTTTAAAACCCAACAGATCCCAGTCTTCCCTCCTGACTGGAAGAAATCTGAAGGCGGACTCAATGTCTGTTTTTGCCATCCATGCATCTCCTGTGGCCCGGATTATCCGGACTGTGTCCTCTAGTGTCGCATATGTCACCCTACTATGTTCTTCACTGATAAAGTCATTCACCGACTCACCTTCCGGATATGACAAGTGATGGATCACCCTGTATTCCCCCTCTTGCTTCTTGGGTACCAAACCCAAAGGCGATATCTGCATGTTTTCCAATGGGGGGGTGTTAAATGGGCCCTTCGCCCTGCCTGCTGCTTTTTCTTTCTCAGTCTTCCTCCTTAGCATTCCTTCTTTTCCTTTTACCGACCCCAGGTTGCATGCCTCCTTTGGTTGCCTGGGTCCCCTAAACTGCAATGAAAACCCTGTGTTAAAACCACTTAATATCATATTCCGCACTCTTGCGTCTCAATATCCATCCAGGCAAACTGACCATGCTGCTAGGTTGACAGGGGTTCTGGCCATACCAAATTGTTCCTTGTTGTGCCACCTGTCCCCCCTGCCTGACCCCTCCCTTTCTTCCTGTCTGGCCCTCCTTGCCTCAGTGGTTCTGGCTCCCTCTATTCCCATTCCCCCTGCCCCTCCCTCCCTTGTTCCATGTTTGTCCTTTAAACCCCTGGCCATCTCAAAAGAACTGTTGGCCCAATCCTTGCCCCACATGCCTTTGTGCACCCTGCGGCCAAGTTGTTCTGCACTTGCTTGCTGGGTGCATCCCCCGCATTTTGAACAGGCATGTCGAAAACGACACTGAGGCCACGAGCAGAAGGCCCTGTTATACACCCCACCCACCCACTCTCGGGTGTGGACTGATCTGTTACGTAATCCGTCCATAAATCTATTTGCTTGGTGTCCCATCTTACATCCCCAATTGTTGCCATTCTCTGCCGAAAACATTCATCATAGTATATCCATCCTACCCCGCCTTTTGCTTTTGCTCTTCATATTATCAATGAATAGATAATGAGTGGGATGCCCAGCTCAGGCCTCTTTTCCAGAGTGATGGCTGCAAAGATGGCAAAACCTAGAAATCACCCATCCCAGGTCTTCCCTTTCGTGAACTTGTCATCCTCTTTCTTTCCTAAGAGCACTAAGGCAGCTGCCATCTCACTCTTACCTATGCTCTCTGTCTTTTCATATTTGGCTGCCACCTCACGGCTCACCAAAGCAAATATATCCACATATTTCCCTTTCCATATTTTTTCTTTTGTGGTGAAGGGCACATGTTCGCCTATTCTCATCCCAGGCGCACCTACCTCTCTTGTACCATTTCCCTCTCTTTCCTTTCTGTTTACAGTATCCCCTGGCATCTCTTTTCCCACCTTAATCTCTGCCAGAGCTGATTCCATCTGCCCCAGCCCTTCTGTCCCCAGTGCCACCACAATTTGCCCTATATATTCTTTTATACTATCCCCACTGGGTTGGACGTGTTACCTGTAACCTTGTCCTGGCCGGGCTGCCTGGAGGCCTCCACAGGTCCACTTGCTTCTTCCTGTGGTTGAGGAGGAGGTGGAGGGTGAGCTACTGGGATCTGCAGGCAGAACCCCCCGTTCCGGACTTCGTGTCCAGGTTCCGCCAAAGAGGAAGTTCCCCTTTGATCTGGGGTGGGTGCTGGTGTCACTGGGTCCACTGGCCATGTGGGTACTGGCTCGGCTGCCTTGGCAGGCCCCGCTGTCATGGGTGCTACCCTAGCGGGACTGTGTAGCCCCTCAGCTGGCCTCTTCCCCTTGCCACCTTTTTCCATACCCATTTTTCTCTTCTCCCCGGGCCTTCCCGGTTCCTCCCCCTCCACCAGTTCCCACATCTTGTTTGCTTTTTCTGCCAGTTCAATTATAGCCTTGAAGGCACCTTCCTTCGATGGCCTGCTCTTCCTGGGTGCCATGACCGTCTCAACTTGTGCTCTGTGAAAACAACTATAGGAAGTGAAAAACAGGGTTATTCGTATTTCAGTACCTCCAACCTAGAAACCACCCCTGTACGTCTTCCTCCTGTCCATCGCGCCTCCCCCATGACAACACAGATCGGGGCCACCTGTGAAGGACTCCCCATCCTGCCTGGCAGGTCATCCTCTCCTATCATGGGCCCACACTCATTGCAATCCCTTCACCACGTGAGGTGTCTCCCGTGAATTCCCAGGTCAGGATTCCACCCCTCCTGCCCTGGGGCTCTCCCGGCCATTTAATAGTTTTTTTTTTATTATTACCCTCAGCGTGCCTCCCCAGGGAGGAAGGCTTCTCCCGACCCCCATATCCCCAAGCGGCGTGTGACGCCACACTGTGAAGCCCCATGTCTACTTGCCCTCCAATGTTCCTGGGCCCCTTCCCCCCTTCATACATTTTTTTTTTGCGCCTCCTTTTTGAAGCTTCATAAGGAGCAATAATGTAAAGCCGGGTAATTCAGTTGTGGCATGCTTGATCCAACATCCTGTATAGACCAAACCATCAGCACAATGAGTGGCCAGCTTTATGCCACAAAACTGAAGCAGATTCCATAGTGAAACCTGGACCTTGTGGACCACAGACCGCTCTCAACCCCAACCTGTTCCTAAACCTCTCTCTCTATGCTACCCTGCCTCCCCTTGCTCACCCTGCCTTCTATGTATGATGCCCAGGTTATATTTACACATCTTCCTGAGGGGATGCTCTCCCAGGAAGCCAACCACTGGAGGCAGCCATAGGGTTCCCTTAAGGTGGGGGAGTGTCCGCTTCTCCCCCATGCCCCACCTGCCATGCATGTGCATCACGCCCCCTTTTTTTGTTGATGCTTGGCCCTGTGTAGGGCCATGCGGTATACACCTACCAGAGGGAACAGGCCTCTATCTTGACCCTCCACGTGGCATGTGATGTCACGCCACGTGGTCGCCGTTCCATGCTCTCCATCCCAGCCCTTCAGGGCCTCCTTCATCCTGCAACAGTGGGCCACCACTCCGTGAGCAGCCCTAATACAAAAAGGAGCAAGCTTTTAGCAATGCACCACGTGGCGTGCTACCTCGCGCCACGTGTTCCAAGGATCGCGCACTCTCCCATTCCTGTCGGGGCTTCTACAGGCCTACAATTTTTACAGCTATAAGAACCAGGTCCCCAAAATGTCACATGCCAAACAAACAGGGCAAATGCTTTGTTGTGCCTCTAGCAGCATGTGACATTCCACCCCCGGCTCTCAGTTCATTCCCTCACTTACCAATCTCTAAAAACTGAATCAAGTCTGCTTATCATAATAGGAAAAACAGCCTAACCAGCCCTAAAGGCAGCAAAACAGCCCAAACAAAATGGGGCAACTCATCTCTCAAGCACCACGTGGTGTGTGATGTCACAGCGTGGCCTCGGTAACGCACCACATGGCGTGCTGCGTCACTCCACGTGTCTTTTGCTCTCTTTCATCGGTGCCTCTTACAGGCCTAAATTCTACCACCGCAACAGCATAGAAGGCTCCCAAAAATGTCACCTGCCACCAAGAACCAAATCTGGGAAACTTCCTCGTGACCGTAGCCGTGTGTGATGTCATGCTATGGGTCTCGTGTCAGTCCTTCAATCCATAACCTCAAGGCCTAAACCAGGCCTATCACTTTATTAGGACCCCTCCGAACCGGCCCTAAACACAGCAAGCAGCCTAAAACAAATGGGGCAACCTTCTTGGCAAGCACCACGCAGCGTGTGACTACACACCACGTGGCCTCGGGACTGGCTCTCACTCGCTTATTTCAGGGCCTCTTCCAGGCCTGCTAATTAACCCGTCACCACAAACATTTTCACCCCTTGTCCTAGCTTCTAACAAACTGGCTCCTCTGTACAACAATTGCAGAAAACTAGTCTCCCGCTCTGTGCTGCCCAAAGCACTTCTCCCTTACCCTCTCCACCATGTAAGGAGCTTCCAACAAAAAACCCTGCTTCATCTTGTTTTCTAACAGATCCTTCATTCTCAGCTAACTACTGCAACGATTTTTCTTTTCTCCCTTTTTTTAAAACAGCTTCGCATATGTATCCAAATCAACTGTTCCTTACCTTCTTCTGCTTGTGAACAAACCTCAAAATTATTGCCAAATCCGACGTGCTGCAGCTGATGTCAAATCAAAACTCCAGTAAAAAGTGGCTGAGGCCCCCTTGTGCTGTCCCTTATGTAACTCCGTTCTCCCCTCCCCTTCCTGCTGCCTGCCCCATTGTTCTGGCTCTTGGCCCCTTCCCTTCCTTCTCCCCTCCCCTTCTGAGCACAACCATTCCATAACGGAGGGAAGGGGTGCACCAAGACAACATGGTCTGCCCCATAAAGGGCAAACTCCATTAGTAGAGACTGAGTTTTGCAGCATCTTTGTGAGAATGATACATAGACTGTTACAATCATGCTATCAGCATACTAGCAGTAGGGAATCTGTGAGAAGTCTAAGTAGGAGTCTTATTCCTGAGACTGTTCTGTAGCACTTGCCATCTGCTTACATTATCCCTTGTCAGACTAATGCATTAGCAGCCAGTTTGGCTCTGATCAGAATTTGTGAAGATTAGTTGAGAACTTTGCAAGTGCCTAGTCAAATAATAAAACATTCTCTCCCTGCACTCTAAAACTACAGTTCTTTACTGGTTCGGGGGAAGCATTATGAAATCTTATAAAATCTGATACTCAATTACTCAAAGACTAGTCTGCATGTTCCTGAGCATTGGGTTGTGCTTTCAATTTAAGAGATTCCTTTGATTGCATTAACAATAAATTCAAATCAAAATCTACACTAAGGGACCCAAATAGCTCAAGTTTAATTTTTTATTCTTTCTTGTTTATCTTCAAGGATAAATATGGGTGGAGGGTTAGAAACTTGATTAAGTCATAAGGTTTGGGTTCATAAATATAGTAGCTTTCCAACTGAACAACTTTTTATCCTAATATCTATAGCTCTAGTTTCAAGAACTGTTGTTATTGCCTGCTTTAATGGGCCAATATTAATCTGAATTCACAACAAAACCACTGCCGCTCCACCTCCTAACTCCTATACCTGGCTAGAGATGTATGCAGAAGCAGACAGACAGACAGCACTAGATTGCAGTACAAAATGTATTTGTTTATTTAAATATGGTACTTTACACCTCAGAGTTTGAAAAAACAGGAACTCTCCCAACCTGGTTTCACCTACATGGCTGAGAAATCCTTATAGGCAAAACCAGGTTGAGAGAGTTCCTGTTTTTTCAAACTCGGAGGTATAAGAAGGTTTGTCTCTAAAAAGACAAGCCCCATTGTTATGGGCCTGGAAGTCTAGAAGGAGGAATAGAGAATGGGGGAGGGGGAAGGGGAACTGGGAACCAATGGGTGGGGTTTTTGAAAACTGGTCATGTGGGATGGCCAGGGAAATAAGGGGAGGTTAGGCTCCAGAGAGGGTGACCTCACAATATGGGATGAGGCATTAAGAAAAGAGAGCCAGGGATAGGTTGTAGGGAGAGAGAGAGAGAGAGAGAGAGAGAAAGAGAACAAAGAGAGCAAAGAGGTGGGTGCAAAAGGAGGGATATAATGGGTTGCAAAAGGAAGCTCTCCCTCACTTTTGCTATGCAAATTTTGATTTGTTTAACACATTAGTCAGATGAGTTCCTGAGGTTATAGAATGGCTTGGGTAAGGTCAATTTTATCTACTAGGCAGTTTTTTGTTAAAAAAAAAGAAAATTTTTGTGTGTTTATTAAGAAAATGTCTTCCTTAGTTAGATTGGTTTTGTTAAGTTCCTAGTAGTATGACTAGGAGGGAGAATTACATGCCGACAGGCTGCATTCAAGACAAATGGTTTAGATAGAATTATCATGGCATGTAAGAGGAGTTTGTTTTTTAAGGAAGATGTTTTTAACAAGAGTATGTTTTTTCAGCTTAGCAGCAGACCATTGAGCGCTTATTTAGATAAAGAGAGGGCAGGGGGATGCAGCAAGGCAGGCGAGGGGCAATGGTCACAAGTGGGCCATTTTGTGTGATGAAAGGTAAAGGACAAACTTTTAATTTCAGTTTGCCGGTAACCTGAAACGGCAAAGAGAGGAGTAAGAGTGCAGTAGCGATGCATGCCTCAGAGCCTAATTCAAACAAAATAGGAAGCCTGTGATGGTGCGGGATGGATGATTTATTTAGTTTAGAGGAGGAAACATATGAGTACGGGCAGAGGAGAAAAGGGAATCATGACACAGATCTGTGAAAGGGGGGGAAGAACACAGAGATAGCGTTAAAACGATGCTTTCTTGTGGTTTGATTGGGCCCAGGAGTTGTTTGGCTGTTTTTTTTGTGGGAGGGAGGGGGCAAGGGGCTGGGAGATAGTCATTATTACAGGGCCGGCTGCCCAAAATGTGAGTGCATTTAGGGACCTCGCCAACTGGGTGAATCAGGCAGCAGCGTGGCGGTCACCATGTTAGGACAGAGGCAACCACATGGTGGCTGCCAGCCAGTTGTGGACAGCAGAAGCCCAGTTCAGAGTGGCAGGAGAAGGCAGAAAATGCTGCCAGTGGCATGAATAAGGACAGATTTGGCTGTGGGGTGATTGTTTTTTATGGCCATTGCCATTAGAGCAACTGAAGCATGGGTTATTTCAGTGGCGGCAAAGGAAGGCAGAAAAAGCCAACAATGGCCTGAATATGGTACATTTGGCCACATGCTGATGGCTTTTTAAGGGTCACATGGTGACCCACCATTTGGACTTTTGTAGTGTGTCAGGGGAAAGCAGGACTGGCTATGAGTGGCATGAACAGGACCAATCAGGAAAGTTGCACAGGGACAGGGGTCAAGTGCATGGGAGTTAGGGGACAGTCATTAGTGGCCCAAACAACATAAAAGGCATGGAGGCAGCTGCCGCATGAAGTGGGAGGATGGAAGCCACAATTAACCATGTGAGGTGCTTAGACTGACAAAAGAAGCATAGCATGGTAGGAGGCCCCAAAGGGGGGCTGATGCAGTGTCCACACTGGGGGGAGGGTTGTTTTCATGTTGTCTCTGCAAGCCATCAGCTGGTGTTTTGGTTCACAATGGAACAACAGTATTTGAGGATGAGGCAGAAAAACATGGAATAAAGGGGATATTTTTGGAAAAGGTTGTGAAGGGCTGAGTGAGTGACCTCGTGAAGCCACCATTTTGATTTGGGCCGCAAAGAGGCCGCCATTTTGGGGGCAGAAAAAGAGTTTATTCACCGAGTGCTCACCCTGTAAAACTGGTTGGTGACTAGGACAGCACCTATTTAAGGAATTACAATAACAGTCTCCTGCGAAGATTAGCCACCCTGGATCACAAATTGTAGTACAAAATTAAAAGGTAATAGAATCCATTGCTTCTACAACAGGGTAGCACATTATCTGAGTAAAAATGAAAATACACAGAAGAATCCCCCCCAAAAAATGAAAAACCAAAAACAATGGAGGTGCGGTGGCAACTTTGGATTGGATATTGACAAACAAACTGCATTTTATGACAGTATCCAGAGGGGAGAATATGCAATTTCTGACCATTTCGCCATTTGTAAAATAAAAAAATGAAGAAATACCAGCAAAAAGGTACAATGAATATAAAACTATTAGTGAAATTAGGTCATTTATAAATTTAACAGATATTTTAATTTAAACAGCAGACATTCTAGCCAGAGGTTTGCCATTGATCAGTGCCCCTCATTATGATGGCTCCTGGATCTGTGCTGGAGTATTTAGGTACAAGTCCTATCAGGGTTGTCAGGATAGTTGCATTCTTGGGTATCTTAGTTTAGTTTAGTTTATTGGTCTAGGAATTAATACCTTTGAGCCAGGGCTCTGTTACAAAGGTTCCATGTCACAGAGAAACATCAACAAATACAATAGACATAACAGGTAATACTAAAAATGGAAAAGTTACATAATAAGTTTGCTATATACAGGTTGAGGTAGGAGGTTGTAATAAACATGCTTTTAACAGTTTCATGGGAGTAGATAATTCCGGAAAATAAAGAAACTTCCAAGGAGAGGGAGATCATTAGGATCAAGGGAGGCAAGATAGGAGGGAAATGCGGTGAGCAGTCGAGTGAGTGAGAGGGGACAGAAAAAAGGAAGAGAAAAAAAAGGGGGGAAGTGAGTTGGGTGGCAGACAGGGATAGTAGGGTTACATGCGGGCTCAATAGACAAGGAGAGTAGGCCTTGGATGTGAGGATGGCCACTGAGGAGGAGTAGACTTTATCGAATGCAATACCAGCATCTAACTGGTATCTAACGTGGCAGCACCCAAGTATCCTTTGAACATTTGCAATTCTAGCAAATAAATAAATAAAAATATATAAACAATTAAATAAATAAAATTGGGTTTGACCGTAACTTCCTATCTTACAATAGTGGTCTCTTTTGAAAGAGCATAATCTGGGGACATTATTGCCGGTTCAGCCAAGGGCAAGGTGGTTTTATTTTGCGGCAATGGAAAAGGTGGTTCACTCTAAAATTCCTCTGCTGAGGGTTGCAAGGGGAGACCATAAAACAATTTAGGAACTTTGGGTGTAGTCTGATGTTTCTGTGGGTCGTATACATCTGCCTGGTGATTATAACCAATGTATCAGGGCGGTTATAGGGCACCACAGCAAAACAAAAAAAAAAAAGGGTGGCATCAAACAAGAATGCTAGTTAAGGGCTATACAAGGACAACAGGTACCAGGCATGGCATGAACACACAGGTGTAATCAGGACATGGGGAGGAGGGCTGCAAATAGGTAGGGGCCTGGGGGAAGGGGAGGACATTGAACAGGACAGTTCCCAAGTGTGTCTTTCAGATGTTCAGGTTTAATAAACAAAGTTGAGTTTTTAACCTTATCTATTTCTTTGAGCGCTGGGACTCCTTAAAAGGGGGCACATGTTTTTAAAAAAAAACAAAAAAACAAGGGACCAGTCCCGCTTGTCTCTGCTAACCCCAGCACTAATACCAATACCATTGTCACGACCAGGCCCTCTGCCAGGTACGCCAACAGGACCAATGCTGAAAAGTGTATGAGGTTTGCTGGCATCTGCTGCGGTAATTTTGCGATTAGTTATAGATCATGTTCCTTGCACCATTGCAGTGCATTAGATTTTATACCCAGCCTTTAAGGCTGGCATCTAGGTGGATCATTTATTGAGAATTATTGGTCTGGATTTGTGACTATTCAAGGTTGTGGTTGGGAGTGTAAGACAGATCAGGCACTTTATAATTAGAAGGAACAAATAGTCTTTATATGCGAATTGGTTAACATGGGTCCAATTGGGAAGAGGAACAGTTTAGGAGTATCCAGGGACAGCTGGGGGCAACAGTAGTGGTCGACAAAGGGGGTCATGAGTCCAGCTGCATTACGGGATGGAAAGTTTTTAAGGTCTCCGGCATAAGTTAGTTGCCACTGCCTATTTAACTTAGAGAGGTGATGGTTTTATTAATGTATTCATCTGCTGGGTAACCAGGTAAGTGTACTGATTCAAAGGACCATTTTTAGGCATGACCTGGGCCACAATGTGGCAGGGTACCAGCCCTACCAATATATTAAGGTTTCTGGGGTCCTGTCCACAATCCCACTGTACTGTGATAGTTGTCATGGTTCTCTTAGGGTTGCTGGTCACAATGAAGCTTGGAGAGAGGTATTTTAGCAACCAATCAGCCTGACACAGGATGATAAATATCACCTCCATTCACAGGTTAGTTGCTAAAGCTGCCAGATACTTGTGAAGACCCTTGGGGCTGACAGGGGTGGGAGGGGTAACAGGGATATAGGATATGTATTGGCAAGAAGCATCACCTTGGATCTTTGGTAGCTGATTGGAGGGTGAAGTTGAGGACAATTATCTTGGAGAGCTAGTGGGCTAGATAATCTTTATTTTCAAGATGCTGCTTATGTGGAGCACAGCAGCAACAACCTCAGCATTATGTGGATGCAGGGTGGGGTTATGAAATTGAAATCTGGATGGGGGCATATGGATGTCCCTGATCATTACCACCAGACAGAAGTGGAGTAGAGCTTTACTTCCACTTCAGAAGAACATGCAGGTGTTAGAGTACCAGCTGGCAAGAGATGATTCAGCAGCACTCTTAGGGAGGATGGAGGCAGCTGGTATGAAGCAATAAGAGATCAAATAGGCTGGCTTGTTCAAGCTACTGATATGAAATGAAGTTGTGTATTACTGGGGAAGATTGCCATTGCCCACTTGCCTGTGGCCACTGAGGCCCAGTAGAGCAGAACTGTATTCTTGATCCCACTGCATCTAGGGAATCCAAGAAAATATTGTTTTCCTCATTTCCGGAGTGAAAGCTGCTACTGCCAATTGTTGGGCCAGAATCATGGAGTGTAACAGCAAAGATGATGATGACGGTATGCCAGCTGGGGACAGAGGAGAGCAGGGGGCAGACAGCCAATAGGGGAATAGCTGTTGGGAAAATTGGCCGAGGTGCTGCCACAGGTTTTTCTACTTGACATCCAAGGTGAGCAGTTCAAGGTAGGGTGCAGGGGAAGCTATGGGGGTGCAATTTTGGGGGGGAGCCATAAGGCCCATCAGCAGAGTGCCTCAGTATCAGGGTTGCAGGAGGGACTGTTTGCTGGAGCAGAGAAAGGATCAAAATTCTGGTATATCAAAAAAAAATGGATCAGAAATAAAAAGAGGATCCATGTGTTCCACTACAACAGCACAGGAGAGTGGATCATTGCCCAATTTATGGAAGGTGCAACAGGGAATCATAATTGGGTTAAAAAAAGGAGGGGGCATGGCCCTATGAGGGAAGCCTGAAAAATCAATCATTACAGGTAATAAGATGGGAGCAGCCCCTGAGGCCACAGCCCAATGGGTGTTGAAGGACTGCTTGAGGAAAATTGAATGGGGGAACACCCAGCTACGCAAAAAAAAAAGCATCAAAAGGGGAAATCACTAAGGAAGTGTCTCATCTATCCACAGAAAACTGGACCAGGTGGAGGGGGCAGTATGCATATAAAAATAAATGGTTCACATGATCACATGATTTGTTTATGTGTTATAGAGACCAGCCACAGGACAGAAGTACTGGAGCAGAAGACATTTCTGAATATGGTGTGCCAAGAGACGGGCTGAACAGAAGACGGGGGGGGGTGAACAGTTGATTTTGAGTAACAAAAGGTATGGATCCTGTGGAAGGGCATGGAAGGGGCGCATTGAAGACCCTGTTATTGCCATTGATGGATGGAAGCTGCCAGACCAATTCAGAACCTAACTGCATTATTGTACACCTGGGGACAAGTGCTTTAAGTACACATTTGTGGTTACTCATATTTAATCAGATGCGGGATGACCAGAGAGTCCACGAAGGGAGGAACCTAGAGTCAGGTTGGGTAGCTGCAGTAAGAAGGGGATGGGGGGCATGCTCAAGAACAAAAGGCCATAGAGATGGGCCAGAAAGAGGAGGAACAAAAAAAAAAAAAAGGATTGTCAAGGTTGGCTGGTGAAAGTGATGGCGGCAGGATGACACAGGTAAAATAATAGATGGGTGGTATAGAACAGAGGGACCCAGCTGGTAGAGAGGGGTAAACAAATTATCATTACAATAATCAAGAGGGACATGATGCAGGGTTGAGGATTTCGCAGGAAGGAAGGAGTTTGGGGGGAAGCCAGCCTTCCAACGCAAGCTGGAGATGGGCTAGTGGAAGAATGAGAAAGAAAATATTCTCTGGAGGGGAAGGGGGAAAATTCTGGAGTTACACCAAGGTGGGGTGCAAGAGAAAAAAGGGTATTGACACCCAGGAATAAAAATGGGGGACAGGAACTGGACCTGGCCCAGACAAGAGGAAAGGGTGTGGACACCCAGGAATGTAAATAGGGGGCAGGAATTGGACCAAGCCCAGACATTAAGAGATAACCCCTCAGGTTTACATCAGTGGGGGATGAAAGAGAAAATGGACAGGAAAGAAAGACCCCTTCGGGTTTACATCCGGAGAGTGGAGAGGGAAAAAAAATATTATATAAAATGTGATAAAAATGAGATGAAAATATTATATAAATTGTGATAGTTCGAATAAAGAGAGTACAAAAATAAATGTTTTAAAATATGGCATGTAAAGGAACTCAGTATTGTTGATGAAAATTTGAATGACAAAGTTTTAGTAAATGCTATGCCGACTGAGCAACCAAAAGCAATACTGAGTGTGGTGTCCTTCTTTGGGTGAAAGGCTCTAGAACAAGAAGGTTTATCTCTAAAAAGACAAGCCCCATTGTTATAGGCCTGGAAGCCTAGAAGGAGGAACAGAGAATGGGGGAGTTGGGTGGGGTAACTGGGAACCAATGGGCAGGGTTTTTGAAAAGTGATCATAGGGGGAGGGCCAGGGAAACATGGGGGGGGCTCGGCTCCAGAGAGGGTGACCTCACAATATGGGATTAAGCATTAAGAAAAGAGAGCTGGGGATAGGTTGTAGGGAGAGAGAGAGAGAGAGAGAGAGAGAAAGAGAGCAAAGGGTGGGTGCAAAAGGAGGGATTTAATGGGTTGCACAAGGAAGATCTCCCTCACTTTTGCTAGGCAAATTTTGATTTCCCACCCGCCACCCAAGGAATTACGGGGGAAGAATGAGAAAGAAAATATTCTCTGGAGGGGAAGGGGAAAATTCTGGAGTGACACCAAGGTGGGGTGTAAGAGAAAAAAAAGGGTATTGACACCGAGGAATAAAAATGGGGGACAAGAACTGGACCTGGCCCAGACAAGAGGAAAGGGTGTGGACCCTCAGGAATGGAAATGGGGGGCAGGAATTGGACCTGGCCCAGACATTAAGAGATAACCCCTCAGGTTTACATCGGGGGGGGATGAAAGATAAAATGGACAGGAAAGAAAGACCCTTTCGGGTTTACATCCGGAGAGTGGAGAGGGAGGAAAAATATGATATAAAATGTGATAAAAATGCGTTGAAAATATTATATAAATTGTGATAGTTCGAATAAAGAGAATATGAAAATAAATGTTTTAAAATATGGCATGTAAAGGAACTCAGTATTGTTGATGAAAATTTGAATGACAAAGTTTTAATAAATGCTATGCCGACTGAGCAACCAAAAGCAATACTGAGTGTGGTGTCCTTCTTTGGGTGAAAGGCTCTAGAACAAAGTACTGTATTTAAATAAACAAAGAAATGTTGTACTGCAACCTGGTGCTGGCTCTTTGTCTGGTTCAATATAAATCTGACCCTTTTTCTGTTTACCTCCATTAGATTGTTTGTCCTTTTTACCTCCATCCAATTCAATAAACCTTTCCCTAAGCTCAGTGGTTGGAGCTTCTTTTAATTTAATTAGATCTTGCTGTTTTCCCACAGAAAGGCAAGGGGCCAGATTTTCAGAACCCCAGTTAGTCCCATAGCTGTGGGCAAAAATGGGCACAAGTGTCACCACTTGCAGAGCTGTACATTTTCCTGCAGCCACAGTGTTTTCAAAGGCAGAACCAGTTTACAACTGGCTTCACAATTTACTTAAGCTTGCAGCTGTCTTTTTTTTTTTTTGGTGCAGCTGTAGGAAAGTGTTACACCTGGTGGGACCAGGCATAACATCCCTCACAGTTGCAGAAGCTGAAAATGCAAAACTCTGCAAGTGCACAGATTTCATCCTGTAGCAGTGTCTGTGGTGTGGGCCTTAGTTCCAGGAAGGGCTGTAAATCCAGCCCTATGTGTTCCAAGTTAGTGAAAGTACACTGCTTAAATGATATATCATTCTACTGCTCTTTTTCAAGCATATCTGATAGTATAGGGGAGTTTATTTTTTGGTAATCACATTCAGTTTTCACTAATTTGACAAAAGGAGTAGAAGTTATCTTGTTTTGCAAGTTTTTTCTCATATGATATCAAAGCTTTTTTCCCTTTAAGTGGGTTTATATCAGCTAATTGTCACACACTCCATGTGTACATTTTCTTTATAACCATTACTTATAAATACAGACAACCATTAACACTATTTCAGTTTGGTGTGCAATATTAAAATATAGAAGCAATCATATCAATGGCACATGTGTTAGTCCACCATAAAGATCAGAGTAAAAGTTCAGTATAAAATGTTAATCTCTTTGCAATACAAGCAGTTCTTTAGTCATAGTTTTTAACAAGTTTTTAATGAATTCTGGTCAGAGCCACAATGGCTGCTAATGCATTAATGTGATAAGAGCGTTATTTATTTATTTTTTTTTATTTTATTGAAATCTAAGATTACAAATACCTTTGAGCAGGAACTGCTCGTTTACAAAGCTTCCACGTCGAAGGAATGGGGGGTATACATACAATTTACAAAGGTCAACATAATAATACATAGTTACAGAATAAAAAGAAGTAAGAGACTGAGGCATAGGAAATTCCAGTAATTCAAAATGTGCCAAATGTTAGGTAGCCTGACATACTAGCCAAGGGCAATCTTAGAAATAAGTACTGCAGGTGAAAGGGAAGGGGGTATGCAGGCAGGAAGGCCATTGTCGGAGGGTAGAGGGTGAGGGTAAGAGCTCTAAAGGGGAGGGAGGGGAGGGATAAAAGTCAGGAAAATTTTCTGTTTCAAAGGTTTTATGAGGAAAGACATACTAAGCCAGTAACAGCTCATTTTCAGATGTGTCCTGGGGGAAGATGACAATTCTAGACAATGTACAAATATATAAATATAAAAAGATACAAAACACCTGAATAAAAAGTTCATAGAAATAGAACAAATGTAACAATGATAAAGAGGACAATTATGTTTAACAATAAATTGACAAAAATGGGTTAACAAGTGATAAATTATTGAACTGACCAAAGAACAAAAATAGTTATTAACTTACCAAAATAAATTCTAGGGAATGACTGATGTGGGAAAACAGACGTAGAATTAATGTGTTACTTAGTTGTATTACTGTGATATAAAATCTTTTGCTGGTCAGGCTGCCTTCTCTTTCCGCTTTCCTAAACTTTATAACTCTCTCCCTCTAGCCATTCATTCTGCCTCTTCCAAATGCTCTCTCACCTCTCTGCTTCATGACCACACTGCTATCTCCAGTGCCTGTCCTTGCATCATAGCCCTTCTCCACTCCTCAATTTACCCTATTTCCTCTTTCTCCGTGACCACATCACTTCCTCCTATGGCTGCCCTTGAGTCATAGCCCTTTCATGCTCCCCAGAGTCAGTTGAAAAACCAATTATGAGTGACTTACCACACATTATGACTGATTGTTTTAACTAGTTTGAAATTTATGACTTCTAAAAAATAAAGAAAATTCAACCAATTTTTTCAACTTTCACCATCGCTGCATTTTATCTATGTATAAATATGTACTAATTGAAGTACTTTGTGAGTGCCATTAGTGAAAAAACTTTACAGCACATTCATTTACTTAATGAATACACTAGTATAGAACAAGATACAGGTTGGAACTATGTGGAAGTAACTACATCCACTTTCGACAAAGATGACCAGGCATTCATACAGAATTTTGCAATTGCAATATTAAAAGTGATTAATGACTTGAGACATGTATTATTATTTTGCCCCCTTTATGAGAAAGCCAGGAAAGATTGTTTGGGTCTGATGCTACAGAACCTCAGTTTATTTTTTGATTATTTTTCTCATTGTTGTTTTGGCTTGGCCTTGCTTGCTTACCTTATATACCTCGTAAGCATACTTGTCATGTACCCTCACACTTCCTGGCCCCAAAGCCACATAAACAGCCTTAGGCCCTGATGTGGGAGGATGTTTCTGTGTACCCCCAAGGCCATGTACAGCCTTAAAGCCTGGTGATGGAATCATGCTACAGTACACCCCTGAAACCACATATCATGAACAGCCTTAGACCCTGGTATGGGAGTGAGATGCTGATGTACACCCCCAAAGTCACATTAGCAGCCTTGTATCAGTTGAAAGATGCTAATGTACACCCCCAGGCCCAAAGCCACATAAGCAGCCTTCTGCAGCCTTGTATCAGTTGTCTCATGCTGCAGTACAACTCCACAGACACATAACCAGCCTTTTATCCAGGTTGCTGCAGAAGCCAATAAATCTCCAAAGCAACAGAACATAACCAACCTTAGGCCTGTGAGATGCTGCAGTACACAACTAAAGCCTCATAACCAACCTTGTATCCAGTGTGGGAATGATGCTGCACTGCATAGAAACACAGGAATTGACAGCGGATGAGGACTGCTAGGCATATCCAGTCTGCCCATAAGCTGCCCCCCCTTCTCCCCACCTCTAAGGATCCAGTTGTGCATGTCCCAGGCATATATAGAAACATAGAAATTGTTGTCAGATAAGGACCGCTAAGTTCTGCAGCAGTAGTACACCCCTGAGGCTACATAACCAGACAATGGTGTTTGAGTAGTACATCCCTTCAAGTTCAAAATTCAAAACAACATAAACAGCATTAGACCCTTCTGTGGGTGGATGCATCATGCTGCACCCCACCCTGAAACCACATAAACAGCAGCATTACACCCTGGTGTGGGATACTGCAGTAAACTATGATACCCCTGCCCTGCATCAGTGAATCACCATAATCTCACTTTCCTTTTGTACATACACACCACCAAGTCCAAGACTCATACACTGTCCAGATGACTCCAGCTGAGCTGTAGCAGTGCAGGGCAGGCCAGACTAGCATAACTCAGTGAGCCAAGGCATGCCTACTTGAGCTGTTCTTAAGGCAAGTAACGTGGCAATCTGGACAATTGTTGTACTGTAGAATATAAATAATAGTTGTGCAAGAAATAAAACTACAGTTCCCATGTCAGGACGCTGCAGTCCATGTCAGGCTTAAACCACCGGCCTTACCCTCAGCAAGTTGCACACTTCCTCCAAGAAAAAGAACAGCTCAGCATTAATTTATTAAAGTATTTTACTTAGTTTTGACACTTACCAAATGTTGTCTTACAAGATTTAAAAAAAGGGACCAAGGCAGCTACTGTTCAGCAGTCTCCTAGTTCTGCTGCTGCTTGCAAGCATTTTTTTTTCTTTTGCACTGCTGTGTGTGCTGATCTGACAGACTCCTGCCCGGCCTAGCAGTTGTATGGCCTGCACCTGCTGCCTGACTCCACTCGAGTCGTCAATGACTCAAACATATTCCCTCCCCTCCCTTCAGAGTCCTAGGCCTAGTAGGCCAGCTCAGCCCACCACACACTAAGGCACTTACTTATTGCATTAGTTAGGCCTGGGGGACAGTACTGTAATTATCATGCTCCCACCCATGTGCCCAAACACCATTTCTCACTCAGACTCTGTCACTGATCATTAACTCCTCCAGAGTTAGTCACTGTGCCACACTGCCACTGCCCAAGAAGTCTGGCTGGCCTAATGGCCTGGTAGCATGTCCTCCACACACCCCTGCCTGCACCCCGCCCGCCCACCATGGTGCACAGCCACACATTCAGCACACATCTCAGGCTCACTGCTCCATGGTCCGCTACTCCATGGCTCAGGCCACGGCTCTCCTACCTACTTCTGTTGGACCGGCAGGCCCACAGCCACGCTTTCTTTCTCTCTCTCTCTCTCTCTCTCTCTCTCTCTCTCTCCCCCCCCTGGTCTCTCAGATGGTGGTGGATCTCCTGAGTGTCCCTCTAGGCCTCTGAGCTATCTCCTTGGCTCACTCTCACTGTCCTCAACTGGTCTCATCAACGACCGACTCATTGCCTTCGCCCTGGCGACCTTGCACTTATGACAGATGCTCTCCTCCCACTGTGTGAAGACACCAGACAAAACAGTCAGTCTGATTCTTCGCTGACACTGCCTTTAGGTGCTTAAAAGATTTAATTAAATATTAACATAACTGCACTTTCTCATTGGCTTACTTCACATGATGCTGCCTGCTTTCCAGTTGAATGGACACCCACCAGCCTCATGTATTCACAGACAGCACGCAGTTTACACACAACTCCTGGATCCTACTCCCTCTCTCTCTCTCTCTCTCTCTCTCTTTTTGGTGGATGGTTGGTGCCGAGGAGCCTGGGGTACATAATTTGCTGAAAAGCTGAGGTGATGTCACAGACATGTTTTGAGTGTCAGGCTATCAAGTTTATTTGTGACAGAATCGTCAACTTAATGTAAATACAACTACTCTCAATTGTGGCTGCAATTCTGGGCATTTTCAACTGACTGCAACTGCTGTAAATTGCAGCTCATGATTCCAACTGACTAGCTCCTCAATTTACCATCTTCCCCTCTTTCTCCTCCTCCTTGACCCTCCACCCATTTCACCAACCCTTCCCCCTCTCTTCCCCTCCCTCCCTCACTTGTATGCACTTTCCCTTCTTCCCCATCTTCTGTCCTTCCATCAGTGCCCTATCCCTTGGTGCCCTCACCATTGAAAAGTACTATTGCTTGTACCCATGGGACAGATTCCTCACTGTGTGCTTGTCAAAGTTTTGCCTATAATTTTACCTGTCTGATGAACCTCGCTGATGTTTGTTTTGTACTGTTTATTGTATGTCTCTGTATGATGTTTTATTGTATAAGTTATTGTTCTATGTTGTTCTTGCACATTTCTTCCCCCTTTCCCCAAGGATGTATCTGGAAATGAGGTATTTTTCAGCTCATTATGTCTTTCCTGGTTAAACTTCTGAAATTAATAACTAAATAAATAAATACATAAATGAATAAAACATGTAAAAGTCCCACATTTTGCCACAATAGTAGAACACACAAAACCTTAAGCATCAAGGTAATTCAGTGAAAAGTGTTTTTGGTTCTGGACATACACACCCACTTGAAAATGTGCAATACACACACACAAACACACACACACAAACACACACACACACACGTACTTAGCTGTTACAACAATTGTGCACACACAAAGGGTGTGAGAGTCATTAATAGGACAGAGTAGCCACAATATTTCATTTTCAATTAGGTTATGCTTTTACACACTTTTCCAGTGTATTTAGTAGAGTTAGCACAGGTAAAATACAGAATCTAATTTTTACTGGGGTCCTGCTTGTGTACATTTTTGCAATGTAGTTTAATTTGATTTTTATTTGTATACGGGTAAGTACACTGGGATACAATCCCTTTTACAGGTATGACCTGTGGTCAATCAAAAATACGAACAAAACATCATAGAAAAAAATACTACATAATACAAAAACATAATTAAATAGGAATATAAATTCAACATCTACATATTAGTCTTGATTTAAAAACTCTAATACAATTCTATCTATTGTGCAAAATCCATATAACACAGACTGTAGTTCTATTAATACATTCAATCAGAAAAGATATCAATCTAGATGATATCTGCACCTAGACAAATTCATAAAGTTACCCAGGATAGGTCAGTTAATATGCAGTATCTCATTTTCAGTGAGGTCCTGATTGTACCTATTGTACCTCTATCAGGTCTGGGATGCTGTAAATGAGCTGGTTCCATCACAGCCTCTGTGTTTTCAGTGACCAGATACTGTATCTCTCTTCAGCCAGCAGGAGGATGTGAATTATGCTGAGTCCACATTTTAGTGCCTCATTTTTGCTTTGGGGAGCTATATTCAAACATGCTTGGGGCACTTGCATTGTGTTTCAAACATGTTAGAGTATAGCAGATTTAGTGAACTGTGCTAATTTGCACTAATTGGCCAGGAGGGGGATGTGAATTTTGCTGAGTGCTTATTTTAGTGTCTCATTTTTGCTTAGGGAGGCTATATTCAAACAGGTCTGGGGCACTCGCACTTTGCTCCAAACATGTTTGAGTATAGCAAATTTTTGTAAACTGTGCTAGTTTGCAATAAGGAAAGGGACTTTGTAAGGGACATCCTGATACCTTTTAATATAGGGCCATTACTCTGTAGTTCTGATATCCAGTGCTAGGATTGTCTGCTTATTTCTGTTTCAAGCTTATAGCCACTGATTGAATTGCTTTCAGCCACTGACTGCCATGCCAGCAACCCGGGTTCAAGGATGGACCTGAGTTGCTTGTGGACTGGCCTGGGAGGGAGAATGCACATCTGTAGGACAGGGAGAGGAATCTATGTGGCAGCACCATGGGACAGCATGGGAAGGGACCCCACACCTGGATGTCTAAGGTGTATCCATGGAGACCGAGTACACACACATGTCTGGGCCCAATAGGGGAGAAAATAAGAGGAAAAGTCCTCTGACTGTAGAACAGTGATGGCCTGTCCTCTAGCAGGCCC
Source organism: Neoceratodus forsteri (assembly GCA_016271365.2). NCBI lineage: Eukaryota > Metazoa > Chordata > Ceratodontiformes > Ceratodontidae > Neoceratodus > Neoceratodus forsteri. The sequence continues at coordinate 835,547,466 of CM057451.1, forward strand.
CACACCAATGACTAGGCACCTCTGATCCAAGATCTTGTGACAGAACCACCAGAAAAGATAACTCCCAGAGAAGGTGGGTGACAGGTTTGGGAAGACTGGTCCAGGTGGGGGCTAGTCTGGATGCTGAAGAAGATAAATAGCTTTGTCCCATGGATACAGTGTGACAACGTGCCAGTTATCATGGTTGTGTACTGCATGCTGGTGAATGGTAAGGGACTGTCTGCATGGTGGAGTGATGCTGAGAAGCACAGTATGAACACAGTGGGGTGACATGGCACCCATTATGGTGGTGTACTGTTTTGCTGATGAAATGTGAGGTACAGTACTGCCTGCACTGTAGAATGATGCTCAGAAGCACTGCATGAACACAGGGAGGAGACATGGCACTCATTACATGGTACACATCAAGGTGGTATACTATGTGCTGGTGAAATGTGAGGTACTGCCCGTACTGTGAAGTGATGCTCAGAAGCACTGTATGAGCACAGTAGGGACTGCTTGCATGGATGTGTGAAGCTGAGAAGCAATGCATGAACACAGTGGGGCAACACGGCACCAATCACAGTGATGTAATGCATGCTGGTGAATGGGTAGGTCTCGTTGCACTAAGGAACGATGCTTAGAAGCACTGCATGTACACAGATAAGTGACATGGCACCAATTATGGTTGCATTTTGTATGCTGGTGAATGGTGAGGGATAGTCTGCACTGTGTAATAATGCTCAGTAGCACTGTATGAACATGGGTGTGATGATGCATATACCACGGTTTTGTACTGCTTGCTGGTGAAAGATGAGGGAATGCCTGCAAAAGGGAATAAAGTCAGCAGCACTGCATGAACACAGTGGGGGGGACATGACACCCATCAACGTGGTGTACTCCGTGCTGGTGAAAGAGGTGAGAGACTGCATGCACTGTGGAGTGATGCTCAGAAGCACAGCTTGAACACAGTAGGGCAACATGGCACCAATCACGGTAGTGTACTGTATGGTCATGAAAGGTGAGAGAGTGCCTGTTCTGTGGAGTGATGCTCGGAAGCACTGCATGAACACTGTGGAGTGATGTGACACCCATCATGGGGTTGTAATGTAGACTGGTAAATGGGCAGAGATTAATTGCACTGAGGAGCAATGCTCAGAATTACTGCATGATGGCACCCATCCCTGTTTTGTACTGTGTGCTTGTGAAATGAAAGGGACTGCCTGTACTGGGGAGTATGCTCAGAAGCAATGTATGAACACAGAGGGATGACATGGCACCCATAAGAGCTGAATACTGCATGCTGGTGAAAGGTGAGGGACTGCCTGCACTGTAGAGTGATGCTCAAAAGTACTGTATTAACACAATGGAGTGAAGTGGTACTCATCACGGTGGTGCACTGTGTGCTGGTGAAAGGTGAATGACTGCTTACACAGGGGAGTGATGCTCAGAAGCACATTTTGAACACAGTGGGGCAACATGGCACCAATCACAGTGGTGGGCTGTGTGCCAGTGAAAGGTGAGGGACTGCCTGCAGTGCAGAGCAATGCTCAGAACCACTGTAAGAACACTCTGATGCAATAAGGCACACATCATGGGGGTGTACTGCTTGCTGGTGAAAGATGACAGAATGGCTGAACAAGAGAGTAATGTCAGAAATACTGCATGAAAACAGAGGGGAGACATGGTATCCAACAAGGTATTGTACTGCATGCTGGTGAAAGGTGTGGTACTGCCTGCACTGTGGAGTGATGCTCCTAAACACAACTTGAACACAGTGGGGTGACATGGCACCAATTGTGGTAGTGTACTGTGTGCTGGTGAAAGGTGAGGGAGTGCATGCTCTGTGCAGTGATGCTCATAAGCACTGCATGAACACTGTGGAGTGACATGGCACCCATCATGGGGTTGCAAAGTGGACTGGTGAATAGGTAGGGATGCCTGCACTAAGGAGTGATGCTCAGAAGCATGGAATAAACACAGTGGGGCATCATGAACCCATCCCTGTTGCGTATGGTGTGCTGTTCAAAGGTAAGGGACTGCCTATACTAGAGAGCAATGCTCAGAAGCAATTCATGAACACAGAGGGTGACATGGAACCCACACTGTCTGCACTGTGGAGTGATGCTGAGAAGCACTGCATGAACACAGTGGGGTGACATGGCACCCATCAGGGTGTTGTATTTTCTGCTGGTGAAAGATGACAGACTGCCTACACAGAGGAGTGCTTCTCAGAAGCACTGCATGAACACAGTGGAGCTACATGGGACCCATCACAGTGGTGTACTGTGTGCTGGAGAAAGGTGAGTGACTGCCTGCATGGAGAGGTGATGCCCAGAAGCACTTCATGGACACAGTGGGGTGACAGGGCACCCATTTCAGTGGTGTACTATGTGTTGGGGAATGTCAGGGATGGTCTGAACTGTGGAGTGATGATCAGAAGCACTGCATGAACACAGTGAAGTGACATTGCACCCATCATGTTAGTGTACTGTGTGCTGGTGAAAGGTGAGGGAGTGCCTGTCTGTAGAGTGATGCTCAGAAGCACTGCATTAGCACAGTCTGGTAACATGGCACCCACTGCCATGGTGTACTGCATGTTGATGAAAGGTAAGGGACTTCCTGCACTGTGGAGTGATGCTCAGAAGCACTGCATGAACGCAGCAGGGTGACATTACAGCCATCACAGTGGTGTGCTGTGCGCTGGTGAAAGGTGAGGGACTGCCTGCACAGGGGAGTAATGCTCATAAGCACTGAATGGAAACAGTGGGGTAACATGGCACCCATCACAGTGGTTTATTGCATTCTGGTGAATGGTGAGGGACTGCCTGTACTGAGGAGTGATGTTCAAAAGCACTGCATGAACAAAGTGGGGCAACATGGCACCTCTTATGATGGTGTATTGTGTGTTGGGGAAATATCAGGGATTACCTGTACTCTGGAGTGATTCTCAGAAGCACTGCTTTAACAAAGTGGGGTGACATTGCACCCATCATGGTGGTGGTGTACTATCTACTGGTGAAAGGTGAGGAACTGCCTGCCGTGTGAAGTGATACTTAGAAGCACTGCGTGAACACAGTGCGGTTACATGGCACCAATTGTGGTGGTGTACTGCATGCTGGTTAAAGGTGAGGAACTGTCTGCACTGTGGAGTATAGCATGGACACAGTCATGCAACATTGCACCCATCACAGTTGTGTGCTGTGTGCTGATGAAAGGTCAAGGACTGCCTGCACTGAGGAGTGATGTCCAGAAGCATGGCATAAGCACAGTTGGATGACATGGTACCAGTAAGAGCTGTGTACTGCATGCTGGTGAAAGGTGAGGGACTGCTTGCCCTGTGGAGTGATACTCAGAATGACTGCATGAACAAAGTAGGGCAAGAAGCCACTCATCATGGTTGTGTACTGCATGCTGCTGATATGTAAGGGCTGCCTACACTGTGGAGTGGTGCTCTGAAGCACTGCATGAACATAGTGGGTCAACATGGCACCCAACACCGTGGTGTACTGCATGCTGGTAAAATGTAATGGACTACCTGCACTCTGGAGTGATGCTCAGAAGCACTGCATGAACACAGTGGGGTGACATGGCACCCATCAGGGTGTTGTACTTTGTGCTGGTGAAAGAGGAGAGACTGCCTACACAGAATAGTGCTACTCAGAAGCACTGCATGAACACAGTGGAGCTACAAGGCAGAGGGAGGCAGTATAGCACAGTGGTTTAAGGCTCTGAGCTGCAAATCTGGTGACATCCAGCAGACCAAACCTGGGTTTGAATCCCACAGCTTCCACTTGCATACAATGTGACCCTGAGCAAGTCACTTAACTTTCCTGTGCTCCCAGGTCACTCCTGTAAAAAAGCTTTCAGCTTAGTATGCTAGTCCTGGTTAAACAACTAAAAAAAAAAGGCACCCATCAGAGTGGTGTACTGTGTGCTGGAGAAAGGTGAGTGAGTGACTGCCTGCATGGAGGAGTGATGCCCTGAAGCACTGCATGGACACAGTGGAATGACAGGGCACCTAGTATGTTGGTGTACTATGTGTTGGGAAAAAGTCAGTGACAGCCTGCAATGTGGCATGATGATCAGCAGCACTGCATGAGCACAGTGGGTTTACACAGCACCCACTACCATGGTGTACAGTACAAGTCATACTAATCTGTTCTACTAATGAGTTGGTTTAGCATTGTTTTCTACAGCTGGCAATGCACTGGCAACTCATATTACATTGCATTTCAGTGTTTAACCAGCTAAGGAGTAATGTTTGTAAAATGTTTTTTTGCCACTCAATTGGAATGCATCATCAGTCCAGTCACAATGCAATGCAAAATTGAGTTTTAAATCTAAGGAAACATTAGTGCAGGACTGTGTGCTGAATCCAGCAACACTTATGCAACTCAGTCAGAAATGATAAATCAACTCATTGCAGGAACAGTTTAATGTAACTTGTACTGTACTGCATGCTGGTGAAAGATAAGGGACCTCCTGCACTGTAGAGTGATCCTCAGAAGCACTACATGAGCACAGTGGGGTGACATGGCACCCACTACCATGGTTTACTGCATTTTGGTGAAGGGTGACAGACTGCCTGCACTGTGGAGTGATGCTCAAAAGCACTGCATGAACACAGTGGGGTAACATGGCACACATTATGATGGTGCATTGTGTATTGGGGAAATATCAGGGATTGCCTGCATTGCAGAGTAATACTCAGAAGCACTGCATGAACAAAGTGTGTGACATTGCACCCATCACGGTGGTGTACTATGTGCTGATGAAAGATGAGGGACTGCCTGCACTGTGTAGTGACACTCAGAAGCACTGCATGAACACAGTGCGGTGACATGGCACCCATCACAGTGTTGTACTGCATGCTGGTTAAAGGTGAGGAACTGCACTATAGAGTGATGCTCAGAAGCACTACATGGACACAGTGGTGCAACATGGCACCCATCACAGTTGTGTACTATGTGTTGGGGAAAGATCAGGGACTGCCTGCACTGAGGAACAATGCTCAGAAGCACTGAATGAACACAGTGGGGAGTCACAACATCCATACCTGTTGTGTACTGCATGCTGGTGAAAGATAAGGGAGTGTCTGCACTGGGGAGCATTGCTCAGAAGCACTGCATGAACACATTAAGACAACATGGCACCCAGCCCTGTTGTGTACTGCTTGTTGGTGAAAGGTGAGGGACTGCTTGCACAGAGAGCCAATGCTCAGAAGCACTGCACAAACACAGTGGGGTGACATGGAACCCATTACTACTGTCTACTATGTGCTGGTGATAGACAAGAGACTGCCTGCACTGTAGAGCGATGCTAAGAAGCACTGCATGAACACAGTGGAGTGACAAGGTATCCATCATGGTGGAGTACTGCATGCTGATAAAAGGTGATGGACTGCCTGCACAGGAAAGTGATGGTCAGAAGCAGTGCATGAACCCAGAGGGGTGACATTGCACCCATAATGGTTGTGTACTGCATGCTGGTGAAAGATGAGGGACTGTCTGTGCTCATTTAACTGTTATATGAGAAATAACACATACGCTGCCCTATATTGCAATTATTTACTTATATATATAACCCTAATTTTTTATGTACTTACTGTAGGATAAGCACTTTGACACACTAACACACATGCACTGCTTCATGTTCTAAACAGTACACAGGTTGCATTATAGCCATTTGTTCACTAAATAGGAAAAGTTTAATGTGCAAGGCAATGGTTAACAGAGTGCCACACAGACAAAACACACACACACACACACACAGACACACACACACACAAACAGACACACACACATACACACACTTTTCTCTCAATGATGTGAACATAATTTTAGAGACCTTTGTCTCTGCCTGTATGCCCCATCCCATATTAGCCTTCTTTGTTGTAGTTTCGCCAATTAATTTCAAAAATATGAGCAATAACTAGAATAACCAATATAAAAAAATGATTTAGTGATTTACATAAGTTAGTGTGTTATGTGCTGCTGTCCTTTTTTAATTATTGTGAGTCCCAGCATCTGAGCCTCCTACCTTAATCTCAATTAAAGTTTATGGTTTGGAAAGGCTAAGTTGACATGTTGATGAGCTATGAAACTTTCTTGAAAGAAAGTACTACCCATATTGAAGCTAGTAACCATGTTATCACACAAAATAGCCCAGTGCAACACTGCTCAGCTGAATAAAAACTGCAGACTGCTTCATTTAGCAGAGTGATTGCACAAATCCTCAATTTTATCTAGTCAGTTAGGAATCTGGAGAGCTCCTTTTTTCTACTGTGATAGCAAGAAGTCTGCAGGGTTCCACCCACTGCAGCCATAAAAATGACTAATCCAACTTATCTTTTGTAGGCCTTGAATGAAAATTCTGGAGCAATAAATGCAAACCCTCAGCTTGATTGAAGTAGCAGGCTATCATATGTAGCTATTTTTTAGTGCCTTGCCTTCCAGGAAAAAGAATTAAAGTGTGTTCTGTATAGCTGCTTTTTCCTCCTTTGGAATTCAGTTACCATGGCCTGTAGTACTAGAAACTGTGCTATTCATGTATACATTTCCCTAAAACACAATACATATTTATCCAATAAGGAACCATAAAACTGACATTGAGAAAACAAATCAATATAACTTTGGCTTCTAGTTTATGAAGTAATTTCTAATATAAAATAGATGTGCTAAATATGGGAGTTATATTGAACAGGCAGCAATAGTCCCATTTTTTCCAAATGCTGATGGCATTATACATACCAGCTCCCTTCATTAGTAAAGATCAGCCTTTCTGGAAACAATATTCTGCATTCCTAGAAAAGTGATTCCTTGCTCTTTCTTCCCTAATCCATGCCCTGGTCCAAAACCATATTTCTCCACTATTTTCCATTCTGTCCACTGCTCAATGTGCTCAGTCCTATACTCATGCTACTTATTGGTAATTACCAGTAATTCTTTCCACATTCCTTCTTTTTCCTCCTTCAGGTGGAATTTGGATTTGGGTGTAATCAAAGTCTGAAAGAAGTACAATCGAAGTCTGACTCCTCTCACAGAGGCATCACAGAGGCATTCAGCCTTCAGTCTTGAAGAATAAGAGAAGGCGAGTGCTGTTGTTAAGTGCAGTAAGTCCAGTTTAAAACAATGGATTACAATTTAGTAATTCCCCGCAGCACAAATGACATACCTGTAATAAAATAAAAATGAGTCAACTCACAGATACTGAGACATTCTTCTGAATGCACAGTTCACAGGTACACTCTCTTGAACTGCATCCTGTCATGGACCCTAAGCACCACTCCAAATAAGGAAAAAAAAAACAATGCAGACTAGATGGAAGGAAGTCCGTATCTGGCTTAAATCAGTTATGCATCTACTGCACAGTATGCCAACAGTGGCTGTTCCTGGGTTCCGCCTCAATATAACAATGAATAAATAAAATTAGCAGTCTCTTTTGACACCATCTTCTTGTAACAATATGTTTTTTTCTTATTCCAATAAAGTACCAGATTTTCTGTAAACTTGTGACATACTATATGAGTCATTTCTCAGGGGGACAGTAATAGTGCTGCAACAGTTATGCAACCCCTGCCTTACAGTTTTGCTCATGAGCTGTACTATTTCTTTGATATATTCCAAAAAATACCCCAAGCATACAGCATGTTATTTAAGACATGAAAAAAAAAATAGTTGCAAGCAGGCAACTGGCAGTATCACAAGACAGGGGCATACTCAACTGTCTGATAGAGACTACACTATTACAAAAATGAAAAGAAAAAATCCTTGTATTTCCTGTATGATTGTAAGAAAAAAAGGTAGAGGCAGTAGCTGCAGTGACAGGCACCTGGCTGCCTATTGGAGTGTCTGAATCAGAAAGTAAGCATAAGCAATTATTTAAATGTTTAGTTTTTTAATTACCTTTTATTATTCAACATAGTTGTAGCAAATGTTTAGTTTTGGTAGCTTTAGGGTGCTGCAGCCCCAACACACAGACTTCAGATCTTTTGTGATGGCACATCTAATCTTTCCTGGTTTTCCCCACTTTCTGGATTTTTTGAGTTGCTTCTTATTTCTTAGCAGCAGCTAAAGGCTAGCCTTCATTTTATTGTACCTTCTTTGCTAAATCACAGACTGTCCCAACTCTAATGGCCTGTTGCTGAGCCCTGAATAGCATGGTAAGAGCAGCTTTTAAGAAATGTTGAGGGTGAATTGGGACACAACATCAGCTATATGTATTTGTAATTAATTATTCTCATGCACACTCTTCAGAATATGGATGCTTGATGTCAATACAAACAATGCAGATTTCCACTCACAACACTGCATCAACGGCATCACTATTGCACTGAATAACATGAGACACGTTGCACAAGCACCAGACTTACTTCAGATGCCCATGTGACCAGGAAGCAGAGCATTACCAACTAGAAACAGAGTTATGGGTTCATGGGGTGGGATGGTTGTATCAGATATACCCAATTGATATCTTTAATTGATTGATGAAGACAGTGGACAAGGGATAGGTGGTAGACATACTGTACCTTGTCATCAGTAAACCGTTTAACTCTGTTCCACATATACAGTTGGTAAAGAAGGTATACATCATGGGAGTAGAGGACAGAGTCACAATATATGTGGGAAGGGGGGGCATGGCCTGGCTGATGGCAATGGTGGATGCCTTATAGCTTGACTCTCCCCTTGGTTTCTACATTCTTGCTGATATCAGAAATCTAATTTACGCACACTTCTCAAAACTGACTGCAAACAACTCTGAAAGACCATGAGTTCAAATTGACAGCAAAACAAGCAGTAACAGATGCCTTTTGTTATGGTAGGAAGCAATGGGAAGTCAGGGCCTGCCATCAGCACCAGATCCAGGGCTCAGAGTATGGTGGAGCCCTCAGACAGAGACTCAGAGCAGCACCATAATGGATATGGTAACACTGTAATAACCACTAAATTACACAATGCGGTCCCAAAATACTCTTTCGTGATTGGTTAGCTAGTGTCTTTAGGTGTGGGTAAAGTCCTGCATAACCCACACATAAAGAACCAGTTTACCATATCATAAAACAAAAACTAAAATAAATCGGTATTCTTGCTGAAATGCAGTCATCTTACTTAACCACTAAGCACTCCTACTACATCAAAACTGACCTTTCACCACTGATTCTCACCTAAAAACTGCTCTACACAATATTTTAAATTAAAAAAAATACTCTATATAGTGAGATTCTTTTCCAGCAGTTTGTGGTCCCAGTCAGAAAATGACAAACTCAGAGGAAAATTCATTCAGAACATAGTCCCTCACCTTATCGCACATTTGGCTGAATGCACAGCAAAAACAGAATCTTTTTTAACATGTGCTGAACTCTCCTACAAAACAACATCCCCAGCCAGAAGTGACCTCTCCTTTTCTCCTTTTTGTTCCCTGACCCTTGGACTGCTGCTGTGGGTTACTAACCGGGTAGATCTAAAGCCGCACAAGGCATCCATGGCAGATTCAAGCTACAGCTGCTCCAAACTTTGCAGCCACCACCGCACAATTTGATCTGTGATCCTAGTCCAGAACTGGACTGTGAGGGAAAGGGACCAAGTATGAAGAAGCCCCCCAAGCCCTCAAAAGGGGAGTTGGGGACAGAAATCTCTGGAGCATCCACATCACAGAACTGCCCACATGTGCAGCACCAGTGATATGAGAGGCAACAGGGAGAGCAACTCCGCTGCTGGCTTTCCCTCTGACTCCACACTGAGAAAGGCACCCACATCAAAACACATTTTTCTGATCTGTGGGTAGCAGTTGGGGCCAGAAACAATAAACTACAGCTCTTCCAGGCACAAAAGGCAGTATGAGACTGCTCAAATAGGCTAGTAACATAGAAGCAAGCAATGGGACTATTTAAGGTAATAAGGAAGGCTATTACAAGAAAAATCAGTAAAAATGCTATCTAAAAAGTAAATTCACCCTTTTTAATATTTTTTTAATTTACCTTTCTACTTATTGCATAATTGCAATAATATATTCCAGGATGTGAGTTATGCTGGGATTTACCCACTTTTGGTGTGGTTTAGTCACTCCACCTCTTGCCTTGTGGCCAAACCACACCAGGTGTGGGTAATTCCCAGCATATTTCATACCCTGTTGTGGATTATTGTTTAATTAAATAATGTGAGCACTAACATGAGGGCTGGATTCAATAACATTACAGCACAAAAGATCCACCAGCAAACAATAATGAAATGTTCAGTGAAACTTTGGCAGAACACCCCATGAGACTGATCGAGGTGGATGAAAGAGTTTGCATGGTCAACGACCAAGTAGCAGACTGTGGCTAAGAGCACAATGACCTGAAATGTGAAGTATGGCTTCTGTTAGAACAAAAAGATGACCTGGAGAATTACATAATAGTGTGGTTATGAGTGGGACTAGAAGGGGCGGATCTAGTATCTTTCTTGAAGATGTGGTTGGCTGACGTGCCAAACTAGGACACTGGCAAAAATGATGGAGGTTAAAAGAGCCCATAGAACACCAGTGGGCAAACCAAGAGCCAGAGACAGAGCATGCACATTTCTAGCCCAATTGCTCGGGTTTCAGGGTTGAGAAAGTGTGCTACAGGCTGCCAGAGCAATGGGCCCCATACCAATAGGAGAAAGCAGTCTCTTTGTATTCCAAGACTACAGCCTGGGTTTGTAAAATTGAAAGGCAGAATTTAAGTGATGTCAAACCCACACTGTATCAAAGGAACTGGCAGTTTCAACATCTTTACCCTATGACGGGGCTAGATATTCAGTAATTGGCAAAAGCAGACTGCAAAGATTTATGCTGTGCTTGCCCTTGCCCCCAATCCTGAGGATGCTATATTCAGTCACATAGCACATCAGCACTATCCAATTGAATATAAGGCCATGTCAGGGCAGCAGTCAGTCAACAAGCAATGCCCAGATATGGATCTTGGTTGTATGCAGCCCATAGGGATGTGCAGGACACTGTGCCCCCAGACCTTTTAGTGTTGGAAGTCGCAGCACAATATTCAGCTTGCATGGTGCAAATGAGCCCATTGGACAAGCAAGGTGCTAAGAGCATTATGCATACACATTATGGGCTCATTTGCATGGAAATGGTGACAGGCTTACATCCCTCCTGTGGACACCCATCGCATCAGGCATGGCAGTGAATGCCCCCCCCAAATCCAAAGTGTCCATCCATACAATGTAAATGTTCTCCTTGGTGTCCAGTGGCACTTCCCACTCCTGATCAGCGGTCCCTGTGAGCTGCACATAGTCTCTAGTATCTAGTGGCACTCTCCACTTTTCTATCACTCACTGCTGTAATTAAGAAGCTTCGTCTGCTGTCAAATGACACCTCCACCATCCGATCATTCACAATCATAATCATAAAGCTGTCCATAATGTCTAGTGGAATCCTCTCACCCTCTGATCATTCATCCCTGTACCATATATGTAGTTCCTAGTGTCCATTGGCACCCCATCTGGCAATCCCCCATCCCAGGAGCCACCCAGATGCCACAGTGACTAGCAGCCCCCCACACCACCTGCATTCCACTCACCTCCCAGCTAAACCCCATACTCTGCAGAAGGTACTGCACAGAGGGCCTGATAAAGCAATCAGCATAGCCCTGAATTAGCTTCATCAGTTGGCTGATATATGGAATGGCAGGGAACACAAGTGGAGTCTACAGCATACTGTAGACTGTACATGCCCTCCTTGTCATTCCATATGGCAGCCAGCTGAAGAGGGTGGGGGGGGTCCACTGAACACCAGGGACATCATTCAGACTGTGACAGCAGGTGATCAGAGGGTGGAGGTAGACACCAGGGAATATGTGGAAAATTACTGAGACAGTGATTGGAGGGAAGGGGCTGAAACTAGGCACCAGAGAACCATAACCATTTTCTAGGACAGGTGATTGGATGAGCATGGGGTGCCACTAGACACCAGGGCATCCATAGATGCAATGGGAGTTGAGTGGGATGGACAGCTGCAGTATTGCAGCCTGCCACTAGTGCCGTCACCCTGATTTCCCACTGCACCTGTATGCAGGCGAGGACCCCCTTCATTTGCATGGTTGCAACAATATCTTAGTGCTCGGGTGCTAATGGGTTTTGCCCACACTGTGGGAATGTCTGAATATAGATCCCACCCACAAATTGGGCACAAAACCTGTTAGCATGAGCAAACACCCCTTTGTGCCTGGACTAAGTTTTGAACAGCTGGTACTAGCAGAAGCTGATGAGTTTGTTAATAGGGAGAAAACTGCAAGGGATGGTCAAACAGCACAAAGAACTGTACCTGTACCTTGATGTGAAGGCTACAATTTTCTTCACTCTCTGAGGTACACTTTTCCTTACCGAGAGGTTTTCTGGGCTTTCCTATCCATACTAGGCTATATAACTTGCATCATATCTTTGGAGCTGTTGCGGCATTAGTTGCTTGATCTTGATAAATATAAATCCATGCTTATAGCCAAAGTTTTAGTTTAAATATAGAATATAAATGTATGACTACCCGATTGTAGCAGCAAAGCAAAAAAAAAAACTGGGTTAGCGGTCTGTGTGTGCTGCATTGAATGAATTCACAGAAAGTCATATGGAGAACAACCAAAGGGGGGGTGAGCAATGGGGAAACTTAATTGGAAAAATGCTGAAGAAAGCTTGATTGCACTGACTAATGTTCCTACCAAAGACACTACCTTGTTATATCAAGTGCAATGCCCATACAAGTGGATTAACTGAGAGATGATTGTTTGAAATTGAAAAACTGTATGATCAGGGGGTGCTGTGGAGCCCCAGCAAGATGGCAGTTTAAGTGTGAATGTCTGTTTATCAGTTTTTTTGGGAAACAGTTTTTAAACTTTGAATCTGGATATTATTTGGTTCTTTTCTGAGAAATATTGGTGGGGGGACAATCTAGTTTCCTAATGGGCAATCCTTAGAAGGAAAAACTGCAAAACCAGGGAGATAAGAGTAAATCTGTCCCGGGTCCTCCGACCAAGCCGTCCACTCCTGGTGGCACAGATGCAACTGAACCAGAAGATAGAGAGGAGACACTTCAGAGTTTGGGGCAAGAATTCTCCTGTTTAATCAGCACCATCGCAGGACTCTGATAAATTTGACTCAATGATGAATTGAGTAAGCACCTTGAAATGGACATACTGTAGTAGCCATTACAGTGGAGATGGTGAACAACAAAAAAAGATCCAAGGTGGCTCTTGGAGCAACTACTAAACTGGTGAAAGAAAACTTGCACCTGAAAGACCACAGGCAAGATCATCTAATATACAACTGGTGGGTGTACTGAAATGGAGTGAAGGAGACCACCTCATGCTGTTTCTTAATGAATGGCTAAAGCAACAATTTGGGGAACCCCTCCCTTACTACTAGGCTGCTTCTTAGTCAGAAGGCCTATGAAGTGGCAGCCCGAGGCAGAGATAACAACCCTGATGCACCTAATACCTTAGTGGTGGTTCTGGATTGAGTGGGCTCCAGAGACCATGTGCTGGAACTGGACCGTCAAAAGAAAATGTTGCTTTGCAACATGTCTGTATTTACTCCAATTTAAGTTATACTAACAGGATGAAAAAGAAACAATTTCATGGAGTTTATGTGATTTTTTTGTGAGGCAAGCATTCCACATGGAATGATTTTCCCTGCTCGTCTATGTATCGCACACCAAAGGAAAGTCTTTGCTTTTGCAGATACAGCAGATGCCTAAAAACATTCTCACTGGCATGCTATGGTATGCTGCAGGAGAGAAGAAGATTTGGACTCTGATTTGGAGGAGGACAAAGCCATTTAATGACTATTTTTGTTACCTTCCAGGTTTGATGTATCTTTTCTGAATCTGGACACTGTTCAACCTGTTAGACTACTTATTTGGAACATCCTACTGGTTTGTGTAGCTCAGGGAGGCATTTTCTTTTATTAGAAATGGATCCTTACTGGTCCCGTTCTACATGTATTATTCCTATTTACTATATTAGACATGTTTTACTGTTTTCTAACTACTTATCAGAATATTATTGATTACATACACAAAGCTGCAAGAATATATTGTTTTAAGCCCTTCTGGCATAAACTTGGGTTATAAGCATGTACAAGGAATTAGAGACTATGTAGAACAAATGTATCTCAGGTCTTCGTACCTACTACATGCAGCTCATGGACTAAATTACATGGCATGCGGTTTATTAATAACTGTTGTTAAGGATTTTCCTAATGGTTGTACCCTCCAAATATGTATCCTATGAACACTGCATGTTTTATTTTTGCTGTGTGTATTATGCTGTGTGTGGCACCCTCAGTGATATGCTGTACATTCTTATGTGTTATGTCAGGATTACTGCTGTATGTTTTATGGATAATCTAATCAACCTATAGTTAAAAAAAAGAAAAACTGTATGATCTAACTGAGATTTGACTCAGGAGTACTTTCCTGCCTAAACTGTTTTTCTGGTTGTTGCCACTGACAGCCACAACATACATACATTGATGGATCAGTTCAGATGACCTCTGAAACATGTAAACATATTTCTACTTCTTCAGTGGATAATATTGATGTTTTGTCATGAGTGATAGGTGAATGTGAGTACTGGATATTATTAATTAAATGGCAATTTGAGCATCTATTCATCATTTACTTGAGTGGAGGATATTCTATATAAAAATTGTCACCTCAATTGTGTGATTACATTGTATTCCATACAGGGAGCAGCAATCACCTTACCTCAGCGATCATGAGACGTTGAGTTGGGGGGTGCCTCTAGACCCTCTGGACCTTTAGCCGAACTATGGCTCAGATCTGCTGGATCATTCAGTGCAGGTGTGGCTCAGAGGTGGGGAGGCCATAAGGCTCTGCTAGCCTGCCTAAATCTGTACATGCATGTCAAGCAGAATGGCCTGACAGGCATGAGTGCCAGAAACTGATGGGAGGGTAGTCTTCCAAAACAAGCTGTATCTACAAGGTGACAAGGGATTTTATTTTCTATTTGTGGTCCTCCAGATGACAAGCAACTTTTAACTCCAAGGTCTGAGGCCCAGCAATATGGTTTCACCCCCCCCAAAGCCACTTGCACCAGTATTGTCAACTACCTGGGGGGAAGTACACACTCATTCAAGAGAAGCTGGTTTATGGGCAGGAACTGTCAATGGGCTCAATCTATGGCCCTTATTGTGATTTCCCCTGACTATTACCAACATGTTGCGTTAGAAATGTCAGCATGATCTGTACAGTGGGTTGGGGGGGCAACTGTGTTTTAGATGGGGTAACGGACAGGTCAGTAGGGATCCCACTGATTCACTCTAGAAGTTATGGTGCTCTGTATGAGCTTATTAAGGCACATAAATTATTGGACCTGTGGAGCATTATCATTCTTCAGGTGAAGCTACCTCTGGCCAGAAGTTGCAATACTGAACATAGGATTTGCAAGAAAGTGAGTTGTGCTCACAACAGAGGGAGGTGAACCTTACAATTGTCTTTGGTTTGTAGCAGATATTCTGCAGGTGGAGGCTACTTCTAACTGAAAGATGAAATAAGGAACTTAGAATTATCAGGAAAGACAGCCTTTCAAGCAACAGAGGGAGGTAGATCTAGCTTTACTTTTGTTACAATTCTTAAGATTTTCAGTGCAGGAAGAGTTTAAAGCACAGCTGACTTATTTTGGGGCTGACTGCTTTCAGAGCACAAACCACCAGGCTGTTTTGGGGCTGGGGAGGTTTACCTGTGTCTGACTTGAATGTCTGGATTTTTCTCTGTTTGATTAGCAGGGTATTTTTTCTGTCAAATTGTTGTGTAGGGCATCTTGCTGACAGGAAGGCACTCATCGTAGTGGTGGGTCAGAGCTTTTAGCTGATTGTTTCGTGAGGGCACAGTTTAGGCCCAACCCCTGCCCACCCCTCACCCCATCCACCCCTGTACACAGTTCCTTTATACCTGGGGTTCTGACATCATTTCCTCAAGAGTGCAAGGTGCATATCACTGTCATATCCTTTCTAGCACACTGCACTGACAATATAAGCATACACATTGTATAATATATATATTTCTATATAACAAACAAATCACACACACACACACACAAAAAAGTAGATAAACATGTGAGGAGTAGTGCAATGTAATGGCTGTGGGGCAGCAGTCTTCCGGGAGTCTTTCTGGAGGCTGAGATGCTGCCCTATTTGCAAATAATGCTCTGCCCTGAGAGAGGAAGTTGTCCATCTTCAGGCCACACTGGACAGTAGGAAGTGAACCTCCTCCATCCAGGGAGCACCATAGCCACCACCACTACCTCAGAGGTTGCGAAGAAAGCACAGCAGTTGGATGACAGTGGGCTCAGGGAGGGTGAGGCTGGTGGAACAGAGGCACACCCAGTCAGTTGTTCCACTCCACAATCCATACACCATTCTGGGGGAGCATAGCTCCCCTATGGATATGCCCACAGAGGAGATTAAGGAGGCTGAGGACAACTGTCACAAGGGAGGCACACAGGAAGGAGGCAGAGGACACCACAGGGAAAGGAAGCATCTCCTGGTGGGGGACTCAATTATTAGGGGGATAGAACTGGGGGGAGCAGGAAAACTGAAGTAAGGTGCCTGCCTAATGCCATGGCTTGGAGGGACATGAAGCGCATCCTCAGGATCACGAGAACAGCTGCACGGGAGTCTGAGCTGGATGTCATTGTCCACCTAGGGACAAATGACTTGGCTCATCATGAGATTAGAGCAGTGCAGGAGGACTTTGTAGAGTTGGGGAGGGGCCTAAGACAAGTAGCACACACAGTATCCTTCTCAGAGGTGCTGCCTGTCAATAGCATGGGTGAGACAAGGGTACTTTGCACCATGCAGTTTAATGAATGGTTGAAAAAATGGTGTGGCGCACAGGGGTTTGGCTTCATTGGGGACTGGGGTTCCACCTGGAGGGACACCAGCCTATACCACAGCAGGATGGTCTGCATCTGTTCAGGAAGGAACAAGTCTTTGAGCAATTGGTTTAAATGCTTCATTGGCAAGCTTTTAAACTAGTCAAGGGGGGAGGCACTGATAAGCAGCAGGAAAATCCCAGCCTCTCCCTACAAAACAGGGTACTAAATGAGAAAAAGACTGAGGTAGAAAGGTCAGTGGGGGATGCTGCAACAGAAGGTAAAGCCATCAAAAAATGGAGAGCAATGAGTACCAATGCCAGTAGTCTGGGTAACAAGCTTCCTGAATTAGTGGCCTTGATGGAGGAGGAACATCTAGATATCATTACAGTCACAGAAACATGGTACCCACAAAACCATGACTGGGAAGTAAACATACCAGGATACACTATCTACAGCAGGGACAGGGAGGGTAAAAGAGGAGGAGGAGTAGTTCTTTACATAAGGGAAGGAATCAAAGCAACAGAATAAAAGGGTAAACAGGTAGGAGAAGAAGCACTGTGGGTAAATTTGGAGACAGGCAATGGCACCACGATCCGCACAGGGTTGTATACAGACCCCTTCTCAAGGGAGGAAATGGACAAGGAAATGATAGAAAGTATACTTAGAATGGCAGAAAAGGGGAGATATTGCTGATGGGTGATCTGAATATGCCAGATGTTAACTGGAGTGCAGTTACAGCAGCCACTTGAAGAGTGGGGTTATTCTAGATGCCCTACAGGGGACATGCCTTAGACAACTAGTATTGGAGCCCACTTGAGAGGGAGCAATCTTTAGACCTCGTTCTCTCAAATGGAGATGGAGAGAGGATCACAGATGTAAACAGGTAGCCATCTGAGACAGCGACCATCGAACAGTATGGTTCTAATAAACACAGCAATAGAGTCACAAGCCATACAAAAGGCAGAAGTACTGGACTTTGGGAGGGCTGACTTTGCCAAAATGGGTGAGTGCCTAAGGAATGCACTAGCAAATGGGCAGGAAGGAGGGTGGAAGAACAATGGGAATAAAACAGCCATCACAAAGGTAACAAGCCTTTGTGTGAAGCAAATAAATAAAACAAAACGATGCAAGAAACCACTATGGTTCTCAAAGGAAAGTGGCAGTGAAGGTTCAAGAAGAAAGAAAGCATTCAGGAAGTACAATGAATCACAGAAGAAGCAGGACAGAGAACTGTATCAGTTAAAGCAAAAGGAGGCTGGAAGGCAGTCAGAACAGCAAAGGCCCAAACCGAGGAAAAGATAGCCAACTCAGTTAAGAAGGGTGATAAAACCTTTTATAGGTAGATCAGGAGTGAAGGAAGACCAAGGAGGGATAGTGAGGCAATAAAGGGAGGAAGGGTGGGCAGAGGGTGACTGTGAAAAGGCAGAGATACTAAACAAATATTTTTGCTCAGTATTTACAAATGAAGAGGGGGAGGTACCTAAAACAAACAGTAGAAACACTCTGGATACAGAAGTTGATACCAGCCCATTTACAGAAGAAAGGGTTCTGAAAGAACTCTTAAAACTGAAGGTGGACAAGGCAATGGGGCCTGATGGGATTCATCCCAGAATTCTAAAAGAACTAAGGGTAGAACTAGTGACACCACTGACTACTCTCTTTAACAAATCATGGGAGGATGGGGTGGTACCCAAGGACTGGAGGAGGGCAGATGTGATTCCCCTTCACAAAAGTGGGAGCAAGGCAGAAGCAGGAAACTACAGACCTGTTAGTTTAACCTCAGTGATAGGGAAAATGATGGAATCACTTCTGAAAGAAAGAATTGTCGAGTATCTAGAGGCCAGAGGTGCACAGGACCCATGGCAGCATGGATTCACAGCAGGAAGGTCATGCCAGACGAATCTGATAGATTTCTTTGACTGGGTGACCAAAGTAGTAGATCTGGGAGGGGCTGTGGACATGGTCTACCTAGACTTTAGCAAGGCATTTGACACAGTCCCACACAAAGATTAATATACAGTTAGCCAGCCTGGGAGTGGTTCCCAAGATGACAGCCTGGGTAAGAATTGGCGCAGAATAGGACAGGTGTAATAGTAAATGAGTCCCACTCTGAAGAAAGGGGGTTACTAGTGGGGTACCGCAGGGTTCAGTATTAGGACCGGTCCTCTTCAATGTCTTTATAAGCAACATTGCAGCGGAACTGGAAGGAAAAGTATGTCTCTTTGCAGATGACACAAAGATCTGCAACAGAGTTGATGCACAAGGTGGGGTAGAAAGGATGAGAAGGGACTTGGCAAGTTTAGAGGAATGGTCAAATGTATGGCAGCTTAGATTCAATGCTAAGAAGTGCAAGGTAATACACCTGGGAAACAAAAACCCAGGGGAAGTGTACACAATGGGGGGTGAGACACTAACAACAACAAAAATGGAAAGGGACCTGGGGGTAGTCATATCAGATGACCTAAAGGTGGGCAAGCAATGTGAGAGGGCAGCAAGGAGGGCTGGGGGAAACTGGGATGCATAGGGAGAGGCATCACCAGTAGAAAACAAGAAGTTATTATCCCTCTGTACAGACAGCTGGTGAGACCCCATCTGGAGTACTGCATGCAGTTCTGGAGACCCAGTCTCCACAAAGACATAGACAGGATGGAAGCTGTCCAGAGGAGGGCAACTAAAATGGTGCAGGGGTCTGCACCGGAAGACATATGAAAGAGAGACTTAAGGAGCTTAATAGGTATAGCCTCGAGGGAAAGGGAGAGAGAGGGGGGACATGATAGAAACTTCTCAAGCATCTCAAGGGAATCAACAAAGTCCAAGAGGGTAGCATCTTTCAAAAAAAGAGGTGTGCAAGAACAAGGGGGCACAATTTGAAGATAAGGGGGGGGTGGCTCAGAGGTAATTTAAGGAAGCATTTTTTCACAGAGAGGGTTGTGGATGCATGGAACGACCTTCTGGAGGAAGTTGTGGAGTCAAAAACAGTGGTGGAATTCAAGCATGCATGGGGCAGTCATAAGGCAGTTCTCGGGGGTGGGGGTAGGAAGAAGTAGGCTGCTGGTTAACTAGGATCTGCATCTTATCCATTAGTATGGAAATGGGCAGACTGGGTAGGCCAAGCGGTCCTTGTCTGCTGTCAAATTCTATGTTTCTATGTTTCTATCTGGCCAGCCAAAAGTCCACTTTCTGCTCCCATGCACACCAATCATATGCCCAAATTGGCCTAGTATTGTTAAGCAATAGCCTGATGCTGGGAGGAGGAGTGGACAAACATTGCCCCATACTAATTTCTGACCATGTGCAAAATGGGATGTTACTAGGTTATTAGTGTGGGGTGTGCACAGCAACCATGTGGAAATTAGATCCCATGTTACTCTAATGAGGGGAATATAGAGCCTGCATAGTGGAAGCCATCAGCACATACCTGCTGCATACATTCCCAATCCACATGTTTGGAGCCACTGAAAGCCTATGTAAGGGTGAGCACTATAGCATGGCTAGACTGGAAGCTTAATTCCAGGGCTAGAGCAGCGCATATAGCAAAAATAGAAACTATTGAGGGGGTATAGCCTGCAGCCCCACTGAGATTCAGGCAAGCTTCAGAGACATAAAAAATTGCACACATCTGAGTGTTCTCCCTCTCTGGAGCAGCTCTCTGAATTCTTGGAATCTATACTTAGTAGTCGAGTCACAGAACATAAAACCACATCCAAGCTGTAACCAGATCCAGCTAAAATTTGAAACCATTATAAATGGGTCCCTGATTAAATGGTGTATCATTCTGTCATGAATAAAATTATTATTATACTGTTGTTACTATTTGCATTAAATCATCTAACCTTAGCATAAGAGCAAGACATCCAATATATTTTATGCTATCAAAAATGTTCATACAGCCACATAAAACATAACTTGTAGCTTGTCCATTATTGTACAACATAAATTAATTTAGGGTTTCAGTGAATGCATATAGAAGCACTTTGTAAAAAAGTCGATCACTGGTAATATCCATATTATGTTTCTATAAAGGGGATATTCATAATACTCATGGATCCTGCTATGGATTAGCACATGAGCCTCACAGATGCAGAACAGCAGCCATAGAAACAAAGTGATGGAAAGAAAAGGACATGAACAGTCCATCCAGTCCATCTAGTCTGTCCCAAGAGTCCTTGAATGGAGATGCTTTAGTCTCTTCCTCCTTTCAGTCTCCATGCCCTAATCATGTCATGATGGATGTGTTCTGTAAGTGAGAAAGCTAGCAATGGTATGTGAGTGGGGTATACTTTCTCTTTTCTCTGAATTCGCTTACCTTCCTTGACCATGACATCACCCTAGGGGTAACAAACACAGTGAGGTTTGAATCTTATACTTCCACCTTTTTAAGCCAAAAATCCTCTTCAGCAGTTCACAAAGAACAGTTCGCTCATCTAGTGCTGCAATGGGAATAGTTAGAAATTTGAGTAATAATGACCAAGAGAAACATTCCTGCTAGCACTCTCTGGGTCAAAGACTTTTCTCATCGAACTCTTTAAAGCTCTTCAGACTTTGTACTTAATCACTGACAAATACTGTCAGTCACACATCCTAATTAGCTATGGGTATTTTGAATCATGCCCCCGAAGAGGAGTACTGCATTTCCAAGAAAGAATGCACACCCTTGGGTACAAGTCTTGAAACTTTCTTCTTAATAAGACTTAGCCAGTCAGAAAATGTACAGAACTTTTGTGGAGAGGAATGAAACCTCAGTTCAAAAAAAAAGCTAGTCATTTCATATCACAATGAGAGTGATTAACTGCAGGTGACAGTGACACTACATTATGCTGCACACTAGGGTTTACATGTAGCTGATAGCTGTCAAAAAAGTTGGTTAAAAACTTAAAAAAAACTGCTTTCACTTTTAACTTTTCATGTTCAGATGTTCCGATCTGTTTTATGTTCATGTCATAGGTTTTGAAGTGAAATCATACTAAATGTTCCTTTATGTATTTTCCACCTTCTTTTACTATTTAACACTAATATCAATTTATTTATATAGTTTTTGTTGACTGGGTAAGTGCACTAAACAACAACAGTGTCTATTTTCAGGCAAAACCCGGAGAGTTGCAGATAAAACCAGCATATTATAACAGGGGCGTTCCAGACAGCATACAACACAGAAAACAATGGGGTACACAATAAACACATAGTATACATGCCAGTGAATGCCAGCTACCGTACATATAAAGAGGTGCTTGTTAGCATTTAAATGTTGTTGACTCTCAGTAATAACTGGAATCACTACTTTTTCCTAAAGTGTATTTAAAAACCCATTCAATATCAATTTGCTTGTTAACCTTTATCAAAAGAGCAGTGTCAGTCGCTCAGCAGGTTGCACACTCACCATTAAGGCCAGAAAAATTAGAAGACTGTGAGTTCTATCCCAACACCAATAATTTGGCTTACATCCCAATACTGACACTGTAGTGCAGCATGAGTGGGTGCTGCACTCCTGAGGTGCCATTTATCAGATGAGGCATTAAACCAAGATGCTGTCTGCCTGCCTGGTGATTGTTATGTTGGACATTAAAGAGCCCATGTCACTTACTGGAGGAATTTATGCAGTGTCCTGGCCAAATTTCCCCCCATTCACTAAAAATACCACCAACACCTAAATCGGGTTAAATGTCATTTGGTTTCCAACTGTATCACCCCTTTCTGAGACAAGGGTGAAAATAAGCAGAATTGCTTATTTCTCCTTTCCAAGTCAACAAACAATCAATCTATGTTTTTATAAGGGGTAATGTGAGGAAGTTCTTTTTCACAGAAAAGGTGGTGGATGCATGGAATGGCTTACCTCAGAAAGTGGTGGATATGAATACAGTGCAGGGCATCAACCAGGCATGGGATAGGCATAAGGGAGCAATACAGATTAGTATAAATAGATAGGCCATTGATAGAGTAAAGGCCTATGGCACATTCATAAGGTAGAACAAATGGGCAGACTGTGTGGGCCTTGCGGTCCTTATCTGCTGTCAACTTCTATGTTTCTATCTTTCCATGTAATCAATCAATCCTTCAATCAATAAGTAAATAAAAACAAAGGCAAGTGAAAAATAAAGTCAGTTTTTAGAGCTTTTCAAAAATACTGCCCCTGGTAACAATTATACAGTATGACATATCTGCTACACTGAAGCTGTAGTACAGCACTGTGTGGCATAGCATTGTACCAACTACATGTAAACTCTTTAAGTTTGTGCAGCAATCACAGTAATAGGCTAAGAAGAATTTGCATTAATATAGAATTGTTAGGGGACATTCACAAAGATTTGCACTTGTTGCATCTCAGTTGCACCAGCGCAAATTAGATGTGCCGAGTCCAAACTTTGGTATTCACTGAAGATGCACCATAAGATGATCCCAGCGCATCCCCTCTATGAATACCAAGGCTGCGCCTAACCCAAGATGCACCGGCCTAACTCCCAGGTGGGGCTGGGAAACTGATGGGCCAGTGCATCTCCAGATGTGCTGTGCCCAAGGTTGGGATTTATTGCTTGAGACATGCAAATGGAGCCATTAGGCATGCAAATCGCAATGGGGCCATTTGCATGTCATTATGGCCCCGTTTCCATGACCCTTGCATGGATGCACCTGGCTGAATGTGCCGGGCTCCCTGTAAGGGCTCTGAGCAGTCAACACATTACATGAACCCCTGGTAACCTAGCAGCACCCCCTTCCTGCCCAAATCTCCATAAAGAACAAAATGCTGTCCAATATTCCCTGGTAGTGTAGTGGACCCCCCTCCGCCCATATCCCTGTAAATAGAGAAATGCCATCCAATAATCCCTCGGAGGCTAGTAGAACCTCTCTCCCTGCCCTTATCCCCATAAATAAAATACTGCTGTCCAATAATCCCTGGTAGTCTAGTGGAACCCCCCCCCCATATCCCTGTAAATAAAGACATGTCATCCAATAATCCTTGGTAGTCTAGTGGAGCCCCCTTCTCCGACCTGATTGCATTACCTTATGAAACACCAAAGCCTCCCTGGTGGTTCAGAGGACCCCCCACTCCCCACACCCACTCAGGCACCACCACTCCACTGTGTTCCCCCATCCCAGCAGGTGCAGAATGTCAGCGGCAGCAAAAACCCATCTGCATACCGCCATGGCTCCCTGCCAACTATGCAGTCAGTGAATGACTGCATGCAGTACTTCTGTAAGACCATTGATGGACCCCATAGACCAATGGGCTTGCAGTGTGTACTGTAAGCTATCATTCACAGCCTTGTGCATGGTGTCATTCACAAAGTTGTGAATGACAGCTTACAGTACACACTGCAAGCCCATTGGTTAACAAGGTCTACCAATGGTCTTACAGGAGTACAATACACTGTCATTCAATGACAGCTCAGTCGGCGGTCAGCTGTGGCTGTATGTGTGTGGGTTGCATAGCCAGGTGACCTTCTGCACCTACTAGGATGGGGGAGTGGGGCAGTTTTGCCTGAGTGGGTTGGGGGTTCACTGGACCCCCAGGGAAACTTTGGGGTTTCATATGGTAATGCGAATGGGTCAGGGCAGGGATGGTGGGGTCCACTGGACTGCCAGGGATTATTGGATGGCATATTGTTCTTTATGGGGATACAGGCAGGGGGGGGGGCACTGGACTGCCAGGGTAGGCAGGCTGTTGGGCTGCTGTCTGCAATACTGCAGCCTGCCTGTGGGAAGGCACCCACTTAGGTCTACCTTTTTTTTAGTCCTAACTTTTGGAGGCCCATCTTCGGACTTGCTCCAAAGATGCACCTCCTAGGTGGGTTGTGAATAGGCATGTGCCCCATATGCATTGGCATGCCCCCATCCAGATGCACCAAATACCATTATAGGTGGTGTTCGGTGCATAAGGGTTGGGCCGGCCCATCTGAGATGTACCAGCGCATCTCTGCTTTTTGAGAATCATGCTTGGGTGCAACTCTGGGATGCGCCAGTGCCTCTCAGATGTGCTGGGCACATCCCTTTTGTGAAAGACAGGAAATACAGTGGTTGCAAAAATGTAGTGGCTTTTAAATGTGTTGCAAGCTTAAACTTTGCTAGTGAAGTTGGTGCGAAGCAAAGAGCTTTGTACTATGAGAAGCAGGGCAAAGTTTTCAGCTTTGTGTAGTGATGGTGAAGTCCCTTTTTCCAAAAACTGTTAAGTAAAAAAAAGTTCCCACTCAAATACTTCTATTGTCTCACCCCTTCCACCATACCTTAGGAAGAATAAGTACCTCACCCTTGTGTGATCTACCTCCTTTTTTCTCCTCACTGTTGCAGTGAAGCTTCATTAAACATCTGTTTTGAGTTTAGTCAGTTTCACACACTGCAGTTTTAAACCCTTCCCCCCATCCCAGTTGAATAATTGTGGCCAACCACCACCCTCACCCACTCATCCCATTCCAATTAATTGTATAATACACCCCTCCACCCCTCCCACCCTTCCTCAGTGGAACCTCAATGTCCTCCTCCCCCCATTCACTACAAGGCACAGATTTTGCAACCTGTAAAAAGAGAAAAACATCTCTCACTATGGCAACCAGCTCCTGTTTGCCTACTTTTCATGATAAATGAAGTATTGAGATGATGTGAACAGTAACAGCTGATTAGCTGACCGCAGTGACCAGATCTCACAATGCATGTCATCACAGCGAAATTCATTCATGAAGACCCGGCAGAGAGGCTGTTCCATCGGCATGGCAAGGGATGATTTTTCTCTTTTTGCTGGTTTAAAATACATCCTTTGGGGTGAATTGGGGAATGGTGGGGTGCCACTGATGCTGTATGGGGTAGAGATATATAAAATGTATGATTTGACCCCCAACTGTACCTAGGGAGTCATATCCTAAATGTCTGTAGAACTGTGAACTGTGAATTGGGTCTGACCTATAGGGCCAAATATAACCTGACACCTGCTGCTCGTCTGGCACTTGCTAGAGGTATACTACTTCCCTCCCTTAGCTATGGTCTCCATCAATTTGCTCGTACCTCCAAAGCTGTTCTTACTCGGTGGCACACGACGTACAACAATATCTGCTGCTTTGCACTGGCCACCCCCCGTCTCACCCACAATTGTGAGCTTTATGATAAACTAGGTTGGCTTTCTCCGACCAATCACCTGAACTTTGGGCTGAGATGCCTAGTGGGTAGAGTGATCAGAACCGGCACCCATCCCCGGGGCTGGCACAGCTTCTCTCACCTCCTGACCTCTCCTCCTACTCTCTCAGGTCCCAGGGTCCTTGGATGCTAAAAGTACCCCTCACTCGAACCCTCATGGGGGACAGGGACTTTGCTGCATGTGCTCCTAGGCTCTGGAACTCCTTTCCTGAACAGATTCATTCTGTCTCCTCCCATCAGTGCTTCCGGAAATCCCTGTGGGGGTATCTGAAGCTGGCCTCAGTGTGCAAGTGTCCCAAGTCTCCCTAGCATAATGTCCCATGTATTGGACCCACGCGTTTGGTCACATACTCAGAACCCAACTGATCTGAGGACCTGCTAATGATCTGTTGTTCGTTTCTCCTGATCCAATTTCTCTCCAAGGCACTTGACTGCACTATGTTTGTCCAAGACTATATATTGTTGATTATAAGTACTTTACCACTTTCTGTCATAGTAGTTCACTACATGCCTTACTGTTTTGTGACTCAATGTATAACGTTACTCAATGTACTTGCTTTACCTGCTGTTCTGCTCTGATGTGTCTGTATTACCTGTTGTACTCTCCCGGGTCGTTCCTGAAAATAGGCATAAAACTTGTCTAGTGTACCTACCCAGTTAACAAAAGCTAAATAAATAAATAAATAAATTTGAGTGGGAGGTGTTGAGGCCATCATTATTCAATTGGGGTGGAAAACATTTGTAAAAATAAATAACTGCTGTGTGAAACTAAGCAAAGATCAGCTGTTTTAAGAAACTTAGATGAGATAGTGGGGAGAGGAGGGAGGTGGGTACTATGAGGAAGGCCTTCATTCCTACAAAAGGACAGTGGGAGGGGGTGGTAGAATATAGATTTACAGGTGTGGGGTTATTTAATTCACTCTAAATGATTTTTTTTAAATGAATACACATAGTGGTACTTCCCCAATGAAGTGCTACTATGCATAGTCCTCTTCACATGGTGAAGTGCTTACTTCATCAGACAAAGACTGGAAGAGCTAGCCAAAGTGGCACCTTCACATCAAAATGCCACTATGTGTTGACTTCTCCTGGTGAAGTGGGCACTTCCCTAGGAAAAGAACAATGTATTGTAGCACTTTACACTGTGTAGTTAAGTTTGCTGACTTTGACCACCCCTAGTAGCTGCCATTCTGCTCATCAACACCCAAACACATTCTTGGACATTTAGAAACATAGAAAGGAAAGGAGAGATAAAATATATGAATTTCATCCAGTCTGCCTTGGGACCCTACCTTGAACTAGTTAGTTAGTTAGTTAGTTAATTAGATATATTTCTATAAACTGCCTCTGTAGGGCTCAGAGTACCTGTACAATAAACACTATAAATAAGTGTATTGTAAATAACAAAACCACACTACAACCACATCCATTCAATGGAATATTATCCTGTTATATAATACTTCACATGTTAAGAAGATCTACTTGAACAAAAGCTCTCAGGAGTAGGTAACTTCAATTTCTTCTTAAATGATTGTACAGATTTGGTGTGTATATCCCTTCAGGGAGAAATTTTCACATGGTAGGGACTGCAACCAAATAAGCCAAATCACCAGCAGACTTCAGCCAAGAAGAAGGAACAGCCAACAACCACCGATCATAAGTTCCTAAGTGTGATGTGGGGAATCAGGAGGTCGCTGAGGAATTGTGGGTCCACTCCATTCAAGGTTTTAAATATCACCAACAATACACAGTACCAGGAAATCAATGCCCCCCATACTGTAACAGACAGATAGCATGGAATCCACAGTGAGGGAGTAACATGATCTGACCTCTGGGTGGAGATAAGAAGTCTTGTTGCAATGTTCTGAACTAGCTACAGGAGATGCAATTAACCCCCTGGTAAGCCTTTATAGAATGCTCAGCAGAAGTTGACGTGGGAGAAAATGAGGGCATATACTAGTGTAACTAGATCATCAGAATGAAGCAGTGGTTTCAGTGTGGCAACATTCTTTAGATGGCAAAACTAGTTCCTGACAACAAATTACACCTGCAAAACAAATGTCGACTATCCATCAAGAACAACTCCAAGGCTGCAAAACTCATCTGCTGCCTGAAGACACAC
The DNA here is from genome assembly GCA_016271365.2 of Neoceratodus forsteri. Classification (NCBI taxonomy): domain Eukaryota; kingdom Metazoa; phylum Chordata; order Ceratodontiformes; family Ceratodontidae; genus Neoceratodus; species Neoceratodus forsteri. The sequence continues at coordinate 835,575,548 of CM057451.1, forward strand.
ACTGCCAAAAGAGTGAAGTTTCAGGACACCATGAACAGCTAATATCTGCTTCTCTGAGCCCACCACCAATCTCGGTTGGGTTGAAAGGAGGCAGTATAGCGCAGTGGTCTAAGGCTCTGAGCTGCAAATCTGGCAACATCCAGCAGACCAGACCTGGGTTTGAATCCCACAGCTTCCACTTGCATACTGTGTGACCTTGAGCAAGTCACTTAACCTCCTTGTGCTCCCAGGTCACTCCTGTAAAAAAGCTTCCAGCTTAGTGTGCTATACCTAGTTAAACAACTAAATTAAAAAAAAAAAAAAGAAAGCCAGCCAAATGGAGGTCATCCAAACCCTGATTACCCTACACATTGTTCTACTCAGTACAGAAGACAACCTGTCAGGAGCAGAAGAGGCATACAGCTGGGTGTCATCTGCATGGCAGTGAAACGCCGCACTGCACTGTCTAATGATCTCTCCCAGTGGCAGCATATACACAGTGCACAAAACAGGCCATGGCTGGCAAGAGCCGAGAACTACTGACTGCTTTCCTTCACTAAGGAAGGTCCAGAACCATTGTAACACAGTCATGGACAACCCTCCATGCTCCCCAAGTCTGGCTAACATCATTACATGATCAAGTGACAAGTGCTGAAGAAAGATCTAGCAAGATCCCAATAGAGATCTCCCCACACTCTTTCAGCTTGAAGAGATAGTTACATATCCTGGTAATGGCTGTCTGTGTCCTGTGCTTACTTTGGAAACCAGATTGAAATGGCTCAAAGAGTTCATTATCTACAAGATGGCTCACAACCTGGGTTGTAGCCACCTTCTCCATAACCTTAGCCAAGAAAAGAAGGTTGGAGACAGGTCAAAAATTGACAGATTTGTCAGGATCTAGCAACTTCTTGATGAGGGGCTTCACCATAGCCCTTTTTAGTGGAAAACTGCATCCCGTTTTCCTTCCACCCTCTATTTCCTCCCCTAAACTAGCCCTTTGAATGCATCCCAGGCAGCTCTGAAAACATCAGTGGAATCTGCATTGACCACTGTACTGCGTAGCTATATCACTTTTCTAATACCCTCTTCATGAAGAAGTACTTTCTCATGTCCTTTATTAATTTACACCCCATTGAGTTAAAATGATTCCCCCTAGTGGTAGAGTTTCTATGTACTTGAAACAGTTTGCAATATTTTACCGTTACACACCAGTAGAAACTTAAAAGTCTTTATCATATTCCCCCTCCCTTCTTTCCTCCAGCAAGAACATATTTAGGCCCGCCAATGATTCTTCATATGGTTTGCCTTGTTGCCCTGAAATCATTTTGGTGGCTGTCAGTTGGACTGGTTCCAGTCTATCCCTGTCTCTTCTTAGGTGTGGGCTCTAGAACTTGATACAGTACTTGAGGAATGATCTCACCATTTCCGTCAACTGACTTCATTGGGTAGGAAAATTTTGGCCAGGCCACTGGGAACATCGACTACCCTTTCAAAACGTTCCATGGATTCTGTAACTTCCACTTGTATCTCCACCAGGACAGCACCAGAAATAGTCAAAACAGATCTGGACTTAAAATCTCATTCAAAAGAAGGTGCATCCTGACAGTACAGCACCCCCCAGTACTACGGGTGAGAGAAGTGGGCCTGAGCCAACTTTGATTTTGCTTCATCTTGGGCCTCATAAATTCAATTTGGCTTCACCACTTTGGCTCCCAATATAGTGCATGGCATATGATAAACCAGACTATCAATGGGGAGGGGGGGAGGCCTTGAGATCAGCTACAAATACCAACTATAGTAGCTGACTTGTGGCAGAAGTAGTTGGAATGCATCTGCTGTAGATTACTGTTTGCACTGTTGACTGATATTGCAAAATCCACTAAGACCACCATGATCTGGTGTTAGTTAAAATAATAGGGCCGATTCCAGAACAGATATGCATAGCGCAAAGTGTCTTGCACCCAGACAAATGGCTCAAGTAGCGCTTTGTGCCATGAGTTTCAACATTCAGTATTCCAAAAGGCAGCCTGCGACATGTTGCAGGTTCCCTGCATCAAAGTGGCACTACGCCCCCATGTACGCCATAAACCCCCTGTGACATGGTGCAAGGGGGTTTTCAGCAGCAGTTGCACCCTATTCCGGGAGTGTGGCGAAGGGAACAGTACAGTTGCTATTCCTGGAGATGTCACAGAGGACACTGGTCCAAGTACAGTTAGACCAGCTATTATCTGGTCTAACTGTACTCTGCATCCACTGGATGTGCACCACTGTGCCATGTGCACCCAATGCCCCCCTCCACGAACCCACATATGCCCCATCCATCCATCCCCCCTTGGGGACAGCACAATACCTGCCCTCTGTAGGCTGATGGCTCCCCTAAGCCCCGATCCCTGAGAATTACCCCTCTGGACTGAATATGTCTCCCCGACCTTTAAGTCCCTATCCTCAATTGCCAGCTCACCAGTAATATTAATAACACCTTGCCCATATTCCCTGGTAGTCTATTGGCTCCCAACCCCCACACCCAGCAGTGCCAATCCACCCCAGCCCCCACAACCATTCCCAGTTGGCAACTGATACATCCTACTTCTCACCTCCATGGCCAGCCACCAACTGAGCTCCCTCTGAGCACGCACTACTGTATACAGTATGTGCTCAATGCATGAGCCTTCATTTATTGTGTGCATACCGTATACAGTATTACGCATTCAGTGGGAGCTCAGTCAGTGGCTGGCCATGGAGGTCAGAGGTGGGATGTGTCAGTCGCTGACTGGGAATGGATGGGGGGGTGGACTGGCACTGCCAGATGGGTGCCACTTGATTACCAGGAAATATGGGCAAGGCATTTTTTATATTACTGGTGAGCTGGCAATCAAGAATTGGGGCTTGGGGAATGGGGGGGACATGTTCAGCCCTGTGTGGCACTTCTCAGGTGTGGGGGGGAACATTTTCAGCCCTGTGGGGCATTCAATGGAGACCAGAGCTTGGGTGGGAGCTTGTGCCCTGTTGGTGGGCTTTACTGCAGCTTGTGGAACCCTGTTGAGGTGTGCCCCCACTTTGGCACAATGCTTGGGGTGTCACAAGTCATGGACCCTGGCTGTTCTGGAATCGGTCACATGGTCCCCTGCACATTAGCATTTGGTGTAAGTCACAACTGTCGATAACTTGAGCCCTGCCTTTTGGAATCAGGCCCATAGGTACTACTTACTGCTGACCTCAAGGCATATACTCCACTATAAACTCAACTCTCCATTTTACCTCATGCCAGATACAATATTCTCCCTTGCAGCACCATAGAATTTACAAAGATTTTTTAAAATGATAATTTATTATAGGGGTGCAGTAGTGCCCTGATAGGGCTGAGTAAGCTGTTTAATGTTAATCCCCAGTTTCTGCACCTTAATAACTTTGGAATCATTTCATGAACTAGCATGACATTTTGCATGCATGGCCAAGCCATCAGAGCCTCAAGATAAGTAAAGTTTGATGATGGCATCTTATTCAGTTTATGAGATACAGAGTGACAAAAAAACAGAAAAAAAAAAACATTTGTTTCTTTCTATACTAAACATTAATTTATTTTTTTTTTGCTGTCAAATACAGCCTAGACTGTGGATTTTTTCATGAGATTTTCAGGTTTGAAGGCTTCAGTGTAAAGGGTGTGCCTTTTAAAGGTTTTGTGAAAAAATATTATATGGCTCCAGAGTTAGAAGGATTTTTATGGATAACCACAAATTTGAACTGTAACAAGAAAAAAGTGTGTGCTTATTTTCATTATTTACTTGTGGAAAAAAATACTGATCATGAGAGCACCATGTTTTCTTTAAAATCACAAACGCAGAAAATACATAAAAAATATATATTTTCCAAAAACAAACACCTGAACCTAGGTAAACAGGGACCATTTAGCTAGATTCTGGTGTTTTTTTTGTTTTTAATTGTTCTGGAAATAATGTTTCTGGGTTCCCTGGGTGCCCAGTTTACTGAGAAAAGACTTTTCATCCATGGTCTCAGTGTGTGGATAGTGAACATTCTTGAAATGTGCAACTGCAGATGGAGATGTTCTGCGAGCTGTAGTGGGAGTAGCGAGATGGTAATCTAGTGAGCCGGTGATCAGTCTGTCTGTCTCTCTTATTTATTTGTCTGTCTGTCTGTCTGTCTATCTATCTGTCAGCAAGATGGCGTTGAGCTGCTCCGCCAGTGCTCACAGCTCTAAAGTTTGCCTTTTTTAAAATAATATTTAAATAACGTTCAGCAAGTTATTTTTTTTTTTTATCTTAAAAATGAAAATGTTTTGACAAAGTGTATTATAGTATTCCTATGAACCTGTGAGCCTGGTACAGAGTTACAAAGAAACATGGATACTGCAGTCTTTTGTGGATTTCAAGAGTGCCTAGAGTGTGGATTTGGTAGCTGTTCAAAAAAAAAAATGTTTTGTGACCAGATTCATATTCAACCCTCAGCCCACCCAACTCCTCCTCTGAAAAACATAAATAATTCCAAGTTGTGTAGTTTATTCTTGTTACTTGTATTACAACTCTGACAATTATAGTGAGAACTGGAGTATCACAAGAGATATGACAGATGAAAACAAAGTACCTGCTCAAGTCTTTTCAGATAGCATTTTCTAGATTTTTATGAACATGCAAGAGATAGTGGCTCACTCTATTAGCACTCTTAGGTCACTTAAGTAACCCCCCATCCCATCCCATGCCACCCCATCCCATTCACATCTACACCTTGTACATAAGACATTTGTTTCGCAGTTTGAAATGTGGGTAGTGCAGAATAAATGTATGTGTAACATGTTAATATTTAAAACTTCTTTCTCCACTCCCACCATCAACACCATCCACTATTAGGGCTAGGTGAAATTAGCAAATTATGATTTCATGGAGTTTTATGAAATGCTTCTAATGGTTATAACTTGATCAGTATTATATCTGACATGTAGCATGCATATTGTTTGGAAGGGGCCCTAAAAGGATGCCAAGTTTCATGGCATTGGCATGAGGGAAGGGGAAGTTATAGATGCTCAAATCTGGCAATTTATTATTCATGTGAAAGTTTTAGAAAATATTTCTGTGCTTACAGCTCAGCCACCTTTGGAGTTAGATAATTGTACATTTGTATGTAAACTTTCTTGGAAAAGTCATAGAAACTGCTAAACAGAGAGGTAATTAGTTATGTTTATTGTAAGTTACAGGCATTCAGAATTTCACAATTTATTTGTCAAATTGTGTGAACATTTTCAAAATATTTTGATGCTTATAGTTCCATTGCTATTACAGCTATACTCTTTTAAGATTTGGCTTGCATACCTATGGAAATATGTCCCTGAATCTAATCAACCTGGATGAATGTGGTTTTAGTAGGTTAAAATTTATTGTTACATATATACATACATGTTGTCAGCAGATAAGGGCCTTGTGGTCCATCCAGTCTGCCCTAACCCTCTTTCTAATGCTTAAGGTACCTTAGATGCTACAACCCCTCCTCCTTTTGCCCTAGCTTAATAATTCCCACATGCCTATCCCATTCATTCTTAAATCCCTGAACATGGCCACCTCCACCACTTCCTGGGGGAGACTGTTCCATCTCTGCACCACCTTTTCAGAAAAGCAGAATTTCCTCAAGTTCCCTCTAAGATTTCCCCCTTTTAGTCTCATGCTGTGCCCCTTTGTTCTGCTATTTCCTTTCATGTGAAAGATGCTCCCCTCTGGTACCCTGTTGATCCCCTTTAGATATTTGAAGGCCTTTATCATGTCTCCCATCTCTCCTTTCCTTCAGGGAGTACATATTGAGAACCCTGAGTCTCTCCTCATATGACTTATGCTGCATCCCAGACACCATTTTTGTCCCCCTCCTCTGTACCGTCTCCATCCTGTCTATGTATTTTTGGAAATGAGGCCTCCAGAACTGAACACAGTACTCCAGGTGAGGCCTTACTAGGGAGTTGTATAATGGTACCACCACTTCCCTCCTTCTACTTGTTATACCCCCTCCATGCACCCTAGCATTCTGTTAGTCATTCTGACTGCTTTGTCGCACTGTTTAGCTACTTTGAGGTTGTCTTATATGACTATCTCTAGATTCCTTTCCTCTGTGGTGGCCTCCAGTGTTACCATGTTTAGTTCATACTCAGCCCTAGGATTCCCTCTCCCTAGGGGCATAATCTTGTACTTTTTTTGCACTGAAACACAAGTGCCTTTCCTTGGACCAGTTTTCTAGCCTCTTCAGATCCCTCTTTATTTTTTCTATACCTTCCAGTGTATGTACCCTGTTACATAGCTTTATATAATCCGCGAACAGTCTAACCCTCCCTTCTAGACCTCTGCAATATCACTTATGAAGACATTGAAGAGCACTGGTCCCAGCACTGATCCCTGGGGTACACCACTAGTTACCCATTCCTCCTGTGAGATAACCCCATTTACTACTATGCTTTGTGTTCTGTTACTCAACCAGTTTTTAACCCATGTGACCACCTATCTCCCCAACCCAAGATTTTCCAGCTTGTGGATTAGTCTCCTGTGTGGACTATGTCAAAGACCTTTCTGAAGTCCAGATAGGCCACATGTACCACTCTGCCTTGGTCTATTTCCCATCACCCATTCAAAGAAATCAATCAAGTTGTTTTGGCATGACCTCCCTGCCGTGAATCCATGTTGTCTTGGGTCCAGCAGCCCCCTTGTCTCTAGGTAGTCCACCAGCCTTTCCTTAAGTAGGTTTTCCATCATTTTACCTACTAACAAGGTTAAACTGACCAGGTGGTAGTTCCCTGCCTCCTCCTTGCTACCACTTTTGTGCCTGGGTACCACTTGTGCCCTTCTCCGCTCCTCCAGAACCACATCTGCTTTCAGTGATCCAATGAACAGCTTAGCCAGAGGTTTAGCCAGTTTCTCCCAGAGCTCCTTTAGGATCCTTGGGTGTATCCCATCAGCCCCCATAGCTTTATCCACCGTAAGATGTTCTAGTGGTCTTTTTATTCTGTCTTCTGAAAAAGGTCTAATATCCATCCTTTCCCTTTATTTGCCCTTCTCTATTAATGAGGGACCAACCCTATTGACTTCTTCCAAGAATACAGAGCAGAAGTATTTATTGAGGATGGTCGCCTTGTCAATGTCTTTCTCCACTACCCCACCTCCCTCTTCCCTAAGTCTCACAATCCTTCCCCCTGTCTTCCTCTTCTCATTAATATACCTAATGAATGCCTTCCCTCCTTCCTTCACTGATTTAGATAGCTTTTCCTGTGTTTTGGCCTTTGCGTCCCTTACTGTCTTGCTCGCTTCCTTTCATTTTTCCAAGTATTCTTGCCATTCCTCCTTGCTTTGTGTTGCCTTCTACCTCAGAAATGTCATCTTTTTTCCTCTTACTAGCTTTGCTACTCCCCCTAAGAACCACAGTGGTTTCCTCTTTCTTTTGCTTTTGCTGCAGGGCATGGCACAATGGTTTGCTACCAGGTGCAGGTCTTCCCTTATCTTATCCCACTGTTCACTGCTCCCTTTATGTCACGGTATCCCTGCATGGCCTTCCAGAATTAATTCTTCATCTCACCAAAGTCTAGCCTCCTAAAAACCAAGGACTCTAATCCTTGTGTATCTAGTCTCCTGTGATGTCCTTATGGTGAACCCCACAGCTCAATGGTCACTAATCCCTAGGCTGTCCCTCACTGTGACTTCCTTTATCCTGTTCCCATTGCTTAGGACAAGATCCAGAATTGCATTCTCCCTTGTAGGTTCCCTCACTAGCTTGTGAGACCTGCCCCTTACAGGGACTGCAGGAATCCCTTACTCCTGGCTGAGGCTGCCACCGGAAAGCTCCAGTCCACATCTGGCAAGTTGAAGTCATCCATCGGCAGCTATTCACCCTTTGTTGCCATGTTCCCTATAGTCTCCAGCAGTTCTCTGTCTACATCCTCCACCTCCCCTTGGGGCCTGTATATCACTCCCATTCTAAGTATTGTTCCCCTCCCCACTTCCAGGGTTACTCACAGTGCCTCAGTGTTCCCCCCTTGTCTTCTGGGACTGTCACTTTTATCCCTTCCATGACATTCAATGCCACCCCTAACCACTTCTTGCCTTCCCTGTCCTGTCTGTGCAGTGTGTACTCTGGAATGGCTAGCTTCCAGGCATGATTTCAATTGTAGCTTGTCTCTGTGACTGCCATGATATTCAGGTCCTTGGAGGCCATTAATGCCACAAGTTCCTGGATTTTGTTACCAAAACTAAGGGCATTGGTTCACATAGCCTTCCAACCATGCCCCCCCAATATAACTCCAGTACCATCTCACCTATTCTGTGTGCCTCTCCTGTACTTTACATGAGGTCCCTCCCTTTTTAACTATGTCTATTCCTTGCTCATGGCCATGTCTGTTTCCTTTAGTCCAATGTTGGGAGATTCCCTTTCATTCTCTTATCCCCTTACCTTCATATCTTTCTGATATCTTGTTGATACTTTAGAAATTACAAATTGGAAAAAAGTGCTCAAAAAATCATGAATGCATGATAGGTAATGCCACTAGAATTCCACTTGTGGAATTTAACTTTCCCAAAGCATTTAACACCACTGAATTAGTTTACCTGCACTAGCATTATGGTCTTGCAATACCACTACAACACTCTTACAACAGTGATGCCCATAATCATGCTCCATCATGACTGAAGATATCCAGATACTTGTGTCACAATGGCCTAATGGCCTAAGTTGCAACTAGTTGTAAGGATTAGCGTCAATTGGTGCCACTATTTTCAAACAGTAAAAATATACATTGTTTCTTACAGTGTTGTTAAAGAGTCAGCAGGTGGCATTGTACAGAAACAACGCTGCACGTGCATGTGCTTCCACAAGTCATTAAGGCAGTGAGCTCTAGGCATTATCTGGCATATTGCAAGAATTCAGGGTATTGCACAGTAATATTCATGTTTATTCTTCATGGCTCATCATGCTAGATGGTGACCTAACACTTGGCACATTATATTTTTACTAGTCTTTATTTGTTTCTTTATTTATTTGTTTTTGGTAACTGGGTGAGGTGCACTAGACATGAAGATGCCTATTTTCGGGCACGACCTGGGAGGTTACAACAGTGAAACAACAATAACAGGCAGTACAAGATAGGCCTGAGATGGGATACAATAGCAGATAACGATACAGTCAGGAAAACAAAATATGCAACAGTGGCAATTTTATGTAGCTCAGAAAATACATCAGGTACAATAACAGAAATAAGTACAGTCAATAGCACAAATTAAAAGCAAGGGTAAAATAAAGTACCTCAGGTTATGGCAAAATACAGACATTTTGACAAAGAGGTGAAGAAAACCTAAAATAGAAAAAGCAGGGCAGAAATACGAAGGAATGGGGGGGCAGTGTAGCCAACAGCCATGGTTGTAAGGAGGGAACTTAAAGTGAGTTAAAACATGTACAAGTGGCTAAGTTGGTTAAATGATCAAGAAGTCGCATTTCAAAGTGATCATGAGTTGTGGCCAGCTGAATATCTAAAGGAACCGAGTTCCAATAACGAGGGGTATCATAGGAGAAAGTATTGACTCCCTTCACTGTCTTATTCCTTGGTATGTGCAGGACAGTTTGGTCTGCTAACCTGAGACCATGAGAGAAGACTTGCCAGGACAGTAAACAGGCAAGCGATGCAGGGGTTCCAGATCTAATAACACTATCAGTTAGTGAGTCAAAAGAGAGGAGCCTATAATTAGACCGGGAGGGCCATTTTAGGTCAGTGTAAAGCTCACAGTGGTGTTTGCAATGAGAAGAAGCATAGACAAACTGACTTGTTATGCAAGCAGTAAGACACGATGAGGTGTGGGTTATCTCCTGACAACAGCATGCCCAGGTGCATTGTTAGTCACAAGGCACTTGTGCCGAGTGTCTTATACACCTGGGTGTCCTCTTATCAGGAGATAACCCACACCTTGGAGTGTCTTATTGCACTTATAAAATGGGCTCACAAGTAAAGAAGTTAATATAAAAATATTGGTGCACAAACTGCACATAAAAACTGTGAATAATTATGACAAGTAGAAAAAACAAAAAGTAGTCCCTGTCATTGAGTTGGAGTGGAGCTCTTTAGTCACTAGAGGAGGTTGGTTTTTGTGTTTGTGTGCACTCCCCAGCCACCCACACACAGAGACTCAAAAGCATGTTTTTTTTTACTTTCATTTATATTTGTTAGTTTGCGCTGATGAGTGTGTCCCACACAGGCCACTGTAAACAGTAGTTTCCTGCTTCGTGGTCCACTTTCCAGTCTGTGGTTTTTAAACCATATGCTCCGTGAATGCTTTTTTTTTTTTTTGCTTTTCGGGAGGGGCAGGACTTTGGATAATATTAGCGGTGGTCCAGCAGAGGACCGAGTCTGATTTTAATTTCAAAGATGCGGCCAGTCTTGGTAACAGAGGACTGGGTCTGTAGTCTATGGATTTGAAACCTGTGGCACGCAGTTCGCTGACCACTCTGTGATCGGGTTTCACCAGAGTAAGCACACAGGACACGGGGGAGGCGGGGGTAGGCTACCGTACCGCCGAATGCAGTGTTCATCGAAGAAGCTGAGGAAACGGGTGACCGAGCAGGTACTACAGACAATCTGCTGCAATGGAAGAAATTAGTGGGAGTCAAGAGCTGCGATCGGCAGCCTGTCAGAAACTTGTGATACAAGTATGTGGAATATGTCAGTTGGTCACTGAATTTTGGTTTTACGGTTAGGTTTAGTGTGTGTGTTTTTTTACTGTTGTTGTTTTTTTTTTTTTTGCGGGGGGGCGTGAAATGATAGTATTGTGTGTGACCGCTCTCCCGGTGGTGCTATTCTGAACCCGCTTCAGTTGCATCGGAACATGAGGGCAGTGGGAGAGTGGAATGGAGCACACTGATTTCATGTTGTGTTGCAGTTTGGTTGGCACAAGTAGTGCCCGTTGAATGAATATGTCCTGATAAGGACACAGCTGAGAAGAGCTTCCAACCAATCAAAAGTTTAGATTTTTTATGCCCGTTTTATAATGTAAGTTATGTCCCACCTATGGAGAATGGATTTAGGGGCACCTAAGTTGATGACAGCCCCATAGGTAAGGGCTGATAGAAGGACACTATGGGCAACAGCCAGTCTAACAGAAGGGGGTGAGGGCATAACTAGTTTTATAGGTGAAGCCTATTTTGGCATTGACAGATTTGCAGACAGAGGAGATGTGTTCATCGAAGTTCAAGGACTCATCGAGAAGCACACCTAAGTATTTAAATGAGCTGACAGTGTCAAACAGCATACTGTTAATATGATGAATTTTTAAGTCACTTAAGTTGCTTCTTAGCTTGGCATCTGTACATAATAGCATGGCTTTTGTTTTGCTAATGTTTAAGACAAGCTTGTTATCAGAGAACCAGGACTGAGTAGACAGAAAATCGGATGAAAGGATGTGGTTGATGTCGACTGTGCTCCAGAAACAGTAATACAGGACCAGATTATCTGCATATAGTAGGGATGAGCATGACTGGGAGTGCTGAGAGATCTTACTGATAAAAATGGTGAATAGGAGGAGGCCAAGAATCAAACCTTGTGGAATTCCTGTATTCATAACATCCAGGTTTGATAGGGCAAAATTGTATTTCACAACCTGTACCCAGTTTGACAGGAAGCCTTTGAACCTGCCAACTATGTGAGGTGAGAAGCCCAGGGATAGCATGTTAGTGAAGAGAAGGGGGTGGTCAACAAGATCAAATGCTTTTGTTAGATCAGTAAAGTTGGTCCTGTGAGGAGGCCCTTATCCATGGCTGTATAGACATCATTGGTAAATTTGAGGGGGGCAGTAGTGGTACTATGACCTTTATGGAAACTGTGTTAGTTGGCAGAGAGGAGATTATTTTCAAGCAGGAAAGATATGGTTTGTGATGCATCCAGCTTCTCAAGAATTTTGCCCAGAACAGAAAGTATGGCTGTAGGGCAATAGTTAGAGATGTCTTTAGGGTCCCCTTTTTTGAAAATTGGGGTGATTCTGGCAATTTTCCAAATGCCAGGGACTAGACTATGATGGAGTGACAAATTAAAGATCTTTGTCAAAGGGGACACAATGAGCGATGAAGCAAGTTTCAGAAGCTGAGGCTCAACCCCACCAGAGCCCACACTTTTACTGTCAGAGATGATGTTTAAAGGTTTGAGGACATCAGCCCTAGTTAAAGAAGTTGAAATAGAATGGAAGATTAGTGGGGGTGGAGTCAGATTCAACATGGAGTGTAGAAGAGGGGGTGGGACTGAAAGAGGAGGTGTATTTAGGTAAATCTGAAAAGAGGAGGATAAAATGTTAGCAATAGTGTAAGGGTTGTTACACTAGGAACCATTAATGATCATCTCATTTGCCGAGCAGTAGCAATTTACTCCAAGAAGGGTTTTTGTATGGCCCAAAATATATGTGAGTCCTCAGCAGCATCTATCAGGAGCCCTTTGTAGTAGGAACTTTTAGCATGACTAATATTTATTTTACAAGCATTTCTCTGGGCCCTGTAGGCATTAAAATCAGTGGAAAGACCAAACATTCTGAACTGCCTCCAACTTTTATCCCTGGTTCTGAGTTGCAGTAGTAGGTCTTTGTGCAACCACCTCATTTTAGCATCTCAGACTCTATGAGTACGGTAGGGGTGTGTGCTTGTCCTGTAGCATGCTAAATTGGGCAATGAAATAATTTACAGCTGACTCAGGTTTGTGGGTGAAGTGGATGGAGGACCAGTCTAGAACAGAGATGTCATTTAAGAATTGTACTCGATCTAATTTGACAAAGTTTCTGAAGGTAATGTACTTGTGAGGGGGAGCCAGAACCGGAATAGAGCTCCAAACACAGTAAATAGTTGTGTGATAACTTAATGCATCCGCCAATACTCCAGAAGCAGAAATTCTGTCAGTACAATTTGATAGAATCCAGTCAATTAATGTGCTGGTTTTTGAGGAAGACTCAGTCCTAGTGGGGACCTTAATGAGTTGATGAAACTTATACTCCTGTACTGTGGACAGAATAGACTCATAGGCCTTGCCATGCCAATTTAAGTTTAGGTCACCTAAAATAATTACCTCATTTTGATCAACTGATAGAGTGATTTGTTCAAATAGTTCTACAAGGCCCAAGAGTCCACCTTGGGAGGGATTGTAGCACACGCTTTGTGTAATTTCTTAATGTCTAGTAGTAGATTGGCATGAAGTGATTCACAGTAAGTGAGAGCAGGGAAGGGCAGGGTAGAGCGGTTGTGTTGGGAATTAAAGTAACTGGCAACCCCTTCCCCTCTTTTTGAGGAAAGCCAATCTGACCTGATAAGATTGTAATTAGGTATCGAGCAGACAGTATCAGGTATAGAAGACTTGAGCCAGGTCTCAGATAGGCAGATGATGTCAGGGTGGTAGAGTCCAACCCAAGCTTGTAATTCAGCTAGGTGGCTGAGTAAACTACTGATATTTAGGTGGATGACATGAAACCCTTTAGAGTCTTTCCATGATACATCATCATGGGGGAGAGATGAGTGGTAGGACCAGGGTTGTGCTTGACATCACCTGATAAGATGAGTATGAGTGTAATGAGTAACAGACTCCACAACGTACGGTGGAAAAAAGGAGGTTGAGAGATAACATGGTGGTGAAGGCATTTCTTAGAGGTAAATGTGCAAGGTGGAGAAGGAGTCTGGGGAAGAGGAGGGGCAGAATCTCGGGGGCAAAAGCATAATAATAGCATATTAGAAAATGTAAAGTTGGAAGGGTCAGGAGGGGAGGTCTCAGGGGAAGTGGAATAGGGGGTCAAAGCAAACCAGAGCACAAAGTAATAAGTTAAGCAGGAGACCACAAATATTGCCTTTCGTGGAGCCATTATGAGCGAGTTTCTAGAAAGGAGAGGTGCAACAGCAGATAAAGTGGGTGGGGAAGGTAAAGTATGCTATGGCACAGGGAAACCAGGCTATGAAGTCAATATAGAAATGGTAGTCTCTTAGTTGAAGGATGGGGAAGTACATACAGCAAGCTTAATTGAACTGAAAATTCAGCCTAGGAGCGAGCACAAAGTGCAGCTTAATGGAGCCACCTTGTGGGCAGTCAGAATAAGGCAGAAGTGGGAAAGTCGACACTTAGAATCTTAGGTTTAGGTCATGTGACCAGATGCAGGTATAAAGTAAATGCACCAGATTGGGTGGGAGGGGGGTGGGTTGGGAGCCGGTGAGATAGCGCCAAGTTTAAAAATTAAAACTGAAAGTTCCCATTGGCAGTGCAAATTCCCAGCGGCTGTGCTGTGTTTTCAGTAGCCATTTAAAAGCAGTTAAACAAACAAAACAAAAAAAAAACAGTGGCTGTGCAGCAGTTTCGGTAGTCAGAGAAGTTGAGCTGGTCTGTACCTTGGAGAGCTTGCAGCATGCAGGCAGCTTTGCAGTAGGAGCCGGCAAAAGCCTTCTGAGCCAATGAGTTGGGCTAGTTCAGGGCAGGTTACAGAAGACTGCGGAGTGCAGTTTCCATACTAGAAATCCGATCAGGGCTGAGGAGGTGCCTGAAAGAAGAAGGGACAAAGGTACAGATTTAAAGGAGTCTGGCAGTTGGGGAGGGACATGTATTTAACAAAGGAGAGGAATGAAGGTTTGAAACACAAATGGAGAAAAGAATAGAGAGCTGAAATGGGGAGTGGTAGGAAGCGAGGGTGGGGGCAGAAGTGAAGCACAGTATCAGGTATCAAACTGAGAGCTGGAGACCAAGAGAAAGAGAATAGGGGTTTAGACACCAAGATGAGCAATTCAAATAAACCAGTATGTGAGCAGTAAGGTTTCAGATAAAAATCACTACTTGGGCATGGCTGAAATAATTTAAACAAATGCAGGTCTAAAATCTGTAAAGGACAATTGATTGAAACAAGTATGTAATCTAGTAGTAAAACTGATTGATATTAGCATTAATGAAAATAACATTAGAAATTTAGAATTAGCACAAAATCTTTGCAAGGGCTCGACATGGCTTAATGAGCTGAGTATCATTAATTAAAGGAAAACTACACCCTCATATCTTCTAAATGTAATTTGTTTCCATGTCAGTAGACAACTCTTTTCATGTAGCTGTTAAGAATGTATGCAAATGCATTGGTCTGTTTTTACAGTTCATACTAGGTTCTGTGACTGCCCTGGAAGTCTCCATTTCATGCTTGTTAAAATCTCATTGTCCCTGTGAGCTGTATTAGCACATGAGAACATGATGCGTAATCACTCTTTAAACTCCCCAGTATGCCTGCCTGCTTAATTAGTCCTAAAAGAAACAAGCTGCAAAAAGGTGTGGAATACCACATTTACCTTCAGTGAGCTTTGCAAACTATCTGAGTTATAATGCAGATTTATTTCCCTTTATACTTCACTCAGTTTATGAGTTTCCAGATAGTTTTTGCAGAGTATTTGTTCTTTTAGCATATACATACATGGTATAAATGGGTGATCTGATATCATGTTCTCATATGCTAATGCAGCTCTCTGGGACAATGCGATTTTAACAACCATGAAATGGAGACTCCCAGGGCAGCCACAGGGCCTAGTATGAACTGTAAAAACAGACTAAAACATTTGCATACATCTTTAACAGCTACACGAAAAGAGTTGTCTATTGACATGGAACCAAATAACATTTAGAAGATATGAGGGTGTAGTTTTCCTTTAAGCAGGATCAGGAGTCAATGGGGAGATGCCAAAAATGACGCCAAGTTTAAAAATAAAAACAGAAAGTTCCCGGTGGCTGGGCTGCATTTTCAGTACCTAATACACGTCTGTATGGGCCACAGTAAATTCAGTGTACCTCACGTGGTATAGTTTGGACTAATACATTTGAAATTAGGTGGAAATTACAGAAATCACGATTTTGGTGAAATGCTATGACATTTTTGTGGAACTTTCATAAAATTTCATGAAGTGAGATCAGCATTTTGCCAGACTTTTTCTGGCTGAAGATAAATTTTATCCAGCCCCCTCAACTATCAATTTAAGACAAGTATTTGTCAATGCCGAATGTTGATTGTGTTGGTGTGTTGAGCTCGCTCACTGCCCCTCTATCACTCACTCAGTCTGTTTCTCCCAGTGCTGCAGGCTGCTCTTTTGTACTGGGCTCCTGCCTGCATTGGCACCTTGTTCTGCCCACTAAGAAATCCACAGCTGTCCCGACAGATCTGCATTGAGGTGGCTCACTCCCCCTCTCTCACTCACTCATTCTGTTTCTCCTGGCGCTGCAGGCTGCCCTTTTGTACTGGGCTCCTGCCTCTGTTGGTGGCTTTTTCTGCCCACAAAGAAATCTGCAGTAGTCCCGACACAGGTCTGTTGAGCCTGCTGACTCCCCCTCTCTCATTCACTTGTTCCGTTTCTGCCAGCACTGCAGGCTGGCCTTTTGTACTGGGCTCCTGCCTGTATTGCTACCTTTTTCTGCCAAGAAAGCAATCCCCAGTAGTCACGATAGAGCTCCATTGAGCTCACTCACTCCCCCTCTCTCACTCGTTCATTGTGTTTCTCCCAGCGCTGCAGGCTGCCCTTTTGTACTGGGCTCCTGCCTGCGTTGGCACCTTTTTTTGCCCACAAGGAAATCCACAGCTGTCCCAACAGAGCTCCATTGAGGTCGCTCACTCCCCCTGTGTCACTCACTCATTCTGTTTCTCCTGGCGCTGCTGCCTGCCCTTTTGTACTGGGCTCCTGCCTCTATTGGCACCTTTTTCTGCCCACAAAGAAATCTGCAGCAGTCCCAACAAAGCTCCTTTGAGTTTGCTCACTCCCCTTCTCTCACTCGCTCATTCGGTTTCTGACAGCGCTGCAGGCTGCCCTTTTTCTATTGGTCTCCTGCCTGTGTTGCTGCCTTCTTCTGCCCACAAAGAAATTTGCAGCACTTACAATAGAGCTCTGTTGGGCTCACTCACTCCTCCTCCTCTCTCACTCACTCATTCTGGTTTTCCTGCCACTGCAGGCTGCCATTTTGTCCTGGGCCCCTGCATGCATTGCTGCCTTTTTCTGCCCACAAACAAATCTGCAGCAGTCCCAACAGAGCTCCGTTGAGCTCACTCACTCAACTTCCCTCACTCGCTCATTCTGTGTCTCCTGCCGCTGCAGGCTACCCTTTTTGTTCTGGGCTCCTTCCTGCTTTGCTGCATTTTCTGCCCACAAAGAAATCCACAGCAGTCACAATAGAGCTCCATTGAGCTCACTCACTACCGTTCTGTCACTCACTCATTCTGTTTCTCTTGGCACTGCAGGCTGCGCTTGTGTACAGGGCTCCTGGCTGCATTGGCACCGTTGTCTGTCCAAAAAGAAATCCGCAGCTGTCCCGAAAGAGCTCTGTTGAGGTTGCTCAGTCTCCCTCTGCCACGCGCTCATTCTGTTTGTCCTGCCGCTGCAAGTAGCCCTTTTGTATGGGGCTCCTGCCTGCATTGGCTCCTTTTTCTGTCCACAAAGAAATCCACAGCAGTCCTGATAGAGCTCCATTGAGCTCACTCAGTCCCCCTGTCTCACTCACTCGTATTGTTTCTCCCACCACAGCAGGCTGGCCTTTTCTACTGGGCCCCTGCCTGCATTGATGCCTTTTTCTGCCCACAAAGAAATCTGCAGCAGTCCTAACAGCGCTCTGGTGAGTTCGCTCACTCCCCCTCCCTCACTCACTCTCTCGGTCTGTTTCTCCCAGTGCTGCAGGCTGCCATTTTGTACTGGCCTCTTGTGTTGGGGCCTTTTTCTGCCCACAAAAAATTCTGGACCAGTCCTGACAGAGCTCAGTTGAGCTCGGTCACTTCCCCCTCTCACTCGTTCGATCTTAATCTGTCCCAAACACTGATTTCCGACAGCGACCGTGCTATTCTCCGGCAGGAGTGCAAAAACATATTTTATCCAGGATGTGAAAAATGACAGCTGTACTGTTCATAAGGAGGTGTGAAAAAATGCCCCTGTTGAAAATGTGGCATGAAAATATTACAAATGTGATAAATTACAAGGGTGCGTGGAAACAGTTGAACGCACGCTTGTAACACAGTCATGTTATGGAGTTTTATCACCAAATTTTCAACATAGGGATTTTAGGACCTCTGCTCCTGAACAGTGCCACTGTCATTTTCTTAATCTGTCCCGAACACTGATTTCCTACAGCGACTGAGTTATTCTGTGCTGCAACTGTGAAACCACATTTCAGTCAGGATGTGAAAAATGACAGCTGTACTGTTCATAAGGAGGTGTGAAAAAATGCCACTGTTGGAAATCTGGCATGGCAATATTACAAATCTGTGAAGTTACAAGGGTGTGTGGAAAGTGTGCAATGCACACTTATAACACAGTCATTTGATGGGCTATCATCACCAAATGTTCAACATAGGCATTTTAGGACCTCTGCTCATGAACAGTATCACTGTCATTTTATTACTCTGTCCTGGACATTGATTTCCCACAGCAACTGCTCTATTCTGTGCCGGAAGTGCAAAAACACATTTCAGCCAGGATGGGAAAAATGACAGCTGCACTGTTCATAAGTAGTTGTGGGAAAATCAATTTTTAAAATCTGGAGTGAAAATATTATAAATTCACGAAGTTACAAGCATGCGCGCAAACTGCGCAATGCACGCTCATAGCTCAGTCATTTTATGGATTATCTTTACCAAATTTTCAACATAGGCATTTTAGGACCTCTACTCATGAACAGTGTCACAGTCATTTTCTTAATCTGTCCCAAACACTGATTTCCCACAGTGACCACACTATTCTGCGCCGGAAGTGCGAAACCACATTTCCATCAGGATGTGAACAATGACAGCTGTACTGCTCATAAGGAGGTTTGAAAAAATGCCAATGTTGAAAATATGGCATGAAAATCTTACAAATTCATGAAGTTACGAGCGTGCGTAGCAACTGCACAGCACACGCTTGTAAAACAGTAATTTTTAGGATTTTTTTCCACCAAATTTGCAACATAGGCTTTTTGAGAGCCCACCTCATGAACACTGGCACTGTCATTTTGTTAGTCGGCCCCGAAGGTGATTCCCAGGCGACCGCAAAATCACCTTTTCGAACATTACCACCATGACAGTTCAAGAATTCATGAGGAGGGGTCCCAAACCCCATGTTGAAAATGGGGCCAAAATTCAAAAATGACTGAGATATGCAAAAGTTGAAAAACATTTATTCCATTATACAGCTTACTGGCATTTCCTCAGTTCACAGTCGGCTTTGAAGAGTGCAGGCGTGTTCCTGGTTCACCAAGATCATTGCACCAAGCTCCGGTAAGTATGGGGTGGGGGGTGTGGGGAGGCAGGGTGTGCAGTAGGCGGGCGCGGGTTGAGGGGGCCAGGAGAACGCCGAGGGACAGTTTTTACAGGGTTAAAAAACACATCAAGGGACAGTTTTTTATTTCATAGGCATGTGGCACGCTGGGGTGGGCTCCCAGCATGCCAGCAGAGTCGTTGCTTTTGGGGAGGGCCGCTGTAGCCAACGGGATTGGGCAACCTCTTCTCGTACACAAGAAAGGGTGTTACATTATGCCAACAGGGATTCGGCACCCCGTTGGCAAAGAATATAAATTGGGGAGGGGGGTTTACATAATGCTGACATGGGGTGAGCTCCCCCGTCGGCAACAGAAACATGTGGGCAGTGAAGCCGATGGGGATTAGGGCCCCCGTCAGTAAGTAAACAAGGGGAGGTTAATATTGTTTGTGAACATGGCAGCAAACTGCCGCCATGTTCATAAACAATATCACTCTGTAAAGATCCCGCCCTACAATGACGGGTCGCTCCCTCATTTCAATGGATGGCTTACGCTGCAATGACGAGGCAGGCCCTGATTGCAGTGGCTAAATTGCCACAAGTTGGTGGCAAGGTTTCAAGCTAGTGTCAGCAGCAGTGTGCAATGGCATTGGGAGAAGCGGGACAAGCCTTTTTAGGCTGTGGGGGCATTGGCCACAATAGTTTCATGCCTCCACAACCTGCTTCTGAGAAAGCTGGCCCAATATGTTTTTTGCACTTCATGCAATCAACATAAAAATAATTCCAAGCTTCATGGTACATTTTACTTAGTCCTAGTTGTATTGTCCCCATTATGGAGAGAGTTAGTTTATCTCATAAGAGTATTAGGTACAAACTGATTTTAGTGAGACATTTTTCAGCCTGCACTCTCTTATTTTACATGATTCTGCATAGCATCATGTCTGAATCTAATATCAATTCCGATACTGTTAAGAAAAACTGTCTTGGGGTGTGGCCAACAGCCGAGCTGTGAACAACTTAATTGTGAAGCTCCACAAGTTGCAATGAACTTTCGACAGAAACTATTTTATATATGTTGCAGTGGCTGGACTTAATAGGTTTGTTCAAAAGATTAAGGCATAAGCTACTAACTGATATCTTTCTTAAATGGATTATGCTAAAACTCCTTGAGTTATGGGGTGAAGTAATAAGATGGCAGGGAATCTTGAAGGTACTCGACCCAAACAGCAAAAACAGGGTGACAGCAAAAAAGACGATGGGGATTCTCTACAGCCTTAGAATGCTGCACTTCTCAGGGCCATTCAGAGCCTTGATAAGAAGGTGAAGGACTTTGCCACAGAATTTAAGCAAATGGATACCAGGGTTGAAGCCATGACTGAGGACACTAAAATTGTCTCAATAGCTACTAACAAAGCTCTGATGGTTTCAGTATGTCTAACTAAAGAAAATCGTCAGCTACAGAGACTGCTGAAAAACTTGGAGAATGCCACGCAGGATCCATTTCAATGATGAACTGTTTTTCACCACTGGAAAAGATGAAGGATCCTGACTCTGTTAGAGGTGACCCTGAGCTCATCGAGGTGACCAGGCATAGTGGAGAGAAGGCATCCAAAGGTGACAAGAAACACATGGTGGTTCCAAGAGTAAGCAATTTCTTGTTTTGGGGGACTCAATAATCAGGGGAGTCAAGTTGCACCTGAGTAAGGGTACTCAACCTAAGACGATGGCTAAATTCCTCCCTGGAGCTTCAGTACAGTGCATCACTGAATGCATCGGGAGGTTGGTAGACAAAGCAAAGAAAGAAACAAATATTTTGATTTGTCTTGATATGAACAACCGGTCTGCTCAAACAGTGGAAGAAATTAAGAAAAATTTCATTAAGCTGGGGGAACGGCTAGACTCTTGAATGACTTCCCTGACATTCTCAAATATCATCTCAGTGTGAGGCAAAGTGGATTGTGAAGACAAAATCAGGAATAAGAACATGAAGGAATTCAATGCCTGGCTACATGGATGGTGTTGTGAAAAAGGATATCACATCATAGGCTCATAGGGGAGATTCTGGGAGAGGAAGCTGTTCAGATCTGATGGACTTCATCTAACAAAGGAAGGAGTGAGTGCACTTGGGCAGAAATTCAATGTCCCTCTCTACCATTTAAACCAGGTGAGGGAGAGTCTAACGCTAGGGAACCTATCAGAAAATATACTTTTGATAGGAACTTAGTCACTCCCCCACAGGTAGGAATTTCTCTCCTATGACCTAGGAAAATACACTGAAAATGGTTGGAAACTATCAGGAACCAAACACAGGGCCACACATCCACAATCCCAGAAGCAGAACCAATAGTAGCGAATAGCAGCAGGGGTATCGATCTATGGAAGGGGGTATGCATCAATGCCAGAAGCCTGGGAAACAAAATAAGTGACCTGCAGACCATGATGGTGGATTCCCAAGTGGACCTCATGGCGTCATGGAGACTTGGGCCTTGGAGAAAAACAGCTGGGACCTTTTGGTCCTGGGATATGCTCAGTTCAAACAGAATAGAAGTGAGAGCGGGGTAGCATTCTATCTAAAGGATAGGATAAATGTCATCTCAGTAGATAGCATCAAAAAAGAGGGTGTGGAATTCTTGTGGATGCTACTTAGCTTGGCAACTGGGGGGAGAATTCACATAGGTGTGGTATACCAGCCTCCAGGGCAGGTTGAGGGTAGGGACAAAGAGCTCCTAGAGGAGACCAGAGGTGTAGCAAAAAAAGTCGATACAGTGGTGGTTGGAGACCTGAATATGCCCGATGTTAACTGGAGCATCCCAGTTCACCTATATCAGTGTGACAATCATTTTGTCTACACTGATAATGACACAGGCAATATGCCACCAGGCATTTCTGTGCCAGGCATGGCGGCTGCCAGGACGGAGAGTGCCAAAGCCCCATCCTGGGAAATAGTCATGTTTTGTGGGGGACTTCACCATCCACACCCCCACAACTTAATATAACCTTCTCCAGGTTGTGCATGCCTTGAAGGGGATAGAAATTGTGTGGGTGCAAAAGGTGGCATGACTATGCAGTGATCAGAAATCAAGATTGCCGCTTTCATCATTGCCCTTATTGTGGTGCCCTAATTTGTTTGGCAAGATCTCCATTCAGTAAAGCCATGCTGAGTTTCATCTACTAAGCTATTTTGTGTTAAATGATTTATGATATAGTCCTTTATAATTCCCTCCAGTATTTTCTATAACACAGATGTCAAACTGACTGGTTGATAATTGGCCGGCTCGTCCATTGGTCCCTTTTTGTATAGTGAGATAACCGTGGCTAATCTCCAAGCCTCTATCTCAACCCCTTTATCCACTGTTTCCAGGAATATATGCATTATAGGTGAGGCTAGTTCAATATACAGTGTTTTTAAAATTTTAGGATGTATGCTATCAGGGTCTGGTGATTTATTTGGGTTTATTTGTTGAAGCCTTTTTTGAGCATCCTCTAAATGTATTTGTATTGGGATGGTTGATTTATCAATATCTTCTTTTGCATGGGCAGGATCCTTAGGACTGAATATTGAGGCAAAGTATTCATTTTGCAAATCGGCCATTTGATGTAAATCACTTATTATTTCATCATGTTTATTTTTTAGGAGGCCTACCATATTATTTATGTTTCTTGTTTTATTAATATGTGCATAAAAGGCTTTATAATTATCTTTGTTTTTTGTTGCTAGTTTAAATTCAAAGACTGATTTTGATTTCTTTATCTCTTTTTTTATCTTTCTGATTAGTTCCCTATAAACCATATGTTGTTTTGTATCTCTTCTTCTTTTGTTCATTTTGAAATCCTATTATTGTTTTTATTAGTCCTTTGATTTTAGGCATCATCCAATTAGATGTTTTCCGCTGATTTTTTTATTTAGATCTCATAGGGATATATTTACTTATTTCTAAATCTAGTTTAATACATAAAATATTAAATTTTTCTTGCATTGTTTTGTTTTGAAAATCTATACCCCAATTAAATTTAGCCATGATGTCTTTTAATTTCTGGAAATCTGCTTTATTAAAGTCTAGGATTTTAGTAATACCCAGTAGATTGCTGAGATTTTCTTTAAATTCAAACTGAACCACAGCATGGTCACTATTACTAAGGGGAAGGGATATATGACAATTTGTTAATGTATCGTCTAGATTGGTGAAAATTAAATCAAGGGTATTTGCCCCTCTGGTTGCTTCTTGTACCCTCTGATCGAGGCCCATATGGTCAATCACCTCTAGACAGGTGTTTTCAATACTACTTGACCCATTTAATTTAATACAATCTACTCCTGGTAAGTTTAAATCACCCATGATTATTAATCTATTTGCTGGATCTAATTCCTGGAGGTGTTTTACTAAAGCACAGTCATCTTCTCTTGAAATAGAAGGTGGTTCTGTATATTACACCTAATATAATTTTAGGTTTATTTAATGGGGATAGTTTAATCAAGATATGTTTTAAAGTTTGATTTTGTGACGGGAAATTATTGGGATTTTAGAAAATGGGTAAAGATAATCCTCTCTCCTGACTGGCTGAGACACGTTTTTAGGTGGGCATCTTTCAGACAATAGATGCCCAGCTAAAAATAAGAGACAGGCTATAGTGCCCCTTCACCGACTGAGCTATCCTAGCACCCACTCTGCTTCCTAATTGGCTACAACACAAACTTTTTATTTCTAATTCTCCGTCATTTTATCCCCTCACTTAGTGAGAGAGCTACCAAAATCCCCTCCCATTCAATCCTTTACCCACCCAGTAATGTTTGAAAGAAAAATGCACAGCAGTAGTTTCCCTCTTGTCCCAATTCAGTCGACCTTCTGTAATAAACAGTTACACACACAAATCGCAGGCTTACTTTTCAGCTCAGAAGCTGATCCTCACCACTGGCAATAATATCCCGATCGGTGCTGCAGTGCATGACCCGCTCCTTGCCTTTGGTCCCACTTGAACACAGCACCCAACAAATAAATAAAACAAAGTAAAACCTTTGAGATTGTGGGAGGAGAGGCAGCCTCTTTATATCTAATACAAGATGAGCTCTCCGGTTGTTGTACATTGAACACAGCACCCAACAAATAAATAAAAGAAAGGCAAACCTTTGACAGTGTGAGAGGAGGGTGAGCCTCTTTATACCTTACTACCCCTTCGCTAGCTCAAATTGGACAGCGATCATGATCAGACCAACAAGAGTGCAGTCTTTGTGTTTTTTTTATTTAGATTGATTTTTCTGGAGAACGAGCAGCTGAGGAACCGGGGGAGCGCCGTTAGCAACTGTACCATCAGCCCACGCCTGCTGCTAAGCAGCAGTCACCGCTGCCCTCCTGGCTGGTGCAGCTCACCAGCTCCTCCACTGCCACCTCCCCCTCCTCATACCCCGGCTCCATGTTCCTATCGAGCCCTTCCCCGATGCTGCTCTGCCTGGCTGCGCTGGGCTCATACCACCCTCCTGAGCTTCTGCTGTACTACCGGTCACTGGGGGCTGCGACTGGTGACCCGCGACACTCTGGTCATGTCACCGCCACTGCCTCTGCCCCCCTCATTACCGCGTTGGACAGGGTGGATGATCTTTATGCTCGGGAGCCAGAAAAAAAGCATGCTCCTTTTTTATTACCAGATTGCAATGCACCATTTATGAATGAGCTTGTCATAAGTGTGCAAAGGGATAGTCATTCATTCTCTGAGGAGACTGTGTGTACAGTACAAATAAGACTAGGTGTCTTGTGTCAGAACCGGCCATGAAAACACCGGCATTTTCCTGATTTATCATACCGCAGATGGGTGTCCATCTGCAGTAGGGTAAAGAAAGAAAATACCACCAGTGTCACCCACAGTAGCGTTCCTTGAGATCGCGTATACTGTCACCACTAGCAGCCAACATCAGCCAATCAAAAGCTCCACTTTCAGAGAGCAACATACATTCTTAAACAGAAGCACACAATTTTAAATAGAAACGGGCACCAAAAGGCAGCAAAAAGTAAATCATAACAATGTCAGACTATTTGGCAGTTCAGTTTAATTTGACAGCAATGTTAACAATAGCTATAATGTTTTCCAGCAGCACAGAGGAACCACCTACAAAACGCAAACAGCAAGAAATAAATGTAAGTGAGCGCTTTGTCTCCATAAGTGACACCCAGCTAGACAAAATAGAAAGTGATAGGTTAGAAATAAATACAAAGAAGAACACCACATGGTCAGTTGCAGTATTTGAAGAATGGGCAGTACAGAGTAGAATAAACATAGACTGGCATAATGACCCATTTGAACAACTTAACAACCATCTGTGCAAGTTTCATGCAGTAGCCAGGACTAGCCAGGGACAGCAATACTTTGTTGCTGGGTATTGTGCATTAAGAGCTGGGATAAACCGTCACCTTAATAGCGTTGAAGTAGCAAGAAACATTAACATGATAAGTGATCCCCAATTTAAGTCTTCAAATAATGTGCTGCAATCTGTGTTAAAAAAAAACTGAGGAAGGCACAGAAAGACACGTTCAGTCACTACCTTGCCATCTCATCATCAGACCTACAGAAACTAAGAGCATGTGCTGTGCTATCACCCAACACTGTGCCTGGTCTTGTAAGAAAGGTATGGTTTGATATCAAACTCAATATGGCAAGACGCGGCTGAGAGGGACTACTGGACCTAAAGTTGGATTCCTTTGAAATAAAAACAGATGACAGTGGCACTAAGTACATAACTCTAACTCACAATGCAGACACAAAAAAAAACACAAAAACCCAACTGAAATAAATAAAGAGAACACTAGAGGTTTTATTTTTGAAGACCTAGAGAATGAATTTTGTCCAGTGAAATGTTTCCTAAAATATTTATCTAAAGTTCCACCGAATGCCAAAGTTTTTATGTACACCCTCGTAGGTGTACCCAGGACGTCTTAGACACCCAGTCTTACTGGTATACTACTGAGCCCATGGGCAAGAACTACCTTGGTTCCCTGATGAGCAAAATTAGCAATGAAGCCCAGCTGTCTCAGAAATATACGAACCATAGCATCAGAGCTACAGCTGTCCAGCTCCTCTCTGATGCGGGTCAGTCAAATAGAGAAATCACATCAGTGACTGGCCACAGATCTGAGACAAGTCTGTCTACTTATTGAGACCCTCTGCAACTGATCGCAACAGTGGAGCTCTATACTAGGAAGTAGTAACAGCATGCCATCAGGTAAGGTCATATATCTTAACATGTAACTCCCTTAGTAAGTACCATTGTAAATATTGTAAATATTTTCTTTCTTTTAATGTTTAGCTATCCGAGTAAGTACCAGCACACCTTCTCAGCAACAAAACAGGACAGAAGACCAGCAAGAAGTTTTAATTTACTTAGTGAAATCCCTGCGGCAAACAAGTTTCCTTACAGTTTGAATTTGCTTAGTGAAAGCTCTGTCGCAAACAAGTTTCCTTAAGAAGTTTGATTTGCTTAGTGGAATCCCTGCTGCAGGCAAGTTTCCTTGCGGTTTGGATTTGCTTAGTGAAGGCTCTGTTGTAGACAGGTCTCCTTAGAAGTTTAGTTTGCTTAGCGAAATCCCTGCTGCAAGTAGACTCACTTAGAGATATTTCAGTAAGTCCTTTGTCCTTACCTGGCCCCGCCTCTAAATCCACAGCTTAAAATCTCTCCCCTCTTTCCTCACCTAGAGGTTCATTGAAGCTGCACCGCACACCGTGGGTCAAGAGGGCTGGAAGAGCCTGCCCTCCCCTGGACTGAATGGCGAGATCTCCCCCCCCACCCGGACTGCTGTAGGTACGAATCGAGCAAGGAGCAGAGCAAGGCTCCTGTTGAAAGGTGTGTTGTTCTGCCCCCCTAGCACAGCACGCCGGCTCCCCACTGCCCCCACCACCACCCTTGGTTGGCTCTCTAATTTATATATGTAGTCATATGTGGTGCAGAACCAATCAGCCCACTTTCCCACCCGCAGGTTATATTCGTTGAACACTAGGGGGATCCTGCCTGCTAACACTTATCTCCCTTCATTCATCCCATACACCAACATGTCTCTAGTAGTATTCTGTATACTTGCTTTACTCATCATGATCCTGTCCCCCCTGCAAAGAATCTCTCCAGCACCACTGTAAGTGCACATCTACCAGAATCTCAGCCTCCTCAGGAACATCTTCCCACTGCTCATAGCCCTCTCATCTGTTTTCTGCTCACCACTAACGCACCTCACACACTGGACCACCCCACCACCCCCCACACTCACCACCGATGCCCACCCCCCTTCCCCTTGTACACAGTGGAAGGTGGTCCCTCTCTGTCCTAGCCATACCTGCCCTTAACTCCCTACCCATCCCTTGCACTGCCCTCCCAGATCCTTGCATCTGCCCAAGCACCTCTACCACAACTGCCGTAGTCCTTTTCTCCGTCTCATCACCTTACTCCTCATGCTCTCCGGGAATGTCTCCCCTAACCCTGGACCCGCTACCCCCCATTGCCCCCTACTGGACATGGCCTCCGCATTGCCTCTATGAATATCTGCAGTCTCCCAAGGAAGACTACTACACTCCAGTGTTGGGTCTCCCAACACACAGCCGACATTCTTGCCATAGTGGAGACCTGGCTCTCCCAATCAACTCCAGGCTCTGCTGTCTCCCTCCCCAGCTTCACCCTTTTTAGAGAAGATCGTGTGGGTAAGTGTGGCGGCAGGTGTGCAGTCTTCCTGCATGACTCCCTCCTGAGTCATGCACTACCTACCCTCAAGCTCGACCACGGGGCCCAAGCCATCATCCTAAAAATCACCCCTGACCCAGGCCTTGGCCCTCTTTACCTCACAACCACCTACATACCCCCATGGGCACAAAGTCTAGCTATCCACTCTCTCACTGACTATCTCTCTACTCAGCCACACAAGGCTGAACAGCTCATCCTAGGAGACCTCAACATCAACTGGCTTGGATCCACTACAACACACATTAAGGACAACTTCAGAGCCCTTGACCTCTCTCAATTAGTCACTCAGCCCACTAGATTTAACCAATCAAGTGGGACCAGCTCCATCCTAGATATAGTACTCTCAAACCGCCCACACAAAATCAAGTCTGTTAACATCCTAGCCAACTCCCTTAGCGACCACTCACCAATTCTCTGCTTCTGGTCCTCACCCATGCTCAATCCTGCATACAAAATCACTCCGCCATCGCCGCTTCCACCCTGGGGGCCTTAATAAGCTAAAGCAGTACCTTGCCCAGCTCGACTGGTCCCCGATCTCCCTCGCAATGGATATAGACACTGCTCTAGCCTTCCTCACCAGTGCCTTCTGCAATGCCTGTGACATCTTTGGCCCTGTCACCAACACCCGCTCCAAGAGACACAATGCTGCCTGGATTTCCCCCTCTCTGATCCAGCAACTGAAGCAGCAGGATAACCTGTGGCACATTGCTGTTGAGTCCGGCAGGACAGCTGACAGGCAAGCCTAGAATGCCGCTCGCAACCAATGCACCTGGGCCATAAGACAAGCCAAGGCCAGTTACTATCAAACCACCTTGATCTCATTCTGGGGCTCTGACAGAGCTTTTTGGGATAACATAAAGGAGCTTATTGGGAAGACCCGCTCTCCCCCCCTCCTCAGACGGTTATTAATGGCACAATTAATTCTGACCTACCACTTGTTGCTGACTGCCTCAACACAACATTTTCTGGCCTAAGTGCAGTCCTTCCTGCCCACTTCTTTGACCCTATTCATGCATCCAACCACCCAGCTATTTCCCGGCCCCCATTTCTCTTCAGGACCATCTCTCCCCATGACACTGAGCCACTCCTCCTAAAAGCCCTCTCCTCCCACAACCCAAGCTGTGACCCCTTGACTCTAGGATACTCCGCCTCACACTTGATGTCATGTTAGCACCCCTCACTGACCTTCTTAACCAATCCCTATGCCTCGGCTAATTCCCGAGTGCATGGAAATTGGCTGAAATTACCCCATCCATAAAAATGGAGACCACACATTACCAAACAATTACAGATCTATCTCCATCCTCCTCCCCCCCCCTCTAAAGCCCTGGAGAAAATAGTATCCACCCAACTCGTGGATTACCTATCCAAGTACAACATACTATACCCAGAGCAGCATGGCTTCCTCCCTGGTCACAGCACCACTACAGCCCTATTGGAGTTCTCCCACCAAATACACTCTGCACTTGATGCTGGGGAGATCAACGGGGCAGTGTTCATTGACCTATCCGAGGCCTTTAACACTGTGTGTCACCCACTAATGCTTGACTCCCTCTGTCAGTTGGGCTTCTCATCTGACCCTCTGGCCTGGTTGTCCAGCTACCTCCGGGATAGATCCCAACAGGTCAAATTAAATGGTATCCTATCGACTGCCCTACCTGTACACTCTGGGGTCCCTCAAGACTCCATCCTGGGCCCCACATTGTTCAGTCTCTTTTAAAACACCTTCCCCTGCTCCTGCACAGGCAAAATGCTTCTATACACCGATGACACAGTCCTCGTCGCCTCACACCCCGACCCACTCACACTCCAGAGCTCCTTGCAACTCACCTTCAGCCAAGCTGAAAGTGGTTCCTCAACCATGGTCTGGTTCTGAACCTCAAGAAGACAAAATCTATGATTTTTTGCACACCGCCAAAGTAACTCCAGAAATGGTCCCATTCACATCATTCCCAGCACCCTCCACCCCCTTGAACAGGTATCAACATACAAATACCTGGGCATCACCTCTGACTCGGCTTTCTCCTTCCATGCCCATCTTAACTCTTTGTCCTTTGCCATGAATGCCTGCAATGGACTCCTCTACCGCCACAAAGACTGCCTCCCTGAGTTTACCCTATGGTTGGCTATCACTTCCTCCATCCTGTCTTTGGTTGATGATGGACTCCCTACCTATGCAGCTGCTGACCCCACTGCCCTCATCAAAGTCCAGACCTCTAGCAACAAAGCCTGCAGGCTCCTGACCGGTGCCTCCAGCAGAACTCACACATGCTAGCTCTACTCCACCTCTAACATACTCACGTTTGAAGAACGCCTGCAATACCACACCTGTATACTGGCAAAAAAGGCTCTACTTGGGCTCTGCCCCCCACGAGTCACTACACCCCTTCAATGGGCATCCCATTCAGTCGTCACCCGCAATACTACCAAAGCCACCTTTCAGGTGCCTAGAGCTAGGACCTCGCTCACCCAAAGGTCTTTTCACTACAGAGCACCTTCTTGGTATAACTCCCTCCTCACGCACATTACAAACATCTCCAAAATTGGCCCCTTCAAAATCTCCCTACGCAAACACCTCACTGAAAATCGGAGCTGTAAATGCCCATTATAGGGCTTTCCGAGAGCACCATTCTGAACCAATCTCTCTCTTATAGTATTACATAAGTGATAGTTTACTTAGAATAGTTTGTTGTAGTCTGTACACCACGAACTGTAACCTGCGTGCTCCACTGGGACACTAAATAGTTTCGTTTTGTATGATCTTCTGTATCTCACCTATTTTGCTCACTGAAATGCCTTGCTTTGTATGCTCTTTTGTATCTCACCTGTATTGTTCTCCACTGTCTTGCTTCACAAATATGTTATCTCCCCTTCCTGTAATGAGGTGCCTTTGTAAATGAGTCTTTGACTCAAAGGTTTGTAAATCCGATTTGTGAATTAAATAAATAAAGAAAGAAAGAAAAGAAGACTGAAAACCTAGAAAACACAGCTGGACAGAAGGAAAACTAGACTGAAGATAATAAATACCTTGCAACTAACAGCCTGTCAGGCCAGGGTGGCTTAGGAACACATAATTTCTTTAGTCCAACATCCTGCACTTTCAATTGTCCTATCAACTTTATTACCTATAACAAATAGTGCACTGAATAAAAACAAAAGTAAATTCTATTATCTGATTGATCCCATAAAGGGACTATTTTTTCTCTTGTTGTAATATTTTTATCAAATAAAATTGGTTTAAATGGTTAAAATTAAACACATGTCTCAGTGAATTTATCTATAAAGGTTGTACATTTTCTAAGCGCAATAATATCCTCCAGGGTGGGTGGTATTGGGCAATACCAGACTGTCCAGGAGCTATAAGGCCCTCCGCTTGCGGCGTCGGGCCTCATTACGCCCCTGGGCAGTCCGGTATTGCCCAATACCACCCACCCTGTCGGGTATTATTGCTTGCTTATGTCCTCACGAATGAAGACAGCTACTCCTCCACCCTTTCTTTATTTCCTAGCAGATGAAAATAAATTATATCCCTCTATATTTTGGTTCCAAGTATCTGTCTCCACCCACCACGCTTCTGTCACAGCACAGATTTGTATATTGTTTGTTCTACTGGAACTATGAAAGAACTCAGGAAGATAGCACATGGGAAGCCTACATTCAGAAGAACAAAGAAGCAAAGAGTATTTTGAAATCATCTAAGGCAACAATGGAGCTTTGGCTTGCGGAAGGGGTTAAAGAAGGGAACACACAACTTTTTTGATATATACAAGAAAAAAGAAAGAAAATGGGTGGAATAGTTAAACTTAAAGATGGTGACAGAGTAATGGGGGAGGATAGGCAGAAGGTCACTGTTCTGAACAACTTTTTTTACTCAGTGTTCTCCAAGGAACACAAAGGCCCAGTTCCAGACAGGGGCATCCAGGCTGCTGACAAAGGTGTTCCACAAATGGAAGCACCATCAATCACCAACAGTACTGTATGGTTAGAGAGGCTCTGGATCAACTCAGGGAAGACAAGTCACCAGGACCTGATGGAATTTGCCTGAGGGAGCTAAAGGAGCTAGTAAGTGAACTGACAAGTCCCTTAGTACATTTATTCAGCAGATCACTTCAGACTGGGGTAGTGCTGGGAGACTGGAGAAGAGCTGATGTGGTACCTCTCCACAAGGGAGGGAGTTGGCAGGAAGCAGGCAACTACAAATTGGTCAGTCTTACATCTGTAGTGGGGAAACTGATGGAAACCTTAATAAAACAAGACTTTTTTAGAGTACCTAGATAAGAATGGTTTGCAGGATGACTGGCAACATGGGTTTGTGGCAGGAAGGTTGTGCCAAACAAATCTAATCACATTTTTTTCATTATTTCTTTATTCTTCTTCCTCCAGCTGCCACCATCTGACCGGCCACCACCTCCCCCCTGTCCCATCATCCTGCTCCCCTGGGACATACTTTGTACTCATGTCCTCTGCCACAGGACTTATGGTGCATGCCCAGCCACTGTTGAAGAGCCTGCAGGTGGTCAGTCTTCATCCTGCCTCTGGGGGTTTTGCTTTCTGTATGGTTTTTGCCCCCTACATCCCAAGACCTCGGCCATTCACAGCAGCACATGTGCGTGGAGGTGTGCATGCTCACTGACACCAAGCATGGCCCTATGCTCCGATGCTACCATCGAGCATTCACTTGTTGGCAGTCAAAAGCCAGAGAGGACTACCTCCCCAATTTGGGAAAGGAGAGCTCGCCTGGTGGCTGCTCTATCCACTCCCAGCCTTCCTCCAGTTGTCTCTTGGTGACTTGTGCTTGTTCCCAAACATGGTTCACCAGCATAGTGAGAGGTAAGATGCCCAGTGCCTCAGTCTTCTGAGCCACTGGGCCAGCTTTCTAATCACATTTTTTTGACTGGGTCACTAGGGAACTAGATAGAGGTCACCCACTAGACCTCATCTTTTTTTATTTCAGTAAGGCCTTTGATTCAGTGACACACAGCTGCCTGCTGAAAATGTTGGAGGACTTGGGTGCAGCCAAGTGCATAGTCAGTTGGATAGGTAATTGGCTTAAGGACAGAAAAAAGAGCATAGTGGTCAACAGGGTGAGGTCTGAAGAAGGCGTGGTCACTAGTTCTGTGCCCCAAGACTAAGTGTTGGAGCCAGTCCTGATTAATGCCTTTATCAGTGACATCAGCATAGGTATTTAGGGCAAAGCTGCCCTATTCATGAACAATACCAAGCTAGGAGGAAGGGTTATCAGTGAGGAGGCAGTTAAGGACCTACATAAAGACTTACAGAGGATGGAAAGATGGTCCAGTGTTGGGCAGTTAAAGTTCAATGCAAAAAAATGTAAGGTGATGCATTTGGGTAAAGGGAACCCAAGGAACGAGTACTACCTCAACAGAGTCCAGTTCAGTGCCACGCAGGAAGAATATGTCCTACATGTCATCCTAAGCAGCACCCTTAAACAGACAAGCCAATGCAACAAAGTTTATAGCAAGGTCAACAAAATGCTGGGGTGCATAGGGAGGGGATTCAACAGCAGAAGGAAGGAGGTAATACTGCCACTCTACAGGTCCTTGGTAAGACCTCTTCTGGAGTACTGTGTCTAGTTTTGTATTCCACATCTGAAAAAGGATATAAACAGGTTGAAGGCTGTTCAGAGAAGTGAGACCAAAATATTTCAGGGCCTTCAAGGGCAGTTATACCATGAGCGTCTGGAAGTATTAAATATGTTATCACTGGAGACAAGAAGGGAGAGGGGAGATATGATTGAAACATATAAGTTACTGAGATGAATAAATAAGGTGCCATCCTCAGACCTGTTCAACAGGCATGAGTGGAAGTTGGGGGGGGCTTCAAGAGGGAGCTTAGGAAACATTATTTTACAGAAAGAGTCATGGAGCGTTGGAATAAACTGCCATCTAATATAGTGGAAGAAAAGTCTGTGACATCATTCAAGCTGGGGTCAGACAAGGCTAATGGGCAATCAAAAGCAACAGGTGCAGTAAGAGGCACTTGGCTGAAGAGGGGTTAGATCCTGTGATCTGAGAAGGTCCAAGGAACACGTGGACAGACTAGATGGACCATTGGTTTCATTCTAAGATCTTTTATTCTACTTTTCTATGTAATGCAAAAACTCCTTACTTGGTGTGGCAGGCGAACCTCATTGAACAGATAGTGGCATCGGTAGAAACCATCAGAAAAATGGTAATGGACATTCAAGCCAGTCTATCAAGCCTAACTGACAGTATTGGCAAATTAGAGATGACCATAACAAAGGGGGTGCAGTATAACATGGTGCAGGATCAATGCTTACAAGCCACAAAAGCTTAATGGTTTGGCTCACAGCAAAACTGGAGGACTTGGAGAGTCATGGATGGATGAAAATCCTCCATACAACAGGACTTCCAGAGAGCATGGAGGGCAGGGATCCAGTGCATTTAATCTTAGAAAGCCTGCCCAAGTGGCTGCATTTGCCCCCTGAGGACTATGACTTTGAAAAAGAATGGGTGAACAGGATCTGCAGGGCATATAACAACAGAGCCAATGCAAGACCCCAGCCACTTATTTTTAAATATCTTCATTTTCAAGATAAAGAAATCATCTTGAACAAAGCCAGAGACCTGAAAGATGTGATGGCCAGAGGGACCCACAAATCATTTTATCCGGACTATCCCAGAGGGATCTTGGAGCACCATCAAGCATTTGATAAGGTGAAATAGGGCCTTTGGAACCAAGGAGTCACATACGTTCACCTCTACCCAGCCACTCTCATTATTACCATAGAGGGTCAATTGGTTCAATTTCAGTCACTGGAGAAATCTGACAAGTACTTCCAGCTACATTTGGGGCCAGCCTGATGATCAAGCAATGAGCCAGTCCTGACCAAAGTGGCAAGTGCAAATGCAGCTGAAGCTTCCGCTACCTTGACTTGAAACACCAGGTAACCCAGGGTTAATGGAGGGTACAATCATACGGCCAGAAAGCTGTAAGTAAAGCAATATTTGATTTCAAATCTAACTTCCTCTACCATGGCAGTCACACTGTTCACTGGTGGCACAAAATCCATCCCGCCACCCCATGGAAAGCAATATTTTGTCTAACAATGGCTCCTCGATCTACCTGTTCATGATAGACATCAAGGGACACAGAAACAGGGCCATTTTAAGGAATCTTTCACCCAAGGCTGTTGTTTCAGACAGTCTCTCCAAGCAGCCATGGAAGTAAAATCAGCAACCCCCTTCTTTGTCCCTTCTTGCTTGTATCAATGACCCTCAGGGATTGTGACTTGAGGGGCAGGAGGCTCTCCACACTATACACCACAGGACATGTAGAGCTTGCTGTTTTTGGAGCTTTGTAGACTTCAGCAAGTACTCCAACAGCGAAAATTTAAATACAGTTGCCGAGACTGCTTTCAGAGTACTTGCCCAGGTTCAAAATATACTTCACTATTCAAAAGGCAAACTCTGTCTTGGGCAGAACCACTGTCTTGCTGCCCTGAAGGCCACAATTTATATCAGTGACACAGCATAACCCCTGTTAAATTGTAGGAACAGAACTGCTGCAGGCCCTCCCCATCCCCCTACCAGTTTTTCTTAAATATCCTACTGAATGCAGCCACCAAGGGACACAGAAGCGGGACTACACACCAACACTACCATCTAGCCACAGTCTGCCCTAATTTAATCTCTCAGTAAAGCTGCCTGATGTTGTATTTGAGCAGCACCATTTATGTTCAATATTGTTCTCAGCAAACTGCAAATGAGCAGAGAAACATGAAAATGGGAGTGCATACCTTCATAAATCAGACGCTTTTTGTAGCTCAGGATTGCTGTCTCAACAGCTACATGCTGCATTATTTAAGATAGTTTAATCAATAACGTGGTTCTACATATGTATGTTAAAGTGTGCATGCATTTTTGGTCCTAACCATTATCAGTGGACCTAGTGGTTAATAAGCTCAGTTTCACCTTTAGGTTATTTATCTATTCAGCCCTACCTAGTACCCCAGATACTAGTATGTGTCTAGTTCCCCACACTAATCTAATGTTACTAGTTTGCAGCCCCTTAATACTCAAATCTCCTTACCACCATGGAGCAGGAGCCTGCATTCTTTCCTTACAGCTTTGACAACACTAATTGCTAAGGTAAGGTAGCATATGCTAACACCTCCTCACCTCAACTCTCCATATTTTTCAATTGCTCTTTTGTTTTGGTCCCCAATAAGACTTACAGGGAGAGAAGAACAGGGTGGCAGGAGCCACCCTTTCCCCTACAGAGTATCCAGGACCCATGTGAGCGACAGCTTAATAGCCCCCTAAAATCTTCCAGTAAGGACGATAAAAGTGAGTCTCCATTTGAGTCGGACCACTTGGAGAACCATAGTTTGTTTTCTTTGTATTCCTTTTGTAAATACTTACCACTAGATACTCACTGGTAGGGGGGAAAATAAATACTGATCCCTGAAGTGTACACTATTGGTATGCTCAAACAGAACCTACCTGTCATGCAGCCCTATCTACTAGTGTGGTTTAATGTATTGTACAGTTTCATGTGGTATGTTTATGGAGTGGGGTGGAGGGGTCTGGGGACCTGGAGGGGGGTGATTTGGAAAAAGAGTTTCATAGCACTGAGTGTGTGCACATTCCAAGAATGACTGCTGCAAGTCATTTGAAAATCATTTCTTGGAATATCAGGGGAATTAATTGTCCCTCAAAATGTAGAAAAGTACTCCAACTCCTTAATGACATAGATACATACATAGATACATAGACAGTGTCGGCAGATAAGGGCCTATGGCCCACCCAGTCTGCCCATTTAAGTTTGTAAGTTCAGTTTATGTTTTCCAGGAAGTCTGTTGCCCCTTACCCCTGACCTCCAGAATTCCTTTATGTCTATCCCATGCATTCTTAAATCCCGTGATTGTTTCAGCCCCCACCACTTCCTCTGGCAGGGTGTTCCACTTGTCCACCACCCGTTCTGTGAAGAAATTCTTCCTCACGTTTCCTCTGAATCGTCCTCCTCCAACTTCATCCCATGCCCTCTAGTCCTGGAACATCTTTTTCGCTTAAAAATAGTGCATTCCTCACCCTGTTCCTCCCTGTAAGATACTTGTATGTCTCTATCATATCCCCTCTCTCCCTCCTCTCCTCCAGGGAGTACATGTTCAGTGCCTGACATGCACTTTGATATCACACTCCTACAGGAAACGCACCTGTTGGAGGGTGAATCTGTATGTCTGGGTTGCATGTGGGTCAGCCAATATTACCACAATGCCCATCCCAACCTACAATGGGGAGTGCCGATTTTGTGTAAAAAAAAGGCTTGCACTTGGGCATATCACAAGAATTTAAAGACACTGAGGGCAGATTTCTTCTTCTTTCAGCCACCTATCAGGGTAACCTGCTTGTGCTGGGCAGTGTATATGCCCCCAATGCCCCAGATCTCCAATTCTATCAAACAACTCTATTGGAAATACCAGAGAATGCTACCTCCATCTTAATTAGAGGAGATCTGAACCTGGCCTTGGACACCTCAGTAGACCAGACTGATCCTGGCCCCCAACAAAAATCTAGCCTACCTGCCCAAGTGACTCTACTACTATGTGATACTGGCCTACACGACATCTGGCGCACTCTCCATCCCACAGATATAGACTTTAAATGCTACTGTTCTTCACACAACTCATATAGTTGTATTGATGTCATAATGACTTCCTCAGACTTGGTATCACAGACATGGAAGGTATCCCTGGTGAGCATTCTCATCTCAGACTACGCTCTGTTCCTCCTTTTATTAGCATGGGAATCCACAGTAGGCAAGCAAAATAAATGAAGCCTTAATACCTCCATTCTTCAATAGGACTCAGTCATACAAGGGCTATGGCAGGCTATCCTCGAATACAATTCCTTCAATGACACCCCAGGTTCTCACAATACACATAATGGGAAGCACTAAAAGCTGTGCTCTGTGGCCAAGTGATAAGCCATGCAGCTCATACTAGGAAACAGTGTGACAACACCCTTCGAGCCATGGAAAGAGAACTCAGAACTCTTCAGCTGGCTGCTGCCCAGGATCCTGCTAAAAAAAAGACAGATACAAGAAAACATCATTTGACTAAAAGCTGAAAGAGAAGATATTTTAGTAGTAGTAGTAATAAATTTTATTTATTTAAGGCACCCTGCCAGAAGGATCAGGGTGCCCTTACAACATAAACCATTGTAACATCATAACAAAATCATGTAATGCATATTGTAATGTTACAATACAGAACTGAGTACACCCTCTACAAACTAAACCAAAAATACAGGGAGAATGGGGAACAACCAGGAAAACTATTGGCAGCCAGACTCCAAGCTCAGGCAATGGAAAAGTATATTCCTGCTATTCATAATCCCCAGGGGAATAAATTGATGGCTCCAACAAACATTAACCAAGCATTTTTAAGCTTCTACTCCTCCCTATGCTGGAGGTAAATCCCACACTAAATCAGTATTCAATCTTGTATGCCAATCTGGTCCTACCACAGGTCTCAGTCTAACACCTCTCTACCCTCACAACCACAATCCAGACAGAAAAGTACACCCAAGACATCTGGAGTACAGCACAAGTTCAAGCTCAAGTTTATTGCAGGAAAGCTCTATTGAGCAAGCTCATTCACAAGGAGGTCCTGGGAGCATGGTTAAAACGAATATACAATGCAGGCAATAACATAACAATACATAAATGGCAGACCAGGTCCTACAAGGTACATGGGTAAACAGTCCTAGGTGAAAAACGAAAAACAACAAAATATTTAAGGGAAATCACCAGTCCTGGATGGCTTCCCTACTGAATTTTATTTCACCTTTCTTGATCTGCTAGCCTGGAAACTAGCATTGATGTTCAATGAGGCATGAGATAGGGGTGCACTTCCTCCCTTCTTTTCTCAATCCATCATTGCCCTCATCCCATAGAAAGGAAGGGACAACATCCCCTGCTCTCAATTGCAACTGTTTTCCCTGATCAATGTACAGTAGGTGCAAACATCTTTGCAAAAATACTTGCCAAACGAATGGAACCCACCATGACCTCCTTAGTCCATCTTGATCAGATTAGCTTCATACCTGGGAGACTGGGATCTGATAACATCTGCAGAACTCTAGATCCTATCTGGGAGTCTAGCACTATCTCAGCCTGTTGCTACCCTGTCATTAGGTGCAGAAAAAGCATTTGTCAGCGTAGAATGGGAGTACTTGTTTGACACAATGGGCAGGGTCAGTTTCTTGACATCCTTTATCTCCCTGGTACGACTTATATGTACTTCACCATCTACAGCTGTCTTAGCCAACTCAGTGTTATCCCCCTACTTTCCTCTGCACAGAGGAACCAGACAGGGTTGCCCCCATCTCCATTTCTGTTCCTGCTGGCAATGGAACCTCTGGCACTAAAAATCAGGGCTGAACTCCTGTTTACAGGACATGTGGTGGGAAACTTCACACAAAATTTCATTATTTGCTGATGATGATACTTGATTACTGACACACCTCATTACTTCCTTGCTGGCCCTACAAGAAATACTAATGGACTATTCCTTGTTATCTGGCTATAAACTGAATGTTGTAAAATATCAGCTCATACCTCTTAATGAAGCATGTACTGCTTTCTTGTTGGCCGCATACCCCTATCAATGGTAGGTAGGTAGGTAAATTTATCATTCAAATAAAAGTCATTACAAATCATTACATGCAAAACAGATGATAGGTGCACAAACAGACAAAAAAATATTGCACATTAATAATTAAACCCAACACTATGCTGTTAGGTAGTTTTCTATCCTAAAATACAAAGCTTTAAGCATCAGAAAAACATTTCATTCAAATCAACTCATCATTGTTTAACAGCATTTAGAAACTTACAAAGAGAGGTGAGGATATTCCTATCATTTGAATTAAACAATAAAATTACAAGTTATTTGGAGGGGAGACCAAGGGTACCTAATATTGGGGCCAACCACTTTTTCCTTGCTGTTTCATACTGTGGACAATGTAACACAATATGCTTGAGATCATCCTGGAATCCACTTGAGCAATTACATTCAGAACCTAAATTTCTGGATCTCTTCTGGTCATACAAAATATAATTTGCAGAATATAGTTCTAACCTATATTTATAAGAACTCTCCTCACCTGTGGGTTTGTCATAATGGTCACCACTATCAATGGTCTCCGCATGGAGTGGTATGTTTGGACATTGTCCTTAAAGCAACAGCTCCAGCCACAGTAGAAGCTAATGGGCTGAAAATTCTAGACACCTAAGACTCCAACTTATTACATGGGAAAACTCATATTTTTTCCTTATGGTGTAGGGTCAATGCTTTGAAGCTTATAGCCCTTCCCAAAATACAATAAATACTGGTCAATCTGCCCATTTCACTTCCAGGAGACCTTTTTCAATGACTCTCAACCAAAATGCCCTCTTTCATATGGGGCATAAACCCCCCAAAATAAAACTCAAGACCCTTCAGAGTCACTGGAGAGAGGGAGAATTCGGACGTCCGGATCTGAAGTTATTACATGACCTCTCACTCATGCGCCAGGCCATAATCAGTTATACACCCCACTTAGTAACCCCTATACTGGGCAGGATCCCTCTGGAACTAGCACGGGGTCAGCTGCCAACAGCTTTTGCACTCATATTTCTGGATTGGTCTCTTTGCACTGCAATCTCCTCTTGCCCATGCTATACCAAATATATCTGGGACAAGTACAGCAATCAAATTGGCTGGAACCCACAAATAACCCCAAACTGACTCCTTTGGAAAAATCCAAGCTTGTTGATTGATGGCCATTCAGTCCACTGGAGAGACTGGGAAGTCATGGGCATCACAAAGCTACATGACCTTTATGACCCGCACTCAGGCCACCTTTACTCCTTTGAAAATCTGCAAACTGTGTATTACCTACGACACTCCCAATTCTGGCTATGCCTACAAATGCAAAATTTCCTAAAACACAGTGTCACAAGACCTTACTCTTCCACAGCCCCTGACACTTGATAAACTGATAGCCTCTTTAGACAGTGCACAACACCTAACTGCTAAAATCAAAGTACTCTGGGAACACACTCTTCCTCCACCCTCTCTGGCAGGCCCTAGAGAAAAATGGGAACTAGAACATGATATAACAATTCCCCTCAGGAGTGGGCCCAGATGTGGCCCATTCTATATATGGCTTCATGTGAACTACAAGCAAAATCCTTGCAATATAAAATTCTCAACAGGGCATACCTGACCCCTCACTGGCTCTACAGAGCTGGCCTTCTTGATCACAGCAACTGTTGCAGATGCTCCTCCCCACAAACAACACTAACCCACATGCTATGGACATGTCCTGCCATAGACCCGTACTGGAGGAAATTACGGTCCACATGTACCAAAGTGCTCCCTGATCTGGGGATATGAGATCCACAGTTACCACTTCTTGGCCTACCATAGGCAACCTCTAAGTTGACTAAACCCTGGCTCCTGTGGAAAAATGGGGCCATGGCAGTTGGCAAGGGAATACTGCTCCAGCACTGGAGGGACCCTGAAACCTCCCTCATCATACAAGGAAGGGTTCAACCTATTGACACTAACAACCTGTTTTGAAAGAAACTCCCACCAAATAGTGGGAAAACTATCAGAGTCAACCTATTGACACTAACAACCTGTTTTGAAAGAAACTCCCACCAAACAGTGGGAAAACTATCAGAGTATCAAAAAATATGTAACCCATTTTTGGACACATTCTGCAGGAAAACCTTTCAGAATAAGCCCAATAGATGAAACCCCTATGGTATACTCCTTCGGCCTATAGCATCAGCTAACCTACCTATCAAGTTGAAGTGTTCCCCACAGACCATGCTGAAGCTTCATTCTCCTTATGGATCACTGGGCTCATCTCCTGGGCTACACCCTCACAGATTGACT
This sequence comes from Neoceratodus forsteri, assembly GCA_016271365.2. NCBI lineage: Eukaryota > Metazoa > Chordata > Ceratodontiformes > Ceratodontidae > Neoceratodus > Neoceratodus forsteri. Next base: position 835,617,385 of record CM057451.1, read on the forward strand.
TGCATTTTTCAGACTTAGCAATGCTTACCCACCACCCCACTTGTGTACTCCCATCTCTTTCTTAAGAAACTCTAAATATTGTCAAGAGCTCCCCCCAGACCCATGGAGTTATACCTTCCCTCAATCCCCCATGAAAATCACAGGTCTCTCCTTAACTAGGGGTCAGAACATATGTGCCTTTATGTATGTATTTTTTGACTAGAATGGGTATATTTAACAAGCATTTGTCAATGCTGAATGTTGTCTCGCTGACATTGGCATTGGTAGTGGTAGTGGTAGTTAGAGATGCATAATAGGAATGGCAGTGAAGTATTGAAGTGACACCAACCCCACTCCCATCCTGTAGAGACTGACAGGCATTGGGGTGTGCCTTTGGGTCATCAGCTATAACACTCATACCATTGTACCTCACCCTACTCTCTAGACACTGACAAGTGTCATGGTGTGATTTGGGGTCTCTGAGCATTATACATACCCCATTCCATAAGGAAATATGCGGAGGTGGGTGCAGTATAGGAGAATGGGGTGAACTTTGTTGTCGAACAGTGCAAGGCACACCACAATGCCTGTCACTGGCTGCAGGGTGGAGATGGGGGTGGAATGGCGTGAGCATTACAGCTGATGATCCCAAGTTACACCTTGATGCCTGTCAGTCTCTACGGGGTGGGGTGCTACAGTTGGAAACCCTAGCACTGTAGGCGTGTGTTGGTATTTTCACTCCAAATGTTCAACATGGGCTGTTTGTGAGCCCACCTCATGAAAAGCGGCACTATCAGTTTGTTAGCTGAAAGGTGGTTTTGCACAGCGGCTATGTCATTTGGCGACACAGGGACGAAAACACATTTTGGGCAGTATGTGGAAAATGACAACTGTATTGTTCATCAGGACATGTAAAACAAGCATTTGTCAAAGCTGAATGTTTGCTTGCTGGTATTAGCATTGGAAATGCAGGAGTTAGACAGATGCAGAATAGGAATGACAGTGAAGTACTGAAGTTCATGCCAACCCCACCTCCATCCTGTAGAGATGGACAGGCACTGGGGTAAGTGTTTGGATCATCGCCCATGACAATCATGCCATGTCACCTCATCCTATTCTGCAGACACCGACACGTTTTGAGGTGTGCCTTAGGGTATTTGGCTTTACAATCACCCCATTCCATAAGGACATATGCTGAAATGGGTGCAGCATAGGAGAATGGAGTGAAGTCTGGAGCCGAACAGTCCAAGGTACACCTTGACACCTGTCAGTGGCTGGGAGGTGGGGGTGGGATGGCATGAGCAGTACAGTCAGCAATCCAAAGGTACACCCTGATGCCTGTCCATCTGTACAGGGTAGGACGTTATGGTTAGAAACCCTAAGGCCTCATACGTTTGTTGGTATTTATAGTACAAATTTTCAACATGGCCTTTTTGTGACCCCACCTCATGAAAGCATTTGGGACATTTTCTCCTGAAGAGTGGCAGTGTGATTTTGTCAATGTGCCCTGAACATTGACTTCCCACAGCGGCAGTGCCATTCTGCACCACACAGATCAGGCAAGATGTGAAGAATAACAGCTGTACCATCCATAGGGAGGTGTGAAGAGATGACAATGTTGAAAATCTGTAGTGGGAATATTAAAAATGCTTGCACTTCCTAGTATACGTGGAAACTGCTTAGTGCATGCTTGTAACACAGTCATTTTGTGGACTTTCATCACCAGATTTTCAACATAGGCATTTTACGTCCTGTGCTCATGAACAGTGTCACTGTGATTTTCTTAATGTGTCCCGAACACTGATTTCTTACAGCAACCATGGTATTCTGCAAAGGAAGTGCAAAAACACATTTTGGCCAGGGTGTGAAAAATGAAAGTTGTACTGTTCATAAGGAGGTGCAGAAAAATGGCAATATTGAAAATCTGGAGTGACAATATTACAAATGTGCAAAGTTACTAGCGTGAGTGGAAACTGCACAATGCACGCTCATAACACAGTCATTTTATGGACTTTCATCACTAAATTTTCAACATAGGCATTTTGGGACCTCTGCTAATGAACAGTGTCACTGTGATTTTCTTAATGTGTCCCAAACACTGATTTCCGACAGCGACCGCGCAATTCTGTGCTGGAAGTGAGAAAACAAATTTCAGACAGGATGTGAAAAATGACAGCTGTACTGTTCATAAGGAGGTGCAGAATAATTGCAATGCTGAAAATATGGAGTGAAAATATTGCAAACGTGCGAAGTTACGAGCGTGCGTGGAAACTGCGAAACACACGTTTGTAACACAGTCATTTTATGGATTTTTGTCACCAAATTTTCAACATAGGCATTTTAGGACCTCTGCTAATGAACAATGTCACTGTGATTTTCTTAATGTGTCCTGAACACAGATTTCCCACAGCCACTGCGCTATTCTGCTCCAGAAGTGCAAAAACACATTTCGGCCAGGATGTGAAAAATGACAGCTGTACTGTTCATAAGGAGGTGCAGAAAAATGACAATGTTGAAAACCTGGAGTGAAAATGTTGCAAATTTGCGAAGTTACAAGTGTGCATAGCAGCTGCGCAGCGCAAGCTTGTAAAATAGTTAATTCTTGGATTTTTCTCACCAGATTTGCAACATAGACTTTTTGAGAGCCCACCTCATGAACACTGGCACTGTTATTTCACTAATCAGTCCCGAAAGGTGATTCTGTGCACTGACCGCAAAATCACCTTTCAGGACTGAATAATGCAATGACAGTGCCTGAATTCATGAGGAGGGAGTTCCAAAAACCCCATGTTGAAAATTTGGTCCCAAAATTCCAAAAAATGCCTGAGATATGCATCAAAGTGGTAAAAACCCTATTTATGCAATTATACAGCTTACCGGCATTTCCTCAGTTTGCGGTCGGCTTTGAAGAGTGCAGACTTGTTCCTGGTCCACCAAAGATCATCGCACCATGCTCTGAAGGTAAGTATGGGGTGAGGGTGTGTGTGGGGAGGCAGGGTGCACAGAGGATGGGTGCGGGTTGTGGGAGGGGGCAGGGAGACTACCAGGGACTGATTTCTTTTTTTGTACAGGTTACAAAACAAAAAAAACATTGTGGGACGTTTTCTTTTATAAGCATGTGGCACGCTGGGGTGACTCCAGCATGCCAAAGGAGGTTTTTTTGGGGGGCAGCTGTAACTGACGGATTGGGCACCCCTGTCATCATAAAAAGGGGGGTGCAAAGGGCTGAGGGGAGTTGAGCACCCCAGTCTAGATTTTTTTTGTGTGTGTGGTGGGGACATTATGCCAATGGGGAGGGCTTCCCTGTCAGCAAATCAAACTAGGAGGGGGGACATAATGCCGAAGGGGAGTGAGCTCCCCCATCAGAAACGTAAAATAAGGATGGGGACTGAAGCTGATGGGGATTGAGGCCCCATAGGCAAAAACACACTGTTGTGGGGGGGCACATGCTGCTGAGGGGGACTGGGCACCTCTTCAGCAGTGGGGGCTGATCAATATTGTTTGAGAACATGGTGGCAAATTGCCACCATGCTCACAAACAATATTACAGTAGCAATGTCCCACCCAGCAATGACGGGTCACTCACTCATTGCAGCAGAATGGCTGATGCTGCAATGATGAGGCAGCCCCTGATTGCTGCGATGAAAATGTTAGAAGTTGGTGGCACTTCTGGAACCCAGTGCCATCAGCACACTGTGCCTCCATTGATGCACCACTGTCAAGCTCCCAAATGCAATGCCTCTTTTTGCTGCCACACTGCTGCACCTCCACAACCTGCTTATCTCCTAAGCTGTTGCATAATGTTTCTTGCGCATGCGCACAAGCAAACATAAAAAATGGTAACCTTGAAAATCTGGAGTGAAAATATGAACAATGGGTGAAGTCATGAGCATGCATAGAAACTGTGCAACACACATCTGTAACCCAGTTATTTGGGGGAATTTTTTAACCACATTTATAACACAGGCATTTTGGGACCTCCCCTCATGAACAGTGGCACTGTGATTTTGTTAATGTGTCCCAAACATTGATTTCCCACAGTAGCCACGCCATTGTGCAGCACAGGTACAAAAACACATTTAGGGCAGGATGTGAAAAATGACAGCTGAACTATTTATAAGGAGGTGTGAAAAAATGCCAGTGTTGAAAATCTCGCATGAAAATATTGCAAATTTGTGAAGTTACAAGGGTGTATGGAAACTGCACAATGCACAATTGTAACACAGTCATTTTATGGAATTTCATCACCAAATTTTCAACATAGGCATTTTAGAACCTCTGCTTATGAACAGTGTCAGTGTCATTTCTCAAACTGCCCGAAAATTGATTTTGCACAGCAGCATGCTATTCTGCTACCGGACGACAAAAGCACATTTCAGCCAGGATATGTAAAATGACAGCTGTACTGTTCATATGTGAAAAATGCCAATGTTGAAAATCTGTAGTGAAATATTGCAAATTCCGCGATTCTGCAATGATCGCGCAACGTGACGCTAAACAGCCATTTTGGGATTTTCCCACCAAATTTGCAACATAGGCTTTTTGAGAGCCCCCTCATGAACAGTGGCACAGTCATTTCATTAATCAGTCCCAAAAGGTGATTCCATGCACTGACCGCAAAATCACCTTTCCGGACTGAATAATGCCAAGACAGTGCCTGAATTCATGAGGAGGGGTCCCAATAACCGCATGTTGAAAATGTGGTGCCAGAATTCCCCAAAATGGCTGAGATATGCACCAAAGTTGAAAAAAAAACCTATTTATGCCATAGTACTGCTTACCAGCATTTCTTCAGTTCGCTGTCGGCTTTGAACAGTGGAGATGTGTTCCTGGTCCACCTAAGATCGTCAAGAGGTAAGTATGGGGTGAGGGGGGATATGGGGAGGCAGGGTGCACAGAGGGTGGGTGCGGGTTGTGGGAGTGGGCAGGTAGACCACAAAGGGCTGTTTTCTTTTTTACAGGTTTTAAAAAAAAAACATTGTGGGACTTTTTTTTTTTTGCAGGGGATTTGGCATGCTGGGGTGGGTTCCCAGCACCACCTAAGTGTTTTTGGGGGATGCTGTAGCTGACTGGGGATCGGGCACCCCCCTCAGCACACAACAAATGCGGGGGGTAGAGACATTATGCTGAAGGGGAGTGGGCTCCACCATCAGCAAAATAAACGGGGACAGGGGACAAACACCGATGGGGATTGGGACTCCCATCAGCAAAGAAAAACAATAGGGGGTGCATGATGCTGAGGCAGATTGGGCTCCCCCTCGGCACTGTAACAGGCAGCAGAAGTCAGTGCCACCATGTTGCGTACATGTCGGTAGGTGTGTTGTGGTCCCGATGCTTGACAGCTTCACTCTCATTGCAGCGGACCTTTTCTTAGATCTGGTGGCCACAATAGGGATTTGTGATGTCAGTGCCTGCTGCTGGCTGATTGGGAAATGAGGGACACACCTACTGATGCGTGCCCTGCATTCACCCAACAATGACCCCGACTCCAAATCTGCTACTACTGCAATATGTTGTCTGCGTATGCGTAAGCCAACATAAAAAGAGGTATCCAACAGATGCAATAAATAGCTCTAATAGTTGTCTTTACCTTCCTCTAGATATCAATCTGATGGAGCATTTTATTATCAAAAATTATTAATAATATAACCAAACAGTTCATTTGTTGAATAGTTTTCCTTATCTGAATAGCCCAATGTGTACTGAATGTTTAATACTACAGAGTTCAGTTTAACTTGATGTACTACCTTACTGACTGCAGTAATAAGATAGCTGTGATCTAGGATGGCACGGAAGACCTTACGTTTCTCCAACATACCACCAACCTCATGTTTTTTCCTTTTACCGTAACTAATGCTGTATCATCATAGTGTTCATATACCAGGCTTCGGCCTAGTCGAATATTGTTATAACTGTTATATAAAAAAATCAATAAAAACTTTTATGGCAAAAAAAAATATAAATATATTTCTGTATAATATTCATGAGCAGAAGAGAATCAGAGTGGGTTTAGTCTTTAGAAATCCTAAAACAGAAGTAAACAGAATGTATCCAGGTTTGGGTCTGGTTACCTACACCCCCGCCAAAGTATCATCATCCTTAATCTCATATAAGTCCTAAATTGCAAGGTTTAGAACAATGGGACAATAACTGACACAAAAAAATGGGATAGACTGCTCATACTCTCAAATGTAAAAAAGTAGAAATATAACATTATACACGTCATAAAATAATGCAATTCAATTTCATAGTTTCAAAGATGTCAGAAGAACAATCAGTCTGTTCAAAATTGTAAAATCATGCGAATTGTATAAAACACAAATTGTTTGGTCCAAAGTCAGACTGCAATTGGCCAAGACAGGTATTAGCCAAAAGGTTCTTTTGCCATGATACAAAGAGCAAAGAAATGTGACATGTTTGAAATCATCATCAATTCGAGCTCCACATTTGCAGAATTTTGATGTTGTCTAAAAAGTATATAGCTAGCTTCATACAGTTCCATTCTAAACCTGGTGATCATTTTCTGCTCATGTAGATTACATAAATGCAGCAAATAATATTCAGATTGAGATGTTTTGATTTGTTTATACCATTTATAAAATTACAGGAAAAGTCTTGGTCAACAGCAATATCTCAGACCCTAATTTTCATTTGAGTTGTAATTTCATAAAATGGTCAGGAGTCAGTTTCGTATAACAAATTACCCAGGCTAAGGGAATACAAGTGGTCTCTAATAAGTGTAATTGATGAACAAAGAAAGCCCTTCTGTGCATAAGCAATCTCTTCCTCAAGACATTGCCTTGGTAAACTGTCATCCAGTAAGAGGAAGAGGCCTAACAAAAAGGTTATGTCTCTCTCTCTCTCCGACCAAAGCAGAGATGAAAAACTGACCTGTTTCAACTCTTAATATTTCTGCTGGAACTGGAATTGGTACAGATTATACATAGCGATGTATTTTATTCAGAACAACTTCTAAAGAAAAATTAGAAGAACCCAGCTTTCAGCTGCATAAAGAATGCATGATTTAATATTTGCATTTTGACTGTGAGAAGTCCTTTAATAGTACCTGTCCCTAATCCGTCTGCCCACTGGGCCCTAGTCCAGAAAATGATCCTCCCAGTTTTTGACCATGGAGCTGTAGTGTACAGTACCACCACCAAAACTTCCCTTTCCAGACTGGACACCCTCTAGCACTCCTTCTGCTGCTTTGCACTCTATTGTCATCCTTCTACTCACCATTGCAATCTCTACCAATCTCTCCTTCCTTCGTTCCTTTTCCTTGATGACAGGCATCACTCGCACTGTATCTCCTTCATTTATACATTTTGGTAAGACTCTCCCCCTTCCTCCCTTTCCTCTTCCTTATCACCCCAACCTCCCACCCTTGCTCCCTCTGGAACTATGACTCTCACACTATGTCAGTCCCTTGAAGGTCCTCCACCACTGGCCAGTCTGCATTTTCCCACTGTTTTCCTAAGCTGTAGATCTCCCTTCCACTGACAATCTGCCTTGCCAGCTTCCCTCCTACCCTCTCCTTTCTCCTACGCAACTCTCTCTCCTCTACCTGTCTAAGCATCCTCTCCCTCTTATTATTTTGGCAGCTCTACATGTTGCATTTTCAGTTGAAATTGTGCCTGTAATGTGCTCAATTTTTGTATATATTGTTTATTTCATTCATTATATATATTGTAATTTGTTTTGCTCAAACAGCAGTTGCTCTGTTCTGTTTCCTTACCACCTCTTTCTACTCAAAGCAAACCTGATTCTTTTGCTCTTTGCTTTCCTGTACTTTAATTCTCTGTACTGTTTTCCTGTTCCACTGTATTTTGTTTTGCATTTATTGCTGTAATTTTGTTGTAACCTCATCCCCCCTCCCCCCAAGACACAACTGGAAATAAGCAATTCTGCTCAGTGTGCTTTCCTGGTAAAGCCTTTAAATAAATAAATGCATTTGCAATTAAAGCTTCTAAATGCGTTAAATGCCATTTTCCTTCTAGTCTCCAACATCCTTAGATGTCCATGCTGAAGACAGTTATCAGAGAATCTTACACCCAAATAATCATAATATTTTTCTGTTCTAATCGCTTGAGTCCCATAACCTTGGCATTTTCTTGTTTCTGTTCCCAAAAACTACCAAGTTGGTCTTATTCTTGTTTATGACTAAACTGCTATCCTTACATAGGTTGACAAAATGGTTTATTTTTCTTTGTAAGCCTAACGATGTAGATATCAAAACAATACTGTCAGCATAAGTTAGGCATCTCACACTTCTGTTAATCACTTTGGGTGAATGAAAACTGGAACTATATAACTGGACAATGATAGAATTAATGTACAAGTTAAAGAGATTTGGGGCTAAGATACATCCTTGGTGGACTCCTAGATTTGTTTGAATTCTAGAAGTTAAATTGCAAGATTTATTATACTGAACTCGTACCCAGGTGTTAAGATAAAGTATAATCAAAACATCCAACAAAAAAGGGTCTGTGCCCATTAAGCTTAATTTTTGCCATAACAGTTTGTGGCTAATACTATCAAAAGCCATTCTGAGGTCTACAAAACAACAAAAAAGCTTAGTTTTTTTAATCATAATTTATTTGTGAATTAAGTGAGAGAGCACATAACAGTGTTGAAAGGTAGAGCACCTATGCCTGAAACGATTCTGCGCCTCATCCAATAGCTGGTTTTCATAGATCCAGGCCTCTAATTTCTGTAATATAATTTTACAAAATATATTTTGTAATGTGTCTAAAAGACTAATGGTCTGTACATGCTGTGATCGATCACTTGATGCTTTTTATGAATAGGATATATGATATTGCCCTTGCAACTATAAGGAAAATCTTCACCTTGAATAAATCTGTTAAATATGTTGACAAAAATAGGAGTCCACCAATCAGGAAATGTTCTATAAATGTCTGCATGAATTTGATCAGGACCAGGGGCCTTGTTTGCCTTAGTTGTAAGAAATGCTTGTATAATTTCTTCTGGAGAAATACAAACTGACCTAGGTGATATGTAGGAACCTAAGTATATTTTAAGTTTATTGGAGATTGAATGCCTTTGCTCTTCCAATGGTGAAAAATATAGTACCGTAAAATATGTCTCCCAGGACCGAGGAACAATGTAGGCCTCAATCCTCCTGGTAGAGTATTGGTTGTAATCCAGACTTAGCAAAGGCCATAAGATTTTGATGTTTTGTTACAGGACTGTCTTTTTTAGTTTATTCCACATATTAACTCTGTACTTTTCTTTTTCAATTTCCATTACTTTTTTATACCCCATCCAACTTTTTTAAGGCCCTAAGGTTATCTCTTGTCCTGTATCTTTTGGTATATCTTACTAGTTCAATTATTTTCTGTTTAGTAGCCTTACATGTCTCATTAAACCAGGTTTGTTTTATATATTTATTGGCTTTGTTTGTTCTGAAATTATTATTATTATTGAGGACATTATTTCAACCCATGTTTCCATTGTAGTAACATCATCCCTAATTACACTAGTAACTATTTCAGTTCTTAAAGTCAGGATTGGATCTGAATTAAGTATCGTGAAAAATAGATCTCTTATATCTTTTTGCCATCTTATTCTTTTGGTGTTAATTACCTCAAAGGTATTCTCCCCAGTGGGAATTCAAGCTAATTCCCTATTAGTAAAAGAGAAAGTAAAGGTAACCAGTATTGGAGAATGGGCAGAATCTGGTCAGTCCCATACTTTAAAATCTAACAGTTTTACATGAATGCCTGATTACCCCATGCCAGGTCAGTAACTGAGGATCCCATGGACCCATATATGTAAAATCTCCCTCCAAATCTCTGGGAGTCTGGCCATTCACCAAAAATAAATCCAAATTAGTCATTATTTTGTCCAATAATTGTCCCTGCTGATTAAATTTAATATCTTTGGAATTTCTATCTATATTCATTCTTGGATTAATTATGTTAAGTCTTGTATTATATTCATCTTCAATTTCAGTAGATCTGTTTTTCTTCAGAAGTCTAGCAGTAAAATTACCGATGACTAAGAAAAAGTAATGATCACATCTGTCCATTAGTTATTTCAAGATTTCTGCTAATTGCTTCCATAGAGTAGGGATATAAATTCTCCTAGTTCTAGGAGGGTTCTATGTCACAAGGGTGATTGTGGAAGGGCAAACACCTAAAGGGCGCAGGCAAAACCTGGAAAGCTGAAACAGCCGGTTGGAACAGGAGAGACTGTCAAAACGGCGAATGGGGCATTTAAAAGAAAAATACTCCCACCACCACCAGAAAACACAGGACACATGATGGAAGGCACACAATGGGGGGGCACCACATGCAGAGGATGGGGAAATAGCAAAGGCAAGGGGGACATAGCAGAAATGGGTGGAGTACTGACAGCCATCACCACCACAGGGAGCATGACTGGCAAGGCACCCAGTGCACAGTGCATGGCTGCACACAGAGGAGAGGCGAGTGTGGATTGACCACAGCAGGGTGCACCAGGGATTGAGGCACCAGCCTGTACACAGGCACAGTGGATATGGGGAGTACAGCACCCCATGCTGACTTGCGACTGAGGGGCACAGGAGTGTGGATGGACCAGATGGGGATGCAGAATGAACAGCAGAGCAGAGGTGTCATCTCAGCTGGTGGCACACCCAACTACACCTGCAGGTGAAAGTTATAAGCAAGCCCACGCAGGTATTTGGGTATGCTGCACTTGCTGCACTTGGCCATGATTGCCTTAATCTGCTTTGTAAGGTCCCTGTAAGTCTTTTTCTGGGTAGCTACCCTGGACCTGGAGAGCAGCTGCTCCATGCAGAGATCACTCAGGCATTTTTCCTCCTTGAGGCAGTCGAGGAACTGCCATATGCTTGGGTGGCTGGCACCAAGCCTGGGCTGAATCCTTGGTGCCAGCCTTCCAATGAATTATTCATCCTCACCAGCCCTGAGAGCATCGGCTCATCTCATACACATTCCATGTATGTATGGGGAACATTGGGTGTCTGCAAACTGTCCTGCCCACTGCCCGACTGACACATGTCACCTCAAGGTACTCCAGTAGGGACCTCATGATCTCCTCATGGGTCCTGTAGATGAAGAAGAATCAGCATTTATATAGCACTTTTCATGCACAATGTATCCCAAAGTGCTTTACAAGCAGTGCTAGATTGGTAGTGAAGAGCTGGTTGAGGAGTTCCCAGTATAAACCCTCAATGGCACCCACAGGCACAAATGCCAGGGCAAGAAGCATTCTGACTTGGAGAGAAAACTCCTCTTCCTTGGTATACCTCACATGAACCTCAGAGGTCCGCTGGACCTTCCTCCAGACAGCCTGGCAGAAGTGAAAGAAACAACCCCTGAGGGTAGCACTGTCGAAGATGGAGCTGAAGGCATGCCAAGCTGCCCACTCAAAATTTAGCAGTGCAATCTTAGGCTGTTCCCCACCCACAAGCCTGCACACCTCCCCAAAGACCTGTGCATATCCCATTCTTTTCATGCCAGCATCAGGAGGTACACTGCTGGCACTACCATACTTGCATGCATCCTGTGGATGGTGTATAGCTGCCAGAACAGTGGTGGTAAACAGATGAAGGTCTTGTCTGGGAACCAATCCTCACATCCAGTCAGGTGCTGTTGGGACTGCTTGGTGGCAAACAACAAGGCATGGTCCTCTGCAGGCCTGCTGTTTTGCTGCTGAAAGGTGGCCCCCCCCATGATGGTGCACTCCATGGGTATCCTCAGGTCTGTCAGTGAGGTAGGTGTGGCAGGGAACCCCCTTGTAGCCTACCACACCCGCTGCATGATCTCTTGCATTGGGGCAATGCTCACAGCCTGTCAGCCACTGCATCAGGTGCACCTGTGGTGCAGTGGATGAGCACCTGGGATGTGCACTCCACACTTGTGTGTGCCCATTCATGCACCTGTGCCATCAGACCATGCACCCCACCTTTCCCACATCGAGGATGTGACTGTGGCCATCCAGTGTAGACCACATAATCTGCCACTGTGCATACGTGCAGGACACCCATATCTGTGGTCCAGCATGCACCTCCAATACACTTTTGTTTTGACCTCCTTGTCATGCCAGTACATGAAGCCCCAGTGTGTGAGGAGCAGTTTCCCCTTCTGGCTACTAAGGAAATTTATGTTGCCCATCATAAAGGTTGCCCTAAAGTTGGATTGCCTGCATTTCTGCATCTGGTCCTTTTAAGGTGACGAGGAGGTCATGCGGTCATGCACCTGTGTGAATCTGTGCATTTATACTGACCCACCCCCTGTGGCAGTGCCACATAAAAATAATGGCCATGCATGCACGAACTACATAGTGTTGGGGGACTGTGTGGCAGGAGTTGTCCATGGCATGCAGTGGCATTCTGCTGTGTAGGGTAGGATGAATGCATGACAGCAGACATAGATCACCCGGCAAGTTTTCTTTCCTATGATTCTGCACACTGTGAGCAGTGTTGCATCCTGCTGTACTACTGGCATTCCTCTACATGGCTATTGTTGTGCGGAGTGGTGTCTATTGTTGGAGTGGTTTTGGGTGGTGGGTGCTGTGTGTGTGATTCATACATCCAACACACTGCCCTCACCACACCAGTTCTACATCGGCGGCAAGTGTCCTAGGAGTCTGCTACAATGGTGGCTTGCCAACAAACCTGCCACCGTGCACCTTTGCATACGTGTATGTCGAGATGGACACGAGTAAGTGATCCACACAGGGGGTGCTGGTCCCAGGGGGAATGCTCCAGGGGGGGTCCTGTGTGCTGATGGGGGTTCAGTAATTTGGGGGGGACAGCTTTAAATACTATTGTGCTGCCATCAACCCTTGCATGCTGCTGTACTGCTGTCTGTTTGTGTGTGCATGCGAGCATGCATTTGGAGATTGCCATTTTGGTGAGTTACCTTTTTTGTAATCCGCCATTTTTGTGGATCGCCATATTACCAATTTGTGATTTTGACTCTTGCAATCACTGGGTGTTCAACATCTTTGCTGTCACCAATATTTAGTCACCCTTCTCCTGTTAGTCCTCCCTCAGTAGCCCTAATCACTGGATACCTTTACCAGAAACAGTTTAGAGTTACTATTCTGTAATTTAAGAACTAAAAGAAACAAATTATTTAAATTCAGTTATCTGAAAGTCTACAGAAATTTTTAGAAATATAGTCAGACCTGCTTGATCTCTACCTGTTTTATTAGTTTGTATGGTTCTTCAACAACTGCCACAATATATTGCCAAATGTAACAACTGTAACCTTTCACTATTGTATTACCTGGTCTTGTTATTTTGATGTTTCTACTCTGTGCTGCCTTACATGGCCCAAGTCATGCCTGAAAATGGTCACTGGGATCAGTGCACCTACCCGGTTAACAAAGTCATAAATAAATAAATAAAAAATATAAGGAGTATACCCTGGAGTCACAGGAAGAGTATCATTGCACCAAGTTTCCTGGAAAAACAACATAAAATACCGTCAGAAAGTCTATAATGTCAGTATCAATAGCAAGGATTCAGAGCTGCTCTGCAGGTACTAGGTTCACTATAGCAATAACACCATGGAAATGAACAGGGAGCCAGGAAACTCACACAAGTTTCTGAAATAACCACTGTCCACACAAAATATAAGAAATTCAGTGGTTTACTAGGCAAAATCAGGAGAAATACAAAGAAAGCACCTTGGCTAGAGGTGAACAAACGGACTGATGCTTCACCCGGTAGGGCTTCCTCAAAGCATACACCCCCTAGAGGAACAATACACTTTATACAGGTATAAATCAATCATGTTGCCCATTTATAGTGCCAGTGCTAAATACAGTAACATAAATAATTATACTAATAACCTATATATTATAATACAAAATATCCCTCATATCCCATGAGAGTATAAAAGCTTCTTGCTAGCTAAAAAGATGACATTCACCAGTTAAGTTACATATATTTAGATAATTATGATAGAAAATTAGCATAGTCTGACTAACGCACTGGTACTTCACTTCATACCAACAACATAATGCATATTTCTTTATATATAAATAATCAGAGTCCCAACTGAGCAGCCCAATGACTGTGAGCACTCAAGTCAAGTACAAGTTTATTGTTCAACAAAATGTTATTACAATATACTACAGGACAAAAAATTGCATAAATAGATATAAATATTAATACACATGAATCTTAAAATGAGAATGAATAGAAGTTCATAGTTAATCTTAAATCATCTATTTGTATAGAGTAGTTAGAGATCAGAAACATACTTCTTTGCTTTCACAGTATACAGAATTAGTAATAAAGTGCATAGTAGAAAATGTTGTATGTCTATAAATGTGTTGACAGCAAAAATGTTGCTATGATTTCAAGCTTTTATTTATCTCTGACCTGAAACAAATGTATCAATATGCCACTAGGGGGGAGACTAAGACCCTCCAACAACCTACCCAGCTATCTTTTCCATTTTTTTTATACAGGGGGCATAGGAGGACTACGTGTTTGAGGTCATCAATAGCCCCAGTCCCACATTTACAGAAATGTGTGATAATTCCAGTTCTCTTCTGTCTAAAGTGGACAAATTGGGCATTATAATTTTCAGTCCTAAATCTAATATAAATTCTCCTAAGCTTAGGACATATTTGTAAAGTAAGGTAAGGCTCAAAGCTGCATACAGATTTAAAGATTTTATAATTAATTATGCAACTTCAAGGAAGAAAGTTGTGAGAGCAAATAATTATTATCTAAATCTCTAAGCCTCACTTTAAGATCTGCCCTGATATCAGCAAAAGGTCTAACATACATCTTATGTAAAATGTTTCCCAACCCTGCAGGCATAATTGTTTCTTTGATGAGCTTCAGGAATGGGTATACATAGCCCATACCAGCTAAACGTACACCTTCTTCCAAGCACATGCTGGGATACCTATATTTGGGTAACAGGAACATTTTGAGAAGAAATATAATCTGTCTTTCTTGAATAAGGGAAAGCAAGGAGTATTGCCCTAATTCCAAGGTCAAAATACAATTTGGTGTACCCCAATGAAGCATTAAGATGTACATATAAAGTTTATTTAATATTGTTTCAAGTGCTGTAACCTTGGTATAGTCCCAAACTTTTGATGCATAAAGCAAAATAGTTCTTATCTTGGTATTAGCAACCCTCATAATGTCTTTAACCGAACACTTCCCCATTTGCTATTAAATATTTTTAAAGCATTTACTGAAGAAGTCATTTTGCTTTTGATAAGTTCCTGATGTTTTTTCCAAGATAAATTCTTAGAGAATCGAACACCCCAATAATTGTAATTGCTCTTAATATCAGTAGAGTTCCCATTTAACATGAAACTAGTGTTGTTTTTTTAATTTGGTTCCAAATATCACAACATTAGTTTTACCAAAGTTAACTTTCAGTTTCTTTTGTTTGCATAAAGACTCAAAAAGGACCAATTTCCTCTTGGTGTGGAAGTTGAAAGCAAGACCAAATCATCTGCATAAGCCAAGGAGTCTACCCTAGTTTCATTAATTTTAGGGGGCATGAAACTCCAGATTTGTAATTTGATCAAGAATTGAATTAATGTAGATATTAAACAGGGTGGGTGCTAAAATACACCCCTGTCTAACACCTACATTTATACCAAACTTTTCAGTCAAATGCCCATACTGATTATATTGTATTCTTGCCCATGTGTCTTCTTGTAGTCTGGTGAGAATATCAAGCAATGTACTCTCCAGCTCCAAGTCCCTTAATGTTTCCCAGAGAATCTTCTGACTAATACTATCAAAGGCAGAGGAGAAATCTACAAAGCAACAAAAGAGCCTAGTTTTCCTTATTTTATTGTACTTCCAGACCAGATGTTCAAGAACATGACAATGTTGTACCATTGACCGGTTCTTCCAGAAACCATTTTGAGCTTCATTAAGTACTACATTCTCCTCTGCCCACTCCAAAAGCCTACCCAAGATTATCTCCAAGAAGATTTTCTGGGAGACATCAATAAGACTAATGGACCTGTACATTTTGGGGTTATTGGGATCCTCCTTCTTGAAAATCAGAAATATAATACTGCCAGCCCAACTAGAAGGGAATTGCAATCCTTGAATAAATTCATTAAATGTTAGAAAAATAAATGGAATCCACCAGCCAGAGAATGATTTATATATACCCCCTAAAATGCAATCTGGTCCTGGGGCTTTATTAGTTTAAAGCACTTTTAATGCCAAGAAGATTTCCTCTCTTAGGATAATAAAAGGCCTTGGGTAGATTATTACTCTTAGCTGTTTACCACCTTTTTTCATTTCCTTCTCTTCTTGAGAAAAGTAAAGTTCTGGGAAATAAGATGTCCATTTCTCAGGAGTAATAAAGGCTTCTATTTTATTAGAATACTTATTACAGCCCTGTGCAACAACTCTCCAAAACCACCTACTATCCCTATCTAAGACTGCCTGTCTTAATTTTTCCCAAAAGCCATAGGAGAATTGCTTCCTCTCTTCCTCTAATACTCTCCTATATTCCTCTCTACATTTTTTCAACAATTTAAAATCTGCTGCTTTTTTTATTCTTTTTTTCTTATGCTGCTTCAACATCTTTCCAAATGTTTTCTTGGTCTTATTACATCTTTCATTAAACCATGATTGTATATAGATATATTCAGTGGAAGACATTTTTCTAGTTATGCACAGAGGTCTTAGTATTTTATGCACATTTTCCCAATTCTCCTGAATGTTAAATAGCTCTGTGTTATACACAGCTAGATTATTTATTTGAAGTAAATCACCAGTATTTAAAATTTCCTCAACTTGAGTATGTTGTGATGGTCCCCATCTAATTCTCTATTCATTAACAATCTCTAGGTAATTTTTCATCTGCATTACATCTTGTTTATGACTTATAAATGGATTCCTAAGTGAAAGCACAACTGGAGAGTGTGCTGATGCCACCCGATCCAGAATCTCCAGCTCGGATATCAGATTTACACCTTCTATGTAAGTCCAAATCAAATCAGGTGTGGAAGCCCCATAGGGACCCACGAAAAGTTAGAGCCCCCAACATATCTCCTCTAGTTTTTCCATTTAATAAGCAGAAATTACTTTTTGCAAGAGCTGCCATGTGTTCCCTGCCTCTCAAATTTAATTTTAAATCACATGTATTTCTTCTGCAAGCAACATTAGGATTAATCAGCGGAAGGAAAGAAATCAGCTCTGAATGAACCACTTCTGATTGCTGAGAGGAAATTCTCATGTTAAAACCACCCGATATAACCACAGGGCAAGCTGACCCATCCTCCATCAACTCACCCAATGTTAAATTCAGATTATGAATATAGTCGTCTCCTGTATTAGGCTCTTTATATCTTGGTGGAAATTATATGTTGTCTAAGATGATCTTCTCCATCTCATCTGAAATGGATAGGACCTGGAGGCCATCTGCCATAATTTGATATTCAGTAATTTTTAGATTAATTTGGGTTTTAACATACAACAGGAGGCCCTCCTTATATTCTTCTATATTTTTTATCTTGGGTGGTGGGAAATGAAAAAGCTGTATATCCTGCCATGTTAGGGGCAGCTAAGTCAAGACACCAAGTTTCCTGGAGACTGATGACATGACTGATGACATACAGTGTCAGTGGCTCAGTAGGTAGCACACTTGCCTCTGAGGCCAGGAGATCAGAGGGCTGTGGGTTCAGTTCCCACATCTGGCATTTGGGTTAATATCCCAATACTGACACTGTAGTGCAGCATGAGGGGGGTGCTGCACTTCTGAGGTACTGTCTTTCAGATGAGATGTTAAACCGAGGTCCCATCTGCCTGGATTGGTGGTAGCTCAGGTGGATGTTAAAGATCCCATGCACTTATTGAAAAAGAGTAGGGGAATATTTTTATTATTATAACATCAAAAACAAAATAATTATAAACAGTGTTAAGTCACATGAAATAATATACAAATCAGATGGCAAACAAAATCAAATAAGGATTGCAGTCATACATTATCAGATTGGTGTGTGAAAAGAACTATGTATAAACATCCCCCCCCCCACACTAAAAGAGATGGGGAATATTTTATTATTATAACAGCAAAGGAAAATATAAAAAAACACAAAACATAAAGAATACAAAATAGTGTTGAATCACACAAAATTAAATTACAATCATAAATGAAAAAAGAATTTCCCAGTCATACCTTATCAATAAATACTACCAGAATTATGTACACAACCAACCCCCCTCTGTTTAACAAAGTAATGAAAATCCCTCTTTTTTTACACATCCTTATGTCATTGAATCTTCCCTTCAATGAACAATTAAAATCCAAATACATTGTGTAATTCCCCATAACCTATTTATATTTTATAAACATTGTAAACCCCTTCCACCAATTAGTCACCTTTCTTGTAGTATAAACTCCTAAATCATTGATATAAACCCTTTCCATAGCCCCTTGAATCAGTAAGCCCACTCTATCTTATGACATCAGTTTTTGATAAAGAACCCATTGGCATCTAGCCTGCCACAAATAATATTTCAAACAACAACAAAAAAATCTGTAAAGTATCTATATTATAAGTTCTTCCAACTGATAAAATTGCCCCAAAACCAGACTGTTGTAATTTAGATGCAAAAACAATCTCATATTCCATTTTAAAGCCAGGAATTTCCAAAGGGAACTAGCGTATGAACAACAAAACAAAAAATGCTCAACAGTTTCTTCTTGGTCAATACAACCAGTAAAAGAGCATGTGCTTTCGTCTTTAGCCCTATGTTTGGCATTACCCCAACCCTAATACTCCCATATACTGCTAACCACAAACAATTCCAACATATATCCTGGTAATCTGGGATTATTCAATTGATGAAGTACCCCTGTAATGAGTGTTGAAGGGCAATTTTTGAAGGCAGGCTCAGAAGGATATAATAACAATATCACTGGGTCATATAACTTTGGCCCCTTACTCACTCTTACTACTTCTTTCAAAAAACCCCATTTAAAGAGATTTTTTTTGTCACAGGTTTAAAAAATTGTGGAACAATAACATTCTGTAAAGGTTTAGGAGGAGTTGTAAGCCAAGCTGAATAATAGTGAACTAAAACATGTTTTATTAACAAGCTGTACCTAGAAGTAAGTGGTAATAATCCAACCTTAACATTTTGTGCTATAAATAGAGTATGGAAAAATAGGACAGGATACACCATTCCCAACCCACCTTTTTCTTTATCAAGATATGTATAATGTCTCTTAATGGGGTTAAGTCTATTGCCCTAAAACATCTGAAAAAATAAACTGTATATTCTGGTTTCAAACCCTATTGGAAGTGGGAATATTATTGCTGTATATAGTAGAATGGAAATTAAAAACTGTCTAATTACCTGCACCCTTTTTAATTTAATTAATGTTCAGTGCTTCCAGATCTGTATTTTGCAATCTATGGAAGAAAACACTTTTTCCCAATTAAAATCTGGAAGATTCTGGGGTCCATACAGCAATCACAAAATCTTAACCGGGTTTGAAAAGATCCAAAGACCCTGAATAATGACCTAATTGGGATAACCTATCCCAATAAACAAACCCTGACTTTTTTGTGTATTAATTTTGGAATTTGAAACTAAGGAATAAGTGACCATAAAGTCCAGAAAAAATAAAACTTGATTATAGTCTGAAAAAAAATAAACAAATATCATCTGCATATGCCTGTAAATGTAGTTCTTCCATGATTGGTGGCCCCAATACTCCCTTCCACCTTGGATGCTGTGATAATGATTGAATTAATGTATCTATTGTAAATAAATATAATAGTGGACTTAAAGGACATCCTTGGCGTACCCCTGTAGAAAAATGGAAACCTTCCATAATTTCATTCTGAATAACCGGATGAACCATGGCATTTTCATAAAGGGGTTTTATCCAATCCAAAAAGGAGTCTGGAACCCCATAATGCTTTAAGGTCATAAATAAAAAGGGGTGATAAACCTGATCAAAGGCCTTCATTTGATCTACTGAAATAATACACCCTGAATGTCCATGCAAGGAAAAATGCTCTATTAAATCTCTAATAATCATAAGAGCATGTTGGATTTTTTTCTCTGGAAGCCCACAATACTGTGAAAGGGAAATGACTGTACTTGCAAAGATTTTGGTCTTGAATTCAGAATCCCAGTCAATAATTTATGATCTGAATTTAAAATTGTAATTGGTCTCCAATTCTCTAAATTTTCTTTATTCCCTGATTTAAAGAGAAAAATTAATAAACCCTCAGAAAACCGAATAGGAAATCTGAAAGTAGACAGAAAAAAATTAAACCCTAGAACCAAACAGTCTGAGAATTCAGAGGGAATGGTTTTATATAACTCAGACGTAAGTCGATCAATCCCTGGAGAAGTTCCATTTTTTGGGGATTTACTGGCATCTGTAATTTTTGCTCCTGTAATGGGGTTAGTTAAAATAGACATATTGAAACCAGATTTTGGAAGTTTTATAATTTACAAAAAATTGTTAACCTCCTTCACACTAGAGGGCACCACTGGTTTATGAGAGAGCAACAATTGTTTTATTGCATCATGAAGATCTGCATTATCCTGTACTGATTGCTCTTCCTGATTTAAAAGAGAGGTCATAGTTGTTTCGGATTTATATCTTTTAAAGGCTTCATAGGGATCACCTTGAGGTTGTTTTTTGGTGCCATATTGAAAAAGTGCTTTCATTGTATTAGCCCTGTCATATTGTACCTCTTGAATGTATTGTTTTAAAGCAGCTATTTGAGTAGTAAAATCAAATTTAGAGGTATTTGCCATGGAAAATAGATAACATAATTGCTGACGCAATTTTAAATAATGCAGGAATTTCATATTTTCACTAGACCTACCTTGATTTTTTCACATCACTTGTAAATCCTCCTTAGACTCCCTCCACCATTCTCCTAAATCATCATATAAAATTGAGACTGAGAGTCTAGCAATGAGTAGTGACCTAATGTTTTTTATCACTAAAGGATGCTTTAACATAAGTGAACTTAGTTTCCATCTTGACTTCTGTGGTGATGGTAAGGAAACTGAAGAGAAAGTACACTGAAGAAGCAAATGATCTGAAAAAAACATCGGGAATGTGTGAAATTTAAAGGGGGGAGATTATGTGAGAGAAAAATATAATCTATTGTAGATGTGTATGCATTCCTTTTATAAGTAAATTTAGGACCACTATGTTGGTAACATCTAATATCTATAAGACCTGATGTATTTATTAATTGAAACAGAACATTAGAATCACAATAAATTTTTTCCCACTGCTTGTAACTCCACTTTTCACATTCTTTAGCTCTCAGTTAAAATCTCCACATAAGAAGATTTTAAAAGAAGTTATTAAAAAAGGTGTAAGCATCATAAAAAGAGCAACCCATTCTGCCTTTTCCTGGGAACAGTATACATTAATAAATCTACATGTCATAGAATTCCATACCCCATCAAGGATCATTAGTCTCCCTGGAATTAAATATATTATTTTCATTAAAGAAAAATGATAAGAATTAAAAATAAATCCTAGTCCATCAGCTGTCTGCTGTCCAAAGGACCAATAAGAAGGGCCCCAACACCATTCCTTTTGAAAAAACCTGGCTTGGTCAAGTGTAAATATCCATGTTTCTTGGCACAAGCACACATCTATGGAACTACCATGAATATAGTCATAGACTACTTGCCGATATCTCGAATTCAATAAACTGTGAATGTTTAATGACCCTATTTTAAAGAAAGCCAGTTATTAAGTACAGTTTAACCATCTTTTTTCCTTCTCTTTTTCTTTTTCCCTTTATAACCCTCTTGGGTATGAAAAGGGGTGGAGGACTGCCCTGTACAGGTTGGGAATCAGGTTCCACAGAGTCCATTTCTGAATCATCCCACTGTGTGGATAAAACTGCAAATGGATTGCTAGATTTGATATCCACTGGGGGGGCAGGAGGAGGTTTAAGGTTCCTTGAGGATCTCCTGACTTGAGTCACAGGAGGATTAACTGGAAGATCTGGGAGTGGCATCTCCTTTTGTGTGCTGTAGCATACAGGAGAAAGAAGGGAAGAAATGCTAGAAGGAGAAGAGGGATTTTTTCATCACACTGTCTTAATTGCTGGGATGGGCCTAAGGGAGGGATAACTACTTCAGCTGGAAAAGCAGTTTCTGTCTGATTTGGACCAGCAGCCAAGTCTTGGGCTTTCTGAATCAAAAGATCAGGGCTACCACTGAATGCTTTATTTTTTGACGCCCATGTACACTCAGAGAATATATGGCCTGTATCTTCACAAAGATCACACTTTGTTAGATCGGCACATTGAAAGACAATATGACCTATTTCCCTACAATTGTCACATCTAGGCTTGTCACATGAACTAGACAAATGTGTTTGGGATCCACATTTGTAACAGACCCTGGGCTGCCCGGCATAAAAACAAACCTCCCTGTCTATCCCTAGCAAAAAAGAATTAGGGATATGGTCAATCCCAGTGTCAGTTTGCCTAAGCTTCACTTTAAAGCGCCAACCTCCCATCCAAAACTGTTCCATGTCCAGTATAGCCTCAGGAGAGCTCAATACCTCACATTTTTTGGGGGACAACCAGTAAGAACTATCATCCACATGAACCCCCTCATTCCAGAACATGACTGTGATGTATTTAATTAATGGTTTAGTCAATGGTATTACCAAAAAGGGGGTCCATGTGTGTAAAAACTTTACTTGGTTGTACCGCTCCCAAAAGAGATCAAGAGCATAAGCTGAATGAAAGCTGACATCAAAGTTGTCCTCACCTGAGATGTTAATAAATGCAAACACTTCCCTAGGAGAGAAGTGCAAAGAATGTTTTCACAGACATTTGCCCACATAATTCCTATCAGGCCTAACTTCCAACCCTCCTTTATAGCAGAGTCTAACAGCATTTCTACGTGGTGCAGCTTCTTTTTTAATTTTAGAAAATAAATCTTACAATAAAGGTTCCTTTAAATCTGATTTTTCTTGTGACATATTAGAAGAATGTACAGTTTCCTTAATAAGAGAGGAATCAGGAACGTCAGTAGCTAAGAGAGTAGTGTCTTGTAAGGCCACAACAGAGGGCCCATCTGTACCTAGTACCCCAGTAGCGTTCTCAGAGTTTAAAGTTGGAACTGGTAACTTTGGTTTCCAAGCAGGTTCATTCTGAGAAAAGTTTAATTTAGGATCCCAGTCAGGTGTGGGAAGCCAAGTCCCTTTATTTAAAGTCCAACCTGCCTCACTCAAGGTCTGCTGTGGGGACCATGTTTCTTCTGTGAGAGACTGTGAAAGAGGAACAGGTAATGAAGGTACTGGGCTGACCTCCAGAATAATATAAGTAGAAGTGTCCTTGACCCCCTCCATTGTTCCCAAGTTCCTTTTAGAAAAAAATCATAGCAGCTCGTTTATCTTTTCCTTCATCCCCAATTTTCTCATGCATCAACTGGCTTTGTTTAGTAAAAGAATATTCTGAAGCTCCCTCCTGGTTCAAAGGATTAGTCTGAAACACACAATTTACCTCAGTATCTGAGAGTCTGGTAGGGGTTTTCATCAGTGGATTCCGAAAAATAAACTCCGCAGCTCTCGATAGGGTAACAGCTTGCAAATCAGAAACGGAGCCGCCGCAGACCGAGTTTGACTCATCTGGGTCCTTAGACTGTGCCGTAGCAATGAGCAGCAGGCTTGAATTAGTACAAAGTGTTCCCAATTCTTAAAATGGCTCTCGGCACTGAACCACACCGGGTTCTACACTGCCAGCCAACTGAGAATCTTTAGATAACTTTTTTCTTCAGATAAATGGTCAGAGACTTGCATTGACTCACCCAACTGTTCCATATCAGAAGCCTCCTCAGTAATCTTAGATTCCTGACAAATGACACCCAGCTCCTGAGACTTGACAGGCTGAGCTGTAGAGTGCAGCAAAAACAGCTGTTTTTGAAGGTGGTCTTGTTCTTGCACAAGAACTGCAAGCTGAAGCTGAAGCTGTTCCTGGAGGTCCTCTGTTACAGAGACTGTAGGTATCGACACATTCCTCACCAGCTGTAACTGTACCTGGGTTAAATCCTCTGTAGACACGAAAACTTCACCATCATCTGGTTCTTTATTTTAAAAGCATAGATTTATCCATCGTAGCAATCTCCTCAGAATATAAAGCAGAGCCCAACAACCACACTCCTTCCTCTGAGATGTCCATCTTCTCCAAGGTCTGAACGAAAGTGATCAAGCTCACAGTCATCCAGTCCCCCTATTGGCCAACAGTAGGGGAAGTTTATTAAACAAAATAAACAAAACATCACAAAATAAACAAGAAAACTTTCAACATTGTTCATATCATTGATTACAGTCAATATATATATATATATATATATATATATATATCACAAATGCAATACAGTCATTCAAAAAACATTAAATACAATCAAAAGGGAAAAAATCTCCATAAACGCTCTAGTTGTTCTATAGTGTATTTACAATAATCTTTTTCTTTAATTTGAAACATCCCTGCCTCAACTTGTGAAAGAATAACTGAATGTAAAACCTGCTGTTGCTGTAATATATACTGACATCTGGCTTGCCATAAGTAATACTGAAGAAGTGCAAAAAACACATTTAAAGTGCATTTATGACATTTGTTCCAAACCCCTGTATAATCCCCTAGAACCAGGGTGCCATAGGAGAGTAAAGATAGATTTGGCATATTCCAGTGGATAGCAGCTGCATTCCAAAACAATTTACTCTCCGTACATTCTAGAAAAAATGAGACTGGCTTTCTTCTAGATCAATACATGTGGGTCTAAAACAATATCTCTCAGTTTGTGGTTTATATTTCAGATTGCCTCTAACTCCTAATCTCCCCTGAGCTGAGATCCATACAATATCCCATGTCTGCACAGGTAGTCTAAAATCCGTCAGTTTATGTAATGCAAAAGGCATTCTAGTAGGCATACAATTTGGAAAAATAAATATTATATGTTGAACTTCATACACAATATATGTATAAAAGTTTTTCCTATTTAAAGAAAGTAATTTTTGGAAAGATACTTTCCATTGATGCAGTTTCTTTAAAGATGGAATCCCATAACCAGGAAGATCATCCGACCCCAATACTTTTGGAGGTAGCAAAGACCATTTCGGGAAATACTGCTGCCATAGGAAGTGTACCCAATGTTGCCATGTTGAGCTAGCTACAGACCATATAAAATTAAAATAAGAAAATAGAGTAGTAAAAAAACACAGGATTTACCATCTGCAACCCCCTTTTTTAATAGGAAGATATGTAGTATCCCTTTTTACAGGGTTCAACCTATTACCCCATAGCATTTGGAAAAAAACACTGTATAATCTTGTTTCTAAATGAACTGGTGGTGGATAAAGGTAACTTAAGTATAGAAATATCGGTAATAACATTTTTTTTATAACCAAAACCCTTCTTTTTTTCCAAATTTCCAATGTTTCCATAAGTTAACTTTACTTTCTCCCAGAATTAGTTGCTGTTCCCAATTATAGGTGGCCATATCTCCATGCCCAAACCAAATACCTAAATTTTTCTGGGTAAAACCGAAAAAGATATGCTGAAACAATCATTTAGATTAGGATTCCTAGAATCTAAAGATAAAACAAAACTCTTATCCATATTGAGTTGTGCCCCAGAAAAATGTCCAAAATATTTAAAGACCTCTAATGCTTTTTTCAAAGATGTGACATCTGCTACTAAGAGAGTCACATCATCAGCATAAGCTGTACTTTTTTCTGTTTCTAACTGAGGAGCTGGAGAAAGTCCAATTATGCTGTGAGCACAATTAATTCTCCTAATAACAGGATCTAATACAAATACATACAATAGGGGACTTAACCGGCAACCCTGCCCGACCCCCTACCTATGCAAATCTCATTTCCAAAAATTCCATTAACTATAGGAATTAGAACTGCTTGACTATAAAGCAAAATAACCCATTGTACAAACTTCTTAGGAATGCCATATTGTAATAATAAATAAAAAAGATATGAATGGCTAACTTTATCAAAAGCTTTAGCCTGATCTAAAGCTGCCACTAGGCCTGGACGAGTATTACATTTACTACTCTCAAAGAGATCTCTTAACAAAAATAAATTATGTTGAATTTTTCGAGAGGGAATAGCACACATCTGCGCGGGATGAATTAAAGACTCCGCTACCTTTATTAGGTGATTATGCAAAATTTTTGCTACAATTTTGTAATCACTATTAAGGAGACTAATAGGTCTCCAATTCGACAATAACTTCTTATCTCCCTTTTTATAAAGAAAAGTCATAAGGGAACTAGTAAAATTTTTACAAGGGAAATCACCATTTAATATGTAATTAAATACTAGCGGTTAAAAGTACCACATATATGTCACACATGCTTTATAGAAATCATTAGGAATGCCATCTAATCCTAGAGATGTTCCTGTATTTAAATGTTTAATCACTTCTTCAACTTCCTGTGCAGAAAGAGGTTGGGTAAAAAGTTGCTTCATGGGTTCCTCCACCTGTGGTAAAGGGCCTAAAGACTGAATAGGAAAAGTATCTGCTGAAAAGCTGCTGCTAACAGAAAAAAGCTCCTTAACATATTGTTGCATTACCAGTGACATTTCTACATCTGTAGTAACTAAATTTCCATCAGACTTACATGAGCCTGACATCACTGTTTTCTCTAACCTTGATTTACAAGCCTGGTATGGGTCAGAAGCAGGTTGTTTGTGCTTCCCAAATCTGAACTCCATTTCTAAAGATTTGGCTCAATCATATTAATATAGTTTCATTTGTCATTTTATCTCAAAGATTTGTGATTTATATTTTGCATGATCTTTTGGGGGAAAAGACATAAGTCTATAAAGCTGATTTCTATACTCTAAATATTGTAAATAATTAGAATTAGCTCTGTACTTTCCCCAACTGATATATAAATACTTTAGTTCTAGTTTAGTGTTTAACCACCACTCATACACATTATCGAACATATAAATAGTGGAATATTTAGCTGCAAAACCTCTAATTTCTGATAATAATCTGATATCTCTAAAAAAGACATATTTAGCCTCCATCTTTGTATTGAGGACAGCATTCTAGGAGGGATGCCAGCTAAACAGAAATCACATACAAGAATATGATGATCATAAAATTCTGTAGGTTTCACCATACTAAAAATGGGTTTAATATATTTGGATACAAATACCATATCTATCTGGATAGCATATATATATGTTTATAATATGTTGCTCCCTGATGTAAATGTAAACTTCTATAGTCATCTGAAAGTCCCGCATTCCCTACAATGTTTTTCAGAGCATGTGGATCACAATACATTTTTTTCTCTGAAGTCCCAAAATATTTTATATCAATCTCACAATTAAAATCTCCACCCCATATAATGTGCCTTCTAGTGTAAAGAAACGGTTTGATTTTCTCAAATAATTCAATCCAAGCCGATTTGGTTTGAGGTGCATAGATATTAATAAGATGAAAAACAAATCCCCTAATGAGCAATCTAAAATTAGAGCATGACCAGATTTTACATCCATTAGTTTAGTAATTTTGAAATTAATATTTTTAAATAAAATCCCAATCCCATCAGCAATGTCTGACCCAAAAGTCCAATAGGAAGGCCCCCAACTCCAACGTCTTTTCAATTGTTCCATTTCGAAAAGAGAGGAAACCCTGGTTTCTTGTAAGAAAATAATATCTAGCTTTAAAAGATCTAAATAAGCCAAGACAGACATCTGTTTTTTTATATGCCTTTAGGCTACAGACATTATAAGAAGCAAGTTTCAGAGTAGTCATAAAAAGGATATTTAAGGTCAAGGTCCCCCTTTCTGACTAAGACTTACTTTCCGTGTTTTTCCTTTTTTTCCTTTTTTCTCCTTTGCTAATTCCGTTGTCCTACTATCTTCGTCTTCAGTAGCTAATTCTGACCTATGGGAAGTGTCGGATTCTAAATCAGAATCCCCTACATCATCCTGAAAAGGCGCAAAGATGTTTTCTGTAGGGATTGGGCCTATGGTTGAATGTCTGAGAGAGGCCCTAGTAAAATGCCTCCCCTTTACTGTTTCAAAAGGTGGTGACATGGATGTAGGAGGAACCTGTTTTCCAGGAACCAAGGGCCTGTTTAAATGTACAACACCTTCTACAGTTGCTGGGGACCTAGTTATAGACATGTCTGCCTCCTCTTTTACTGAAGGTTCAGACACCATTGTGGAGTCGTGTTGGTTTATGTCAGTCCTTTGTACAACTGGAGTGGAACTACATATGGAATCCTTCCTTTTTGTTTGAGCCTTATTTAATAAATCATCCTGAACTCAGCCTTCAGATAGATTCTGTTTTGCCCAGGGGCACTGATGGAAAGCATGTCCCTTATCATCGCATAAGTTACATTGGAATATGTTGTCACATAAGTCCATGGAATGTCCAAACCCCCCATATAAAGAACATTTCAACATGTCACAAGCACTACTAATATGAGTTTGTGCCCACATTTATAACAAGCTCTTGGCTGGCCTCCATAGAAACAAACCCCTCTATCTTTTCCCAAAAAGAAACTGTTGGGAAGATGGATAATATCAGAATTAACCTGAAACAGTTTCACCTTAAATTTCCACCACCCGTCCATATACCTTCTGTGTCAAGTAGAGCTTCAGGGTGGCCTGAGATATCACATCTTTTCTGAAGCCAGTGATATATGTCACTGACATTAACTCCTTCATTACGGAACATTATAGTCACATAACGAATCTGGGGCCTGGTAAGTGGAATGGCGTAAAAGGGGGTCCAGAAAGGAGTACTCTTGAGGGTAGCATATTTTTCCCAAAATTTTTCCGAGTGTGCGCTAGCTTTGAAACTGATATTGAAAGAGTCTTCTCCCAATACATGAATCAATGCATAGACATCAGCAGGACAAAACCTCATAGAACCTTTTAAAAGTTGTTTAGAAATGTAGTATCTATCTGGATGTTCAATTAAACCCCCTTTATAATGCAGTCTAACAGCGTTTCTTTGTGGTGCCTGTTCTAATTTATTTTTAAATAATTCTGACATAGGTATTTTCCTAGATGGCTGCATATTAGTAGTGTCAC
Organism: Neoceratodus forsteri; assembly: GCA_016271365.2. Classification (NCBI taxonomy): domain Eukaryota; kingdom Metazoa; phylum Chordata; order Ceratodontiformes; family Ceratodontidae; genus Neoceratodus; species Neoceratodus forsteri. The sequence goes on from CM057451.1 coordinate 835,646,430, forward strand.
TATCAGAAGGTTTAATACCTGCCTGACCTTGCACAAAACCTTGTCATCCTTCATTGGATGTGCTTGGCCTTGAAAAGGCCAACGCACTATCCCCTCCCATTTGAATAGGTTTAACAGGCTGAGCCCTGTCTAAAAATGAAAAGTCAGTACCTGAGCTCAGGATATTATCCTCGGTGGCATGCTTTGCTGTTTCTGTGTTGCCTGATACGTTTTTGCCCCAAGAAAAATTGGGGATCCATTGTCCTGACTCTGTGCGCATCCATCCTGATTCATTAAGTGCTGTAGTTGCTGACCAGTCCTTTGAAAAACAGTCCATTTCCTGTTGCGAAAGCCCAAACTGTTGTCACCTCGCTTGTGACTTTGAACAAGTAGGTTGTGGTTGCACAGTGTTCTCCTCCGCATTCAGTATCCTTGGTACAGCTTCCGTAGCCACATACTGGGCTTCTTCCAATTCTGAGGTTTGTAGACCAGAATTAACCGAGATGTTTCCTGGACTCCCACCATTCAGCTCCTGAATCTGAGCACTGCCAACCGTAGGTTGCAAACTGTCCAATTCTGGAACTCCGCCAGCCTTCTCCGGTAAATTTATAGAAAACTCAGATAAATGCCTGATCTGTATCCCGTTGTTTTGCATCATCAAAGAATCCTCCGAAAAAGCAGGTTCAGCTATAGACAAACTCGCAGCCTTCTCCAGACCATCTGACTCCATGCGAGGTCTCTCAAGGTCTGCCATTCTGCAGACTGTCATCAGCAGGTCCCCCTACTGGCCACAATGCAGCAGCAGAGTAGGGGAATTTCTTCAGAGTCCTGGCCAAATTTTTTTCTCCCATTCACTAAAAAAATACCACCAACAGCTTAATCTTGTTCAGTTTCAGTTGCTTACCATCTGTATCTCCCTTCCCCCAGTCACTCCTGAAAAAGGGACTTCTAAGCCCAGTGGGCTTACCGGGTCAAAAAAATTCAATAAATAAAAATGTCTGTAGGAAACAGAGAATCTCAGGGTCTGCTATCTTAAAGATGTAAGCCTTCTATATTCCAGGAAAGTATGGAAAAAATATAGGGATCTGGTTCTAGTTTCAAAACTTACTTTGTCAACTGAGATTGTCAGGCAGAATCTATAGTTAATGGGCATAAAGGGATTTAGATCTATTGATCTCTTCAGATCTACTAAGAGAGCATCTTCCTGTAGTTTCTTTCCCTTGAAACCCTCCAAATCTTTGAATCCCAAGGAGACTTCTCCCAGTTCATTAGGAGCAACCATATGTATACCTAGGTAATCCAGCCTACCAGCTAGAGATAGCAATGTAGTAGTCATCATAGTGTTTTTGAATATAATGTCAATTTGGGAGGAATGGTTCACTGCACTGTATAACTTAATATAGTCAACCATATTTGGTGAAATTTGTACACCAAGGGTTCTTGTAAGAAATGAAAGAAGTTCATCCCTAACCTTCCTATAGGAGTCATGCCTAGTTGTCTCCCACCCAAAGATTGAAACTGTCCTACATAGCCATTGATTGCTATGCCACTGGGAGAAATTCTCAATTACCTTGAGGATCTTCTCTTGAGCCTCCCCATCTGTGTAGCTTTTACCACTTATAAGGGGTACCTTTTCTAATATAGAGTCTGAGTTATCAGTGCACTCTGCCCTGTTTCTTCCAAGGTTAAATATTTAGGAACTAAAGAAGGAAGGGTGACCTGATAGCCTTGTGTGGCTAATATTGGAATTTTACTTAAGATGAAGTTTGCTGTGTCTTCAAGTGAACAATAGAATCATACCATACTTCAAAATTCCGAATTAGGTGCCCTTACCACAAAAAATTCCTCACCATCAGTATCAAAATGGAGCCCAAATAATGTACCATCCATCGGGAAAGTTTAGCTTCCATTTCATTTTCTAATGGGGTACTCCTTTCACTTCAGTCAAGTATGCTGCTTTCTTAGTACTATATCCAGTACTAGATTCCTTTACCCCCTCCCTATATTTCTTATAGAGTTTTTTATTGGAAGGTGGGTTATGGGTTGTCTCAGTCTCCCCCAATTCCAAAATCTGAGGCTCTCTGCTTAAAATTTCTTCATAAGAAAGTGCAATCTGATTCTGATCTTTTCGAGCACCTATGCCTTCAACTATAATTTCTTGCACCCTTTGTAGGATGTCCTCTTTTACTACTTGTATCTCCAGATTCTTTTTTGTCTTATCATCTTGTATGTTTTTAGAGCCCCTTTGCTGTTTTGGTTTTTTAGTGGTCATATTTAAATTTTTATTCTTAAGAGCCTCAGCTTTTAATAACTTAAGAGGTCTTCTAGTACAATCCCCATTTTTTTGACCAGAGGTGTTTGTGCTCTGCATATAACAAGAGTAGATTTGGTCTTTATAAAAAGGAACAGGAAGCTGTACTTGTATTCCTCTGGTAGCTTTTTCTGTAGGCGAATAGTTTGACCTATTCAGCTCCAGATGCTGGTTTTTACCATTCTTTACTATTCTTTGCAAAAGTACTCTATTATGAAAGACATCAGCTCTTAAATTACCAATTTCAGCTTTCAGCACTGAGATATTTTCTAAAATTACAATATCTGCAAAATATCTGTTCTTTATCATCTCCAAAATCTGTTTGGAAATGGTGGAACTAGCTACAAAATTTCCTTTATCAGAAAAAAGGCTCCTCCACAGAAGAAATCCTCACCACCTGAGGCTCATCAGGGCTTCTGTTTTGGGGTTCTTCCATGGTGGGATTAATCGTAGTCCCCAACCCTGGTCTATGACTTTGCTTCATTCTTTTAAGACCTTCTATGGTGACACTCATCTCCCAGATTATGGCTCTCAGTTTTTGATTTTCTTTTATATTCTCAAGAACAGGACAGTGTAGGTAGGGGGTATCCTCAACCACACTGTAACCCCTATAATGTGTCTTCTTTGTGGGGGTTATCGCTGGTGTAGAGCAATCATTCAAATAAGTATGATCAGCATGTGAGGTCAGAGAAAATTCCAAATTGGAATAATCTAAATCCACCCCCTACTTAATCCATTAGTGAAAGTCTCCCACTCATACTGATCATATGAAATTATTTCTGAGTGCTGACCACCCCCTTCTCTGTCCACTCCAGTTGCACCAGTTGGGTCCCTGGTAAACTCTAAATGCTCCAAATTTCTTTCTGCAAGACAAACAGGAGTGGAGAGATGTCTCAGGCCCTGTTCCTGTTTTATCTATAGATCCATAATTTTTAGCTCTCCCCCCTCCCTGTATCTTTTACAACAACAGATCCCTCATTTCCAAGAGTGGCAGCATGGTTTCCCTGATCCTTACTTTTGCCATTTTTCCTTGGCTTCTCCCATTTTTAATTTTATTTTTGTTAATATTTAAGTTGGTAGCCCCTTGCAAATCCTCCTGAGTTTCAGGGATTACAATAATTTGCAAAAAGGAATCCCCTAAAGCACCCCCTGGGGCAGATAACTTTTGCCACTTCTGGTAATTACTATCATTCCACCTAAGGGGAGTCATTCAGATGTTACTACTTAGGGAATCTATGAAAGGCCTAGGAGAAAAGTATCAAGTGTGGGGTCCTGCTATAAAATAGCAGGTACAATCTCTTAGTCAAAGGTTAATACTTAAGTATTTAGAGGTAAATTCTGGATCTATGGGAAATCAAACAATATGCACTGATAACATCAATAGACATAAAATATGTAGTTTATAAAAAGTGCAATTAATGTCCCAGGCCAAAGTCCTAAGCTAGAAAAACAGAAGATGTCCAAAAAATGTCAGTAAAATCCTGCAGGTCCATAAAATCCTGCATTCCTAATAAGGTTAAGACCAGGCCATATAACTATAAGACCAAGAGAATCTCTCTCTGTCTCTCTCTCTCTAGATCCCCCTTTATTCACTTTGTGGCTCTGCTGTTCATGCAATACAAGATGTCACAAAAGGCAGGCCTTGTGGTACTTTGCACACCTCAGCAATATATCTGAAGAAGGCAGCCTGAAGGCACCCAGAGCACCAAATCTTAAGTCATATTTTATCTCAGTATAGCACCACTCTACAATACAAGGTAACAATGTGAGGACCACTCGATGTAGCCAATGAGCAAAACCCACAATACAAAAGTGGCAGAATGTTTAGGAGAAAATAAAATAAAAAAAAACCTTAGTAAAAAGCCCAAGAGGGGGAAACAATTCCTTTAACAGTTTAAACAGCCACTAAAAAAAGGAACAAAGAACCTTAAAAAGCCTTAAAACAAACTAAGCAGATTATTCTAAGATTATTCTGAGAAAGCCATAGAAGCCGAAGAAAATAAATAAATAAAAATATATTCTCAAATAAAATAGCAGTATTAAAATATTCCAGGTCAGAGTGGTATAGTGATCCCAGGTAAAGGCAAAAGTAATTATAAAAAATAAAACTTACAATGTTATAAATGAGCAGTGCACCACCATCAGATTTACCAAATAACACATTTTACTCGGGAGAAGACAGGCTGCAGGTTCACAGTTATAATAATGTTGACTTCCTTTCCACTGTTAAACTGGCACAAATACCAGTTTCACCATTGCCTCCAAACCAACACAGAGTTCAGATATTAGGCAACAGATTGATAGCTCAAAAGCTTGGTAGCTTGGCAACTTTGTAAGAGAGGCCAAAAGGAGCCAAAAGGCCGAAAAAACTTAAGGAGCCAAAGTTTAGGGGCTAAAGCAAGGAGCAGAAAATCAATCCCTGATCATACAACAAAAGACACAGCTCTTTCTAGCTCAGCAATGTTTTTTGATGGCTCTGCTAGAGCTTACAATTGCGAGTGAATGGTGCCTCTGAACGAGAACGCATGCGTCTTAAGACTACTGGCTAAATCATGTGACCGCAGGCAAACTTTTGCCTACCAAAATTTAAGATTTAAATTACAAAATTAAATTATAAAGTTATAATCTGTTGAATATCAAGGCTATTCTCCCCTAGTTCCAGCACAAAAAATGCCCCCAAAACTCCTTAAAATAAAAAATGAAAAATGACAAAAAAGACAAAATCAATGAAAAAAGATCAGAAAATGAGACAAATTAAAACATAACTTCCTTGTTGCATAAGATATGGTGTGCACAGTCCAATTAAGAGGAAGCTAAAAATGTTACTCTCCAGATTGTTTCTTAACCCCCACAGGTCTTTCTCCCTTCCCAGTTGATGTACCCCTCACTGGGATATCTCTTCAGGCTTTCCAATGATGACTATGCCAGCTCAAACACCAGCAGCTACAAGGAAAAAAAGAGAACAACAGGGAAGAACGACCAGAAACCAGTTGTACAAAAAATTCTGGCAAGGCTGCTCACTTGGACAGTTAATAAGCCCAAACCATAGTTGTAGGCAATGCTGGCATACCTTTTCCAGATTAAAAAAAAACACCTTGAGCAGCTCCTGCTGTCCTGTACTACTCCTCAGTATAGCAGCATTCAGTGACTCTGACTCCTCCTCCTCTTTGTCATGCACCACAGTATCCAAACAGCACTCCTGTAAGAACTCAGAAAAGAAAGGGGAGGGAAGAAAAGGGAAGTAAGGGGGAGGAACAGAAAAAGGTAAAACCACTTGTCAACTCATGTCCAGGCATCCCTCCAAGGACACAGGATCTCCACAGAACTACATCCTCCATATTTCAAGGATGTATGTAAATTCATAGACAATTCCTACAGGATTCTGTAAGAGAATATTCCAAAGAGAGAATTTTTCAGTACATGGTAGATTCCACATGATCAAAATAACTGCAGCCTAATCATTTAATCAAAAATGGTTCCAGTTCCAAAACACCATTTAATCCTTTATCTGAAATGCATGCCCCAAATCTGTAGATCCATAGGATTTCCCTTCTGCTCAGGGCCAGCTCCCTTTCCTCACCTCTTTGGCCTAAACTAACTTGTTCAATGCCAGTGAATTTTAATTCATGGTCAGTACCAACCTGGGCATTCGTCATATGTGCAGCCCACATATATTCCAAGTTTCCATTGCCAATGGCTCTAACATGTTCCCCCCACCATTTCTTTCAGTTTCCTTTTTGTTCGTCCTACATAATGGACTCTGTATGTACACTCAGAAATATAGACAACCCACTTTGTGTCACATGTAATAAAATGTTCAATTATAATCACCTCCCCGATTCAGTGGTAGATCACCTTTAAGGTAGGTTTGTTAACCTACAAAGCCCTACACAGACTTGGTCCTGATTACTTGAAAGAGCTTCTGACTTATAGGTTTCATAGGTATATCAAGCTATGTAGACATTATGGCCCAGATATTCAATCTGTGCCCAGAAAGTGTGCAAGAGCAGGAGCAAGCGCAAGTCCAATACACCCATGCGCAAGAGGTGTGATATTCAAAAACTGCACTGGCCAAGATGCGCCTACAGCTGATGACTGAATATTGCACCACCTCCACCATAGCTCAACTAGGGAGGTAAAGCTGAGCATATCGGATGCACCATAGCGCAACAAGGGATGTTCAGCTGAGCAGTCCAGATGCACCATAGCACAACCAGGGATGCCCCCCAGCAGCAGGACAGCAATGCAACAGCACAACCAGGGATGCAGGGGCCCACCACCCATGCCACAGATGGGCAGAGGAACACACAGCAGAACAGACATCGTCCCCCCACACCCCATGCACTGCACAACTGTGGGAGGGCTGGAATAACCACTGGCTCATGGAGACAAGCAACCAACCCACAGCTGGGCCATGGTGTCCCATCACACCCCCTGGCAAGCTGTGACCAGCACACAAGGAGGGCTGACCACCTCATGCCACACCATCCCACCAATGCAGAGCACACCCTGCACTGTGAGCCCCAGACACCCTGCCCAGGAGCAGCGTCCACCAGTGCAGGATACCCCATGCATGCCACCACCCCCACTGTGACAATGCAACCCTGTGCACCACAGAACCATGCAAGGCAGCCCCACCACGAGCACCCATCAGCGGGTGGCAGCACACAGCGATGCAATGACTGCATACACAGTGCCACCATGCACAGCCCCAGGTACAGCTGAGAGACCGACCATGCGTTGGCACACGAGGTACCCCACATGTGACAGGGCATGCCCCGGACCCCACCACCAGTGGTACAGCACCCTGCACACCCTCCCAAGGACACACTCTGACCCAGCACTGGCCACAATAGGCAGTGCAGACACCCACAGTTGGCATGGAAGCATGCACCACACCGGATGCAACACAGTGCATGGACAAACATCCACCCATACCCAAGGGCACACCAACACAGGGACGCAGTAGCGGGGCAAACAAGCCCCCAGTGTGTGGCCATGGAAATCGTGTACACATGGCCAGCACTCCTCCATGGCACAGGAGTGCCAGCCACCCTGCACAGGCACTGTGGAGCTGTACGCCACCAGTATTTGCCCGGAACAAAAGTGACAGACAGTGGTGCACATCCCCTGCAACACACATAAGCCACAGCATGAAGGTGGGACAACTACAGCGGAGGCCACAGTGTCACCCAAGGCAGACATGCACCACACCAGTGACAGGAGGTGACACAGCATTGTGACAGTACAGTGGCTGTCCTGCATGGACAGCCACCACTGACATGCCAGCAGACCATGCAGGTCACAGACATGCAAGGGTGTCAGCTGCACAGGCCATGGATGGGCTAACAGGTGCACCATGGACACAGAGCATGCACCATGGACCACTGCACACAGTCATCCAGTGCACAGGGAACAACACACACACACACCACAGACAGTGACTGATAGCTACTCCCACACCATAGTCACTTCCCCACGGCCACACACACATGATCATGACTGCACCACCCCTGACGCCATGCACACCACTGCAGCTGAGCACCTATAGCCCACTGCAAATCAGAGACCACCACAGTAGGCATATCAAAAGAAATGTATTTAAAAACATCAAACAAAACTATGTACAAATATTTACAAAAGTTTGGGGGGAGGGTCACAAACAAGGTGGGGGTGGGTAAGGGCAGGGGTGAACAAATGGTAGAGGGAAGGAAGGGAGTGAAGGTGGGTCCAGGGGGGTAGGGGAAATCAGGGGCATTGTTAAGCTCAGCGGGATCCCTGCTCCCCACTCCAGCTGCTCCTCCTGCCATGACGCCGCCTGACACCCAGCCTGTCGATCCTTTGCAGGATTTCCAATGATGCCCTGGCAACATGTAGTATCTCCTGCAGCACCTCCCTGATCACCTGCAGCTGCCATCCACCTAGCACAAGGGAGCAGAGTCAATAGGTGTGAATGCACAGCCCCATACAGCCCACCCACTGTGCATGGCATACGGCCATGGGACATGCCTCTGTGATGGTGTGTGACCACCCACAGTGATCGTGTCCACAAGACCCGCCCACCCAGGTGCTCACAGCCATGTGGACTGCTGCACACCCACCGGCCAAGTCCTGCACAGCACCACCATGTGCTGTTTAGCCGGCATGGCTGTGGTGCGAGAGGCAGTGGCACAGCCATGTACCTGGTGCACGCATGGACCACCATTGACACACTCCCAGACATGCAGTGCCACTGGACAGTGCTGACTGTAACAAGTTGTGTGCATGGCAGTGGTGTCAGTGGATGGTGGCCATGCCCCGCTGCCCGCCCTGTTACACAGCATGCAATAGTAATTATGGATGTAAGGCACTCACCATCATCAGGCTGGTCCCTCTGCCTCTGTTGACCTTCGCCCCTCCTGGAGTGACGGTCTTCCTGCTGGTGCCTCCTCTCCCTCGCCAGCCATTGCTTGTCTGGGCCTAAGGTGCAAACATGGAGAGAGGAACATCAGTACAATCCTGTAGCAAAGTCCCTCTGCCCCCATGTGTGTGCAATCCCACACAGCCAGACCCACCCACCCCACACCCTGATAATACCACCACAGCCAACACCGGACGGTCCACCCCCATGTTCCAGACACATGCAACCGTGATACCCATATGGAAGATAAAAGTGTATGGGCGTTACACCTACCTGGCCATGGCACCATGCCCCTCCCGGCATGTGCCCACAGGCGGGCAAGCAGGTCTAGGTCCCTCCACCTCAGGTCCCCATATCTGAGGCGGCACTGCTCCACTGTCTGCCCCATTCCTGTAGCCTCCTCTAGGGCGTCGGCCACCTCCTGCCACACCTGACTCCTGAACCTGTCCAGGGGTGCCTCACCAAACAGTGGGCCAACAAGTGGCTCCACAATGGCAACCAAGTTTGCCATTTCTATCTGGCTCCACTGGGCAGCTCTCCTCCACGCCATCTTTCTTACTCAGTAGGGTCAAAATGGCACTCTGCAGTGCGGTTTCACCACGTGCAGATGCTGCGCGTTACAGCGCTGCCATTCCCTATTGCACTGTCACCGAACAGGGCGATAGTGGTGCACCCATGCCTGACGCATGGCACCTAGGGGGCAAAGGTCAGGCACAGGGTCAAGGGTCTCTGGTGCACAGACAGCCACAGCGCGATTGGAATCCAATGCATATAGCGTGATTGGGTGCCTGTGTGCCACCTCCAGTAGTGGCCTACCGCGCTGTTTCCCCAGTGCGCCTACGACACCCCAGTGCCACAGCGCCATATAGGTGAACAGCGCTGTAGCGCCACTAGCACAATGGTAGCCATGCCCTGCATTGCCTCCCACGCACAGCACATCAGCAGCGCAGCAGGCACCTGTGTCATCAACCAGGGTATGGGCAGCTAGGTGTGTACTGCGCATGTCACAGAACTGCGCCCTTGGCTCAGCATGTTCAACACAATTGCGTAAAGTGCAAAAGCATGATATTCAGCCATCATATGCAAATCAGCTAATCAGCCATTCAATAGCGCAGTCACTGCAATTTGCATCCACTTAAAGTTGTGCCTCACCTCATTTGCATGGGTTGCGCTATAAAAGTGCAACATTGGGCTGCACGGCCATAGTCAGTTACTGCAGTCTATTGGTGAGTTGCATGCTGTTTGGGAGTGTGGACTGTGGATTTTGGAACATGCATGGGACTGCACAGTCACAGGTAACACCTATCATTCTCACAGGCTGAATCATGACTGAGCGAGTTGTGGAGGAAGACGAACAGAGTTGTGGGAGGAGGAGGAGGCCAAATTTTACAAAGGCCGAGACAGATGCCCTGTTCGAGGCCTACCTGGACCAGGAGCTGCTTCTTAGTGGACGCCAGAGAACACCACAAGCCCGTGCTGCTGCATGGGAGGATGTGGTGTGTGCTGTGAACCTGCATGGCAGCCACCAGCACTCCATGCAGGACTGCAAGAAGAAGATGGGCACAGACAGGAGGAGGAGGATTAAGGAGAAGGTGGCTGCCATCAGGGCAGCACGATCTGCAACAGGTGGGGGACAGCCAGAGATGCTACGCCTGACCCCACAGGAGGAGAGGGTTGCTGGAAGCATGCAGCATTGTGCCATTGAGGGTGTTCCAGGTGGTGGATTCCAGATGGGTGGTAGCCCGTCACTGCATGGTAGGTCATGGTCTGTCTATTGGGGGGGACAGGGTAGGTCACATGCAGTAACACAACTTTGTTTTCCCTTACAGCTCCTGAGTGTCTGCATGGGTCAGTGGTGGTAGGCCTCTCCACTGAGGCCAGTCAGATGGAGATGGAGGGGGGCCCATCCACCTCCACAGGAATACGTGGCTCAGTGCGACAGTGGGCCTGCCTGGATTTCCAGACTGATGTTGTTGGAAAAGGTGTGGAGGAGGCTCTGCCCCTGTCCCAGCGTGCCAGCATCCATGGATGCCAGCATGCTGTGACTCGGGCTGGTGCTGGGTCCGTCACCGATGATGATGTCGCTAACGTCATGGGCAGTGACACGTGTATGCCACAGGATGGCCACACAGCAAGTAACATCACGGCCATGGCTGTGGGTGGTGCCACTGTGGAGGCCTGCGTGTCATCACAGTCCAAGCTGTGCCTGTCAGCACCGGTGGGGCAGCACTGGTGTGTGTACAGGACAGTGGGACTGTTGCGGCCACTGCAGCGGCACCAGTGAGCCCTGGGGAGCGGCAGCTGGAGGGACAGCATCAGCAGTTGGCCAATGGGCTTGGGGGTACAGTGTCAGGGGGTGGTATCAGTGTACTACCTGTGGACATGCCCAAGCCTGGTCCTGGTGTGCAGCGCCCACCCTCAAGGGGTGCTGAGCATCAGGGCCGTGCACACCCTGAGGGATAGAATGGCGATCAGGCAGATGACCTCTTGGATGAGCACACCCACATACTGCAAGCATCAGTCAATCAGCAGATGCGGCTTGTGATGGCGGTGGATGCACTGAGTGCAGCTCTGGAGCAGGCAGAGGAGCATCGCAGCAGAGAAACCACTCTGCTCCTGGCAGGGATGGACTGGATGCAGGAGGATGTGACCACTGCCATTGACAGGCTGACACATACAATCACAGCTGCCATGGCCACAGGGGGCACACAGTTATTTGCCCATGCAGCGCAGACACCGCACAGTGCAATGTCCACCCCCTGTTCCCGGCATTGTGCGACACCCTCCTTGTCGACACTGGGTTCAGCTGTGGGCATCCCAAACACGCCTGGCGCAGACATGTTCGGTGTGCTGCAGACCCCTGCACGAGCACGGTCATGTTCATGCAGTGGAACCCCTGGGGGACTATCGGTGACATCCCATGAGGCCAGTGGTCAGCCTATCAGTGCTTGCGGATCTCGATGGGGCTGCCCATGTATTTGTGGTGGCTGGGGCACTGTGGCGCTTGACTGACCTGTCTCCCAACACGGCTACTCTCTGATGCTGCCCTTTGTGCCTTGTGTCATTCAGCAGGCAATGTACGGGTGGGTACTCGGCCCTGCACACAGACACACAGTCCATCTGCACACCCTCCCAGCTGCTGTCCACAGTTGCATGTGCATGATCATAGGTATCATAGGTCATAGGTAATTTCAGAGCAAAAAAGACTTACGTCCATTGTGCTCGCTGTTAACTAATTATGGTAACTCCCTATTTTGTTTGCTATACAATGTTTGTCCAGTTTCCTCTTGAACTCAAGTATTGTCTTACTAGCAACCACCTCCTCAGGCAAGTCGTTCCACACTGGAATGACTCTAACACTAAACCAGTGTTTTCTTTTTGTAGTCCTAAAATTTTGCCCTATAAGTTGCCATGAATGTGTCCTAGTGTCATAACACTGTTCCCTTAGTGTAAGTCCCAGTTTATCATTTAGATTGAAGTTTTTAAGTGCATTATACACCATACACATGTCCCCTCTCAATTGCCTATACTCCAATGTAAACATCCCCAAATCCTCCAATCTGTCCTCATAGTCCAGGTCCCTAATATCAGCTACCAACCTGGTAGCCCTTCTCTGAACCCTTTCCAATCTCTTTATATCCAACCTAAAACCTGGTGACCAGAACTGTGCACAATATTCCAACTGTGGCCTCACCAGTGCTCCAAAAAGAGGCACAATCACTTCCCTTTTCCTACTCTTTATGTGTTTCTTAATGTTGATAAGAATACCACCAGCGGACTTTATAACCTGGCTACAGTGCTGATGGAACTTGAGATTGTTTGTCACTTTAACATCCAAATATCTTTCCTCCACTACTTTTCCCAATATATGACCATTTAGAATGTAATCAGCCTTTTTGTTATTTTTCCCAAAGTGCATCACTACACATTTGTCGGTGTTAAAGGATAACTTATTTTCCCTAGCCCAACTTTTCATTTTAAATAAGGCTTTTTGCAGTTTCGTTACATCTTCACAATTTTTGATACTAATACCAATTCTAGTGTCATCTGCAAATTTGGTTTCCCAAATATCCCCTCCTCCAGACAATGAGTGTATATATATATATATATATATATATTAAACAAGCAGGGCCCCAGAACAGATCCCTGGGGGACTCCACTCTCCACTCCCAACTAATCAGAATAAACTCCTTTTAAACAAACCCACTGCTTTCTCTCACTCAGCCATGCTTTTACCCAGGTTGTAATGTACCCAGGTATTTTGTGTTCTATCAGAGCAACAACCAATTCTCCATGTGGGACAAACGCCTTTGAAAAATCCAAGAACACCACATCCACAGAGATACCATCGTCCAAGGCCCTACCCACGTGTTCATAAAACTCAAGGAGATTTGTTTGACATGATAACTCCTTTTTAAAGCCATGTTGTGCACCATCACAACCCCCTGCTGATTTCAAAAACTCCACTATTTGGTCCTTTATAATAGTTTCTAATATTTTCCCCAGGACAGCAGTCAAACTCACAGGTCTATATTTACTCACCTCCTGTCTAGATCCTCTTTTATAGATAGGGGCTACATTTGCTTTACGCCATACCTCTATCACCTCCCCGCTGTCCAATGATTTTTAAAACAATGCTGTTATAGGTTCTTCCAATCCTGTTGCCAATTCCCTAAGAACTCTAGGATGGATTCCATCTGGTCCTTAAGACTTATTTGGGTCCAGGTGCTTTAGTCTATCCTCAATATCTTTTTTATTTAGAACAATTTTGTAATCAGTATTTGACAGATGGTCCCTATTATTTTTCGACTTACTATTAAATACTGATGAAAAACAAGTATTGAAAAACCTTGCCACAGCTTGGTATTCCTCAACTAATTCACCATCCTGGTTCTTAATGGGCTCTACAGTAGTTTTACTTCCCTTTTTATTATTTATATAAGTGTAAAAAGATTTATGATTATCTTTAACTCTTGTAACCAAATTTAGCTCATGTTTCCGAGTTGCCTGTTTGATAGCTCTTTTAGTTTCTTTTAATAGTTTTTTATACATGGCCTAATTTGTTGCACACTCACTTTTTTTGGTTTTTATATAAGCTCTTTTTATCTTTTTGGTCAAATTCTTAATTTTTGGAGATAGCCACAAGGGAATTTTACCCAAAGCATTGTATTTCTTCCTTAGTAGGACATACATATCCACTAAATCAATAATTGTTTTCTCCAAGCTAACCCAGTTTTCCTTTAATGATCTTTTTTCAAAATATTTCTTCCAACCCCAATCCAGGAGTTCCATTCTCATTTTATTAAAATTGGCTTTATTAAAATTCCGAACCTTGATTAAACCAGAAGTATTTGAAAAAACCCAGCTTAATTCAAAACTAATCATGCAGTGATCACTTGAACCGAGTGGTGAAGAAGTACTGTAATTCTTAATTAAGTCTCCTAAATTACTTAACACAAGGTCTAATGTTTTTTCCCCTCTTGTGCTACTCCCTATATATTGAACAAAACCAGCTAATAAGAAAGAGTCCAGATATCTTAACTCATTTGATGTCTCCCCTGTTTGTTTTGACCAATTGATACTGGGCAGGTTAAAGTCACCTAAAAGTATATTTTCTGTAACCTCTAAGGAGTCTAAATATTTTAGAACCGCCTCACCATTTAGGGTGGAAATTGAAGGAGGTTGATATATAACCCCTATTTTGTATTAGGGCCTTCGGATGGCAATATCCTGATCCACAAATGCTCAATGCCTGGTATTTTAGGAACTTCAATAGCTACCGATTTTATTTTGTTGGATACATATAGTGCTACACCACCACCCTTTTTACCCACTCTATCCATATGATATAAATCATATCCCTGTATATGAAGGTCCCAGGTGCCCGTGGATGTCCACCATGTCTCAGTTATGGCACATATCTGGACATTGTCAGTATTAAACAAACAGACTAATTCCTCAAATTTTTTTGTAAGGCTCCTAGCATTTAGGGAGAGGCATTTCCAGTCCTGAGATTCTCTAGTTTTCTCAAGTAGTTTTTTTTTTTCAGATGTCTGTGAAGTTTGATGAATACCCCCTACCCCCTTGGTACTTAGTTTAAATAATTTTCAACTTGTTTCTGTATTTCCTTAGCTAGTATTCTAGAACCATGTTTGTTTAGATGTAGCCCATCCTTCTTGAATAAGCCTAGGTCCCTGAAAGTGTCCCAGTGATGGATGAATACAAAACCCTCTCTATGGCACCACCTTCTCAACCACCCATTTAGCTGTCTAATGTCCCTATGTTTGCCTGCTCCCTCATGAGGTATGGGCAGGATCTCTGATATCAAAATACTGGATCCATGTACCCTCAAGTTTTCACCGACGGCCTCAAAGTCCCTTTGAATATCCAAGAGTGCCCTTTTTCCAACATCATTTGTACCTATATGCAATACCGTGATTGGATTTAGAGTATTTTCCAATAATCCTCGCAACATTTTATGAACATCCCCTATACCTGCTCCTGGTAGGGTACTAACAGTTGTTAACTCGTTCCTACCTTGACATAATATTTTATCGATGTTTCTAATCATGGAGTCACCAATAACCAGAAGTTCTTTTTTTAATATATGATCTCCTTGTACCCCCTGCTTATTGTACCCTATCATATTAACATGACCTTCCCTACAGTCACTAGTATTTGGATCCAATTTATCAGTCTTGTCCGGGTCTACCACTGTACTAAGAATGCTATATTTATTTTGAAGATCAATCTGCCCATACCCACCAATATTCCACCTTCCCTTTTTACTACCCTTTTCCACTCTGCATCAATCTTCATTTTTCTTAGAGTCCAAACAGTTTTTTGCTTCCAAAAGTATGTCTTCCCTTTCTAAGTTTGCAGCCCCTACTAGCTGATCATTTTCTTGTTGTTCAACACAGTCATCTAGAGCTGAATCAATGAATTTTTCAAGTGAAGATATCTCAATCTGGAGTTTAATTCTATTTTGCAATGATTCAATTTCTTGTTTCATAATTTCAATTAAGATACATTTATCACAAATAAAGGAATCAACCTTCTCCCCCTCCTCATACATTTTACAAGTGAGACAGGTGTTTAAAGTAACATTGTCCCTATCATGCAAACCCATATGCACTTCCATATTTAAAAACAGGTTCTCCTAAAATCAGTTTACTACTTACGGTCCTTTTGTGGTGATGATGCCTGCATTGCGCTGTACACCAATGTGCAATGGTGGCCAGCATCTGACACATGCACAATGACAGGCAGTGGGCGTGGTGGTCTGTGGACATGTGTGTGGCTAGGGGTGGTGTTCTGGGTTGGTGTGCCTCCTACCCTTTGTGCATGTCTGGTGCATTGTGTGTGTGTGTGTGTGTGTGTGTGTGTGTGTGTCTGTCCGCGTGTCATGTTAGACCTCACCCATCCCTGGTGGTGTGTGTGGTTCCATGCCCGGCCACTTCCCTTGACAGCATGCACCCCTTTTGTGTGTCCATGCATGTTTGTGGGTTGTGCCTTAGCCACTGGTGGTTGCACATGGCCCCATGACTCACCTGGGTTGGCTGAAGTGCTCCTCCATGATGGCATCCCGGTGCAGCTGTGCCAGCTGGAGCAGTCAGGGGTCCCGTCGCCCAAGAGGGGTCTGCCTATCACCATTATCACCAGTGTCCTCATCATCCCCATTGCTGTCCCCCTCTTTGACCTGTACAGCTATCCCAAATTTGTTGGCCATGTTGTGCAGGATGCAACAGGCCAGGAATAGCCTACAGGCCTTTGTGGGGCTGTACGGTAGGGCACCGCTGGAGGTGTCCAGGCAACGGAAATGTGTCTTCAGCATCCTGAACACCCACTTGATGACATTACATGTGGTGGCGTGTGCCTCATTGTAGCATTTCTGCGATGGGGTCGTGGGCTGCCGGTATGGTGTGAGCAGCCAGGGACAGAGTGGGTATCCACTGTCACCTGTGTGTAGAGGGTGGAGGTTAGTTTGGTGATCAGCATCGCCCTGCCCAGGCCATGTAGGCCACTACCCATGTCACCTCTGACCATGCCCCTCCCAAGCCCTATGTTTGTCCATGTGGTTTGCATACTCACCCACTAGGTGGCCAGTGAGAATGTCCCCACTCTTGAATCTGTGACAGAGTGCCAACTGGTGCCAGATGAAGGCATCATATGCTCCCCCAGGGTGTGTGGCACAGACATTGATTATGTGCCCCCTTGCATCGCACACCACCTGGCAGTTGATGCTAGCATAGCCATTGCGATTCATGTATGCAGCCCCCTCGGGGCCAGGTTGTGTGCGGATGGCCACATGGGTGCAGTCTATTGCCCCTAGCATGCCAGGCATATGTGCTACCCTGTGGAACTCCTGTATGTTTGCTGTGCACTCCGCAGGTGTGCTGGGGAAATGGATGTACTCCGCAGCATGTGGCAGCAGTGCGCTGAGGAATTGGGTGAGGTGGCATGACACGACCGACTGGGTTATGCCTGTGGTGTCCCCTGTTGGTCTCTGGAAGGTACCTGTGGCGATCAAGCACATGCAAACTTTCACTTTAGTCTCCACTGACAGAGCATGGCTCCGTCATGTGGGTGCCTGCATCACATCACTGCACAGCTCACAAAGCTGCCTCAGAATTGCCTGATTCAGGCGGTACCAGCCCACGATCTCTGTATCACTATACAGCTTGAAGCTGATGCAGGCTCGGTACTGCCTGTTGGGGACATACCGCTGACAGGCCCTTCCATGGCCACGCCCCCCTGCTTCCCTTCTTCTCACCCCCTCATTACTGCCTCCATCTGGATGGTGGCACTGGCCATGTCCCTGCCTTGTGTTCACCCCCCGGCAGCTGTTTCTGTGTTCCCCCTGCTGTCCTGGATGCTACTTCCCCTGCACCGGGAACACCTGACTGTGCTGGCCTCACTGCTGTATGGCACTTCCCCCTTCTGCACTGTGGCTCCCCACACCTTCCCCTGAGCCTGTGGGTTCCAGGTGCCCTTTCACTGTCCTTCCCTGTGTGTGTGTGTTGCCTGTGTGGCTGGCTATAGTTCAGCAACTTGTGGCTTCCCTGTAGCGTTCTTGTGCGTCTCCCTTGCTCCTTTTTATTTTGGCTCATTTCCGCTATGGCACAACTTCCGCTTGCTCCCTAATTGCACATGGTGCATGTTTGTTGAATATCGCACTGCGCCATTTATGCATGGTTCCTCCCCTTCACTTGCTCATACATTCATTATCATTGCGCTGTTGCTCAGCGTGAGTTGGGAGGTGCAACTGCCTCCCGTTGAATATTGCAGAATGGCACTTTTTCGGACTTGCGCTGGCACAACCCTATTGCGCATGGCGCAACTCTTTTGAATATTTGGGCCTATGTTCTTAAAGCTTGCCAATATCAATAATTTTGAAAATTTTGAAATTTAATATTATCTCCAAATATCAAATCAAGATTTGTTTTAAATGAATCCATGTTAGGACTATCAACAACTTCAGCTGGGAGCTGATTCCATATGGGAACAACCCTGTGACTGAACCAATTTTTTCTTCATAACAGTTTACATTTGGGTAAATATAATTGCTTAGCATGACTCCTTGTGGTGGCTTTCTTTTCAAATGGGAATAATTCCTAGTTCGTTACTAAGGACGGGGTCATATATAGCTCTATATTGTAGACACATGTCTCCCCTCAGTCTTCTATACTGGAGATTGTATAAATTAAGTGATTTCAGTCTAGTCTCGTACGTCATATTTGACATTCCTATAAGGACTTTAGTAAATCTGCATTGTACCCTCTTGATTTTTAGGATATCCTCGCTATAATATGGGGACCAGAGCTGGGCACAATATTTAAGATGTGGTCTCACCAGGGCAATATACAAGGGTAATAATACTTCAATCCTTTGACTAGAAGTATGTCTGAGTATACAATTAAGATTTTGATTGGCTCTGCTAATTTGTGTCTTGCAATGAGATCTAAATGTTAAATCGAGGTTAACAATTATACCCAAATCTCTTTCCTGGTCCGTTTCTAATAGGACTACATTTCCAAGTTTATATTTTTGATGTTTATTATGCAACCCTAGGTGCATAACTTTACATTTTGTGGGATTTAGCATTAATTTGTTTATACTAGACCACATCACGATTCTATCTAAGGCTGTCTGAAGAGCTGTGTTAGTTTCTGAGTTATTTAACACAGTACCTATTCTATAATCATCTGCGAATTTAAGTAACCATACATTGGGGTCACTATTAGGTAAAGTAGAGACATACATATTAAAAAGACATGGTCCCAGCACAGACTCCTGAGGAACACTGCTGGTAACAGGAGCCCAATTAGAATACTCTCCATTTATGATAACCCTTTGATTTCTTCCCTTTAGCCAATGTGTTATCCAGTTGATTAAATGTATGTTTATATTAAGTACTCTCAAGGTGTTAATAAGTTCGTAATGTGGCAATTTGTCAAACACCTTGGCAAAATCCAAGAAGATAATGTCAACAGATTTACCCTGACCAATTTCTTTAGTCACTAACTCGTAAAAAGTTAGTAGGTTAGTTTGACAGGCTCTAGTTTTGGTAAATCCATGCTGGAGTGGGTCTGCTAATCCAGATTTATGAAGCTGCTCCTGTATATATTCTTTGATAATACTTTTGAGTGTTTTGCCCATTAAAGAAGTTAAGCTGATAGGCCTGTAATTTTCTGGATTGGCTTTAGGTCACTTTTTATGGATGGGTACTACAGTAGCTACATGGCAGACCTGAGGGACTTCCCCAGTATTAAGTGAGTGTTGCAAAATATTAGTAAGAGGGAGATAAATATTTTTAGCAAGCTCTTTTAAGATCCTAGGGTGAATTTCATCAGGGCCTGGTGATTTGTTTTCATCCAATTTACTTAGCTTGTCCGAAACTACTTTGGGTAATATGGTTAATTCCCCTATAGAAGATAGGTCAACTATATTCTCTACTCCATCGTTACTTTTATTGAACACAGTACAGAAATATTGGTTCTGGATATTGGCAGCTTCTTTGTAGCCAGTGTCCCATCCCTATTTAGAAAAGGACCCATAGTATTAACCTTCCCTTTAGTTCTGTTGACATGTGCAAAGAATGTTTTTTTTTTATTATCTTTAACCCTATCAGCCAGGTTCCATTCATACCTAGATTTTGCAGATTTAATCATAGTTTTAATGTTTTTAACTATTAACCTGTACTTAGGGACAAGATAAGTGAACCCTTTTTTTATTTTCCTAGAGTATTTTTTTTTTGTTAATCATACATTTGATTGAGGAGTTAAACCATAGAGGGTTTTTTATGATCATTATTAATTTTTTTTTTTGTTATGGGAATATTTTTGTTAATGAGGCATTTAAGTTTTCCAATCATAAGCCCCCATTTACCTTCAACTGACTGTTTGGTTAGCCCCCATTTACCTTCAGCTGACCGGCTGGTGAACTCTTTTGCCCAGTCCCAGTGATTGAGGTTAGTTTTTATAGATTCAGAATCAGCTTTATTAAAATTAAAGGTTTCAGTTAACCCAATAGCTGTTTGGTTGAGATTCCCAGTGATCTGAAAATGAACAGTGTTGTGGTCACTATTGCCCAGAGGCTCACCTATATTAATGTTAGAAATACAATGCTCCATATTAGTCAGTATGATGTCTAATATATTATCAGTTCTTGTAGGGTATTGTACTTTTTGATCTAATCACAATTCCTGAAACAATTCCAAATAACGGCCTTCAGTATTGTTTGTTGTTGTGGCTGTGGGCCAATCAATATTAGGTAAATTAAAATCCCCAAATATCATAAGGTTACTAGATGGATCCAAGTTCCCTATATAGTTTAATAATGCACTATCATTTTCAGGCGATGTGGAAGGGGGGTCTATATGCCAAACCTAATATGAAAGGGGGACCAGTCTGGGGGGAAGTTTAATCCACAATGCATCCAGCACAGAAGAATCTACTGTGATTTCTTTGCTTATTATGTTGTTTTGTATATAGATGGCCACATCTCCACCTTTTCTATGGACCCTACTGTTAGAATATACATTATATCCCTGGATAGTTTTATCCCAGGGATCATTAGCTTCTCACCAAGTTTCAGTGACCAATGCAATTTGTATATTGTTAGTTTCTAAAAGATATTTAAGTTCTCCAAATTTATTGGTTAGACTTCTAGCATTGATTAGTACACCTTTCCAGCCTATGTTGTCAAAGCTAGGTATATTAAATGATTGGCTTGGTTTTATATGATCACTAGGAGCCTTATCCACATGATCCAGTTTAAATGGAATTTAATAACTTTATTGATTTTTTCCCCAGAATCATGGGCCCTAGATGGTTAAGATGCATGCCATCCCCTTTAAAACAAGCTGAATTTGTGAAAGAAGTGGAATTATTCATGAAACCTATATTTTTTGACAGACAATATTGTCTTAGCCAGTTATTTACTTTTTGAATCATGTAATTTTTATATGAATTTTGTCCGATCGTAAGCAATATCCCATACCTAATTATTTCACCCCCTCTATTTCTAATCTGATCAAATATGTTTTTAAAATGTGACTGTATTTCTGAAAAATCACACTTGTACAAGTCATTTATTCCAATGTGAATAATTACTAAGGGTTTTATGGTATTTTCAAATAATCCTCCCAATAATCCAATAATATCCCGAGTCATTACACCTGGGAGCATGCTCACTGTAGTTGATTCCTTTCACCCTTCACATACTATCGCATCAACCCTCCTTAGTATAGAGTCACCTATTACCACAATGTCCCTGGTATTAGGTAAACTAGTTTCTATTGGATGTGATTTTATGGACATGACATTAAGTGGTGAGGAAAATGCTGGGGTAAAATTTTCCTCTGAAACCTCAGTATCTACTGGCAGACTTTCAAATCTATTAGATTGTCTAATTTGCTGGGGATCCTGACTGGGAGGAAAGCATGGGGGAACCAAAGTAATATTGTTTATTAAACTGGGGGGGAGACAAACACCCTGGTTGTATTTAAAGTAGTATGATGCGCGTGATTCAAACTAGTTTCTTTTACTGCATCATCAATAAAAGTTTCTAGCAATGTAATCTCTTAACATAGAAACATAGAAACATAGATTTTGATGGCAGATAAGGACCGCTTGGCCCACCCAATCAGCCCATTTCCCTACCTAATGGATAAGCTGCAGATCCTAGTTAACCAGCAGCCTACTTCTTCCTACCCCCAACCCCTAGAATTGCCTTATGACTGTCCCATGCATGCTTGAATTCCACCACTGTTTTTGACTCCACAACCTCCTCTGGAAGGCTGTTCCATGCATCCACAACCCTCTCTGTGAAAAAATACTTCCTTAAACTACCTCTGAGCCACCCTCCTTCTATCTTCAAATTGTGCCCCCTTGTTCTTGCACACCTTTTTTGAAAGATGCTACCCTCTTGGACTTTGTTGATTCTCTTGAGATACTTGAAAGTTTCTATCATGTCCCCCCTCCCTCCTTTCCTCGAGGCTATACATATTCAGCTCCTTAAGTCTCTCTTCATATGTCTTCCAGTGCAGACCCTGCACCATTTTAGTGCCCTCCTCTGGACAGCCTCCATCCTGTCTATGTCCTTGCGGAGATTGGGTCTCCAGAACTGCACGCAGTGCTCCAGATGGGGTCTCACCAACTGTCTGTACAGAGGGATAATAACTTCCTGTTTTCTACTGGTGATGCCTCTCCCTATGCATCCCAGTATCCTGCCAGTCCTCCTTTCTGCCCTCTCACATTGCTTGCCCACCTTTAGGTCATCTGATATGACTACCCCAGGTCCCTTTCCATTTTTGTTGTTGTTAGTATCTCACCCCCCATTCTGTACTCTTCCCCTGGGTTTTTGTTTCCCAGGTGCATTACCTTGCACTTCTTAGCATTGAATCTAAGCTGCCATACATTTGACCATACCTCTAACCTTGCCAAGTCCCTTCTCATCCTTTCCACCCCACCTTGTGCATAAACTGTGTTGCAGATCTTTGTGTCATCTGCAAAGAGACATACTTTTCCTTCTAGTCCCTCTGCAATGTCACTTATAAAGACATTGAAGAGGATCGGTCCTAATACTGAACCCTGCGGTACCCCACTATTAACCCCCCTTTCTTCAGAGTGGACTCCATAACTTTATAAGTTTCCAGTCTCCTACATAACTGACTTATTTCTTCTAGAAGAGCAGTATTTTGGGTCCACTTGTCATACACAAACTCTTCATTGTGTGTAATTTCTGGGTACATGTTGCACTAGGAGCACATGTTTTTCCTGGTGCTCTTCCTCTTTTTTCCCCTTGGTCTGTGCCATTGGAAGTATCACTACAGTGTTCACAGTACATTAATCCAGTTATATTTCCTACCAGACAAGACATGAAAGTGGTTGTGTCCTCCTGATTCCCTGCATCCACTGCAGACACAGCAGACACTCGCAGACGAGCGTGTTTCTGCGTGCATCTCAACGCATGATGCCGCACATGAGGTGCACCATGCTCTGCTCACCCCGCTTGCAGCGGGGCTCGCTAATATAGTGAGATTACCCTGGAAGTGGTACTTAGGGTTACAAGTAAAACTCATATAAAATGTTTTTAAAATAGCAAAAGACTGACTGGGGCAGAAGCCATAACTCCTGTATTAGAACACAGCTTAATTCAAGACTGCCTTGAAACACAAAACAAAATGGTTTAAAATAAGGTGCTGTGGCAGACTGAATATCAGCCTCTCTTTCTACTTACCAGTTAGCAACCAGGGCTCCCTCACAAAGACAGGTATATTTCATTCAATTTAAAGTGGCATAGCACTAAAAGTAGCACTCCCAATTGTGCCCCACACTTCAGCAGCAGCAAACTTGTTAGAATTGTGGACTGTGGACTCCTTACACCCCTGTGAGACAGCTCTGCTCGGCTGACAAGGGGTTGCTGGAGATTCTGAGAGTTAGTTTGAATTCATCTGGGGCTTGTGCTTTTATGTTTGCTGCCCCAACCCTCTGGAATTCTCTGCCCCATCAGCTTCAGGAGTGCGGAACTGTGGGGAACTTTAAGCAGGCCCTGAAAACGTTTTTATGGATAAAGGCATTTCCTGATCTGTTGTGATTTTAATTATGTTTTAATGAATTGTCTGTGATTGTGTGAAGTGCCTTGATAATGTGAAAGGCGCGCTCAATAAATACAGCTATTATTATTATTATTATATGGGTTAACCACTGTATGTCCTTCTTTCATGTAAGAACAGTATTTACAACTGCCACAGCTCCTACAGCCTTTAGGGAGTGGTCATAACAATGTCCTCTGTGGTTTGAGTGTCTGAGATGAGGAGACCAGTTGGTCCCTTAAATTCCTGGCCATTCTGTAGGCCGTTCTCGGTGGGGTTTTAGCTGTCTCAGCTAGTGTTTTGTCAGCCCATAGTATGCACCAGTTCTGCTACAAAATATCCCTCACTTTACATGATCTAGCATTGTATGTACTGACAAAACTGATTCTGTTATTCTTGGGGTTATTCCCACAGTCCTTAACATGTGGTTGCAAAATCGCCTCCCTTTTTATTTCACCTGTTTCTCTTTTTGCTTTCTCTAGTGTTTCTCTTGAGTACCCCCTATCCAGAAACCTTTTTGTCAGTACTACTTTTCCTTCTGATAGTCTTCTGTTTCACTACAATTCCTCTTAATGCAGAGAAACTGGCTTTTGGGGATATTAATAATGGTATGTAAAGGGTGACAACTAGTGTCAAGACATATGCTGTTCCTGCTTGTGGATTTCCTATATAGGCTCATTTTAAACTTTCCTGCATTTACTTAAGTAATCTGAATATCCAAAAAGGAGATCTGTAGAGGGTCTGCATGACATGTGAACCTCAGGTTCTGGTTACTTGTGTGTAAATAGTCCAGGAATATTTCAATTTCACCCGTATCCCCATCCCACACCAAAATTATATCATCTGTAAAATGTTTCCAACATTTTATTTTTGATCTAAAAGAATTTTACTCACTCCAGATGAACTCCTCCTCCCAATATGCTAGATATAAATTAGCGTAGCTGGGGGCAAAAGTAGCCCCCATTGCTGTGCCCTTTTTCTGATGATAGAAGTTACCCTTTAAGAAAAAATAATTCCCCTCCAATATTATTTGTCCCATTTACACTAGGAAGTGTGTATCTGGTCTGAATGTCAATATAAGCCAGTTTATTTGTCTAGCCTTCAATATCCCAAGAAAGAATATTCAAACAGGAATCAGATAAGCTATTATTATATAAGTCTGATAGATTATGAGAGAATGCCATTCCAGTCATGTGTTAAAAATATCCTGCAATAAGTGAAACCTATTGTGGGTTGTAATTTCTGGATTTCTGAAAATAGATGGAATCATTGCAGTATCAGCAGGAAGTCTGATTTCAATATTACTTAAACTACATTCCTTATCTAAACTATTCAAGTCAATTAAAAAAATGCCAATGTTATGAAGAGTTTAAGAAGCTGAAGACACTGAAGCTGCAAGTTTAGAGTTTCTAAAGTAATATTTATCTGTGGACTGTCTATAACACCACTATGTATTGAAATCCACTCAATTCCATTCTTCCCCAAATCATTTCCAAGAGTATGGTATAAGAATATCCCTATAGCTCTCTTAATTGTACCTATTAAGTCTTTAGAAGAAACCTTCCAGTAAAAAACAGAGAGTTCTGTTCTTCCAGGGCTGTTTATGTACCTCTACATATTTATTTATCACTTCAGTCACCTTAATAGCTCTCTTTCTGTCTGCCTCATTTTCCCTAATAAAACCATCAAATAATTGGTAATCATAATAAACTGGAACCCTTTGTGAGGGGAGAAGACTGATTCCCCTCAACTTTAGCAAAGACCTTTGTGATCAGATTTGATCTGCTAAATCTTGAGAATCACAATATATAAGTAAACAATCAGCATATTGAGGATTGGGGGACAAGTGACAAATATACCCTTTTTCTCAAGGGAAATATGTAAAAGGTGACAACACCAGTTCTTTAATTTCCTCTGCATTTCTGTTAATGATTTTTTAATTCCATATATTTCCATCAACATTTTAGAATTGTCCCTGTTATCCTCTGTTTCAAAAAAAGTCAATTAATAACTATTTATAGTTCTTGTAGTTTCTGATTTACTTACATTATTGTCTCCCTACTTAATTTCTTGTACAGATTCCTTCAATGTGGGCAAAGAGGAATGCTGATTATCTGGTCTCTGTATTCCTGATTGATTGGCACCACTAGTTTGCTTATAAACAGTATCTACAATTTTATCTACTTGCACCATCCTTTGTTTGGCTTTAGTTGTTTTCCCTTTTTTAGAGTTCTTCTTTTTAGGGCTTAATGTTAGTATTTCCATTTTTTTATATATAATCTTTTTGGAAATTTGACTATCCAAAAGATCAATAATTATATTAGAGTTCTCTCTAGAAAATGGAGGCAGGAGATTACCTTGAATACTATTGTTTTCTGTAGAGCTGAGGAGGCCCTCAAAATTGTTATCAAGGACATTACTGGTAGAGAACTGTCTTTGTGAATCTATTGAATGTTTTAATTGAGTTATTAAAGCCTGATTAAAAATTACATCAGCCCTAAGATTTTCAAGTTCATCTTTAATGGCCCACATATTTTACAATATAACTACATTGGCATAGTAGGGATTTTTAATGATTTCTAATATCTCTCTTGAAAGGGAAGACAAGGAAATAAAGTTCCCCTCATCCCTGAAAAATTATTCACCAGATTCTATAATGTCTGTAGGATTTAAATCAGGAACATCTGGTAAGTTTAACCTAGTAATTTCTTTCTTTCTTAAGGATTGAAATAGCTACCTCTAATTTATTAAGCCCTGTTATAGTTTAACTAATTTCATGAACTACTGATGCCAGATTGTCTGGGGCATAGTGAGATTTTGATATAAGAGATCTCTTAGTTTTTGGATTCAAAGAGGACGTCAACTGATGTACTTAATCATATTTAGAGGAACTATTCTCGGTGGCTTCTTCAGGTGAGAAGGAAATAGAATAAGAACCTCAGTTATCACTTATCTGTATGCAATTTGAAAGGGAAATATCAGAATCTGTATTGAAACTCACATCCAATGGCAACAGAGAGATGTCTCCTGTATACAAAGAAGTAGGTATACTCCTAGACAGGAGTGTTTTCCCAGTTTGTAATCTAGCAGCTGTTTCCTATAATTCTGCTAGAGGAGTGGAGGGGCTGCGGGGGTAGGAGTTGAGCAGTCCGGGAGCTCTGTTATCCTGAGCTGAGTCAGTTCCACTTTCTCAGATCCTCATAAAATATTATTTTTACTAGCAGTATTTTTGATCATATTTCCCCTTGTCTTTTTTGGCTTTGATGAATACTTTACTGGAGACAATACCAGAAATAGTGATCTGTATTTCCCACTCCTTGTGCTGACCATGTTTGTGAACAATAGACAAAATGTTAACAAATAATCACATAATACAATAATATACTGCCTCAGGTGGGACTTGAACCCAGGCAACTCATAATACCGTTCCTGTTGCGCTAACCAGCTATGCCACAAAGGCAACTGAAACCTGTGCCATCCTGGAGCACACATTACTCTTTCTCTAATACACAGCCTGGTGTTACACAATTAAATTGCTACATTTTCAGTCACATGGGTGTGGTGTGTATATTTATGGAACACATACAAACAGAGGAGAGAAAGAAGTAAGTGCCTCAGCTGGAACTTGAACCCAGGCCACCCACAATACCATTCCAGATGTGCTAACCAGCTGTGCCACCAAGGCAACTGGAACCTGGGTAGCCCCAGAGCACACATTACTCTTTCGCCACTGCACAGTTTGGTGCTGCAAAATTAATTACTACATTTTCAATCACATGGATGCCATGTGCACATTTATGGGCCACATACAAACAGAGGAGAGAAAGAAGTAAATGCCTCAGCTGAGACTTGAACCCAGGCTGCCCAGAATGCTGTTCTGTCCATGCTAACCAGCTGCACCACCTAGCCAAATGGAACCTGAGCCATCCTGGAGCACACATTACTCTTTCTTCATTGCACAACCTGGTGCTGCACAATTAATTATGAATTTTCAATCACATGGGTGCTGAGTGCATATTTATGGAACACATACAAACAGAGGAGAGAAAGAAGTAAGCGCCTCAGTTGGGACTTGAACCCTGGCCAGCTGTAATACCATTCTGGTCATGCTAACCAGCTGTGCTACCAAGGCAACTGGAACCTGGGTTGTCCCACAGCACATGTTACTCTTTCAACAATGCAAAGCCTGGTGCTACACAATTAATTACTACATTTTCAATCACTTCGGTGTGGTGTGCATATTTATGGAATGTACACAAACAGAGAAAAGAAATAAGTAAGTGCCTCAGCTAGGACTTGAACCCAGGCTGCCTGCAATAGCATTCTGGTCATGCTAACCAGCTGTGCCACCAAGACAATTGGAACCTGTGCCATCCTGGAGCACACATTACTCTTTCTCCAATGCACAACCTGGTGCTGCACACCACTGGGTGCAGTGTGCATTGGAGAAAGAGTAATGTGTGCTCTGGGATGGCCTACGTTCCAGTTGCCTTGGTGGTGCAGCTGTTTAGTGTGACCAGAATTGTATTGAGGGTAGCCTGAGATCAAGTCTCAGCTGAGGCACTTATTTCTTTCTTTCCTTTTTTTGTACGTGTTCCATAAATATGCACTCCACATCCATGTGATTAATAATAATATACTGTTCTAATGTAATACAAGTAGAACAGTAAAGCATAAGTCTAAAGCTGTAGTATACAAAACCTCATCAAATAGTTAATAAAAAAAGGCTTCAATGAGACTGGAAAGTATTCATGTCCAGTTCCTATGGGAACATTGTTCTTCCTGGAGAATGGAAAACAATATAAAATAGAATACAAGTCTAATGTTCTTAAATAATTCTCATCTTAGCCTTCCCAGGAAGTGAATTTCATACAAATAACTGCAACTTTCCATTTGAATTCTGAGGCTTTTTTTCAAAATGTTATACCAAATGCACCCTACAGGTGCCATATATTTAGAAGAGAGTAGCACTAGAAATGAAGAAATAATATAATGAAACTAATCATAATAAAATACACATGAAGGAACCTTCACTGATCTTTTATTTAGCTTTTGTTGACTGGGTAAGTGCACTAGACAAATCCTGCCTATTTTCAGGCACGACCCAGGGGAAGGGGATACAGATGAATGCCAACTTACCTTGAACCAGATTAAGCTGTTGGTGGTATTTTTAGTGAATGAGGGAAATTTGGCCAGGACACTGGGGAAATTCCCCTACTCTTTTCGATAAGTGCCATGGGATCTTTAACATCCACCTGAACTACCACTAATCCAGGCAGATGGGACCTTGGTTTAATGTCTCATCTGAAAGATGGATGTTTTAATCCTGTATTTCTGTCTCTGTATATAACTAAAACTTTTTTAAAGCAGGTTACAAAAATATCTTGGTCCACTACTAGCCCAATAAACTAAAATGATTTTCAAAGTCACTTTCAGAATATTATAATAATAAATAAATAAGCTATCTAACGTTCTTGTTTGCTGGTTCCGAACAAGTAAAACCAGTTGGAAATGCCCAAGTATATTTTATAAACTTGTAGGAAATAATTTATATTACAAATTCAATTATATTGTCCTAAAGGCAGTTAAAATATTTAGAAGTGCAAGATATAAGGCAGTTATAGATGTAAGGCACTTACTTTCTGTCAGTAAAAAATAAATAAAAAAGAGTGGAGTAAAAGCTGCTGGCAGGGTAACCTCAGTTTCGAAGACTTCCCTTTCTCACACTCTGTAAATTAAAATGCTGCAGGAAATCTTAGTACAACCAGACTGTGATCATTGTTTACAAAGTCCACAGTGCTTCAAAAGTACAATTGTCCCAGGCAGCAATTGGTCAGGTTATAAAAAGTTAGCTTTTCTGTTGTCGGCCTTACTTAGGAAGTATAAAACACCCAAACTTCTAGCTAAAAACAGTTAGAGCTGTGGTAACTTGATCTGAGCCATCACAGTCTCCAATGCTTGTATGAAGAACCCAATGACTTGGGGGTATTTATCTCATTAATTCAGTTACACTTAATTAAAAACTGATGATGCCTGTGTCTTAATAAATTGCAGAACATGAGGGTAGGGACAGGAATGCAAAATGTTAATTAACCTGAATTGTCTGAGAGAATAGGATCAATTAATTAAATTGACTTAGTCAATTGTTATTTTGTTAGCTCAATGCGCAGGTTATCTATGTATTATCCACAATGAAATTAAATTTGATTGTTAGAACAAAAAGGGGGGGGGGGTTGAGTGCAGAGTTCAAACATTATCCACACTAATTGGCAATAATTTAATTATTATTATGCTAGCTTAAGACATACAAAAACTATAAAGTGTCCATGAAGGAATTTTAATTAAAATATAAATACACTAATAGAGAGTGCAAGGTATCCAAAAATATCCAGGCCAGCTGTTACCAGCCCAATTATTTAAAACGATATTAAAGATCTAGCAATCAAAAAATAAAGCAAAAATAAAACAACTAAAGTAATCAGCAAAAAGAAAACAGTAAAACATAAACTGTTAGTTCCAACAATCTGTTACTTCCAGCTAGTCAATCAGCTATGATACACTTAATAAAATAAACTCAGAGCGATAAAAGCAACTAAATTGCAAAAACCTGCTAATCAAGGCAACTTTACCATCGGCTAACCAAAAAGCAAAGTGTGCTTTGGATATAAGTTAAATAAGGGCTATTCAATTTTACAATGATCCCAAGAGGGAATAGATAGCCTCTGTAACTGATAAAACACTAAAAAAAGAAATGATATTCAAATGAGATAAAGCAACATTAGCTATTACATACTATTATCTTGATAGTATTACTTATTCATTTTTAAGTTATATTTTTAACTACTTTGTCGATAATTATTCACCAAGACAAACACTCTCCTTCATAGTACAAGAAGGGAATGATTCATTGTCAAAAAGAGTCAACAGAAATTAGAATTAGCTGAATAAGCTGAATGCAGCTTGAGTCCCCCAAAAAGAGATTTTTCCCTCAGTTCTTTGCTCTTATTCTTGTTGCTAATTTTCTTGCTTTGCAAACCTGCAGTTCAGTCTCTAGCCCAGTGACAAGAACTCTCAGTCCACAACCCAAGTGGGGGGGGGGGGCAATGCTGTCTGCTTCTGGTAGAGAAATGAAAAACAAAACACTCTCCAAGTGTAGACTGGCTTAAATAATTTTAGAACACAAAAATTATTACAAAACTCTGTCAAGTTGTGTCAAACTCAGCAGTGTACCAGATGTTAGGTCATGTTGGACTCTAAGCAGAGAAAGCCACCCACAGAATGCTCCTCACCAGCTGGTTGCCTTCTCAGCATGGGTCAGCACCAAAAGCTCCCTCGTAAACCTTCTGGGCCTTTTTTTCCCACTCTTACATAAAACATAATATGCTTTTGTGCAAATTTCACACTTAGAGATTTTGCCATTTATTCCCGTAATTAAAATGTGCTGATGAGATTTACATTTATCATGTTCATAGTAATGTTAATTCTGAAAATAAATGAAACATACCATTCTGAATGTTACTAAAAATAGACCTGTTTGTCACTCAACAAACTTCTCTATATGAAACTATTTAGCATGCAAGAGTTTTACTGGGCCTCTAGCAACTGTACATTATAATAGTATCAGATTTCAGATGGTTTACTGTGGGGAGCACTGGGATATTATTTTTAAATAAAAACTGAAACTTTCATCAATGTATTTCATTTTTCTCCTCCTTATCACAATACTTAATAGGGGCCCCTAAATGAGGTATATCACTATTCAAGTCTAACAAACATGGCTTTTCATTTAATCACATAGAAAACACTTTGAAAGTTTTTTGTCCATTTTAAACCTTGGAATTTCTTTTATTTTAACTACATGATCGAGTAATTCTTGAGCGGCAACATGCTACTTTAAAATCATTGCAAAGCCAAATCAGCAATTATATAACTGTGTGTTTGAGTCTGATTCCCAACTGCATTTCTCCTCCAGTTGCCTCACTATTACTTGTATATTAATGAAATCATATTTATCTACTGGTATGAAATAAACTCCTCAAAAACTCTAAACCAAGTAATAAATGAAGATGTTGGGGATATAAAGCAATAACAGAGGGTAAGTTGGACGGATAAACAAAGTGAATACTGGGGGCTGAATTGGGGATGTCAGTGCTAATACCCCAAATTTCCTATGTGGAGACAAATAATACAAAGGGACTTAGGTGGATTGTTTCTAGCATTCTGCTCCCCATACTACCTTTGTTTATTTATCTATCCAACGTCCCATCCACCCTACCCCCATTTTATATACAGTATGTATGCTGTAGTGTTTTATTGTTTTATACATCAGTTGCCTCATTTATTAATTGTTTGGCAGTTTCCAAGGGTTATTTTACACTGCTAACTAAAATATGGCCTACAATTAACTTGAGTCAGAAATGAATATTGCCAGATTTTGGGGCTGTATTAATGCCTCTGCCATTGTCAAAACCCAGTCTAACCCAGGACAAGGATACCCAGTAATGGTCCTGGGCTGAGAACTGCCTACTGTGACAGTAGCCACAGTAGCAGTGACTGTAGTGTTCAAGACCTCAATCTGGGCTCATTTGCATGCGCGCCACATGGGAACTCAACATGCAAGAGAGGATTAGATGGCAGATATAAAGGTGATACTTAAAAAGGAAATACTTCTTTCTTAAATGTTCAACACAAGATGAAACACCAGGAATGCATCCTCAGCTCCCATGAAACATACACAGTGTGCCCAACAAGAGTGATGCCCATGGTATAGGACTGAGTACCACAAGCATTGGATTATTTGCATACTGTTATGCCTACCTGTCCAACCTGGCTCAGGCATCCATTCTGCCACTGGGGGTATCCATGGCAGCCCTTGGGCCAGACACCCAGTGACAATTGCACTGGTGTACCATCAAAAGGGGACATACAAGACAAGAGATAGTCACTTTAAAAAAAAAGTGTGCATTATTGAATTTCCATCACATAAAAAACAAAATCACAACAGCAACAATAAAAACACACATAAAATGTACAAACACAGATCCCGCTCCCCCAAAAGAGTCAATTCAAAGATCCTTAAATAATACTTCCACAGACTAAAAATTTCAGTAGCAGTTAACAAGCATATGTAACCCCCCCCTCCCCAGTGTCTTGTGGTATGCCTCATGTTTTTTGAGGGGGGACACTTGCAGCCAGAAACATAGCCCCAGAAATTAAACTCAATACCTGGGTTCTGAAGAGAGATCTTCAGGCAGGTGCAGGCATTTCTCAGCAGTGTGGTAACGGCAGTTGTGTGGGCAAGCTTAGTTAATTCAAACATGAAATTCCATAATAAAGTCCATTGTCCACTCAGGAATAAAAGAATAAGAAAATGATTTAATTAGGAAAATTTGATCAAGTCACTCCATAGAGTGTGTGGTACAAATCAATGGTGAGCAACCTTCTAGGCAAAAAGCTCAATACAGACTGTAGTAAACTTTCATTTCCCAAAAGCTTTTCATTACAGTGCTCACTTACAGTTAAAAAGGATCTGCAGATCCAGGCAGCAGCAACATTTAGTGTGCTGAAGACAAGACGACACAAGTATCCTTTCCTTCAAGCTTTTCTCCTGCACAAACTTAACTTTTCACCTCACAAATTAATTAACACACAGGCCACACACCACATGCACCACTACAAGATTTAGAGTAGCAGGAATCACAGTGGTAACTCCCTCTGCCGGTGGTTCAAATTCGGAGCTCTCCAACAAATGATAGTCTGCAATACAAATAAAGATCCTCAAAAGAAACACCAAGTCCCCTCTATCTGAAGCCAGTGCTGCTCTGATTATCCTTGGGCAACATATACTCTGCAGGGCCCTGGCAATCTTGGACACCTGTGCACTTTCTGCTTTTCAGCTGTATAGGCTTCCAGGATGCCTCCTTGCCAAGCTGAAGTACCACTGGAAAGGGAGACAGACTGCTACAGCTCTACTCCCTACAGTACAGACTGCCACCATCACATTGCCCCAACAGTCTGGACACAGGGTTTCACTTACTCCCTGCCCATGGACGAGGATACCAGAACCCACCTGCACTGTCCAGTCCCAGTGCTAGAGATCATGAAGTGGGCCACTATCTTGTTTCCTGGGCTCTGACTCACTGATGGTGCAGGTGGTCCATACTGCTCCAGACTCCTGAAACCAATGCATTTTCTCCCTGCCTTTGAAGGCAGTGGGACGGGTTGGCAAGCAATCAGTCTCAGCCGTGAACCTCAGCCCTCATAACCGAACAATATGGGCCACCTCTTCTCTCTTTCTGTCATCTTTGCCAGATCTCCTTCATGTCAAAAAACAACCCTTTAAACCCTCTGGGCTGAGGGCCTTCCCCCACCAGCAGGCAGGGCCCTCAGCTCCAGACTCTGCAGCTACACTAATTTAACTAGAAAGCTCCTAAAGGGGGCTTACACTTCCTCCAACACAAACTGTTCACCTCCTGGTGAATGCCTACCAGCTGCTCCCTGACTTCCCAAAGAGGAGATATGCACCCCTCCCCTGCAAGCCAGGATAGAA
The DNA here is from genome assembly GCA_016271365.2 of Neoceratodus forsteri. Lineage (NCBI taxonomy): Eukaryota > Metazoa > Chordata > Ceratodontiformes > Ceratodontidae > Neoceratodus > Neoceratodus forsteri. The sequence continues at coordinate 835,680,766 of CM057451.1, forward strand.
CTACTGGCAAACACAGCCACAGTGGGGGTAACCATGCTTCCCTTAACCCATGGCACTTCTACTACCCTAACACTCATGGGTAACACATCCACTTTATACCTACTGGGCCCCATGGCAACCACCCACTGGTTTCCTTGGGCAGATTGACAAGTACTGCAATGGTGGCATTCCACCCCCCATAGCACGCTGCCATGCAGAAAAAAAACTTTGGTTGCTACTGCCAGGTAGGGCTAAAGCATACCTCCCCCCCCGTGCTAACATTGCATAAATTCTAAATTTAATTTACAGATAAACAGCACCCCAAAAGTGGAGTGTCAACACAACCATTTAAACATCAATACTAAACATTTCAACTTTAAATGTCTGAATTCACTGTAACTTTTCCAACATTTCTAATATAATTTAATCACTCACACATTGCAAGTTCCCACACACATGCAGGACACCACTGCAAACTCACACACACCCTCTCACACTAATTTACACACAACACACACACACACACGGTTAGGGCTCAACTAACAGTCTGAGAGGGGCATATTCTACTCCTGCATCCTCCTGTTTGAGTTACTGTTTTATTTATTTATTTATTTTTTTCAACAAGAACCACACATTTAACCTAACTTACTGGGAGTCAACCGCAAAAATCTTGTAAACATTTTAAACAGCAAATAACAATGAAGGAGTTGCTCTTAGCCAGCTTCTAGTGGCGGGGTCCATAATGTTCAGTCCTGCCAGTTCACCTGATGCCAAGGCCTACACTGGGGGGCTATCAGTCCAGATAGTCCAGACACAACTTTTCTACAGTGGCAATCTTTTAGGGGTAGGAAGCATCCCTAATACTAAGACTCCAAAGCATAATACAACTTTGAGTCAGGTTTGGTGATTTCTTCTCCAAAGGTGTCTTTGCAGATGGCGTAGTATTTTGTCCTCTGTTCCTCTCCATCTTGGACCATGGCAAAAGTCTTGAACAGCGTCAAACTTATCCACACCATGAAGGTGCACATCTGCTTGATATTTCTGTTGGCTTCCTGCTGGTGTCCTCCCATTTCTGGGGCACTTTTTCTACTTTGCTGATTTATTTTATCTAGGGCTCCTTGGAATACATAGTTTTTTCTCCTTTCCTTGATTATATCCCAGAAACACTCACGCAGGTATGGATACTTTTCCACAGGTACTCTTTTTTAATACCACTCCTTACCCGGTGCTTGGCCTGTGACCACTCTGGAGGCTTCTCACACTGGCCCAAGGTGCAGTGCGTTTTAACAGCCAACTCCCTAAGGTGTACCAGGAGTAGTGGGTGTCAGATGGGCAGAGGTCATCCATGTCCTTTCTCCTCTTCTGGCAGACCTGATGCAGGTATCTGGGTACTTTTAGCTGGGGAAGTGATAAGGCCTTGGAATATCTCGCTCCCAAAGAGGATCATCGAAAGTAAAGGATCTAGGGTGGACAGACAAGAGCAGTTGATACCGCATCCATCCCCTCATTGTCTTCAACTGTACTGGAATCTCCCTCTAAGATAACCTCTTCCAGCTCTCCATCAGGCTTTTTAGCTCCTGCAGTACTGGGGGGAGGTCTTGTAGTGGTCTTTTTGCACCTCGTGCCACGGGAAGTGTCTCATAGGCAGGGGCTCACTACACTTAGGCTTCCCTGCCACCCCACGGCCTCTCCCTCTACCACAGAAGGGGTCAGGCACTAGTAGGGGTGAAGGGCTGTACAGACATCTAGCACCCTTCCCCCAGAAACTACCTCACTGGCTGCAGTTTCCACCTCCTTCCAGTTTTTGAGGCTTGAAGTGTCCATGCTCACCAAAGCTGAGGTGGTGGTCCAGCTCCATGCAGGCTGATAGGGAGGTGCAGGCTGGGCTGGAGGAGATGCTCCACTACTGGCACAATTCAAACACACTGGCAGCACTTTCATGTGGCTCCCTGTTCAGTGGCAGACTACACACTTCTCCTGCATGTTACCCCATTGCACTACCTCCCACAACCACAATAGGAGCAATACAGGAAAAGGGACTGGCTTGTTCCTATCACCAGAAATTTCTACCAGCTCCTCTTTGTCCCTTTTTTCTGCTGCAACTCAATTTACAGAGAGATGACTCAGCTAGCAGATTTTTCTCAGTCTCAAAATCACTTGTGACCAAGTTCACTCTGTTTCCAACCACAAAACGGCACTCCAGTTCCTCATTCTGTGACCTCTGGCCCCAGCCTTGCCAGACTCCAGCCAATGGCATAATGTCCCCAAAGTTCTGCATACATTAACTGTATGCTAATCAGTCCACACTTGTAAAATGGTGCTTTTCTAGAGTTTGAAAAATTTCACAAGTCCAAGATGGTGCCTAGTAGCAAATAAAGCTCCCATGCTGCTGTATCCCAAATTAACAGTGCAGACAAAGTTCTTGCACCCCCAAATGATCATTAAAAATTCTGGATGAACCCCAACATTGTAAGCCCCCCAGGTGTCAAGGGGTATGCCAAATGTTTCTTGAGGGGAGGGGGGCACTTGCATCCAGAAAATCAGTCCCAGAAATTAAACTCATTACCTGGGTTCTAATGAGAGGTCTTCAGGAGGTGCAGACATTTCTCAGCAGCAGGGTAATAGCAGCTATCAGGGAAAACATATTTAATTCAGTTACAAAGGCCATAATTAAGTCCATTGTCCACTCAGGAGTAAAAGAAGAAGAAATTGTTTATTTATGCAAATTTGATCAAGTCACTCCATGGAGCTTGGGGGGCAAATCAATGATCGGTAGCCTTCTGGGCAGAACTCCCAATGCAGTCTGCAGCAAACTTTCATTTCCTAAAAGGTTTTTTACTACAGTTCTCACTCAGAGTAAAAAGGGCTCTGTAATCCTGGCAGCAGCAACATTTAGTGGGCTGAAGACAAGACCACAGCAGTATCCTTCCTTTCAAGCTTCTCTCCTGCACAAACATAACTTTTCACCTCTTAAATTAATGAACACACTGGCCACACACTGCATACTTCACTACAAGATTTAGAGTAGCAGGAAACTCAGCAGTAACTCCCTGTGCCAGTGGATCGAATCTGGAGCTCTCCAACAAATGATGGTCTGCAGTACATATAAAGACCCTTAAAAGAAATGCCAAGTTCTCTCTAAAAGAAGCCAGTGCAGCTCCAAGCATCCCAGATGATCCAAGACAACCACAAACGTTCCATTCTTTGGCTGTATAGGCTTCCAGGATGCTTCCATGTCAGGTTGAAGTGCCACCAGAGATGGAGACAGGCTGCCACCACTTCACTCCTGACATTACAGACTGCCACCACCACACTGCCCCAGTGGCCTGGACACAGGGCTTCACTTACTCTCACCCCATGGATGAGGATACTGGGACCCACCTGCACTGCCCTACCCCAGTTCCAGAGATCATGAGGTGGCCCAATGCCTTGTTTCTCAGGATCTGGCTCTCTGATGGTGCAGGTGGTCCCATACTGCTCTGGACCCATGTCGGACTCCCAAAACATTACATTTTCCACCTGTCTTCACAGGCGGTGGGCAGAATCTTTAAAGAGATTAAACATGGCAGAAAGTTTCACAACAACAATTTGGATTGTGGGTAGTTCAATGATGAGAAGGACTGGACATTTGCCATGAAAAGTCACTTTGGGAATGGTTTGCAACTGGAAAATTGTCATGTCCACTGATTTGGTAGGGGTGTCATGGGGTGGCAGCATTTCATGCCAACAATATACAGACTTTTAGACACTCACCCTGACCCAACCCTGACTTAGATACTGTATACTACTCATCCTTCTTGGAGGTAACATTTTTGGCTATAAAAGGGTATAGATTTAATAGAGGCAGCTAAATCTGATTAGGCTGTACTGCACAGAATGTTGCCTAACTGTAAGATTCTGTATTCAGATATTACAGAACACATGATCTAGAGAGGCCAGCAGTATGCACCTGGAATTGAAAGATCATGATGAAAGGTTAACAGTCAAATATCTGGCTTCCTGAGCAATCTGGCTATGCACACTATTACAAATCCCAAATTAAATAATGTAACATTTGGCTTTAGTGAAAACACAGGCCCAGATATTCAAACTGCACCCAAAAAGTGCGCAATAGCAGGAGCAAGTGCAAGTCCATTGCGCCCATGTGCAAGAGGTGTGATATTCAAAAACTGAGCCGGCCAACCTGAGCCTACAGCTGACGACTGAATATCGCACCACCTGAGCCATAGCACAACTGGGGAGGGGAAGCTGAGCAGATCTGATGCACCATAGCGCAACAAAGGATGGTCAGCTGAGCAGTCCAGAGGTGCCATAGTGTAACCAGGGATGCCCCCCAGCAGCAGGGTGGCAATGCAACTGCACAACCAGGGAGGTAGGGGCCCACCACCCATGCCACAGATGGGCAGAAGAGGAACACACAGCAGAACAGACATTGTCCCCCCACACCCCATGCACTGCACAACTGGGGTAGGGCTGGAATAACCACTGGCCCATGGAGACAAGCAACCAACCCACAGCTGGGCCATGGTGCCCCATCACACCCCCTGGCAAGCTGTGACTGGAACACAAGGAGGGCTGACCACCCCGTGCCACACCATCCCCCCAATGCAGATCACACCCTGCACCGTGACCCCCAGACACCCTTCCCAGGAGCAGTGTCCACCACTGCAGTAAACCCCATGCATGCCACCACCCCCACTGTGACAATGCAACCCTGTGCACCACAGAATCATGCAAGGCAGCCCCACCACGAGCACCCATCAGTGGGTGGCAGCACACAGTGATGCAATGACGGCATACACAGTGCCACCATGCACAGCCCCCCTGAGGTACAGCTGAGGGACCAACCATGCGTCAGCACATGAGGTACCCCACACGGGACAGGGCATGCCCCGAACACCACCACCAGTGGTACAGCACCCTGCACACTCTCCCAAGGACACACCCCTACCCAGCACTGGCCACAACAGCCAGCGCAGACACCCACAGTGATGCATGGAAGCAGGCACCACACTGGATGCCACACAGTGCATGCACAGACACCCACCCATACCCAAGGGCACAACAACACAGGGATGCAGTAGGGGGGCCACCAAGCCCCCAGCGTGGGCCCATGTAAACTGTGTACACACAACCTGCAGTCCTCCATGGCACAGGAGTGGCAGCCACCCTGCGCAGGCACTGTGGACCTGTACACCACCATCATTTGCCTGGAGCACAACTCACAAACAGTGGTGCACATCCGCTGCAACACACACAAGCCACAGCATGGAGGTGGGTCAACAACTGTGGAGGCCACAGTGTCACCCGAGGCAGACATGCACCACACCAGTGACAGGAGGCAACCTAGCATTGTGATGGGTACAGTGGCTGCCCTGCATGGACAGCCCCCACTGACATGCCAGCAGACCATGCAGGTCACAGACATGCAAGGGTGTCAGCTGCACAGGCCATGGATGGGCTGACAGGGGTGCCATGGACACAGATCATGCACCATGGACCACTGCACACAGTCATCCAGTGCACAGGGCACAACACACACACCACAGACACTGACTGATAGCTACCCCCACACCATAGTCACCTTCCCATTGACACACACACATACCCATGACTGCACCACCCCTGACGCCATGCACACCACTGCAGCTGAGCACCTATAGCCCACTGCAAATAAAAGACCACTACAGTATTCATATCAAAAGATCTGTATTCCAAAACAATATCAAAATGAACTATATACAATACTATATACAAAGTTGGGGTAGAGGGCCACAAACAAGGTGGGGGTGAGTAAGAGGCAGGGGTGAACAAATGGGACAGGAAAGGAGGGGTGTGAAGGTGGGTCCAGGGGGATAGGGGATATCGGGCAGAGGGATTGTTTACAGGAGCCCTGCTCCCTGCTCTGGCTGCCCCGCCACCGGTGCCTCCTACAGATCCCAAGCTGGTCGATCCGTTGTAGGATCTCCAATGACACCCTTGCCACATTCAAGATCTCCCTCAATGCCTCATGGATCTCCATCAGCTGATGGACACCTAGGACAAGGGAGCACAGTCAATAGGTGCGAATGCACAGCCCCATACAGTCCACTCACTGTGCATGGCATACGGCCATGGGACATGCCTCTGTGATGGTGTGTGACCACCCACAGTGATCACGTCCACAAGACCTGCTCACACAGGTGAATACAGCCATGCGGAATGCTGCACACACCCACCAGTCAAGTCATGCACAGCACCACTGTGGCCGTTTAGTGACATGGCTATGTGGTGTGAAGGCAGTGGCACAGCCATGTACCCAGTGCACGCATGGACCACCATCAATGCACTCCCAGACATGCAGTGCCACTGGACAGTGCTGACTGTAACAAGTTGCATGCATGGCAGTGGTGTCAATGGATGGTGGCCATGCCCCGCTGCCCACACCGTTACACAGCATGCAATAGTAATCATGGAGGTATGGTACTCACCATCATCAGGCCGGTCCCTCAGGCGCTGTGGACCGTCACCCCTCCTCGTGTCCCTGTCCTCCTGGTGGCACCGCATTTTACGGGATAGATGCCACACCTCCAGCCCTGTGGTGCAAACATGGAGAGAGGAACATCAGTACAATCCTGTAGCAAAGTCCCCCTGCCCCCAGGTGTGTGCCCTCTCACCCAGCCAGACCCACCCACCCTACACCAAGATAACACCACCACAGCCAACACCGGACGGTCCATCCCCCATGTGCCAGACAAATACAACCGTGATACCCATATGGAAGATAAAGTGTGTGGACATAATACCTACCTGGCCATGGCACCGTGCCCCTCCTGGCACATGCCTGCAGGCAGGCAAGCAGGTCTGGCTCCCTCCGCTGCAGGTTGCCATACCTGTGGCGGCACTGCTCTGCCGTCCGCCCCCTTCTTGTGGCCTCCTCTAGAACAGTGGCCACCTCCTCCCACACCTGGCTCCTGGACCTGTCCAGGGCAGCCTCTCCAAACAGTGGTCCATGGAGTGGCTCTACTATGGCCACTAAGTTGGCCAGTTCTACTTGGCTCCACTGTGCAGCCCTCCTCTGTGCCATTCTTCTAGCTCAGTCAGCCAAAATGGCGCTCTGCAGCACGGCTCCACCATGTGCAGATGCTGCGCGGTACAGCGCTGCCATTCCCTATCGCGCTGTTACCGAACAGCTCGATAGTGGTGCACCCATGCCTGATGCATGGCACCTAGGGGGCAAAGGTCGGGCATAGGGTCAAGGGGCTCTGGTGCACGGACAGGCACAGCGCCATTGGAACCCAATGCGTGTAGCGCAATTGGATGCCTGTGTGCTGCCTCCAGTAGTGGCCTACCGTGCTGTTGCCCCAGTGCGCCTATGATGGCCCAGTGCCCCAGTGCCATATAGGTGAACATCGCTGCAGCACCAATGGCACAATGGTGGCCATGCCCTGCATTGCTTCCTACACACAGCACGTCAGCAGCGTGGCAGACGCCAGCATCAGCAACCTGGGCATGCGCAGTGAGGTGTGTACTGCACATGTCACAGAACTGCACCCCAGGCTCAGCACATTCAACACAATTGCGCAAAGCACAACAGCGCGATATTCAGTGGTCATATGCAAAACAGCTAATCAGCCATTCAATGGCACAGCACTGCAATTTGCATCCACTTAAAGTTGCGCCTCACCTCATTTGCATGGGTTGTGCTATAAAAGTGCGACATTGGGCTGCACTGGCCATAGTCGGTTACTGCAGTCTATTGGTGAGTTGCATTATGTTTGGGAGTGTGGACTGTGGATTTTGGGACATGCATGGGACTGCACAGTCACAGGTAACAACTGTCATTCTTACAGGCTAAATAATGACCGAGCGAGTTGTGGGAGAGGAGAAACACAGTGGTGGGAGGAGGAGGAGGTCTAATTTTACCAAGGCCGAGACTGATGCCCTGTTTGAGGCCTACCTGGATCAGGAGCCACTTCTCAGCGGACGGTAGGGAACACCTCAGGCCCGTGCTGCTGCATGGGAGGAGGTGGCACTTGCAGTGAACCTGCATGGCAGCCACCAGCACTCCATGCAGGAGTGCAAGAAGAAGATGGGCAGAGACAGGAGGAGGATAAAGGAGAAGGTGGCTGCCATCAGGGCACCATGAGCTGTGACAGGTGGGGGACAGCCAGAGGTGGTACACCTGACCCCACAGGAGGAGAGGGCTGCCGGAAGCACGCAGTGTTGTGTCATTGAGGGTGTTCTGGGTGGTGGCTTCCAGACAGGTGGTAGCCCATCACTGCATGGTAGGTCATGGTCTGTCTATGGGGGGCAGGGTAGGTCACATGCAGTAACGTGACTTTGTTTTCCCTTACAGATCCCATGTAATCATCTGCATGGGTCAGCGGTGGTGGGCCTGTCCACTGAGGACAGTCAGATGGAGATGGAGGAGGGCCCATCCACCTCCACAGGTATACGTGGCTCAGTGCAACAGTGGGCCCGCCTGGCTGTCCACACTGATGTTGTTGGAACAGGTGCAGAAGAGGCTCTGCCCATGTCTCAGTGTGCCAGCATCCACGGATGCCAGCATGCTGTGACTCAGGCTGGTGCCGGGTCCATCACCAATGATGATGTTGCTAATGGCATGGGCAGTGACACATGTGTGCCATGGGATGGCCACACAGCAGATAACATTGTGGCCATGGTTGTGGTTGGTGCTGCTGTGGAGGCCTGTGTGTCATCACAGTCCCAGCCTGTGCCTGTCAGCACCAGTGGGGCAGCACTGGTGTGTGTACAGGACTGTGGGACTGTTACGGCCACTGTAGTGGCACCAGTAAGCCCTGGGGAGTGGCAGCCAGAGGGGCAGCATTAGCAGTCGGCCAATGGGCTTGGAGGTACAGAGTCAAGGGGCGGCATCTGTGCACCACCTGTGGACATGCCCAGACCTGGTCCTAGTGTGCAGCGCCCACCCTCAAGGGGTGCTGAGCATCAGGGCTGCACACACCCTGAGGGACAGGATGCTGAAGAGGCAGATGACCTCTTGGACGAGTACACCCACCTACTGCAAGCATCAGTCCACCAGCAGATGTGGCTTGCAACATCAGTGGATGCACTGCGTACGGCTCTGGAGCAGGCAGAGGAGCGTTGCAGCAGAGACACCGCTTTGATCCTGGCAGGGATGGACCGGTTGCGGGAGGATGTGACCGCTGCCATTGACAGGCAGACACAGGCATTAACTGCTGTCAAGGCCACAATGGGCACACAGTCATATGCCCATGTGTCGCAGACACCATGCAGTGCACTGTGAACCCCCCATTCCCGGCGTCGTGTGACACCCTCCCTGTCGACACCGGGTTCAGCTGTGGGTATCCCGAGCATGCCTGGCATAGGCATGTTTGGTGTGCTGCAGACCCCTGCGCGAGCATGGTTGTGTTCATGCAGCGGAACCCCTGGGGGACCATCGGTGCCACCCCATGAGGCCAGTGGTCAGCCTTTCAGTGCTGGCAGGTCTCGCCAGGGCTGCCCACGTATCCATGGCAGCCAGGGCACTGTGTTACATAGATACATAGATACATAGATACATAGACAGTGTCGGCAGATAAGGGCCTATGGCCCACCTAGTCTGCCCATTTGAGCTTGTAAGTTCAGTTTGTTTTCCTAGAAGTCTATTTCCCCTTACCCCTGACCTCTAGAATTCCTTTATGTCTATCCCATGCATTCTTAAATCCCGTGATTGTTTCAGCCCCCACCACTTCCTCTGGCAGGGAGTTCCACTTGTCCACCACCCGTTCTGTGAAGAAATTCTTTCTCATGTTTCCTCTGAATCGTCCTCCTCCAACTTCATCCCATGCCCTAGTCCTGAAACATCTTTTTCGCTTAAAATAGTGTTTTCCTGCACCCTGTTCCTCCCTGTAAGATACTTGTATGTCTCTATCATATCCCCTCTCTCCCTCCTCTCCTCCAGGGAGTACATGTTCAGTTCCTTCAACCTGTCTTCATAGGACTTGTGATGCAACCCATGCACCATCTTTGTTGCCCTCCTCTGAACCTTCTCTACCCTGTCTATGTCCTTACGTAGGTATGGTCTCCAGAACTGTACACTGTACTCCAGGTGGGGCCTCACTAGTGTCTTGTATAGCGGAATTATGACCTCCTTTTCCTGCGCTGGTGATGCCCTGCCTATACATCCCAGCATCCTATTTGCTTTACCTGATGCCTTGTCACACTGTTTCCTACCTTGAGGTCATCAGAGATGACAACCCCAAGATCCCTTTCCTGCTTGGTGCATGCTATCCTCACCCCCAACTGATATATTGTGCCAGGTTTTTGTGCCCCATATGCATTATCTTGCACTTCTTTGCATTGAATTTCAACTGCCAAACCCTTGACCATTCTTCAAGTTTCTGCAGGTCCTTCTCATTCTGTCTACACCCTCTGGTGTGTCTACTTTGTTACAGAGCTTTGTGTCATCAGCGAACAGTGAAATTCTGCCTTCTAGATCCTGTGCAATGTCACTGATGAAGATGTTGAATAGGACCGGTCCCAGCACTGATCCTGTGGTACCCCACTGGTCAATCTTCCTCTGTGGGTGACAGCCATTTAACCACCACCCTCTGTGTCCTGCCACCCAGCCAGTTACCTACCCACCACACTACTGTCCTGCCCACACCCATATTCCCCAGTTTGTGTAATAGTCTTCTATGTGGCACAGTGTCAAAGGCCTTGCTGAAGTCTAGATAGGCCATGTCCACTGCCCTCCCTGATCCACCTCCCTAGTCACCCAGTCAAAAATTCAATGAGGTTGGTCTGACATGACCTCCCCTGGTGAAACCATGCTGCCTTGGGTCCTGTAGTCCACTGACAACCAGATGTTCCACCAATCTCTCCTTCAGTAGTGCTTCCATTATCTTTCCCACTACCGTGAGGCTGACTGGTCTGTAGTTCCCTGCTTTCTTTTGTTCCGCTTTTGTAAAGGGGACTACATCTGCTGTCCTCCAGTCTTTGGGTACCTCCCTGTTTCCAGTGATTGGCTGAACAGGATAGCCAGAGGTTCAGCCACCACCTCTCTTAGTTCTTTAAGGACCCTGGGGTGCACCCCATCTGGCCCCATTGCTTTATCAGCTCTTATTACTTCCAGTTCCTTCAGGACCCTTTCTCGTGTAAAGGGACTTGTGTCCATTTCTGCACCATTCTCACCCCTTGTACTCCCTTCAGACCCATTACCCCCCTCTTCCTTAGTAAAGACTGAGCAGAAATACCTGTTCAATATGTCAGCTTTACTGTTGTCATCCTCCACGTGGCTCCCTTCCTCCCCCTTCAGTCTCACTATCCCTCTCTTTGTCTTTCTTTTTTCACTTATGTACCTGTAAAAGGTTTTGTCCCCTTTACCCACTGATTTTGCAATGTGTTCTTCTGTCTGAGCTTTGGCTTCCCTTACTGACTTCCCTGCCTCCCTTTGTTTCTCCTGGTACTTCTCCCTATCCCCTTCTGCCTGTGTCTTTTTGTATTGCCTGAATGCAATCTTTTGGCTTTCACTTTCTTTGCTACCTCTTTGGAAACCATAATGGTCTCCTCTTCCTTTTCCTCTTGCTAACCTGCTTAATGCATAATTCTGTTGTTCTTATAATCCCCATTTTAAATACTGCCCACTGTTCCTCAACCATTGATTCCTGTCCATTCCCTTAATGCCTCTTTGAAGTATCTCCCATTTTCCCAAAGTCTGCCCCCTAAAATCCAGGATACGTGTTTTGTGTGGTTTGGTTCTGCTCTTCTGTGATTTCAAACCACAATGACTGATGGTCACTGTTACCCAGGTGCTCCCCACTGTTACCCCCATCACACTGTCCCTGTTTGTGAGCACAAGGTCCAGTATTGCCTTCTGCCGAGTTGGTTCCATGACCAGTTGCTTGAGGAAGGCACCCTGAAGGGAGTCCAGGATAAATATGCTCCTAGTTGATACTGCTGCTGGGATGCTCCAGTCCACGTCTGGTATATTGAAGTCTCCAACCAGTACTACCTCACCCTTGTCTGCCATCCTTTGGATGGCTAGCATCAGCTCCCTATCTGTTTCTTCCTCCTGGGCTGGTGGTCTATAGACCACACCTGTGCGGATGGCTGGCCCCATTTTCCTTTCCAGCTTAACCCACAGTATCTCTCCCCCATTTTGTTCCTCCTGGATCTGTGTGGCCCTTATGTCATTTTTCACATACAGTGCCACTCCTCCTCCCTTCCTGCCTGCTGTTGAATGACTGACCTGTCTCCCAGCATGGCTACTGTCTGGTGCTGCCCTGTGTGCATTGTGTCATTCAGCAGGCATTGCTCGGGAGGGCACCCGGCCCTGCACGTGGACGCACAGTCCATCTGCACACCCTCCTTGCTGCTGTCCACAGTTGCATGTGCATGATGATGCCTGCATTGCACTGTACACCAATGTGCAATGGTGCTCCGCGTCTGACACACGCACATGGACAGGCTGTGGCGTGGTGGTCTGTGGACATGTGTGTGGCTAGGGGTGGCATTCTGGGTCGGTGTGCCTCCTACCCTTTGTGCATGTCTGGTGCGTTGTGTATGTGTACATGTGTGTGTGTCCATCTGCGTGGCATGTTAGACCTCACCCATCCCTGGCTGTGTTTGTGGTTCCATGCCCGGCCACTTCCCTTGACGGAATGCACCCCTGGTGTGTGTCCATGCGTGTTTGTGGGTTGTGCCTTAGTCACTGTTGGTTGCACATGGCCCCATGACTTACCTGGGTTGGCTGAAGTGCTCCTCTGTGATGGTGTCCCGGTGCAGCTGTGTCAGCCAGAGCAGTCGTGGGTCTCATCGCCCAAGGGTGGGATGCCCATCACCATTGTCACTGGTGACCTCATCGTCCCCATTGCTGTCCCCCTCTTTGACCCGTACTGCTATCCCACATTCATTGGCCATGTTGTGCAGGATGCAACAGGCCAGGAATAGCCCTCAGGCCTTTGAGGGGCTGTACTGTAGGGCAACGTCGGAGGTGTCCAGGCAATGGAAACATGCCTTCAGCATCCCGAACACCCACTCAATGACATTACGTGTGGTGGCATGTGCCTCATTGTAGCATTGCTGCAATGGGGTTGTGGGCCGCCGGTAGGGTGTGAGCAGCCAGGGATGGAGTGGGTATCCAATGTCACCTGTGTGTAGATGGTGGAGGTTAGTTTGGTGATCAGCATCGCTCTGCTCTGGGCCATGTAGGCCACTACCCATGTCACGTCTGACCATGCTCCCCAGGCCCTATGATTGTCCATGTGGTTTGCATACTCACCCATTAGGTGGCCAGTGGGGATATCCCCACTCTCAAATCTGTGGCACAGTGCTGACTGGTGCCAGATGAAGGCATCATGTGCTCCCCCATGGTGCATGGCACAGACATTGATTATGTGCCCCCGGCATCACACACCACCTGGCAGTTGATGCTAGCATAGCCCTTGCGATTTATGTATGCAGCCCCCTCGGGGCCAGGTGGTGTGCAGATGGCCACATGGGTGCAGTCTATTGCCCCTAGCAAGCCAGGCATACATGCTACCTGGTGGAACTCCTGTATGTTTGCTGTGCACTCCACCCGTGTGCTGGGGAAATGGATGTACTCCGCAGCATGTGGCAGCAGTGCACTGAGGAATTGGGTGAGGTGGCGTGGCGTGGCTGACTGGGTTATGCCTGTGGTGTCCCCAGTTGGTCTCTGGAAGGTATCTGTGGTGAGCAAGCACATGCAAGCTGTCACTTTCATCTCCACTGACAGGGCATGGCTCCGTCGTGTAGGTGCCTGCATCACATCACTGCACAGCTCACAGAGCTGCCTCAGAATTGTCTGATTCAGGTGGTAACAGCCCACAATCTCAGTATCACTGTACAGCTCGAAGCTGGTGCAGGCATGGTACTACCTGTTGGGGGCATACCGCCAACGGGCCCTTCCACGGCCACACCCCCTTGCTGCCTGCCTTCTCACCCCCCTCATTATGGCCTCCATCTGGAAGGTGGCACTGGCCATGTCCCTGACTTGTGTTCACCCCCCCCGGCATCTGTTTCTGTATTCTCCCCTCTGTCCTGGCTGCTACTTCCCCGCACCGGGAACACCTGCCTGTACTGGCCACACTGCTGTGTGGTGTACTTCCCCCTTCTGCACTGTCTCCCCACACCTTCCCCTGTGCCTGTTGCTTTGAGGTGCCCTTTCCTGCCTGGCCTTGTGTGTCCCTGCTGCCCAGTTTTCCCTGCTATCTTTGGCTCTCATGTGGCTTCCCTGTAGTGTTCTTGCGCCTCTCCCTTGCTCCCGTTTATTTTGGCTCATTTCTGCTATGGTGCAACTTTCACTTGCTCTCCTATTGCGCATGGCGCATGTTGTTGAATATCGCACTGCGCCATTTATGCATGGTTTCTCCCCCTTCGGTTGCGCATGCATTCACTATCATTGCGCTGTTGCTCAGCGTGATTTGGGGGGCACAACTGCCTCCTGCTGAATATCGCAGAATGGCGCATTTTCGCACTTGCGCAGGCGCAACCCTATTGCGCATGGCTCAATTCTTTTGAATATCTGGGCCTCAGTGTGCATCTCTCAGACACTAGTAATCTCATTGTCCTGGGGACATCCAACATGGGATATGAACTTTGTTGTAATGTGTGGTCACAATGAATATACGTAACAGCAGTTCTGTAATTCTGGCCTGTATTTACCATGGTCAAAAAACAGTTGAACTACACCTACATCACATACATACATACATTGTATTATGCTAGTTCCTTTATTTAATGTATTTTTTCTTTGATTATTGTGATTTTTTTGTGTATGTTTTTTCTGTACTTTTGTTTATGCATCCTACACTCAATTTTCCAAAGCCACCATTAGATTAGCACATGCTGCACTGACCCACTGCCTTCAGCAAACCCAGGTGTGCCAGAGACCCTGTGCCAAGTTTGAAACATAGAAACAATGAAACATAGACTTTGACAGCAGATAAGAATTGCTGGGCCCACCTAGTCTGCCCACGTCCCTACCTACTGGATAAGCTGCAGATCTTAGTTAACCAACAGCCTATTTCTTCCTACCCCACACAAGAATTACCTTATGTCTGTCCCATGCATTCTTGAATTTTCCTGATGTTTTTGAACCTATGACCTCCTCAGAAAGGCCTTTCCATGTGTCCACCACCCTCTGTGTGAAAAAATACTTCCTCACATTGCCCCTGAGCCGTCCCCCACCCATCGTCAAATTGTGTCCCCTTGTTCTTGCACATCTCTTTTTCTGAAAGATGCTACCCTCTTGGACTTTGTTGATTCCCTTGAGGTACTTAAAAATTTCTATCATGTCCCCAATTTCCCTCCTTTCCTCAAGGGTATACATATTAAGCTCTTTTAGTCTCTTTCTTTGTATGGCTTCTGTTGCAGACCCTGCAATATTTTAGTTGCCCTTCTCTGGACTGCCTCCATCATGTCTATGTCCTTGCAGAGATGCGGTCCCCAGAACAGCACACAGTACTCCACATGGAGTCTCACCAACTGTCTGTACAGAGGGATAACAACTTCCTGTTTTCTACTGATGATGCCTCTTCCTGTACATTCCGGTATCCCCCCAGTAATCCCTACTGCCTTCTCACATTGCTTACTAACCTATAGGTCATCTGATATGACTACCCCATGTCCCTTCCCATTTTTGTTGTTTTTACTACCCCCCCCATTGTGTACTCCTCCCCTGGATTTATGTTTCCCGGGTGCATTACTTTGCACTTCTTTGCATTGAATCTAAGCCGCCATATTGACCATTCCTCCAACTTTGCCAAGTCCCTTCTCATCCTTTCCACTTCCCCTTGTGTATCAACCCTGGTGCAGATCTTTGTGTCATATGCAAAGTGGCATACTTTTCCTTCCAGTCCCTTTGCAATGTCACTTATAAAGACAATAAAAAGGACTAGACCAAGTAATGAAACATGCAGTACCCCACTAGTAACCCCCCTTTCTTTGGAGTGGACTCCATTTACTATTACCTTCTGTGTCCTGTTGTCTAGCCAATGTTTTATCCAGGCTACCATCCTGGGACCCACTCCCAGACTGGCTAATTTGTTTATTAATCTTTTGTGTGGGACTGTGGCAAATATCTTGCTAAAGTCTAGGTAGGCCATGTCCACAGTCCCTCCTTGGTCTACTGCTTTTGTCACCCAGTCAAATCTGTTAAATTCATCTGTCATGACCTTCCCACTATGAATCCATGCTGCCTTGGGTCCTGTGCCCCACTGGCCTCTAGGTACTCAACAATTATTTCCTTCAGAAGTGATTCTGTCATTTTCACTGCCACTGAGGTCAAACTGACAAGTCTGTAGTTTCCTGCCTATGTCTTGCTCCCACTTTTGAGAAGGGGAATCATATCCTCCCTCCTCCAGTCCTCAGGTACCACATCATACTCCCTTGATTTCTTAAAAAGGGTAGTCAGTGGTGTCACTAGTTCTTCCCTTAGTTCTTTTTGAATTCTGGAGTGAATCCAGGCCCCATTGCTTTATCCACCTTAAGCTTTAGGAGTTCTTTCAGAACCCTTTCTTCCGTGAATGGACTGATATCGACCCCCACCCCCACCATCTAGAGTGCTTCTATTGATTGGATTAGATACCCCTCCCTCCTCTTCTTTTGTGAATACTGAGCAGAAGTATTCATTCAGTATTCCTGCTTTTTCATTGTCCCTCACTGCCCAGCCACCCTCCCTTTTATTCAGCCTCACTATCCCTCCCTTTGCTTTTCTTCACTTCCTAATGTACCTATAAAAGGTTTTATCCCTCTTCTTAATGATGTTGGCTACCTTTTCCTCGGTTTGAGCCTTTGCTATTCTGACTACGTACCCTGCTTCCTTCTGTTTTAACTGGTACAATTCTCTCTCCTGCTCCTTCTGTGTTTCCTTATACTTCCTGAATATTATCTTTTTCTCCCTAACCTTCTCCAGCACCTCTTTTGAGAACCATAGTGTTTTTTCCTTTCATTTTGATTTGTTTATCTGCTTCACACAAAGGCTTGTTGCCTCTATGATGGCAGTGTTGATGTTTCCCCATTGTTGCTCCACCCCTTCTTCTTGCATGCTTGCTAGTGCTATTCTGAGGTAATCTCCCATTTTGACAGTCAGCCATCCTGAAGTCCAGTACCCTCACTTTTGTATGGCTTGACTCTGCAGCTGAGTTTATCATGAACCACCTGTTTGGTGGTCACTTGTTCCCAGATGGCTACCCACTTCTAGATCTGAGATCCTCTCTCTGTCTCCATTTAAGAGTACCAGGTCTAAGACTACTCTCTCCCAAGTGAGTTCCAATACTCACTAAGCTCTCTAAGGAATGTCTCCTGTAGAGCATCGAGAATGACTCTGCTCTTGGATGTGGCTGCAACAAAGGTGCTCCAAGTAACATCTGGCATATTCAGGTCCCCCATCAACAATATCTCTTCTTTCTCTGCTGTCCTAAGGATGCCTTCTATCATTTCCTTGTCCATTTCCTCCCCCTGAGACAGGGTCTGTATACAGCCCCTGTGCAGATTATGGTGCCACTTCCAGTCTCCAGGGTGACCCACAGTGCCTCCTCTCTTCCCTGTTTACCCTTTTGTTCTATTGCTTTGATCCCTTCCCTTTCATAGAGAGCTACTCCTCCTCCTCTTCTAACCTCCCTTTCCCTCCTGTAGATTGTGTACCCTGGTATGTAGGCATCCCAGTCATGGTTCTCTGTGTATCATGTTTCTGTGACTGCCACAATATCCAGGCACCCCTCTTCCATCAAGGCCACAAGTTCAGGGAGCTTGTTACCTAGACTGCAAGCATGGTACTCATTACCCTCCATTTTTTGATGGCCTTACCCCTTTTTGTTCCATCCCTGTCCTTACTGACTTTGCCTTTTTCTCCATTTACCCCTGCCTTTCTCCCAATCAAATTCTCTATCTTGGTGTTTACCTCACAAACTACCCTGATTTTTTGGGGGGGGAGCTATGATTTCCCTGCTCTTTTTCAGTCCCTGGCTAGTTTAAATCTATGGTGTACTCCCCAGACTTCTTTGACCCCTCCCCACCCAGACTTTCCAGTACAGTCATACCCCAGATCACCCCTTTCTATCTCAAACTATATCCCCAAGTATTGCCAAGAAATACCTGTCAAAAGTCCTAGGTAAATCACGCTACAGCACTGACTCACTCGATTTGAAGCTGCTACGCATGACATTGGATGTGGTTATATTGCCCCTTACTATAATCTTGAACAAATCATTCAGACTCGGGCAATTCTTCTCTCAATGGAAAGCTGCTGTAGTTACCCTGATACATAAGAGTGGTGACCGTACTCAGCATTCTAATTACCATCCCATCTCCATCCTTCCTCCTCTCTCAAAAGCACTGGAGAGAATTGTAGCTGACCATCTAATGGAGTTCCTTGCAAAATACAATATTCAATGCCCCGAACAGCATGGGTACAGGAAAAATCATAGCACCACATCTGCCCTTCTTCAATACAATGACTTTATTCACCATACCCTTGATTGGAAGCACTTAGTGTGATCAGTGTGCATTGATCTCACTAAGGCTTTCAATACTGCCAACCACCCCCTGCTTATTGACTCCCTTGTCACCATCAGTGCCTCCTCTGGAGCTGCGTCCTGGTTTAAAAGTTACCTTGAAAGCAGATCCCTAGCGGGTAAAAATTTATGACAAACTGTCCACCAGTAAACCTGTCTGGTAGGTGTCCCTCAAGGATCTATCCCAGGTCCATTACTGTTCAGCCTCTTCCTGAACTCATTACCTCTTGCATGTCCCGGTGACCTTCTCCTATATGCAGATGATGCAGTATTACTTGCCAGCCACCCGGACCCCCAGGCATTAACCCTTAGTCTACAAGATAAATTCTCTGCAATTGAAAACTGGTTCTTTTGGCACAAACTGGTCCTGAACCATAAAAAAATGAAGACCATGCTGTTCACAAACCCTCACAACATAGCACAGCCTCATTCAAAATTAGGAACAATCTCTGCACCCCACTAGAACAAGTGCAGACCATGAAGTACATTGGCATCACCCTTGACAGTGTCTTGTCTTTTACTGAACACATCAACATGGTCACCAAAATAGTCAACAGCAGGCTAGGGCTGTTATATAGGCATAAACACTGTATGCCAGAAGAGACCTCCAGAATGGCAGTCACATGCTCCATCCTCTCAATAATGGATTACGGTCTTATCAGATATGGCGCTGCTACTGACACTGCACTACAAAGAATTAGCTTAGCCCTAAATGAAGCCTGCAGGCTGGTCTGGGGCATGCACAGTAGGATGCATACATGTGACCTCTACAGCATGACTATGTGGCTCAACCTTGGTGACAGGATGAAGTACCACACCTAGCAACTGTATATGGGAAAAAGATTAGCCTAGGCATTAGCCCCCCTAAATCCCAGCACTTGCCTGCTCTTGTACCACAAGAAATGGACTGAATCTTGCATACCAGGTCCCCTTTTGTCACACAAGTCAAGCCCCTGGTCCTTTAGGGCTCCCAGTTGGCTGAACGGTCTTCCAGCAGGCACAGTTGACTCACTCACGTTGGGTCCCCTTAAACAACTTTTGAGATCACACCTCACCTCCCACATCCTCTGTGACTGCCCCCCTATCCCCCATATACCATCCAACTCTCCCCAGCCCCATTTATGATACCTCCCACCTTCTCCACACCTCATAGATGAAGCCTTACTTTTAGGGGGAGTAGCTCGCACCATCAAAGCCATTTCTTTTTCTCTGACTCCAACTGCTTGCTGTCCTGGATGGGGAAAATGTTTAATTATTATATGCAATATATGTTTCCGCTACTCAGTTTAATCAAGTAGCCTTTTCTCTGTAAGACTATGATACACTAATCTGCCTACTGAAATTGTATTTATCCATATGATGATGTTTTTAGTTGAATTTGTTTGCCTGTATTGTTACTTGTTGTTGTAGGATGTGGAACCTACGTAAAAGAGTCTTCTGACTCATAGGTATTGTAATCCCAGACATCAAATAAATAAAATGCTTGCCAATGAAGCACTTAAACCTATCACCTAGGGTCCTGGTTCCCCTCCTGGACAGATGCAGATAATAGCACCAGTATAGGCCTGCATCCCTCCAGGTGGACTCAGTCACCAATGAAGCCAAAACCCTGAGCTCTGCACCAGTTTTTCAACCATTTATTGAATCCCATGGTGTAGAGCACCCTAGCTTCACCTATGCCATAGACAGGCAGGACCTCCGAGAAGGTTACCATGCGTTCTACTTGTCTAAGGCCCCTTCCCACCTCCACAAACTTCTCCTACACTGCTCTGATCCCTTTCCCAGCCAGGTCATTTCTCCCTAGGTGGACAAAGACATCCAGCTCCCTCCCCTGTGCAGCTGCTGTCATGATCCTGAGGATTTGCTCCCTCTCTGTCCAAGTCATGGTGCCAGGCAGGCACCTTACCTCCCACTCCCCCCCCTCTACCAGTTCAACCCTCTTAACAATGGAGTTCCCCACCAGGAGTTGTTTTCTTCCCCTGTGGGGTCCCATGCCACCCTCCTGTGGGTCTTCTTTGTGGAGGTTCCCAGCATGCTACTTGTTCTCCACTGTGGATGCCTTCATAGTGAAACCACACTGCCAGAATGGCATATGAATTGTGGAGCAGTACAACTGGAGGGTTGTGCCTCTGTTCCACCACCCTCACCCTCCTTGAGCCCACTGTGATCCAATCATTCCTCTTTCTTGGCAACCTCTGAGGCAGCAGCGGTGGCCCTGGTGGGCCCTGGGTGGGAGTAGAGGTCCCCAAATCCTGGCTAGCTCAGCCTGGAGATGAGCAACCACCTCCCTCAGTACAGAGAGGTGTCTGCAGATGGGACAACACTGCATCCTCCAGAACATCTCCTGGAAGACTGCTGCTCCACAGTCATTGCACTGCACCACTCCTATCATGTCTTATTTGTGGCTCCTTAACTGTTGTTTTGTATACTTACTCTTTCCTCTCTCTGTTTATTTTATAATTGGGGAAAAATCAGTATCTGAGTGTAAAATTCCCCAGGTTTGCCACAAGCAGACAGCTGCACTGATGAATCATCTCACCGGAGGAGAGTGCTGCAGTCTGTGGAATGGGCTTGTGGCAGCAGAGGTTAATGACGGTGACCCCTGGTCGGTCACCCCGCTGACTGATGGGTCATCTGGAGCATGCCCTAGCTTACAGAAGACTTAGTCAGCTCAAGCTGGGGGGGTTACAAGTGGCCCATTCTGGACAACTGTAGGGACAGTGCAGATCTGTCAGGTTGTGGGGGTCAGATGTGTTAGAATCACCATGGGGGGACTGGGCTCAGATTTGACACAGACCACCAGATGCTTCAGCAGTGGTCTGGCTGGTATCAGGTGCTGTAGGGTGCCTTCCCCAGGGTGGCACAATATCACCCTCCACCTACTGATGGCTCCAGCATTGGTGCAATGGGTTTTCTGAGGCATGCCCTGGCTTATGGAAGGCTGAAACAGCTCAGGCTGGGGGGCTGTTAATTGGTCCCAACTGATCTACTGTAGAGACAGTGCAGATCTGCAGGGGGGTAGATGCACCAGTGCTACATCAGGGAAGGGGCAGGTTCAGACCTGGCACACACCACCGGCCATTCCAGTGGTGATCTGACAGGTGTCAGGGGCTGTAGGGTGCCTTCTCCAGTGTTGTGCAAGGGTCCCCACAAACCCAACAAGGGCTCCAACATTGGTGCAGGGCTGGTTAGACCAATTGCAAGCTGGCATAACTCCCAGGGATCCCTGTGTCTGTTGCAGTCCTTCTGGAATCCCAAAAAAGGAAATATTCCAGCATCACCAAGGTGGAAGCCCCTGTCTGTCAGGATGCAGGAGTGCATCCACTGTAACTGTGGTATAACCCTGAATGCAGAGGTGGCCCACCATTGTTGCAGATGGTGTCTGGAAATCAGGAATGGCTCAAGCTGCTGCACAAGTATCCCTTATGCCATTCCTTGGTAGCGCAAGCACCCTGCACCATTCCCAATCATTTGAAAATCAGGCCTCCTGTCTGCAGGCCTATTTTACACTCAGGCACATGAGGCACCTCTGACATTTCCACTACCCACGGTCAGCTACTTGCATAAAATCTGTTGTTGAGCTGCCCAAGATGAGATCATTAGGGACAGTAACAGTTCCAAATGTACACAGTTTGCCAGGGTGCACCATGCTGAGGATGTGGAGTTTGTCAAGCTACCACAGCCTTCATTGCACAGGGTCTTGAGACCCATTTTTATGAGTTTTGTCCTCTCCTCTTCAAGACACAGCATCCAAGTATACTTTTGTTGGTCTGGCCACCGCATGCATGCATATACCTGCCAGTGTGAGCTGTGTCTCCAGTCTCACTTTTACCCTACCAGCTGTACTGGTGCCTGTGGTCACCCAGGTGGCAGTAGAGCAACAGAAGTCAGCACCCTCCCTCCATGCAGAAGGATAGTGTCCACAAGCAGACCTAATCATCCTCCTCCAAAACTCTGTTGCCCAAACAACTGCAGCTCATTCCCAAAGAAGGTCACCATCATCAAAAGCTGTAGCAGTACAACTGTAGCAGGTCAGATTGCTTCTTGGGATTGCACTCATGGCATCAGCAGTTCTGCAGTACTCTGTGGAGTCACTGTGTTGCAACATATACTAAATTTGTGTTCTTTAAATGTTCTGTTATCTTACTGTTGTAGTGACTGGACACAAAGGGGAAGACAAGAAGCACTCTAGGTCACCTTGGAGACAGGGAATGGCATCACAATCCGCACAGGGGTTGTATACAGACCCCCATCTCAAGGGGAAGAAATGGACAAGAAAATGATACAGGACATTCTCAAAATGGCTGGAATAGGGGAGATAATGTTGATGGGGGACCTGAATATGCCAGATGTTAACTGGATGACGTACTGCAGCCACATCCAAGAGCAGGGTTATTCTCGATGCCCTGCAGGGGGCAGGCTTTAAACAGCTAGTGTTGGAACCCACTCGGGAGGAAGCAATACTAGACCTGGTATTCTCAAATGGAGAGAGGATCACAAATTTAGAAGTCAGTAGACATCTGGGAACAAGCGACCACTGCATAGTGTGCTTCACAATAAGCACAACCATGGAGACGAGCCATACAAAAACAAGCATACTGGACTTTAGAAGGGCTGACTTTGGCAAAATGGGTGAATACCTGAGGAATACACTAGTTAATGGCCAAAAAGGAGGGGTGGAAGAACAATGGAGAAAAATCAAAACTGCCTTCACAGAGGCATCAAGCCTTTGTGTGAAACAGATAAAGAAAACAAAGCAGAGTAAAAAAACACTATAGTTCTCAAAAGAGGTGGCAGGGAAGGTTAAGGAGAAAAAGGCTACATTCAAAAAGTATAAGGCATCACAGAAGGAGCATGACAGGGAACTGTATCAATTAAAGTAGAAAGAAGTGGGGAAGGCAGTCAGAATAGCAAAAGCCCAAACTGAGGAAAAAAATGCCAAGTCAGTTAAGAAGGGGGATAACATCTTTTATATGTATATTAGGGAGCATAGAAAGGTTAAGGGAGGAATAGTGAAGATTAATAAGGGAGAGGGGAGGTGGGCAGAGGGAGACAGTGAAAAGGCAGAGATACTGAATGAATACTTTTGCTCAGTATTCACAAAAGAAGATGAGGAGGAGTTACCTGAACCAGACAATAGAAGCACTCTGGGTAGGGGGGTTGACACCAGTCCATTTGCAGAAGAAAGAGTCCTGAAAGAACTCTTAAAACTCAAGTTGGACAAAGCAATGGGGCGTGATGGGATTCACCCCAGAATCCTAAAAGAACTAAGGGTGGACCTAGTGACACCACTGACCACACTTTTTAACAAATCATGAGAGAATGGGGTGGTACCTGAGGACTGGAGGAGGGCAGATGTGATTCCCCTTCACAAAAGTGGGAGCAAGGCAGAAGCAGGAAACTACAGCCCTATAAGTTTGACCTCAGTGGTAGGGAAAATGATGGAATCACTTCTGAAAGAAAGAATTGTTGAATACGTAGAGGCCAGCGGGGCACAGGACCCAAAGCAGCATGGTTTTACAGCAGGAAGGTCATGTCAGATGAATCTAATAGATTTCTTTGACTGGGTGACCAAAGTAATAGACCAGGGATGGGCTGTGGATATGGCATACCTAGACTTTAGCAAGGCATTTGACATAGTCCCACACAAACGATTAATAATCAAGTTAGCCAGCCTGGGAGTGGGTCCCAGGGTGGTAGCCTGGGTTGCACAACAGGACACAGAAGGTAATAGTGAGTGGAACACATTCCGAAGAAAGGGGGGGTCACTAATGGAGTACCTCAAGGCTCAGTACTGGGTCCAGTCCTCTTTAACATCTTTATAGGTGACATTGCAGAAGGTCTGGAGGTAAAGGTATGCCTCTTTGCAGATGATACAAAGATCTGTAACAGAATTGATACACAAGGGGGTGTAGAAAGGATGAGAAGGGACTTGGCAAGGTTGGAGGAATGGTCAGACATATGGCAACTTAGATTCAATGCAAAGAAGTGCAAGGTAATGCACCTGGGAAACAAAAACCCAGGAGAAGAGTTCCCAATAGCAGGGGAGGTACTAACAACAAAAAAAATGGAACGGGACTTGGGGTTAGTCATATCAGATGATCTAAAGGTGGGTAAGCAATGTAAGAAGTCAGTAAGGAGAGCCAGGGGGATACTGGGATGCACAGGAAGGGGCATCACAAGTAGAAAAAGGGAAGTGGTTATCCGTCTGTACAGACAGTTGGTGAGACCTCATCTGGAGTGTACTGTGTACAGTTTTGAAGACCTCATCTATGCAAGGACATAGACAGGATGGAAGCAGTCCAGAGGAGGGCAACTAAAATGGTGCAGGGTCTGCATCAGAAATCATATGAAGAGAGACTGAGAGAGCTTAATATGTATACCCTTGATGAAAGGAGGGACAGGGGAGACATGATAGAAATGTTCAAGTACCTCAAGGGAATCAACAAAGTCCAGGAGGGTAGCATCTTTCAGAAAAAGAGATGTGTAAGAACAAGGGGACACAATTTATAGATAGAGGGGGAACGGCTCAGGGGTAATGTAAGGAAATCTTTTTTCATGGAGAGAGTGGTGGATGCATGGAACTGCCTTCCTGGGGAGGTTGTTGGGGCTAACAGACACAAGGCAATTTTAGTGGGGGGTGGCAAGAAGTAGGCTGTTGGTTAACTAGAATCTGCAGCTTATCCAGTAGGTAGGGTAATGGACAGACTGGGTGGGCCAAGTGGTCCTTATCTGCTGTCAAAGTCTATGTTTCTATGTATATATAACACCATCATACAGTTCAGAGACATTAAAGATACAGAAGTAGGAATAAAAGAAAAGCACGATAAAAAAAGAAATTGAAAGTGACAATACATGTCCAGATAATCACATGCTAAATATATTTTTTTTTTCTTTTTATTTCAAAACAGAATTATGTCAATAGTATGAAAAGATGAGGAGGTGCTTTCCGTAATGGAGGCCATACTTTCCAATCAATAAATCAGGGACTAGGCTTAAAATAAATCAGGGACGAAGACACTGAATCAGAGACACATCTTAAAAATTGTTAATATTGACCCAGAAAGCTAACAGAATAAAAGGAATAGTCTAGGATGCATTTTTCTGAAGATGAACAAGTCTGTAACTTTAATGTTTGGCATTATTTTGTGCTTACAATCCTTACTGTACAGTCACAAAAACACAAAATTTATGATGGACAGAAGAAAATCTTGAGGCAAAAATCAGAGACATCCCTGAAAATCAGGGACAGTTGAGAGGTATGGTGGAGGCAGTCCAGAACTATGGACATGCCGATATTATGTTGAGGTGCAAAATCCTTCCATAGAAAAAAACATGGAAGAAGATCAGTCACTTCCTGAGTGACAAAGTTCATAACAAAGACAGAGACGCATGCTGCTGCAAGTGGAAGCAGATGTGGCAAAAATTTTATAAGATCAAAGCATCTGGCACTGATGAGCTGGAGACAATTACTGGTTACAGCTGGCACATGAAATGTCAGTTGAGGCAGGGGAGCATGAATTAACTGACAGGCACCATGGAAGTAAGTACACCTACAAAATTGTTCCACAAGAAAAGAAAAAAAATGTTTCTATTCTCAGTCTTGTTTCTGTTATGTGACATAACAGTTGTTTTATTAATAAGTAAAAATAAACTTGCAGTAGTTACAGGCAGTAAGTTATTACTAGAATGGAATAGTTTCATTCTGATTAACTGTAGTGCACAACACATGGGATTACAAAGATGTAGGAATTTCCACTAACTAGTGGTGAGCCAGCAAAGGCCCTTTCGACCACTTGACTTGTAACCCACCTATGAGCCTATAAATGTGTAATGTGGAGGACTTAGTGACATTTCATATAGTGTAACATGACAATTACCATGGTAATAAGTAGTAAGTAACCATACAGTAATAAGTACCAAATAACACATGAGAGGGTGTGGCAATGGAAAACTATTATATTT
This sequence comes from Neoceratodus forsteri, assembly GCA_016271365.2. Classification (NCBI taxonomy): domain Eukaryota; kingdom Metazoa; phylum Chordata; order Ceratodontiformes; family Ceratodontidae; genus Neoceratodus; species Neoceratodus forsteri. Next base: position 835,707,210 of record CM057451.1, read on the forward strand.
CCAAGTGCATTGTGAGGCACAAGGTGCAGACATGTGGCTTTAACCATCTGTAAATTACACCACAGATGCTTTGGCCCAGTGCCTGACTATGCCCTTGAGGTCTACATTAAAATATTTTACTGCACACCCTGTTGTGGCTTACCACTTAATTACAAGTACAGTAAGACACTCCAGCATGTGCAGTACAGCACTGAATTAGTGTACTCTACAGTTGGTTCAAGACCCTCAGGTGTACATCATGCCTCAGAACTAGAGGCATGCGACGTCCGTGAAATTCACTTTGTCAGTGAAGTCATGAAATTTGCAGAGCGATTTCATGAAATTCACAGCTGTGAATTTTGCCGATCTCACTGCAGTGCATGAAATTTCACCCAAGAATTATGCACTCTGCATGCGAAATTTGCACTTTGTGTTAAAAAAAGGTGAATTTTGCCAAATATTTCACGCAAATCGCACGATTCAGAGTTTAAGATTATTACAAAAACTCTGTGAATTCTGCAAAGAGCAAACTTTTGATGCTTTGCATGAACTTTGCAGACAAAGTTTAACTTTGCAACACCTCTACTCACAACTGACCTGGCAAATGTGATAGTTTACCATTGCCAGACAACCTGTCTTGTGTTATTGATAATTTATTGCACATCCCACACATGTAGTCAGACACAAGGCCAAAGGATGAGTGTCTCTACACTCCTGTGAAGTCTATTAAGTAATACATAATGCACTACATGGCATGAGGTCATGCTCTGATATATGCATGCATTGCTATGCATTCCGACCACCCAAGGTGTGCGTATATCAGAGCATGACCACATGTCCTGTGCTATAATATTTATCTTATAAAATAGCAAACTATGTGGGGTGAAAAAACAGTCTCTGTCTGGCACATATTAGTGTTTTATTTAAGTGATCTGCTTGATCCTCCCAATTGTCATTGGTTTAAGGTGATATAAAACACTTATCTGTTTGATCCTGACATGATTTTGTAGGTAAAAAGATATTTAAAAAAACATATCTGGTTAATGATGCACTTTTTAGAGGAATTTCATATAAGAACTTTCACAAACAAGGTATGTGGTCTTAGTGAGTAAATGTACTGAACTGAATCACAACTCATCCCCCTCAGCAAGACTGTAGTCATTCACCTCTTGGCCTTGACCCACTTCTGGTGTTGTAGTCACACACAAGTTCCCTTCAGTGCTAATACATTTTTGAAATAAAAAGCTGTTCATGGGCAGCTTTGCATAGCCCCCCCCCCCCCATCAGTACACAAAATGTTTTTATATACCATATTTAGAAGTCTTCAGAAAAAATTAACAAATTCTTTAACTGCAGTACAATATAGTAAAACTTCATTTTGACTCATAAATATATTGTATAGATAAAGATATATTTTCTTGAAACAAACTTGCCTCATAATGTCTTTATATCTTCTCTGTATTCCAGAACATCCAGGCTTCCCCTGGCACGGCAGTAAACATGATTCAACTGGAACCAGTCACACCTGATCTAGTGGAGGAGGATCCAGAGATTCCCGATGAGAAGAAGCTCCTCATCAAGCATGATGATATGCAACAACTAAAGAATGACACCTAATACTATTAGTTAGACATAGTAATAGAATTAGGTAGGTAACCTAAGACAGGACTGCATTTTCTAGTTAGAACTGTATTTTCTAGATTGTACTGTTTAACATGGTTAAAACAGTGGGCTGCAATGAATGTGGGGCAGCAGTTTGGATGAACATATTGTGGAAGCTAGGAGGGTGTCCAATCTGTCACAGGCTGAGGAGTCTCGAGGAAGAAGTGCTGTGGTTCAGGAGGGAGTTGGAGAGGATGAGGGGGGGAGAATCTAAGGCAGTAGGGCATCCCCCAGGGAGTATCATGAAGATACAACATGGAAGATACATTGGATTGGGGAAGGGTGGAGAGGGGGTGTGGGAGCAAAACAAACAAGTTGCCTAACACTGGAGGGAAGGCTCAAGTCAGGGGGAAGAATCAAGATACAGCAATGCAGAAGGGGCAGGTAATAGATTTGCGGTGCTGGCGACATTTATGGAGGAGGAGGAGGGGGTGCAGGATACCCAGGAAGGGACAAGATAGGAAGGGAGGGGAATGCACAAGATATGGTAACCAGTCTAAGGGGATGGCAGGGGTGAAGGGGTGAGGGCACAGCTGGAGGGATGGTTGAAGGGAGCAGGGATCTGGGAGAGTGGATCAGGGTGGCTAGAGAAAACATCAGGGGCATTGCAGCTGTGGCAGTGGAGAATACTGATGGGGCAAGGCAACATGGACAGATGGGGGAATTGTGTGTAGGAGAAGGAGTCAGGCAGGAGAGAAACAGCAACAGGGACAGAAGCAGGGAATTACATGCAGGAGGAGGAGTCAGGCAGGAGAGGAATGGTGGCAGGGACAGGTGGGGGAATTATGTGCTGGAGGAGGAGTCAGGCAGGAGAGTAATGGAGGATGGGAAGCTGGCAGATGGAAGTATGGGGGGGAATACTAGCACTGGTGGATTCAATGCAAGGGGGGTAAGGTGGGGTAGCAGGGGCAAAAGGCATAGTTGAAGATAGGTGGAAGCCATGCCAGGGATGACAGCTGAATGAGTAGAACAATTGGTCCTGAAATATGCTAGAAGTGGAAGGGAGAGACCTCATTTAATTCTTCATCTGGGGACAAATAACCTGGCTGATAGTACATTAGAGGTAGTCCAAAAGAGGTTTGAGGAGCTGGGAACTTTATGCGAGGTGGAGGGTAGATCAATAACTTTTTCTGAGGTATTACCAGTGCTTAAGGTGAGCATGGCTAGAAAACAAAGGATCAAGGGATTTAATGAATGGTTAGGCAAATGGTGTCACACTAAAGGGTATGGGTTAGTGGGAGGGTGGGGAAAGATCTTGGAGGACAATAGACTATAAGCTAAGGATAGACTTCAGCTAAATGAAGAGGGAAAGAAGGTGCTAAAACAGAAGCCTGGGGAGTATATTGAGGTAGCTGGACATTTAAAATAGGAGAGAGGGGTGGCAGGTGGATAGAGGGCATACAGTGGCCACGAGATAGGAAGCAGAGCAAGCTTACCCCCCAGAACAAGGGTGATGAACTAGGCAGAAACAATAGTGAAGATGCTGGAAGTGGAGGGCAGAGGGATGGGGAGGGATGGTAAAGGGATGGAAGGTGGTCACCATGAATGCTAGAAGCCTGGAGAATAAAATGAATAACTTACAGGTCTTCATGGTGCAGAGAGAGGTGGACATGGCAGCCATCACAGAAGCACGGGCCACCCAATACCATGACTGGGACCTGGCAGTCCTGTAGGAAAAGTAGGAGGGGGGAGTGGCATTATATGTGAGGGAAGGGCTAAAGTGCACTAGGGAGGAGGGGGAGGAGGAGAAACAGAGTCATTATCGCTGCTAATCCAGGATTCCAGGAATAGGACTCTCCAGATGGGAGTGGTGTACAGGCCACCCTCCCAGACAGAGGAGCTGGACAGGGAACTTGCGAGGCAGATTAGGAGGGCATGCGGGAAGGGGAGTGTGATGGTTGTTTGGGACTTCAACCTGCCGGGGGTAGATTAGGGAATACCAGCCACCAGCAGGAAAAGGAAGCATATACTGCTGGATATCTTTCCGGAAAGCTTCCTAACACAGGTGGTCAGCAAACTAACTGGGAGGAGGGAAACACCCTTGACATAGTGCTCACAAATGGGGAGTTTGTGAAGGATATCGAGGTGGATGAACCACTAGCAGGGAGTGATCATCACTCAGTGTGGTTCAGGTTGATTACTGGCAAAGAGAGGGTGGCATCCAACACAAAGGTGCAAGATTTCAGGCAGGCGGATTTTGCAAAGATGTAGGAGATAGTGAGTGGTTACCTGGACAGGATCCAGCCTAGTATGGACACAGACCAGAGATGGGAGCTCATTAAAAAGGGGATACTAGAGGCTACCAGTTCCTGTAGCAGGACTCAGTGTAAAAAAGCCAGGGCAAAAAGGCCAAGCTGGATGAGCAGGGGGATTGTGGAAAAGGTGAGGAGAAAAAAGGTGGCCTTTAGGAGATACAGGAAATCAGCGAGGGGAGAAGATTGGGAGGAGAACCTGCAGGAGGCAAATGAGGTGACAATGGCAATAAGAACAGCAAAAGCCACCAAAGAGCTCAGGCTGGTGCAAGGCCTTAAGGAGGGTGAGAAGAGCTTCTTCAGGTACATCAAGGGGAAAAGGAGCTGTAAAAAACAGATAATAAGGATTAAAAAGGACAGGCGATGGGTAGAGAATGGGGGAAGAAAAGACAGAAGCACTCAGTGACTGCTTCTGCTCAGAATTTATGAAAGAGTGAGGAGGAGTGCTACCAAAGAGGAGTGGGGGCTGTAAAGGCTGGGGTGGGAGTAACGGATGGGGTTATCACAGAAGGTGGAGTGCTGGAGGGCTTGAGAGCACTGAGGGTGTGGACAAGGCACCAGGGCCAGATGGCATTCACTCCAGGGTACTGAAAGAGACAGCAAAGATCCTGGTGGGGCCTTTGGCAGGCCTATTCTATGCCTCACTGAATTTGGGATGCATACCCAAGGATTGAAGGCTGGCTTACGTGGTTCACCTGCATAAGAGTGGCCCCAAAGATGAACCAGGGGACTATAGACTGGTGAGCCTCTCGTCCATCATGGGGAAGCTAATGGAAATGATCCAGAAGGAGAAGCTGATGTCCCCACTGGAGTGCAATGGGCTGCAGCACAGTAGACAGCATGGCTTTTTCACAGGCAGATCCTGCCAAACCAACCTGGTAGATTACTACGACTGGGTTGCTAGGCAGACAGACAAGGGCCATGCAGTGGGTGTCTTGTACCCGGACATCATCAATGCATTCGATTTGGTGCCACATGGGAGACTTGGAATAAAACTTGAAGGCACAGTGGCTGGAGCAAAAACACTGGGATGGGTGACAAACTGGCTGCAGGGAAGGCAGCAGAAGGTGGTGGTGAAAGGGGAAATCTCATCCCCAAAGGCAGTAATGAGTGGGGCTCCACATGGCTTAGTCCTGGGACCAGTATTATTTGGGATATTTATTGCAGACATTTCCATGGGCATCAAGACCAGAATCGGCCTATTTATCAATAACACCAAGATAGGGGTGGTGATGGATGACATAGAGGGGTGGCAAAGTTTGCAGGAAGATCTGAAAAAATTGGAGACCTGGTCAGACACTTGCAGCTGGGGTTCAATGCCAAAAAAAAGTAAGGTACTGCATTTTGGAGCAAAAAATTAAAGGAGAAACTACCAACTGGAGAAGTGCAGCTGGCAGAGACTGAGGAGAAGGATCTGGGGTGGTCATCACGGGATCAATAAACAACTAAGCACAGTGTAGGAAGGCAGCAGCAAGGGTCAACAAAATGCTGGGTTGCATCGCAAGGGGAATAATGTCAAGGAGGGGGAGGTGATTCTGCCGCTGTATAGATCATTAGTTAGACCTCATCTTGAATACTGTGTGCAGTACTGGCATCCATACCTGAAAAGGGACATTAAATTACTGGAAGGGGTGCAGCGCAGAGCAACTAAAATGATCCAGGGACTGGGGGATTTATTGTATGAGAGTAGGCTAAAGGAGTTGAACATGTACTCGCTGGAGGAGAGGAAGGACAGAGAAGATATGATCAAGACATTCAAGTACATGAGAGGGATAAACAAGACTGGTACAGAGGGACTATTCAGGGTAAGTGTGGGGAGGGACACTCAAGGCCATGACATGAGATTGGAGGGGGGAAGGTTCAGGAGGGAAATGAGGAGACACTTTTTTACAGAGAGGGTGGTGGCAGGGTGGAAAGTGTTACCAGCAGAGGTGGTAGTCTGTAAAACAATGGGCTACTTCAGAAGAGGCTGGAACAGGACAAAAGGGAAGATAAGGTGGGGGGGGTGAAGATGGAAGGGCAGCTGCAGAACAGGGCTGCTAGCCGCAAAATCAAGCAGACTCAATAAACCAAATATCCTTTTTCTGCTGGCAAATTTTGTATGTTCATATCTTGCATGAAAACATGTACAGTGGTACCATATCTTACATTGCTAGCAGTTCATATGGCAGATCACATGTGATATTAAATTAGAATGAAGGATATCAGCTAGCTGACAAAAAAAAAATACAGTGCATTTGTTAATACAATGAAGAAGTGCTCACACTTTAATTTCTTTAGAACTTCTTCTCTAAACATGGCCCCACAGTACCATCCTCACATGCTTAGCAAGGAAATCTTTGCAGCTTTCTCTGGCTTACAAATTACTGAATCCCTGGCTTTAATAACTCTTCAGTAGTCTCTCATTGTCTGGGGACAGATGAACATTTACCACCAGAATTCTGCACACAGCTGAATAAATGTGGGTTTCAGGACTGGGATTTTGATGGACACCACCTGGCAGACTTCATTGATACTGTGGCAAATGGGATGGAGGCGAGGGAGTCCGTTGGCATGGTGCTCTTTAGCGTCTCAAAGGCCTTTGATTTGAGCGACTATAACTTACTGTTAAAGCGACTGGCACTTATAGGAATGTATGAACATGTTCAGACATGGATGCTTTCTTACTTGATTGAGAGTATGAAACAAGCATGCAGAAATGGAATACTGTCAGCTAGGTAAGGAACTTACAGGGGAGAGCCCCAGGGCTCAATCATGGGTCCCTTCTGTTCATTATATAGAAATCAATTTCCATCACTAATAAAAAGTAGTAAGATTTACTTATATGCAGATGACATGACCTTAATAGGTAGAGCAAAAGATAGGGATAGTCAGCAAATAATCCTTCAGTCAGATTTTGACATCCTGCAAAACTGGTTAATAGATTCCAAAATTGTACTTAGTAAAAAGAAAACCCAGGTAATGCTGTTTAATTCTAGAGACAAAAATATCTAATAATCAAAGAATTGGATATATAAACATCAGATGGATATAAATTGGAAAACGTTACATCATATAAATACCTGTGGGTGCACATACTGTAGATAATAGTCTTACTTTTGCAGAACATTTAACCAGTGTTGCTGGCAAGGTTAATATTAGATTAGGTATGCTCAGAAGAACTCCAATTCTTCCCAGAGAAACTAGGAACAGGATGGCCCTGCAACTACTTTTATCAATATTAAAATACAGTAGTTTAATATACCAGCATGCTTTTAAGACTTTTCTAAATAAATTGGATAAAATATATTATAAAAAGGCCAGATATGTTTTAAAATGTCCCTGTTCCACCCACCACTGTAGTGTCCTAAAACAATGAAAGTGGGATTCCCTTGAAAATTGAAGGAAAAAACTTGGGTATAAAGCATATGTAGAATATGGAGGAATTAATGCAGAACATTGGTAACATTGGTAATACAGAGCTCTATAAAGACGAATGTCCATTAGGCTCGCTTATCAGTAGAATTCAGTATCCCTTTATATAACTGCCCATTAAATAAGTATTCAGAGACTGTTTGAAAGATATCATTGTTTTACTAGCCACAACCTCGATTGGCAGGTCATTCCAAACTCCTGCCACCCTATTTGAAAACCAAAACATACGAGACTGCTTGTTACATCTATCCACCTTAAGCTGTAAGGGATGGGCACGGGTGTTATATGACTGTACCCTGTGGTGCAAGTCCAGTTGCTCCCAAAGTTACATAGATACATAGATACATAGACAGTGTTGGCAGGTAACGGCCTATGGCCCACCCAGTCTGCCCATTTGAGCTTGTAAGTTCAGTTTATGTTTTCCTAGAAGTCTGTTGCCCCTTACCCCTGACCTCCAGAATTCCTTTATGTCTATCCCATGCATTCTTAAATCCCATGATTGTTTCAGCCCCCACCACTTCCTCTGGCAGGGTGTTCCACTTGTCCACCACCCGTTCTGTGAAGAAATTCTTCCTCATATTTCCTCTGAATCGTCCTCCTCAACTTCATCCCATGCCCTCTAGTCCTGGTACATCTTTTCGCTTAAAAATAGTGTATTCCTGCACCCTGGTCCTCCCTGTGAGATACTTGTATGTCTCTATCATATCCTTCTCTCCCTTCTCTCCTCCAGGAGTACATGTTCAGTTCCTTCAACCTGTCTTCATAGGACTTGTGATGCAATCCATGCACCATCTTTGTTGCCCTCCTCTGAACCTTCTCTACCCTGTCTATGTCCTTACATAGGTATGGTCTCCAGAACTGTGCACTGTACTCCAGGTGGGGCCTCACTAGTGTCTTGTATAGAGGAATTATGACCTCCCTTTTCCTGCTGGTGATGCCCCTGCCTATACATCCCAACATCCTATTTGCTTTACCTGCTGTCTTGCCACACTGTTTCCCTACCTTGAGGTCATCAGAGATGACAACCCCAAGATCCCTTTCCTGTTTGGTGCATGCTATATCCTCACCCCCTAACTGATATATTGTGCCAGGGTGTTTGTGCCCCATATGCATTATCTTGCACTTCTTTGCACTGAATTTCAACTGCCAAACCCCTGACCATTCTTCAAGTTTCTTCAGGTCCCTTCTCATTCTGTCTACACCCTCTGGTGTGTTTACTCTGTTACAGAGCTTTGTGTCATCAGCGAACAGTGAAATTCTGCCTTCTAGGTTCTGCGCAATGTCACTGATGAAGATGTTGAATAGGACCGGTCCCAGCACTGATCCCTGTTGTACCCCACTGGTCACTCTTCCCTCTGTGGAGTGACAGCCATTTACCATCACCCTCTGTGTCCTGCCACCCAGCCAGTTACCTACTCACCCACACTACTGTCCTGCCCACACCATATTCCCCAGTTTGTGTAGTAGTCTTCTATGTGGCACAGTGTCAAAGGCCTTGCTGAAGTCCAGATGAGGCCATGTCCACTGCCCTCCCCTGATCCACCTCCCTAGTCACCCAGTCAAAAAATTCAACGAGGTTGGTCTGACATGACCTCCCCCTGGTGAAACCATGCTGCCTTGGGTCCTGTAGTCCATTGACAACCAGATGTTCCACCAATCTCTCCTTCAGTAGTGCTTCCATGATCTTCCCCACTACCGAGGTGAGGCTGACTGGTCTGTAGTTCCCTGCTTCCTTTGTTCCTGCTTTTGTATAAGGGGACTACATCTGCTGTCCTCCAGTCTTTGGGTACCTCCCCTGTTTCCAGTGATCAGCTAAACAGGATAGCCAGAGGTTCAGCCACCACCTCTCTTAGTTCTTTAAGGACCCTGGGTGCACCCCATCTGGCCCCATTGCTTTATCAACTCTTATTACTTTCAGTTCCTTCAGGACCCTTTCTCGTGTAAAGGGACTTGTGTCCATTTCTGCACCATTCTTACCCCTTGTACTCCCTTCAGACCCATTACCCTCCTCTTCCTCATTAAAGACTGAGCAGAAATACCTGTTCAATATGTCAGCTTTACTGTTGTCATCCTCCACGCAGCCCTCATCCTCTCCCTTCAGTCTCACTATCCCTCCCTTTGTCTTTCTTTTTTCACTTATGTACCTGTAAAAGGTTTTGTCCCCTCTACCCACTGATTTTGCAATGTGTTCTTCTGTCTGAGCTTTGGCTTCCCTTACTAACCTCCCTGCCTCCCTTTGCTTCTCCTGGTACTTCTCCCTATCCCCTTCTGCCTATGTGTTTTTGTATTGCCTGAAAGCAATCTTTTTGGCTTTCACTTTCTTTGCTACCTCTTTGGAAAACCATAATGCTCTCCTCTTCCTTTTCCTCTTGCTAACCTGCTTAATGCATAATTCTGTTGTTCTTATAATCCCCATTTTAAATACTACCCACTGTTTCTCAACCCCTGATTTCTGTCCCATTCCCCTTAATGCCTCTTGCAAGTATCTCCCCATTTTCCCAAAGTCTGCCCCCCTAAAATCCAGGATACGTGTTTTTGTGTGGTTTGGTTCTGCTCTTTCTATGATTTCAAACCACAATGACTGGTGGTCACTGTTCCCCAGGTGCTCCCCCACTGTAACCCCATCACACTGTCCCTGTTTGTGAGCACAAGGTCCAGTATTGCCTTCTGCCGAGTTGGTTCCATGACCAGTTGCTTGAGGAGGGCACCCTGAAGGGAGTACAGGATAAATCTGCTCCTAGTTGATGCTGCTGCTGGGATGCTCCAGTCCACGTCTGGAATATTGAAGTCTCCAACCAGTACTACCTCACCCTTGTCTGCCATCCTTTGGATGGCTAGCATCAGCTCCCTATCTGTTTCTTCCTCCTGGGCTGGTGGTCTATAGACCACACCTGTGCGGATGGCTGTCCCCATTTTCTTTCCAGCTTAACCCACAGTATTTCTCCCCAATTTGTTTCCTCCTGGATCTCTGTGGCCCTTATGTCATTTTTCACATACAGTGCCACCCTCCTCCTTCCTGCCTTCTCTGTCTCTTCTGAATATGTTTTAGCCAGGTATGGCCATCTCCCAGTCGTGGTTATAATTACACCAGGTTTCAGTGATGGCCACAATGTCCAGGTCTGACTGCACCATGACAGCCTCAGATCTTCATCTTGTTGCTAAGGCTCCTGGCATTTGCACACATGGCTTTCCATGATTTGACCTCCTAGACTGTTTCACTGTTCTACTCAGCCCCTTCCTTGGTTGTCCTTTATCCCTGGTTCTCCTTGCTGTCTGCCCTTCTGCTGAATTTTGCCCTTTTTTGCCTATCACCTCTTGGGCACTAATCTCCATCTTTGCACACTGCTTTGAAGAGATAGCCACTCCTCTGGTTCACTGGTTCCACTGCTAGCTGTGGGGGGTGAGCAAGTAGGTACCTTCCTTGCTGGCCTGCCCCCCCCTTTGCTAGTTTAAATGCTTGTCAATGTAGCATTTAAACTTATCATTGAGTGCATGGCTTCCCCTCCAGGATGGATGCAGGCCATCAGGCTTGAACAAACCTCCATCCCTCCAAGTGGGTCCTCAGTCACCAATGAATCCAAACCCTTCCTCACAGCACCAGTTCTTCAACTATGAGTTAAAGTTCCTGGTGCATGCACTCCTATGCTCTCCCTTGCCTCTCACAGGTAGTACCTCTGAGAAAGTGACAGAATTAGCTACTTGCTTGAGACCCCTCCCCAATTTCCTAAACTCTTCCTGAACTTGCTTTGGCTCCTCATTTGCCAGGTCATTAGTACCTAGGTGGATAATGACATCCAGCTCACCCTCCCGTCTTGCCTTCCCAGTGATCCCCATGATCTTCCTTCCATCCCTCCATGCTGTGGCACCTGGTAGGCACCTCACCTCCCTGTCCTCCCCCTCCTGTGTTCCGAGCTGGATCCCTCTTATGATGGAGTCCCCCACCAGGATTCGCTTCCTCATCCTCTGGGGTCCACTGCTTTCCCCGCTGAGGTCACCTCCTTGGCTAACCTCCACATCCTTTCCTTCCACTTCTCTGGGTACCTCTATTTGGTTGTCCTCATTTGCCAGTGTGGCATATGAGTTCTTGAGTGGAATAGGATCTGGAATGTGCATCTGCCTGACTGCTCTAACCCTCCCTGAGCCCACTGTCATCCAAGTGCTCCTTGTTCTCGGCATCCTTTGAGTCAGTTGCATTGAACTGGGTGGTCTCTGGATAGGGGTGATGGTACTCCTGACCCAGTTTACTTCCACTCTGAGTCTGGCTACCTCATCCCGCAGTCCAGAGATATGCATGCAGATAGGGCAGCACCTCAGTGTCCAGAAGGTCTGCCTGAATATGGCTGCCCCACAGCCACTGCATTGCACCACTCCCCACATTATACTGCAATTATACTGCTATTCCACTACTTGTCTGCTACTGAAGCTCTCCTAGTTCCCTTTTTATAAATTTACTGTCCTAAAAATCCTGTTACTGATCCTCAGATAATTTTCTAAAAAAAAAATAAATAAATAAATGAGTCAAAACACTTGTCGTTGATTGTCGCACAATGCCCTATAGATTAGACACATATCCCCTCTCAGCCTACAGTATTCAAGAGAATACAAATACAGATTCTTCAATCTATCCCCATAATCCATATCCTTAACGTCATTAATTATTTTGGTTGCCCTTCTCTGTACCCTCCCTAGGGCATTTATATCTGCCTTGTAACCTGGAGCCCAGAACTGCACACAGTACTCTGTATGAGGCCTCATAAGAGAGGTATAGAAAGGGAGCAATACCTCTCTTTTCCTGCTTTTTATGTGCCTATGTATGCATCCCAGGATTCCATTTGTCCTCTTAACCACCAGATTACAGTGTGAGTGGAACTTAAGGTCATTGCTGACACTAATACCCAAATCAGATTCTGCATGTACTACTTTGAGGATACTACCACCCAAACTATAATTCACTTGAAGATTTTTTTTACCGAAGTGCATGACTGTACACTTGTCCGTATTAAAAGTTGCCCTATTTTCCCTGGCCCATGTCTCTAGTTCTCCAAGAGCTAGTTGTACATTTAATGCATCTATTTTGCTATTAACTGGAAGGCCGATACGTGTATCATCCACAAATTTGGACAACCAGATATCTGATGTTACTTGCATGGTAGACATGTAGAGATGAAACAGACATGGTCCCAAAATAGATCCCTGTGGGACCCACTAGTAACTGTTGCCCAGTCAGACATCTCTCCCAAGACACATACTCTTTGTTTCCTTGCAAAAAGAAGTAACTAAACATTTATAAGCTCCCACAAAACACAACCTAAGGGACCTAAAACACAGATGTTTAAAAATCCCCTTGGCAGTTAACATTTATACTAGGGTATACAGAAGATTCTATTTCTCAAAACTGTGGAATGCGCTAGACCCAGAAATTCATAATGTTACTAACCTAGGACAATTTAAATGATGTTTTGACTAAGTCTGGAAAGATAAATTTACATGTTATGGCCCTTGTGTATAATGTTCTTTGGTCCTCCCTTATGTCTCCTCCATGGAATCTACATCTGCCTATGTCAAGATGAAGATGTGTAAAAATCATCTCATAGATATGTCTTGGGGTCTGTCTTTGGGGGTCATTTAACAAGGGGTTCATCTCTGTATGGATCTTTGCTTTCTATATGTTTTACTATAAATTATTACATTTAAATGTGAAATCTGTGTATTAAAAGTTGAGGCATTTTCTGTGTAACCATAATCTTAACACAGGGCAACTTAGTAAAACAGGGACCAACAGTTCTAAAAGTTACTTCCTGTTAAAAAATAAAAGTTTTTATCTATCTGTCATTCCAAGACAAAAAAACGTTCTGTTGAATATCTGCATAGATATGTGCTTGCGACCTGGGAAGATGGTTTCTCGGTGCTACAGTCAGGATACAGGTGTGTGGGAGGGGGGGATTGGAGGATGCTAAGCAGCATGGATTCTGCATTTCATTACTTGGCTTAGGATTGGAGGGAGTGGGGGGTCCACTAGGCACCAGGCTCAAATATTTCAGAATTGAGGCCCTGATGTCAAAGTAGCATATTTGTTCAATAGCAAATACACAATTTGTATGTTTTATCATAGTGTTCAAGGTTTTGTTTATTAATTTTTATTTTTTATTTTATGATTGAGACCAGCACTTGCCATTGTCAAGGCTCCTGATAGCCCACCCCTTCCTACCTATGACAACCCTCCCATTTGTTCAACCTTAGCACAACACTGTTTCTCTAATCACCCTGACCAACCATTGTACTAGGTTCTGCATCTCCACAACAGCCTATATGCTATAACCTACTGTAAAATGCCATTTATGACCGTAATCTGTCAATTACCTGTATGTACTCTGTAACAATTTTCCTCTATGTATTGTACCATGTAATTTTATTCTGGGTTGCCCCTGAAAAAGGGACCTTCAGGGCTCAGTGGGCCTACCCAGTCATCAAAATGTAATAAATAAATAAAATAAATAAATTTGGGTGTATTACAGAACATCACAGTATAATAGGTCTCTCACATGACAAGTTTCCACTACAGTTATATATGTAAGCAATAAGACATGAAGGGTTGTGTGTAAACCATATTTTACAGCACGGCCAGTGGCGTAGTAAGTAGAGATGGGTGAAGTGGCCCCAATTCGCTCTGCAAAGTGAATCGCGAAGCGACAGCGGATTCACAGAGTGCCCCGTGATGTGAAGCGGAGTACTTCGTGTTATAATGGGTAACGCGAAGTCCATTGAAAACAATGACTTCACATTACTTTGCCTTCCCAGACCACTAATCCACCAATTGTTAAGGCAAAGTACATTGAAAACAATGTACTTCACCTCACTTCACCTTGTTTTTAAGCTCCAAAGGTGAATTTTGCAGTGATTCATGGGATTTCAGGTCACATGGGCTCTATATTGTTCTGCACAGCCTCAATTCGGGGTAGTTTATGTAGGAAGCTGTAGGAGACAGTCTGCTCTGAGAGCTCTCTGTGATTCAGACCTACTAAAGCTGTTCAAAAAGCTTTTTTGAATAATTTGTTTTGCTCAAACTTTAGTTCATTGATTGTAGGAAACCCTCCTGTGCTGATATCATTAAGCGTTTATTGTTTGTGTGTGGATTTTGAACGTTAATGTACAACATTGAGTCTGTGTAGTAAGAGACAGTGAAAGTGTGCTTTGGGGGAGGGGTGTATCTGTGGTGTAGGTAGATTAACTTGGAAAAAAGACAGTTCTTTCTGTTTTAGTGATATTTTTCTTGTATAACTGTGTTAATGTACACACAGTAATATTTTCAATAATTCTTGCCATTTTTTTGCTGATTGTTGTGGTGCAGCAGTGCATAATTTCAGTTTGTTTAAAATATGTGGTTATATTACTGTACTTTTCTTTTTTCAGATTTTGTAAGCTTTATTGTGTTTACCATTTAACAAATGATACACAAAACACCATTACACAGAATGCTTAGAGGCAATACTCCACTAACTTAAACTATTATACCATTATTGCAGGTCAATGTCCTACATCTGACACATTAGAAAAGAGTAAGTTGTGTTATTATTAGGAAATTAATGGTGAAAAAGAAAAAACTATCTTCCTCCTCAGTACCCTCCACCCCCCATCCCAATTTCCTTCACTACTTGGAAGAACAGGTAAAAGAAGGAGTGAGAATGAAAAGGAAAACCTCCACATAATTCCAATTATGTTACATGTATTTAGGAGTATGTTCCACAAATCTGCAATATGAGTTATCTTATTGGGTCAATTGATACCCATTGGGTTTGGCTCCAAGGAGCCAGATCGACCCTATTTATAGGTAAGGGGAGTGTTAAATGTATAGTAGGGTGTGCAAGCGGGCCCAGATCTTCTGATATTTCATACTACTTTTGGAAATACTCACTAAGAGGTGTTCTGCTTGTAGGGCAAAGAGGATTTCTTGGTGCCATTCTCTATACGTGGGAGTTTGCTGATCCAACCAGTGGCGTAATATCACTTTCTTAGCACATAGGGAAATTAACGTCATATGTTTCCTTTGGTTTCCAATAAGAGTGTCCCCAGGGTCCCCTAAAATGTAAATGTCTTGCTGAAAAGCATTTTGCAGTCCTAATAAAGGGTCAAGTCTAGAGCGGATACTTTTCCAGAGGGGGGGGACGCCTTGTCACATTCCCACAGAATGTGAAACAGTGTGCCCCGCTGGATCCCACATCTGGTACACAAAGCTTACCCATTTTACAAAGTTTTACAGGGGTATAATATAGATCTTGTAGTATCTGAAATTGAAGCACTCTGTAGCAGTCCCACCTAACATCCTTATATAGCCTATTCCAGATTTGTGACCATTGTCAGGAGACGTTGGAAGTTGGGGGGAGTATCCTATCTCATACGTAGTGAGGAGTGCCTTCTAGACCCGTGATTATTTTATGCAGCTCTTTATAATAAAAGGAAGTTAAGTGAGAGGTGGACCGCATTTGTAGTGTACTAAGGATGGGGCCAACCATATGATGGTCCCATGGGCCATTGCCAAAATGCCATATTGGGACCTGGGAAATTTGAAGATATTTAAAACAGAAGGTAATAGGCAAGTTATATTTTGCCATTATATCTGGGAATGTTAACAACCTATGATCCTCTGTTATGTCTATAACTTTTTTCCCCATTCCTCCCAGCCAAAACAAATGATTAACAACTCTTCCCCCCAATTTTAAACTTGAGGTTGCCCAAACTCAGCTGCGAAGAGTCCTTCTCCATGGAGCATCTTATAGTATTATTTAGTTGCTTATAAGTACGAAGGGTTCTTATAATGGGAGTGGTTTTAAGCTGTCCCGGAACCTTGTTAAGAGAGAGATATGGTAATGTCTTAATATCTATACTAGCTGAGACACAAAGTGACTTCTCTATTTGCCACCACAATGGGGCATAAGGTTCCAAGCCAGAGTTCGGGGTAGGAATCAACCATTGTGAAACAACTGAACAGTTAATAGCGAGATAGTAAAGATATATGTTGGGAACTTGTAGGCCCCCTAGTTCTTTTAATCTGTGTAGTTTAAACAGCGCCCTATGAGGGGTTTTATACTTCCAAATGAATTTGGATATAATGCCATGAACGTGACTGAACCAGGCCTTAGGAAGGTATTGATGACACATCTGAAGGGGATACAACAACCAGGGCAAAGCATTCATTTTAACAGTATTAATTCGCCCCCACAGGGAAATGGGGAGTAGTGCCCAATGATTCAGGTCAGTTTTAATTTATGTTATTAGCTGGTCTAAATTGTATTGCTTCATTTTGGAGTTAGATTGTGATAGATATATGTCCACGTACCTCATTTTGTCCTTTACCCAAGAGAGCCCATGATGTTGAATGTCAGCTTTCAAGGTCAGACTATTTAGTGGCATGACCTCTGTCTTGGACAAATTTAATTTGTAGTTAGATAGACGCCCGAATTCCTGAATAATATCCAATGTGGCCGGTATTGATTTAGACGGGTGGGTAATATGAAGTAAAATATCATCTGCATACACTGATATTTTATATTGGAGGTGGTTGATTGGAATACCAGTGACTAAGGTTGATGTATTTATTTTCCTGATTAAGGGTTCTAAAAATAAATTAAACAAATAAGGGGAAAAGGAGCATCCTTGACAGTTGCCCTGTTGTAATGTAAAGGGAGGGGAAAGAACTTCATTACAGAAAATGTGGGCTGACAGATGGGAGTAAAGAACTTTAATCCATTGTATAAATTGTACCGGAATATGGTATTTTGGAAGCAAATTAAATAGATAGTCCCATGACACTCGGTCGAAGGCTTTTTCTGCGTCCAGGGACACCAAGGCCAATGAAATATTGGAGTCCCTGGATGCAGAAATAAGATAGGAAATTTTACGCAGGTGGTCCACTGATAAGTATCCGGCCACAAATCCCACTTGTTCAGGACTTAACAGAGTCTGCCATACTTGAGCCAATTGGTTGGCTAGGATTTTTTCTAGAATCTTCAAATCAACGTTTATAAGGGATATTGGATGGTAGTTTGACAACATTGTGGGGTCCTTATCTGGCTTTGGAAGAATCACAATAGTGGTGGAGGTAAAACTGTGATCTGAAAGGCCATGCTTGTAGACATAATTATAGAAATCGATGAGTTTAGTACCTAATTGGGCTTTAAATGATTTACAGAAATTTGGTGTATAGCCATCATCAGGGCCTGGTGCGTTATCTACTGGGAGTGTGTCAATGGCTTTGTGAACTTCATTTAATGTCAGAGGACCTTGCAAAATAGAGATTTCGTGCTGAGACAGTTTTGGTAACTCTATACCTTGGAGAATTTGATCTAACTCTGTATTTTTAAAAGGTATGGGGGAACAAGAGTAAAGAGATTGGTAGTAATTTTTGAAGCAAGAGACAATACTCCTGGGAGATGTATGAAGATTGCCCGAGGCATCTCTTATGGTTAAAACAATTCTGTCCGCCACCTGAGCCCTGAGTCTCATTGCAAGCAGTTTCCCGGTTTTGTCTCCTTGGTCAAAGTAGGTGGTTTTAGAACGTAAAAGGAGGTGCTCAGCTCTGTCACTAAGAAGGATGTTGTATTGAAAGCAGAGGCTCTCTAGTTTTACAAGTTCTACTGAGTCGGAATAAGTGGTGAGGGATTGTTCTAACACTCTAATTTGTTGTAATAGTTCGGAGAATTCTTGGGGGATTTTCTTTTTCCTGATTAAGGCTAGATGGAAAACCTCTCCTCTCAATGAACATTTCAATGCCCCCCATAATATGTCCAGTTTTGGCATAGTAGGGGCATTGTATTCATAGAAATTCTTTATAAAACTATTAAGCTGCCCTATTAGGTATTCAGATTTTAGTAATTGGGAGTTTAACCTCCAAACCTTATCATGAACCATCGAGACAGGTACTGATCATTGTGGAAGAGCTGGATGATGATCCAATATCACTTTAGCTAGGTAATCACAGGTTTGAACCCCTGACAGGTGCTCAATCCCCAACAAAAATAATGAATTCTTGATAGTGTATTACGAGGCAAGGAGTGAAATGAGTATTCTTTTGTTGAAGGGAAAAGAGTCCTCCAGGGGTCCACTTGGCCCAAGAAATCCACCATATCCCTCAGAGCCAATTGTATGAGGGTAAGGGAGGAGCGTCTTGAATTGGATCTATCCAGTAGATTACATAGGACTAGGTTCCAATCCCCACCAATTAGTATTGGAAGGGTAGACCAGGGAGCCAAGCTGCTCATGAGATTAGTAAAGAATTGCGGGTCATCCCCTACCGGACCATAAACAGAGCCCAATATCAGCTCCGTGTGAACCAGACTAGCTCTAAGCAAAATGAATCTTCCTTGGGGATCAACTACTGATTGTAACAATTTAAAAGGTACCCGACATGCTATCAGCACAACCACACCACATTTGTGTGTGTCCAGACCCATCCCCAGCACTGTACCCACCCATGTTTGTCTTAAACTAGAGATCTGTGTTGTGGGTAGATGCGTCTCTTGGAGAAAAGCCACATCAACATTGAACTTGTAGAGATGCAAAAGGATCTTGCCGCTTTTAGTGGGGGATTGTGCACCTTTGGCATTCCATGAACAAAACTTTAAGGGTACTACCATGACCAATTATTATATACCATAGAGCTCCTCACAGGAAAATTAACCCCATATCTGTAATTTTCAGTTCCCCCATAATCTTTAGCATCAACATCCAGTGGTGAGTGATGTATATCCCCTTCCCCATTCCCCTTCCATAATGCAAAATCCAGTACCCCAGTAATTATCATCCTCCCTACCCAACCCCCCTCCCCATCGTATGCTACACCTATAATTATTAAATACACAACGAAATTATTAAACATGGAAAATATACAGAATACTAAAAAGAAAACCCCATTAACCCAACCTCCCACTCCCCTTAACCATTTCCTCCTTCCCATAACAGGGTAGTCAGCGTCCATAGTGTATTGCATGAATAGATGGGCCCTTGTGTTTGGTAATCCCAGAAACATAATTATTGCAGCCCATGGAAGCCAAGCAATTTCACCTGTTATGGTACCCCCCCACCCTGTGCCAGAACATGGTGCACTGGTTAGACTGCAAGTGGTCCACAGGCCTTGTCTCCCTTCCCAGCCCCCAACACTGATACTGCAACTAGAATAATAAAAGATTATCTTAACTAATTAGTTCTATAGGTGACATATTGAGCCCCAAAACTGGCAAGTTTGGCTTAGGAGAGAAGGAAAAAAAAAAAAAACACTTGAGAACAAATTCCCATCCAACTTGTTTTTCGGACAAATAGACTGAGCAGTCAGTCTGAACTTGTACATATAAACTCCTGATTATGCCTGAAAGAAAATAGGAATGGAAAGAAAAAAGAATAAAGGGGAATTTCCCTTTAAGCAGGCCCGTTTAAATTTTAAAATAAATGAAATGATTGCTTTGCTTGATGCAGAAAAGTAAAACAGGGCCATGTCCGCCTGGTGAGAATCTTCTGTCCTCATGTGGTCTAACTGAAGAAGGCGAAGCCGTCACGCAGGTCTCCTGCACAGAAAGAAAAAACAGATGCAACAGAAGGAAGGCACAACTCCAAAAAGGCTGGTTTTCTTCAGCGAAAGGCTTACCAGCTTATTTGCCATCTAATCAAAAGTCCCTCCTGGTGAATGTCAAGGCAGTACAGATTGTCCATCGCCAAACCTCCTACAAATTAAATTTTTGGAAGTCCAGGCAATACCTGCAGTTTCTCCTCCTCGAAGTCATGGTCTTTGTCACCCTCTTGTGGTTATTTGCCAGAAATACTCCCAATCACCCAGACGAATCATCCTCCCTTTCAGATGAAGCGAGTAAGAAAAAATATTTCCAAGGAGATCCTCTTCCAATATTCTCAACAGGTGGTAAATAAGTTGGGAAGCAGGGACTGTAGGGCTGAGTTTGCTTGTGCTGTGTCATAAGAGTGCCATTTCCCCACGTGCAACACTGACAGGTGAGATGGATACTGTACCCTGTATTTAATCCCTGCAGTGATTCATTTTGAAACAAAGGGGTGGTACTCTGATCTCCTCTGTCTAACTGTAGCTGATAGATCCTGCGCAAATCTCAGGGGATGGTCTTCCCATAGTGCATGCTGAAGGCTCTTAACATGCTCAAGGATATGTATTTTATCCAGAAATTGAGGAATTTTATTATCATTGGCCTTGGGGGTTTCCCAGCTGTTGGTTTGGGTATAACAAGCGGTGAGCCCTCTCTATTATATAGGTAGAATTGTTGGGAGAAGGCCCAGCGATTTTTGTGAGCATTTTTTTCAGAAATGTAATGGGAGTGGGGCCCTCAGCATCCTCTGGAAGGCCGAAGATTATTATATTATTCCTGCGTCTTCATCCTTCCAGATCCTCTAATTTAGCTTCAATTTTATGTAACCGCTGCCTCATATTAATTACCTCGGGTTCCATCCTGTCTTTCCAACTTTCCAGGGAAGTAGTGCGGGCTGCAATGTCCGAAGTAGCCCAGTTTGTGTCCGAGAGTTCCCCTCTGAGTGATCTAATTTCTCCAGTGATCTCTTGCAGTGCCTTCTTAAATGGCTGTAGTTCTTCCATAAACTTTTGCTCGGAGAGCGGGGTCAGCGTTTGTTGAGTTACAGTGGGAGCGGTGGATTTCAAGGAGCTCCCCGACTGGCCCTTCGCTCGTTTTGGCTCTTTCTCAGGGGTCTGTGGGGGCGTGTGCCTAGGTAAAGCCTGGTGCATCTCAACCTCCATTTTGTTGGTAGGCCCCGATTCCAGGAGCAGATGCTTAGGTTTTAATTTCTCAATGCCAGCAGTTCAAACTGCTTTCTGATCACACCCGGTGCTTTTAAGAACACAGTCCACTAGTAGGTAAGCGAGTATTAAGGCTGAATAACTGTTTTTTAAAGCTGTAGATGAGAGTTGGAGCGGAAGCTCGGTCTAAGAGCTGCTCGTCTCACAGACGCGTCACGTGATCTCTATTACTACAGTTTTCAATTTGCTACGCATTACTTAGTGCATGTGAGTATGTGTGTGATGCTTGTCATCAAATAAGACACCTTTTATTGTGCCACATAATAATTTCAGCAATGTGAACCTGCTATCCACTGCAGTTGTGTGATTTTTGTACTTCTTTGTGGTATCTTTACTGGTACTGGTGCTAGTACTAGTGACTGTTACTGCAGAAGTGCAGTACACTGCCTGTTCCCTGCGGCCCACCCCAACCAGCAAAGGTATTCTTTTCCAGATTTGAATTTCTGATGGTGAGCACTGATTAGGTGTTGTGCCTTTTCATCTGCATCTCTTCAGTGTGCAGTGCAATCTTAATCTGTATGTGCATTTGCATCTCTTTGGGGTCCAATCTCCATCTGTAACTTAATTTGAATTTGAATTTGATGGCAGATAAGGACCGCTTGGCCCACCCAGTCTGCCCATTTCCCTTCCTACTGGATAAGCTGCAGATCCTAGTTAATCTGCAGCCTACTTCTTCCTACCCCCAACCCCTAGAATGGCCTTATGACTGTCCCATGCATGCTTGAATTCCACCACTGTTTTTGACTCCACAACCTCCTCCGGAAAGCCATTCCATGATCCACAACCCTCTCTGTGAAAAAATACTTCCTTACATTACCTCTGAGCCACCCCCCCTCTATCTTCAAATTGTGCCCCCTTGTTCTTGCACACCTCTTTTTTTGAAAGATGCTACCCTCTTGGACTTTGTTGATTCCTTGAGGTACTTGAAAGTTTCTATCATGTCCCCCCTCTCCCTCCTTTCCTCAAGGCTATACATATTAAGCTCCTTTAGTCTCTCTTCATATGACTTCCAGTGCAGACCCTGCACCATTTTAGTTGCCCTCTTCTGGACAGCTTCCATCCTGTCTATGTCTTTGTGGAGACTGGGTCTCCAGAACTGCATCATACTCCAGATGGGGTCTGACCAGCTGTCTGTACAGAGGATAATAACTTCTTGTTTTCTACTGGTGATGCCTCTCCTGATGCATCCCAGTATCACCCAGCCCTCCTTGCTGCCCTCTCACATTGCTTGCCCACCTTTAGGTCATCTGATATGACTATCCCCAGGTCCCTTTCCATTTTTGTTGTTGTTAGTATCTCACCCCACATTGTGTACTCTTCCCCAGGGTTTTTTTTTCCCAGGTGCATTACCTTGCACTTCTTAGCATTGAATCTAAGCTGTCATATATTTGACCATTCCTCTAACCCTGCCAAGTCCCTTCTCATCCTTTCCACCCCACCTTGTGCATCAACTCTGTTGCAGATCTTTGTGTCATCTGCAAAGAGACATACTTTTCCTTCCAGTCCCTCTGCAATGTCGCTTATAAAGACATTGAAGAGGACCGGTCCTAATACTGAACCCTGTGGTACCCCACTAGTAACCCCTTTCTTCTGAGAGGACTCCATTTACTATTACTATCTGTGTCCTATTCTCCAGCCAATTCTTTACCCAGGCTGTCATCTTGGGACCTACTCCCAGGCTGGCTAACTTGTATATTAATCTTTTGTGTGGGACTGTGTCAAATGCCTTGCTAAAGTCTAGGTAGGCCATGTCCACAGCCCCTCCCTGATCTACTACTTTGGTCACCCAGTCAAAGAAATCTATCAGATTCATCTGGCATGACCTTCCCACTGTGAATCCATGCTGCCTTGGGTCCTGCGCCCCTCTGTCCTCTAGATACTCGACAGTTCTTTCCTTCCGAAGTGAGTCCATCATTTTCCCTATCACTGAGTCACAATTGTTTCTTTGGCTTCCCTTCAGAGTACTGGACTGGTGTGGTGCATATTTCTGCATGAACATTGTGCTCATTAATATGCATTTTTAAGTCAGGACCATCATCACATTTACGAGTGACTTGTGATACAAGTCACATTCTTCATCATCACGGTCACAAATGTAGTCACAAATCACGATTCATGATCATGTCACTCACGAATAACAACATTAATTTTTTTACTAGTTACTTGGATGTATTGTAAGTCTGTTTTGTAGTATCTCTCCATGCTTCACCACCCCACCATTGTACTCATTAATGAGTGTTTTTAAGTTGGGGAGTTTTGTGCTACAGCTCATAAGGGAAGTACAGCTGTAGGCATTTGCATTTCCAATACAGTTCCATATTTATCTCACACCGTCGACACCGAATCATGTTCTTCATCATCACAGTCACAAAAGCAGTTACAAATCATGATTCACGATCACGTCACAAATCACAACATTAATTTTTTTACTAGTTACTTGGATGTATTGTAAGCCTGTTTTGTAGTATCTCTCCATGCTTCACCACCCCACCATTGTACTCATTAATAAGTGTTCTTAAGTCAGGGAGTTGGACAGTGTCTGCAGTGCATACACAAACAGGAAAGAAGACTGACCATACACATGCAGTTTAGCACATTATACTTGCACTGCTCAGTCTGCTTTTCCACAAACTCTTAGTGACAGAAAGTAAACATTAATGAGGCACCAAATCAGCACGCGCGCACACACACACACACACACACACACACACTCTTAACAGAAGGGAGGGGAGGCCGGAATACAAAGTGGCATGCATACAGAAGACAACAAAAAAGTGTAAAATTACATACAAGGGTCGAGGATGGTGGAGGAATACATTTTATAACACAGCAAGGAAGGTGTGGGGGGGCACATGGTGTGTGCAAAAAAAAAATCAACTAATGTGGGATCCCATGGTGATCGAGCAGCAGTTCCAGCATGGACATAATTTGCAACTGATATCACTCTAGACGATCCAGCCGCTGCTCGACAGCACTCACCCTCTCATTGTTCCCCTCGACATCACTCCAGAGAACTGCCAAGTCAGCCTACATTGCATGCAATTCTTTGGGGTCCAGACATTCCACAGGCTGACCCACTGGTGGTGGTGCTGGTGGTTTGGGTGCTGGTGGAGCATCAGGTGCTGCTCTGGCCCTCCTCTTCTTAGGGCCGTTGCCATGCACAACTGCACCCTCTGCCACAAAAGGGTCAGCAGGTGCAGGCATGGCCTGTTCTGTGGCAGCCTGCTACTCCAACTGGTGGTGATTGAGCATATGGGTGTACTGGCCCCCAGTCCCCACGTGAGTCCCCTGGGCGCCACGGTGCACCTCCACCTTACATAGGTGTCACCTGACCACACTGCTTTCCCCCCAACACAGTCAAAAAACTGCCAAACAATGGCAGTGTGGGTAGGACCAGGCACAGGCAGGGGAGGGCCAGATGAACTGGCAGATGACTGGTCACAGTGCTCAGCAGGGTTGGGATCTACACCTGGGCCGGAGGGCACAGGCACTTCCTGCTCCAGAGGACCTGGTGCTGGACATGGTGGTAGTGGTGGTTCAACTGCCTCAGAGTCAGGAGGTTGTGCTAGTCCTGCCTCTGGGGGGGCACTCAAAATGTTCAATCGGTCCAGCAGGAACCACAGCCATGCTCACCATGCATGCACACAGTAGGACGTCTACCAGTACCACTCTCCCCCAGAGCTGCCCCCACCCCAGACATTCCCTCACCCTTGTCCATCTCTCCTACTGCACTCCCTTAGTCTGAGGAATGACCACTCACACTGTCACACAACACACACACAGTCAAACAGAAACAAACAACTAACTACTTATAAAGGTAAGAAAAATAAATTTACAGAAAGAACAAATTAAGTAAAAAAGACTACAGAAAATACAAAAAAATGTAGCTTTTTAAAAAAGCTGTTGGGTCTAAATCAAAGTTTAAATCTACTCCTCGCTCTGATCTCCAAATCTCATCAGTGACAAAACAACACACTCTTCTCTCTCTATCTCTGTCTGCACAGGAGAAAGTGGAAGTGTCTGCTTGTATAACTCACTACCTTCTTTTTCCTGCCTGGCTATGGCTAAAGAGCACGGCAAAGTCCATTGAAAGCAACAACTTCGCCTTACTTTGAGTTGACATTCCGCCTTAACACAAAGTGCTAATGACAAGGCAGAATGAGCACTTTCCATTGCCCACTCAGCATAGCAGAGTGGCAATGTGAAGTGCCCACATCGCGGACACTTCACCGGTGGAATTTAAATTCACTGCATCTCTAGTAGTAAGGCACAAGGTCAAAGGCTGAGTGACTTCAGTTGCTGGCTGTGCTGTAAAATATGGTTTACACACTCCTTTTTTTCACTTTTGACTATTGGGAAAAGCTTGTTTATATGTCAAAAAATAGATTTAGTTGTGTGCATTTGTGATAAAATAATCCTTCTGCCCACTGCAAGTGATGTCGTTGATGATGTCATTGTATTATTGCCTACTTTCTTCTTCCTGTTTTTTTTCTCTGTTGTTCTCCATATTCAAGATATGGAACATTGACCATGGAACACATGGATTTAAAATTCTGCTCAGTTCCACTGGCAGAATGTTTCTCCCCCAACACACTGTACACACAGACAACAAAGGTCTTTGTTACAGCCAGAGACTCAGATATCTCACTATCAGGGCAAGAATAAGAGAGTTCCCTGATAAGCAGGGAAATATAGAAGGGTGATTTTTCAGTGTCAGCAAAGAAACAGTTGTAGTGCAAACTATAAACAATACTTATTGTTTCTGATTTGTTTATGTATGTAAGGAGAGTGTGATAATCAGGGAAACATTTAATTCATTTGTTTTATTTTTTATTTAAGGTAGTTTTATTTTTAGGGCCCACTTGAAGTTTTTTACAGTGTAAAGATAGTAGCCATGTTTGTGGTGAAAGATCAGTTCTGGCAGTAGAGGGCTAACTGAAATGCCTGTGTTCCAAATGCCCATTGATCTGTGTTGCAGACTCTTCACTGCTTGGCAGTCCTTTTTTTATCCATGGTTAAACCATATTTTACACATAAATAAGAGCCACGCAGATTACATGATTTTATCCTGCCATTTTATAAATACCTATTGTATGTTTTATTATAGTGCTGACATTTGAGTATATTACTTTCTGTTGTGTATTACAGAATATTACAGTAAGATGCACAAAATAAGTGAGTTGATACCTTTTATTGAACCAAAAATGTTTTAGAGAAAAAAAAACTTTACCTTTCAGACTACACAACGGAGCTCTTCATCAGAAAATGGCAGTACATTACATACTTCACAGTATAATAAGTGTCTGATATGACACCACTACATAATTGGAATGTCATATCATAGTAAAGGAATAATGCATGACAGGGTGTGTGTCATGTTGGGATAATGCCACACCTTGGGTGGTTGGGCATGAGGCCGCAGGCTGAGTGCGTCCAACAGCCGAGGAGTGGCATTATCCCAGCACAACACACACCCTGGAGTGCATTATTCCTATTATACAATGGCTCCTTTATTTAAAAAAGAAATGAAAAAGGGGGAAAATATGTTTAAAATGTTTTTTTTTCCACATTTTTTTAGGGCAGGTATACTTAGTGAAAAAAAGTCCATTGTTTTGGCCAGTAGGTGGCACTGGTGCTGCATGCTTGCACTCTTTCCAGTTTTAGGGTGTGTGTGTGTCAGTGCTTCTTTGTGCCCTCCCCAAAATTTATCGGTGTGTTGCTCATTCATTGACTTGTATTTCAATCCCTCAGTGTCCTTTTTCAACTCAGCAGCATCCTGTTTGAAGTACCCCGCTCAGTTTCTTGCATCTGCCTGTGGTGTGCGAGGTGTACCTGAAACAGACTATCGCACTGTAAATTTTGAAATCGCACTCCATTGTAGCAGTCATGTAAGGTAAAGCCAGTTTGAGTTACGGCAAAATATTTAGCAATGTTAATTTAGTAGGAAAAAACATAGCAGTGTTAATTCATCTGTCTCTCTGTTTCTCTGTAGCCCCCCCCCCCACAAAAAAAAAATAATTGCTGTTTTGGATTATGAGGAGGGAACCTGGAAAGGATCAGGTGAGTTCTTGTTTTGGGCAGTACATTTTATACACTTTTAGTGTTTATTTTGAGGACAGAAGCAGTGCTGCTTTTGTGTGTGTAGATCCAGGGAGAAACAGCCAGGTAAGCGCATCTCGGAATACCTCATGACAATGACCAAGCATGGTATGTAGTGAAACTTTCAGGAAGAAGTTGTGTTTTTTTTTTATAGAATATGTAGTTTTCCAGAAAAGATTTGAAACAGTGCCCATTTCAGAGTGTGTTGAAGTGTGGGGGGAGGGGGGTGCTGGAGCTGAAGCTTCAGGAAGCTTCAGGAATCACTAAAGTGGGCTGGTGACCAGGGGTCACTGAAACTGGCTGTGTGGAGTGATTCCTTTTGCTGATGTGGTCAACTGTGTACTGGGACTAGACCCATGGTGTTATGCCAGGACAACACCACGGGTCCAGTCCCACAGTGACCAATCAGAGCCCAGGATTTTTTCTTGCCATTGCATAATAAGCAATAATAATGCTTTCTTGTCATGCTTCACAATAACTATATGTATGACTAGATGTTAAAATTATGCAATATCAGGCAATGGATGGTGAAGTAAAATATAATATGATATTCAACATGACAGTAGGTTAAATAGGAAAAATACAATATCTCTGTATTACCCTAATGCCAAAGTATTTTTTTTTTCTATTTGTGCATTGCAGACCAAACAACACACAGAGAGGGCACCAGTGGTCCCAATGAAGAAGGCACAGAATGAGGTACCCAGATAGCCACAGCTCAATCTGTGACCCAGACTGAGGAACCACTGCATGCTGGTGGCTCAGGCATGCAACACCAGCTAGATGAAAAGCCCCAGCCTGATCCAGCGGATACATCCAGCACTGCAGTGGGAAGCCAATCTTGTGCACCACAATGTAAGTTAACAACTACTTACTTACCAAAATGTTACTGTATAGTAATCAGTTTCCTTTCTCCATTTCTGATCCAGTTTTTTTCTTTTATTCATCACTGCTTTGTTTTAGTAATGTGGTACAACAATCAATGGGTCCTATTCACTGATATTGGAGTTGCCTCCCTACATCAGATTATCATGCAGCATGGATGCAGTGGACCCACAGTGGCATTCACAGAAGGTGCACAAGCTTATTGTGTACCAGATCTGCCCCCGTCCCCACTGGCTATACAGCTACATGCATGGGTGGTGAGGCGGACCATTGGGGGTATGCCTACACTCCACACCATACATAAGGACACAGTATGCAGGGCACAAGACAGTGCAGCTTACAGCAGCAGGAACTCTGCCATAACCGTACTGAGCACCCCCACAAAAGATACCCACCACATCTGCACAACAGCACAGGCAGACATGAGCCAGACACAGCAACATAGATTCTGCACCACCTATGTAGACCATTGGAACAGAGCTATGGAACCCCACTATATAGAATGACCGCATGCTGTGATATTATATATGTCAGCCAGGTAACATACCAGAAGGGAGTTCTTACAATATCTATTGTTACCATGTATCTGTGTAGGCACTGATGTAGAGGATATGGTAACATAACACCTGCAGGGATACCCAAAGCCCTACCATGCAACAAGCTGGGCTGAGGAGTGATGGGGGGGTTGAACCAATGATTGTGTACTATGTACTTTACATGCTCATTGACAGTTCAGTCAGCAGCTGGCCATGGTGGTATGCAGAGGGCTGAGCCAGTCACTGGCTCTGGTTGGGATGGGAGGATGTGGGGTCCCCTCCTAACAGGGTGGGGGGTAGGGGCCACTAGACTACCAGGGATACCCTACACTATGGAAAATGTGGAGTTTGATTTATTTCATGCATACACTGTGATCAGGGCTGGGGAGGACCCTACAATATGGAAAACAGGGGATTTGATTTGTTTCATGCATACACTGTGATCGGGACTGGGTTGAACCTACACTATGGAAAACGGGAGATTTTATTTTTTTCATGCATACACTGTGATCAGGGCTGGGGAGGGAGGTCAGGTGATCAGTTCTGGTGGTTGTGCAGGGCACCACCCTGCTCGGCACAAAGTTAAACATGGGTTTTGGATGCCTAACTTTGTGCCGGTGCATCCAGTGGTGTCTTTCCCAGGGTGCTTCTGAATATTGCATTGTGGGCAATATGAATGAGGGACCCCTCATTTGCATGTCTGCTTCACAATATTCTACACCATGGTGCAGCTGGACTTGCTTGGCACATCACATACGTCTGAATATTATCAAGCCCCCAATGGCCGTCACAAGTCTGGAGATGCACAGGTGCATCTTGGAATGTGCCGCACATCTCCTTTGAATATGTGGGCCTATATATTTCATTTGATGTGTATCTGTATTTTCTTTGTATTGCACTATATCTTATGGTGAACAGGTATTCAATTTAAAAACTGAAGATTGTTTTGATCTTGAAGTTGCAACAACATGGTATTTATCTGCTTATGTGTCACAGACATCATTATAATAGTGCTGCTGATGTTATACTGCAATACCTTTCTTTCTGTTTCCCTTCCACCTTGCAATGCAGTTTGCATGCTGAGTTTTGTAGCGTAGCTCCCACTCCATAAGCTCTACCTACTACCACTATGTTGTACTGCTACATCCTCCATTGTGTAAGGCCTGTTCCTAAGCAACATTCTAAATTGCATGGGCTGGCCCACCAGTGCAGTGGTTAGGTTTTCATTCACAACACCGATGACCAGAGATCAGAAGCAATCTCCGGTGTCAGAGGGACAGCTGGGGGAGGAGGATCAAGCATCCAATAGACTGCTCTCCTCCTCCGGGGAGTGGTGGGATCATAGCCAGGCATTAGTCTGGTTCCTAGCAGTGGCTGGGGGTCGGCACGTTGAGTTCATATACGGGGGAACGGTAGTAGAATAGATGCCCAGCATGCTGTGGTTTGTAAGCATTTGTTGCTCAGCCATTGGCATCATTGCAAGCTACCACATTCACACACGGGGAATGGGAAGGGGAAGCAGCCAAGATCTGACATCCTCCCTGCCGAGCCCATTGAAGAATTCCCAGATAGCGAACTGGATCAGCAAGGTATGCCTGCCACCAAGCTGCCAGATGCTGGGCGCAAACAAATTAAAAAAACATTCTACTTTGCTTGAAAAAACACTGGTGGTGCTGTCCTTCACATAAAGTAGAAATAGTTAGAAACTTCAATGTTCATAGCTGTTAACACACCTCCAGTAATGGTAGTCCTTTTATAGCATTCTGTGAATATGCTAACTGTCTATATATGAATGTATAACTGTATTGAACTGTACTTATCTGTACAAACTAGATTTGAAATGTATGACACACATAGACTGTAATACTTCTTTGTAGAAAAGATCGTGGTTGTGTTCAAAATGTGCTTACCACTTCTCACTCTACAAGATTCTACATTGCCTTCACAATACTATTTCTCTTCACAGGATAAACCCATGGCCGTAGTCTTAATTGACATCATACTGATATAGCACCACGAAAGAATATGCTTTTTTTTGCTCATAACTAATACATTGTCTTCACAGAAATCTTTATCCTCACAGGTGAATGAAATCAACATACTGTTTTTTCACATATGACTGTAACAGCAAAATAAGACAATATGGTTCTCATTTCCAGCTTTACAAGCACATTACTCATACTCCTTCTCTTCACAGTGCAACAAATGCAGGCCAATAAATAATGATTCTTCTCATCATGTGCACATCAAAACAAACAATATGCTAAAGTTCTCTGTCTTGTTTTCTCTTGTGTCATTTTAAAGGGTACACAATCTACAGGAGGGACAGGGAGGGAAGAAGAGGAAGAAGAGTAGCTCTCTATGCAAAGGAAGGGATCAAAGCAACAGAACAAAAGGGTAAACAGGGAGGAGTGGAGGCACTGTGGGTCACCCTGGAGACTCAAAATGGCTCCACAATCTGCACAGGGGTTGCATACAGACCCCCGTCTTGGGGGGGGGTGGACAAGGAAATGATAGAAGGCATCCTTGGGAAGGCAGAGAAAGGGGATATATTGCTGATGGGGGACCTGAATATGCCAGATGTTGACTGGAGCACCTTTGCTGCAGCCACATCCAAGAGCACGGCCATTCTTGATGCCCTACAGGGGGCATGCCTCAGACAGCTAGTTTTGGAACCCACTTGTGAGAGAGCAATCTTAGACCTGGTACTCTCAAATGGGGATGGAGAGAGGAGATATCTGATCTTGAAGTGGGTAACCATTTAGGAACAAGTGACCACCAAACAGTGTGGTTCACAATAAACTTAGCTGTAGAGTCAAGCCACACAAAAGTGAAGGTACTGGACTTCAGGAGGGCTGATTTTGTCAAAATGGGAGAGTGCCTCAGAAAAGCACTAGCAAACAGGCAAGAAGGTGGGGTGGAGCAACAATGGAGAAACATCAAAACCGCCATCAAAGAGGCAACAAGCCTTTGTGTGAAGCAAATAAACAAATCAAAATGAAAGAAAAAAACACTATGGTTCTCAAAAGAAGTGTCAGGGAAGGTAAGGGAGAAAAAGATAGTATTCAGGAAGTATAAGAAAACACAGAAGAAGCAGGACAGAGAACTGAATCAGTTAAAGCAGAAGGAAATTGGTAAGGCAGGCAGAATAGCAAAGGCCCAAACCAAGGAAAAGATAGCCAACTCGGTTAAGAAGGGGGATAACACTTTTTATAGGTACATTAGGGAGCAAAGAAAGACTAAGGCAGGGGTACTGAGGCTGAACAAAGAGGTAGGTGGTTGGGCAGAGAGCAACACTGAAAAAGCAGGAATACTGAATGAATACTTCTTTTATTTATGTTTTATTTAGTTAGTTTTTGTTAACTGGGTAAGTGCACTAGACAAATCCTGCCTATTTTCAGGCACGACCTGGGGGAAGGGGATACAGATGAATGCCAACTGACCTTGAACCAGATTAAGCTGTTGGTGGCATTTTTTTTTTTTCAGTGAATGGGGGAAATTTTGCCAGGACACCGGGGAAATTCCCTACTCTTGCCAGTAGGGGGACAGGCTGTCTGCATGATGGCCACTCGGAGCAGGACACTGGAGGGAGAAGACGTCTGCACAGTGGGAACTCTTGTCTCATCTCCCATGGTAATGGTAATGGAGGCTAATCAAACGAGTAGCGCTGAAGCCGATTCAGAGGATGAGTTCCACAAAGCTCCTATTTCCACAGAGGAAATGGAGAAATTCACTGAGATGTCTACTAGAAAGTTTAACTTAGGAAAAGTTTGAGTGTGCACAGAACCTGGAGGTTAAAATGAAAAGTGAGTGATTCAGCAACCGGGAGCCGCTGAGCCGGCAAAGCAGCTGCAGATTACGGAGGCACTCCCTGTCATCAGCACAGTTAATCCTGTCAGCTCAACAGCTGAGGAGAGGACTTCAGAAGGCCCCACAGGGCGCGGTGAGTCAGCACACTCCTTCACTGTCAAATTAAACCCTACTGAAACTGACAATGTCAAAATACAGGCTGGCAGTAGATTCGTTGGAGCTAACGAGTGCCAAAAGCCTGATAGCTTACAAGAAAAGAGGAGTGTTTTGTCTGAATCTGTCGGCATGTCAATGCAACAAGGGGTATATGCGGCTGCTAAATCTATTGACTTTATTCAGAAATCAAATGTACTGCTGAGTAAATCGGCGGGTTTTGTGTTTAAAAAACCGGCTTGTGAAGATGCTGTTCTCTCTCCCGCTATTGTGTATCAGTCGAAAGCATAGTCTCAAACTGGTGTCACGGAGTTTATTTTTTACCAAAGTTCAACCTAATCAGCAGGCTAAAATTGGTAATATTCCTACAAAATGCAATCTCCCTGTTCCAACTCCAGGACCAGAGGACAATGCTCCTAATCTACTCGGGAGGCCCTGGTCACCGGGAAAGCTCTAGTAGGGGCTGGATGGAAGCAGGCACCATCAGGCATTTGGTTACCCAACCCTGTGTGGGATGCTGACTTAAGTTTTTCTCAAGATTCCCTTGTTTGGAAACCAGGTTTAAATGTTAACATCAGCACAGAGGTCTCGGCAAAGGGGGAAAAGCTTTGTGAACCTAGGCCTCACTCCTCTACTCTGCCTTTAGAACCACAGGCTTTACAGGATTCTGTCCCTAAAGGAGATTCTGGCCTCCAACCTCAAGTTATCTCACCACATTTAGTTCACTCTGATTCACCTAAACAAAAGCCCTTAATGTCCAAATTGTTTTCCAATGCAAAAAGGGAGGCTGCTCCAAGGAGGAACGCAGTGCACATATGTTACAAAGGGAGCTTGGAGAATAGGCCGGACAGATATTATGTTGGAAAAAATCTACTAAATGACTCCCTTCACTTTTCACTGAAAGACGTATTTGCCTTTATAAATATATCTGGAGAGGACAATTTTGATGTTAGTTTTAGGATATCATATGCTTTGGACCTTTTCTGGGAAAGGTATGGGCAGGTAAAGTTTTCTCCCACATGGACACCCTTTCTGGTTATCCCCCTTACCAAACCCTTGATAAAGTTTGTGACTGTAATGTTTCAGAATGAGGGGATCCATGTGGAAGATATAACTTTCTGGTTATCACAGAAATGTGAAGTTCTAAGTTGTCTGGAACATTATCCTGGATTCTGAACAATTCTGGACGGGGGGTAGGAAATACAAAATTAAACTACGGCAATCGGATACTAGAATTAAACATATACCCAATTCTTTTTTGTTAGGTAGGGATAAAGGGGTCTGTTTTTATGGGGGTCAGTCTAAAGCATGTTATAAGTGCAGCTCAAGGACTCAGCTGTCAAGTGTATGCGACCAACCCCGGTGTGGCAATTGCGAGGAAATTGGTCATGTTACTATGCAATGTGCAAATCATACCTAATGCGATTTGTGTGAGAAATATGGCCATGTCTTTAGGTAATGTCCTTGGGCTGCAAAAAATGAAACAACCTGTATCAGTCCTGATCTTCTGATTCAGCAAGCTCAGGATGCTGCAGGCTCCCCCCACGCCCTTCCTCCCTTTCTCCCGCAAGGTAGGAAAGCATATTCCCCAGGCTGCTTCCCTTACTAGGCCTCTTCCCCAGGTCCTCTGGCGGAGGCCCAAGCCTCAGTTTCAAAATCCCAGGAGGAAGTTAAGCCTTTTAAAGTCCCTTCTGAAAACCTAGAGTTTGTTCCAGTTTGTTATGCAGATCCAATGGCCCCTGAAAATGATTTAAAAGTTACTGCCCCTTCATCTCCATTACCTCATAGGAAATCTTCTAGGAACATTCAACCAAAATCCCCCCACTTCCATTCCTGTTGAATCAAGTAATTTCTATGCAGCCTTGTTCACCCCATGGGGGAGACAGAAATGGAGCTTGGAGATACAGACTCTCAAAAATCTTCTTTGTCCACTGTCTCCCAGTCTGTTGACAATTATAAAGAGAAAAAAAAGAAAAAAACGGAAAAAAATAAGGGATGACAGCACCAAAGGGCTACTCAATGCTAACAACTTGGGGTTTATTCAATACTGTTAGCTTATTAAATACTACTAAAAGGCAAGCTCTATTTCAATATATTCATGACAATAATATTTCAGTAAGTTTCTTGGAGGAAACCTGGATATACTCAATAGAGCAATTATCAATCTTCAAGAGGGAATGGCCTTGGAACCCTTCCTATTGGTCTTTTGGAACTGATAGTGCAGATGGCATAGACATTTTATTCAACTCTTTTGATTTTTCGCTTCACAAGTTAATCAATCTTATTCCTGGCAGGGTCTTGATCTTAGATGGGAAATGGCAAAACATTTGTTATAGATTCATTAATATCTACAATCCTCAGACTAAAGCAAATAGAGTAACTTTTATGAAGGCGGTACAACCATACTTGGTTACATCGGTTAAGGTACTATGGGGAGGAGATTTTAATTGTAGCCTAATTAAAGCACCCCAGCAGAATAAGAAAATTTACTGTGATTCTCATGCATTAGAATCTTTAGTTAAGACAGCTGGTTTACTGAATTGTATTTCCTACCTTTCTCACGGACCCAGGTTTTCATTTATGAAAGGGAAAATACAATCTTTAATAGATTACATGTTAATTTTCCCATCAGTACAGGTTAACTCCTTTCAAATGAGACCTATGGAATTTTCAGACCACTTATTATTACTATGTTCCTTTCAATTGGCAGACCCAACCCCCAGCAGACAGGAACGGTCTGAACACCTCAATTTAAAATTCCCCCCAAATAAAAGCCAGTATAAAATTCATACTGCATGCTCATTTATCAGTGGCTTTTTTATACACTGATGTAGGAGCATAGTGGGAGGAGACTAAATCAGATCTTCTTAAATGGTTTAGAAAACAAGGAGTAGTAGCAAAAGACTGTAACGTTTTAAAATACTTATCTTTGAGACAGCAGCTACAGAGGCTTATTACAATTTCATGCACTTCCAGACAGGATTACTCAGAACAAATTAGTGTGCTTAAAACTAACATGAAATTGTATCAATGTGATAGAGCAACAACGTTACAAGCTATTCTTTCCAATGGTATTAAAAAAAAAACATAGGAGGCCCATTTGAGGCTTGTAAAATCTTAAAGGAATCTTCAACTATTAACTTTCTGATAAGTTCAGATGGCTTTAAAGCTGTAACAACAGATCAAATGAGGGATTTGATTAGACAACATTATCAGTCATTAGAACCTGGCTCACCTATTTTTGAGGAAATGATAACTAACTATCTAAAATCCATTAGCCTACCCTCAGCATCAGTGGAGGCTTTAAAATTGTTAGGGTCTATTACCAGTACAGAAATAAATGAGGTTATTCAAAGGCTAAAGCCTAATATTTCACCAGGGATAGATGGGCTTCCTAATCAGATGTATAAATGCTTTCAGAAAGAATTTGATGAATGTCTAAAAATCTTGTTTCAATCCTTTATGGATACTAATTCAATGTTTCCCTCCTTTACTGATGGATTATTGATACACTTGTTCAAATCTGGTGATAGGAACAATATAAAGAATTGGAGGCCTATCACTCTTTTAAATTCTGATTATAAAAATGTTTCCAATCTTTTAAATAATAGGCTAAAACAGTATGCCAAGCTGGTCATATCTCCATTCCAATTCTGAGGAATACCTGATAGAAGAATTCAATCTGCTCTGATGATTATGAGAGATGTTATTGAACATTTATCACTGGCTGGCAAATCTGGATGTATCAACATTGCGGATTTCAAGAAAACCTTTGATAGAGTTCACCTACCATACCTTTTTTTAGTATTAGAAAGCTATGGGATTCCTGTATAAATGATTAATCTTATCAAACTACTTTATCAGTCTAACACAGGTTATCCTTTTTTTGAATGATGTACAGCTAAGAGCTTTCAGTTAGAAACTGAGGTACGACAAGGCTGCCCCCTGAGCCCCCTTTTATATATTTTCTCATTAGACACCTTTTGCATTTTTTAGTAAATTCACCAAGGTGGACTGGAATTATTGTGGAAGCACCTAATCGTCAGCTACACCTGCAAGCCTATGCTGATGATTTAAATTTATATTTTTCAGACCAGGCACAAATACATTAATTTCTGGAGGTTTTTAAACTGTTCTCAGCAGTCTCAAATGCCAAATTAAATCTTCAGAAGACAAGAGGCTTATTTATTGGGGCAATTGGACCAGCAGAGGTTGTGCAGGATGATATCTGCATTTCGCAAAACCCACTGAAAATTTAGGAATTCTTTTTGGACCTCAAAATTTGCCAGTAGAGAATTGGGATCTAGTGATAGAGAAAGTGGAAAAGAAAGTGAATAGATGGAAGCAGTGGAAATTCTTAAAGCTCAAACATATACATATCGTAAAACAATTCATTATACCCTGTTTACAGTACATTGCTATGATTTTTCCCCTACCTTCTCAGCTGGAGACTAAAGTGTATAGTGTATTTTTTCAAATATTATGGGGGAATCGTCTGAACCAGTCAAAAGACACTACACTTATTTGGAGAAAATATCTGGGGGACTTGGGATGATAGACCCAACTGTATTTCTGCACACCCTATTTTTATGAATACCATCAAATGCGGTTTGGCTTAAGTAGTGAGCATTGAAAAGGGGTGGGTTGACAGGGCCCTAGGTAAATACTTTAAAGTTTGGCACAATATAGCTCCCAAAATGAACCCTCACACACATATTCCCTCATATTTTAAACCTGCAGTGCAAAAATTATATAGATGGCAAATTATCAAAGTCATGATACAGAATAATAATTCACAGACCATATATGCGATACTTATGGGGAAAATACATCCACAAGTTCCTTGTTTTAAGAATTGCCTGTCAGCCCACAATCCCATGGTGATGACACAACTTAATAATTCTAGATTGCCTCCTTATCAGTGGAAAACGCAATGGCTTATAATGTATGGACACCTTAATGTACGGGCGAATGCAAAGTACAAAGTTAAAGAAGAGAGGAATTGTCCTTACTGAGATTGTATAAATACAGAAGAAACAATGGGGCATTTTTCATACAGTGCTCCTATGCAAAAGGCTTGTAGGTATATTTAGCAAGATTATGGAATTTTAAATGGTTTTCTGCTGTTATGTATGAAATACTAGTGCAAGGGATTTATCCCCTTAGTTTTGCTCAATACCATAAAAGCACTTTATCTTTATTTTTTAGTTGTGTGAGGTATTACTTATGGCAGGGAAGATGCCAATGGGTGCTTTATCAAAGGAAAATGTCTTATGAGTGCTATGGCATCTTAGTATCAAATGAACTATCAAAAATATATTTACAGGAATCACAGATATTTAACTCAAACAAAATTAAGAAATGGTGGAAGGGGTTCACTCATTTTATAAAATTCAAGTGACTTCTTATAGATAAGCAGGGAACTGATGAGAATAATTAGCTTTCCTCTCTGTTACTGTGATACAAATGTTTTGTATAATTTATAGTAATGTGTTGTACTCTATGTTTATTATTACAATAAAAACTCCCCTACTCTTTTCGATAAGTGCCATGGGATCTTTAACATCCACCTGAACTACCACCAATCCGGGTAGATGGGACCTCGGTTTAATGTAGCATCCAAAAGATGGAGACTTCTGCTCAGTATTCACAATGGAAAAGCAGGGGGAAATACCTAATCTGGTCAATAGAAGCACTCTGGATAGAGGAGCTGATATTAGTCTTTTCACAGAAGAAAGGGTTCTGAAAGAACTCTTAAAACTGAAGTTGGATAAAGCAATGGAGCCTGATGGGATTCACCCCAGAATTCTAAAAGAACTAAGGGAAGAATTAGTAACACCACTGACTACCCTTTTTAATAAATCATGGGAGGATGATGTGGTACCTGAGGACTGGAGGAGGGTGGATGTGAGTCCCTTTCACTAAAGTGGGAGCAAGACAGAGGC
Organism: Neoceratodus forsteri; assembly: GCA_016271365.2. Taxonomy (NCBI): domain Eukaryota; kingdom Metazoa; phylum Chordata; order Ceratodontiformes; family Ceratodontidae; genus Neoceratodus; species Neoceratodus forsteri. The sequence continues at coordinate 835,745,767 of CM057451.1, forward strand.
AGAAAACTACAGACCTGTCAATTTGACCTCCGTGGTAGGGGAAAATGATGGAATCACTTCTGAAGGAAAGAATTGTTGAGTACCTAGAGGCCAGTGGGGCACAGGACCCAAGGCAGCATGGGTTCACAGCGGGAAGGTCATGTCAGACAAATCTAATTGGTTTCTTTGACTGGGTGACCAAAGCAGTAGACCATGAAGGGGCTGTGGACATTGCCTACGTAGACTTTAGCAAGGCATTTGACACAGTCCTGCACAAAAGATTAAACAAATTAGCAAGCCTGGGAGTGGGTCCCAGGGTGGTAGCCTGGGTAAAACACTGGTTGAACAACAGGACACAGTGGGTAATAGTAAATGGAGTCCACAGTGAAGAAAGGATGGTTACTAGTGGGGTACCACAGGGTTCAGTACTGGGACTGGTCCTTTTTAATGTCTTTATAAGTGACATTGCAGAGGGACTGAAAGGGAAAGTATGTCTCTTTCAAAGATCTGCAACAGGGTTGATACACAAGGTGGGGTGGAAAGGATGAAAAGGGACTTGGCAAGGTTTGAGGAATGGTCAAATGTATGGCAACTTAGATTCAATGCAAAGAAGTGCAAAGTAATGCACCAGGGAAACAAAAACCCCGGGGAAGAGTACATAATGGGGGGTGAGATACTGACAACAACAAAAATGGAAAGGGACCGGGGGGTAATCATATCAGATGACCTGAAGGTGGGCCAGTAACGTGAGAAGGCAGTAAGGAGGGCTGGGGGGATACTGGGATGCATAGGGAGATGCATCACCAGTAGAAAACAGGAAGTTGTTGGCCCTCTGTACAGACAGTTGGTAAGACCACATCTGGAGTACTGTGTACAGTTCTGGAGACCCCATCTCTGTAAAGACATAGACAGGGTGGAGGCTGTCCAGAGGAGGGCAACCAAAATGATGCAAGGTCTCTATCAGAAGACATATGAAGAAAGACTAAAGGAACTAAAGATGTATAGCCTCGAGGAAAGGAGGAAGGGGGGGGACATGATAGAAACTTTCAAATATCTCAAGGAAATCAACAAAGTCCAAGAGGGTAGCATGCTTTTAATTTATTTATTTTTATTTATTTATTAACACATCAGTTTACAACCTTTGAGCCAGGGGCTCTTTTTCAAAGGTACTTCATCACAAAGAGGACAATACAGCACAGACATTCTTGTTACAGGATGTAAGAATACATGGAATTAACATACACGTTTGTGAAGAACATGATAGATACAGCCGTAAATACAATATACAAATGCTCATTTATGGTTACAGGATATGGAACATCAATCAATCGGTGATTGGACCGATCTTGCAATGAGGCCAGGTTGGTTATAGTGGCAACATATAGACTGGAAATGGAGCAGTCAGTGGTAATTTAACAGGTTATGGCCGTGTATTGTGGAAAGAGCAGTCAGGAGCAGTGGCAATATTTGTGGTATAAGTATAGAGTGGTGCGTTTGGAATGCTGCCCAGTGGGCATTGTCAGGGGCACAGTGGGTAGTGCCTCAGATTATACAGGTGCAACTTCGTGTGGTGAACAGTTCACTTCTGAGTGCAGTTTGAATTTGGAGATCAGGGGCATCTGCAGACATGGGAGAGGAGCAGTTGAACCAGGAAGGGGCTCTATGGGGAAGGACCTCTGACCATGGGAGGTCCTGGCTCTAGGTGTCTGGAAGGTAGTCTTGTGGGAAGTCCGTGTACAGACCAGGGGCTTGGCTATGTGGAGGGAGGCTGTCAGCCCTGGGGGGGACAATCCTAGGAGAGTTTTTTTTGCTATTAGGTATGTTTGGTAATGCAGACATTCATCTAGGTTCAGCAATGTCGCCAGCCCGTAGAGCTGGCATGAATGTGTGAACCTAGGGGCCCCAGTGATTAGTCTGCATGCCTTGTTAAGTAACAGGCAAATTTTGTTGAGTGCAGTTGTGTCGGCAGCCCCGTAGACCAGGAGTCCATAGTCTACCAGGGAGGGGGGGAGAGAGCTTTTGTAGCGGTATAAGATACCTAGCCACATATTGGCTGCTGAAGCAAGGGTGTCAATGTGGGTATGGTAGTTGAGGGCTGAGTCAAAGGTGACCCCAAGGTATTTGAGTGAGTGTACTTGCTCTAGTGGTTTTTTGGAGCCAGGGAGGATGTGGAGTGGAAAGTTGCTGGCTTTGTTTTGGGGGTGGGCAAGAGCATTGTTTTCATTTTTGAGATTTATGATAAGTCTATGCTTTGTAGTAGGTTTCTGTATCAGTATCACGAGCTGCAAGGATTCCTGAAGGAGAGTAGGGTTAGCGGTGGGAGGCAAAGATGACAGCGTTGTCTGCATACAGCAGCATATTCCGGTGCATTCACTTGGCAGAGTATTAAGGTAGAGCAAGAAGAGTAGAGGTCCCAGGATGGAGCCCTGAGGAACCCCTGATCGGATGGGACATGATTTTGATAGTGTATGATTAATTTTGACACATTGGGAGCGGGCCGATAGATAGCTGGTGCACCAGGAGAGTGGCCCAGTAGTGAAGCCCATCTGGTGGAGTGCACCCAGTAGGAGGGGGTGGGAAACGGTGTCAAATGCCTTGGAAAGGTCGATGAATACTGCCCCAGCTAGGGAGCCAGAGGCCAGGGATGTGTGTAGGAATGTTGAGAACTCCACTAGTGCTGTGCCTGTGCTGTGTCCTGCCCGGAAACCGTGCTGTTCAGGGCAAAGAATGTTGTATTTAGTCAGGTACTCAGTAATCTGTATAGCAACCAGTTTTTCAAGGGCTTTGGAGAGGGGAGGGAGTAAAGAGATGGGTCGTAGTTCCCAGCTGAGGATCTATCACCCCCTTTGTGGATGGGAGTGACAATGGCCGTTTTCCATGCTGTGGGGAACTGCCCCAGGCAGAGGGATTTATTGAGAAGGCTGGTAAGTGGGACAAGGACCTGGTCCAGTACGTGCTGGAGAATGGTGGGGTCCACGGTGGAGTTGCCGGGACTATTGCTCTTTAGCGCACAGATCAGGTGGGGTCTAGCTTCGAGGGTAGTTACTCTACGTAGGTAGAAGCTAGGGTGCTAGTGATCTGGGGTCAGTAGGGAGGTGGTGGGTTGAAAGTTACTGGGAGGATAGAGATGAGGTCCATGAAAGAGGAGTTGAGGTGATTTCATGTGCCTATTGGGTCAGTAATGTTGGTGCCTCCAATATTGAGATGAGATGGGGGAAGGGAGCGTGTGCTCCTGTTCAGTTGTTTGATATTGTCCCAAAAGGTTCGGGCACACCCCCAAGAGGAGATGAGGGTGGCTTGATAGTAGTCGGCCTTGGCTTTTCGGACTGCCCAGGTGCACTTATTCCGAGTGGCGTTGTAGGCTTGTCTATCAGCCATCCGGCCTGTTTCTGTTGCGAGGTGCCACAGGTTATCCCTGTGTCTAAGTAACTGTAATAGGGCAGGGGTAATCCAGGGCACTTTATGTTTTTTGGTTTTAGTGGCTGTGAGGGGTGCGAAGAGGTCGCAGGCTGTATTAAAAGTATGGGAGAAAAAGGCTAGGGCAGTGTCTATATCTGGAGCATGGTGAATGGGTGACCAGTTTGTTTGGGCCAGAAGTTGCCTGAGGTTCTTCAGCCCACCAGGTTTGAAATACCGGCGAGGCATGCACTGGGCGGTGAGTTTTGGCAGGTTGGTCACCCAATGGAATATGGTTGGGGAATGGTCGCTGAGTGAGTCAGAGAGGATTTGGATGTCCAGGATTTTTTGGGGGCGGTTAGTGATGATGACATCAAGGAGGGAGCTGGTACCTCTCTTAGGGTTTACTCTTGTGGGTTTGGAGACTAGCTGTGTCATATCAATGGCAGCAAAAGAGTCCGGGTGATGGTGGAGGTGGGGCTGAGCCAGTTAATATTGAGGTCACCCACAAGGACTTGATCAGCCCTATGTGGGATGGTGGTAAGGTAGTCGATTAAGGATGATGTAGCTGAGTTTTGGTTCTTAGGTGGAATGTAGGCAGAGGTGAGATACAGGGGGCCCCTAGAGGGGTCTTGAGTGAGTTTAAGGGTGAGGGCCTGTGCCCCACCTGCCAGGGCTGGGGCAAGGAGTGCTTGACCAGTGAGAGAATCCCTTATATAGATCGCGCAGCCACCCCTGCATTTGCCTACACGATCCTCCCGGTATAGGGTGTAGCCAGGGAGGGCGACGAAGGAGTCAGGAGTGGATTTTGATAGCCAGGTTTCCACCAGTGCAATGATGTCAGGTTTGTGCAGCATGACCCAGCATTGGAGGGTGTCAAGTTTTTTCAAGATGCTGCATATGTTCATGGAGGCAATACTCAGACCAGGGGGCCCACCTGATGGGCAGGTCAGGGAGGGGCCTGGGTTAGGATGTATGTTGCCTGTTAGGAATAGAAGGAGAATCACAGTTCTGGGCAGGACGTGGTGGTGTGTGAGTTTCCTACGTGTATGGGGGGCTGAGGGGGGAACCTTGGGGGAGCAGGGAATGGGTAGGGATTGGCAGGGTGGTAGGGCAAGAGCGATAAGTTGCCAGGGGTGGCCTGGAATGGTGGTGTGGTGGAGCATGAAGAATGGGTGTTTTAGGTCAGTAGGCATGGTAATTGTGGGGTTTGTGTGAGCCATGTCTAGGGGAATTGCCAGTGCTGGAATCAGAGATCCGGGGGGGATGGCTGGCTGGAGGCACGAGGGTACTAGAAGGTAAATGAGGGGGAGGCATTTTAGGAGGAGGTGGTCTAACATGGCAAATTTGATGATAGCTGTGAATTAAGTAGAAGTTTCTAAATGGACTACTAAGAAACGTAGTTACCACTTTGGATCAGTGGTAGTGACACAGACCCCGGTGGGTAGGGCACAAGGTTCAAGTCTCGGCAAGGGCAGCTGGTGAGACGCCTGGGTGAGGGCAGAAAATCCACTATCTAAGACCTAGAACAGACTGGGTTTGAGTTGAAAATTGGGTGAGAAATAGTGACTCCTAGTGGTCACTGGGGGGTCAGTTCAGCCAACAGTCCAGAGTCAGGAATGGGCTAGTTTGAGGGCTGGGTGGGTGTGGATTACCAGTTGCAGAGGTGTGAGTTGGAGCAGATTGAGTGGCTCAGGCGGTTTGGAGGGACCTAGTAAAAATAGTAGGGATCGGGATAGCTAGGGTGGGTAGTAAGGGTCCCTCTAGTGGTTGGCAGGTATAACCTGCTAATGGCAAAGTGGGGACTTAATGACAACAGGAAGTGATGTCATAAGGGAGTACCTATAAAGGAAATGACGAGCCAGGGTGGGTGGGGCAGTTGATGCGCATAGTGTGTCGACGGGCTAACCCCCCTCACAAGGGTGCTGTTCTCTTGAGGTAGTTTAATTACCTCGACGGCTGCACCCACGATGAAAGTCGTAGCTCCAGGAGGGAGCTCAGCGCCGGAGTCGTCCTGGCTGGTAATGTTGCATTCATGGACCTCAGCAATGTGTTGCCACCGGAATACCTGAATCACACCCTGCAGGCTAGCAGCACAACCTCAACACTCCATCACCACAGGATAATGTTACCCCACCATTCTACTTCAGGGGAGACCATCAAATATATCAAACGGGTCCTTGGTAAGACCAGGATGGAAAGTGACATGATCGATATGAAGATGGTAGCACTCACATTAAACGAACTTGTGGCACCACTCACCAAGGTATTCAATGCCTCTCTAAGATCTGGCATCTTCTCTGACAGGTAGAAAGAGGCTCTAGTCAGACCTGCTTTTAAATCAGGAGACAGCTAATTTAGCAAACTTACGGCCCATCTTGATTTTACCCCCCCCCCAAAGCACTTGAAAGGGTGGTCTCAGAACAACTAACTGAGTACCTAGAAAAGCATAGCCTTCTCTGCTTGCAACAACATGGATCCGACAAAACCACTCCACTGTCACCTCGCTGGTAGAGTTCACCACTCAGCTTTATGGGGCCCTGGACAAAGGGATGGTGGTGGGGTCTATCTTCGTAGACCTCACCAAGGCCTTTGACACAGTCAGTCACCAACTGCTACTGAAATGTCTCCTCTCTACAGGATTGTCAATGGAATCTGTGGCCTGGTTCCATAGTTACCTAACCCATAGATGTCAATGGGTCAGGATTGGCAATATAATCTCTGAACCCAGGGAAGTAAACCTGCGGGTCCCGCAAGGTTCTATCCTTGGTCCTCTCTTATTCAGCCTCTTGATAAATGACATGCCTTCTACCTGTCCTGCACACTCCGTACTCTATGCAGTCGATGCTGTTATCTCCATCCCAGGGAAAGACCTGAGATCAATTAGCTCTAAACTTCATCACAATTTTCATGCATTGGAATCCTGGTTCACCCGAAATAAACTGCTACTCAACTACAAAAAGACATAGCATGCTCTTCAGCACCTCACAGAGCAAGATTCGAGGGTCCTCACTGCATATACTTAGCAGTGAAGGAGAAGTACTAGACCAAGTCAGTACATTCAAGTACTTAGGGATTCACCTTGATGACACGCTCACCTTCACTGCCCATGCTGAGCAACTGGTAAAGTCTACCAACATGAAGCTTGGCATCCTGTACGCACACCACACCTCAATGACACCGGCTGCCCTGAAACTTGTTATGTGCAGTTCAGTTCTCTCATCTGTGGATTATGGTCTTGTCATATATGGGCCAGGCACAGACATGGCACTTAAAAGGGTCAAAACTATCTTCAACAAGGCCTGCCGCCTGGTCCTGGTAGTACACAAAATGACTCGCTCTTGTGACCTATACAAGGAAACTGGCTGGGTCCCACTCCACCACAGACTCCAATACCTGGCCTGCCTCCTTGTGAAAAAGTCCCTGATGGGGTCCATGCCTAGGGCTACTATAGCCCTCTTTGAGCCTGCACAACCATCTAAATGCACAAGGAATGCCTCCTGGACTGTTCTAACTGTTCCCTTCAAACGAACCACTCTTGGCCAAAGATCCCTCTCCTACTGTGGGCCTAAATGGTTCAATGATCTGTCTGCAGACCTTGCCAACTCCCCCAGACTTGGCTACTTTAAAAATGGGCTTCAATTTCTTCTTGCCAGCAAATCTGACTGCCTGTTTCTGTTAACCCACCTGCCTCTGACAGCAGTTCTCACACCCGTCAAACGCTAGCCTCTCTCACTCCCACCCTCCTGTTCCTCAACTGCCCACTTCCCCCTCCCACCTCCCACCACCTACTACCTCCCCTTGACAAAGCCTCACCTTGGCTGCTAAAACATGCATTTCTGCAGACTGGGAGCACCCCGTCTGAACTGTAACATGATTGTTAAACACTGTACTGCACTTAATCAGTGATGCATTAATATGTTTCTCTGGAAGTGTGGTCCTGTTTCTCCTTACTTCTTATACCCTGCTTAATGTTGTAACAGCACACTAATACCACTTGTTAGTTGATGTCTTTCTGTTCTGCAATGTTTCTTCATCTGTAAATGTCTTGTATTCCTTGTTGACTTGGAGCCTTTGTAAATGAGCCCCCCGGCTCAAAGGTATTAATCTGAATTTGAAATAAATAAATAAATCTTTCAGAAAAGGAGATATGCTAAAACAAGGGGGCACAATTTGAAGATAGTGGGGGGACGGCTCATAGGTAATGTGAGGAAGTATTTCTTCACAGAGAGGATTGTGGATACATGGAACAGCCTTTCTGAGCAGGTCATAGAGTCAAAAACAGTGGGGGAATTCAAGAATGCATGGGACAGACATAAGGCAATTCTAGTGGGGGTAGGAGGAAGTAGGCTGTTGGTTAACTAGGATCTGCAGCTTATCCGTTAGGCAGGGAAATGGGCAGACTAGGTGGGCCAAGCGGTTCTTATCTGCCATCAAATTCTATGTTTCTATGTAAATAGCATCCACTGGCATCCACCAGGAGTTCCGTCAACCACTTATTACAGTGCCATCAACAGAATGGCCTGTCTGTCAACCATAGTGTTACTTGACATCATATTGATATACCACCAGAAAAGAAAAGATCCTTTTCATTCCTTACTAATATATTCTTTCTTCCCAATTATAGCTGTATAACATACTACATTCTCTTCACGGAAATCTTTAGCGTCACAGATAAAAAAAAAAATCACCAGATATTGTCTTCACAAATGACAGCTATTGCAGCAGAAGAAAATAACCTTTTTACTTCCAGGTTTACATGCTGCATCACAGCATTAATAATTGTCTTTCTCTTTATAGTGCAATGCATGCAAGAGCAAGAAATCCTAACAATTGTTACAATGCACACAACAGAACATACAAATGATACTGTGTTTTTTTCATTTATGTTGTAGCATGTCATGCAGCAATCATGAGCATCAGGGATGATCTCTACAACTTCACGAACACCATGGCAGAGGACATGAGAAGTTTGTCAGAGTCTGTCACCATGGTAATGGAAACGCAAAATGAAATATTTACCAATATGTACCATTGTGACAGACTAGATCAACAAGTTTATGAGGTCCTCTGTGGTCTCCAGAGCAACAACGTTATCCTCGATTGCAGTATTGGTGAGCTGCAACAGAGCCATGAGGCCAGAGTTTCTACTCAGAAGATCACACACATGACTTTCTTCATGGAGTGGTGGAGGCAGTGCAAAAGACCAATACCATACTGTGGCAGTGTGATGACCAGGTCCTCTCTGTGGCAGTCCTTCATCATGAGTCAGAAGAGCCTCTATTATAGCCCCCTATGCAAATCAGCTCTGAAGAGGAGGGGATGTGAACTAGCAAATCGACGACTGCAACCAGGACACTGCCAGTGAGCACCTACTTCCACTTGTGGTCTTACTCAGGAAATGAATGACAGCCTCACATCATGATGTTGCAGGGCGGGTGCCTCTGCATCACCCAGGGAAAAAAAGGACTTAAAAAAGTTTTCTAAGTTTTATTTCAGTTTCTTTTAGCAATATCAAAATCATATTGTGAAATATATTGAGAATAAAGGATGGAGAAGGGGATGCTATGAAAATTTAATGCACACCCGAGTTGTAGGATGCTACATAAAGGTTTATCAAAGCATCCCACAATGAGGGTGTGCATAAAATTCTCATAGTACCCCCTTTCCAAATCTTTTATTTTTTTATAATACACTGGCCAGGTATTTTTTTTTCAGGCCCTATTTCTGTGAGCATGTGACACACACACACACACACACACACACACACACACACACACACACACACTCTGTCTCCCCAGGTTGATTTTTTTTATGTTGAGTTTCTTTTATTTTAAAATGTTTTTTTCTTCTTACTGTTTGTAGTCTAGTCTGATCGCGCTTTGAATGCAGAGCACCATTGCAGCTTAACACTCACACCCACAATTGGACAAATGGCAGAATCAACCAAATATAAAAAAAAACTATGCAGTGGTGTACTGAAGACATTGTAGGAGCAATCAGATACAGCTTTTAAAAGCTGTGAAAGGTAGGATCAACCGGATATTTAAATAAAATTAAAACAGACGGGCCATGTTGTGGTGGCTCCACAGTAAGCAAGAGATGGAACAGCCATGTTTTTTTAACTGCTACTCCCATCCACAAGCCACAAGCAAGACAGGAGCCAATGAGGGAGTGGCATTCTTTGACTGAAATGGCTCGTGAATGCAGTAACAAACAGACGGTTGTTACGGGAAATATCAACTGGTCCAGCCCGTAGAAAAAATTGCTGACCAGTTATTATATATATATATATATATATATACATATATATATATATATGCCATACCTGTGAGGATAACAAAAGGCAAATATTTTCGATATTCTCAGGGTGGTCAGATCTACAATGAGGATATCGCATTTATCCTCACTGTAGATAAATTTATATGTATATTATATATATATATATATATATATATATATATATATATTTATATTTATATATATATCATTTAAATGAATAATTACTTTTTTAAATAGAATGATAATAAAGTATATCATTTTATTTTATCCATGTGTTTGATTTGCAGAAATATTATTTATTTAAAATAATTTTATAAAAAATATTATTTTTTTAATGAAAGCAATTATCTTGCATCTTCATTTCTATTTCAGTGAGCTCCACCAATTAACATAGGTATGCCTCGTTACAGTTACAGCATGGGAAAACATATATGTTTAAGCCTGAAATGTGGGGAACAAAAATAAAGTCCAGAATTATTTTTTTATATGAATGAATCCTTTTCCATGATATTGTGTCATTGTCACATAACAGGATTCATTCATACAAAAAAAGAATGTGGAATATGTTTGAGCTCAAATTCTGAAATATTGCCATGGGGCCACTTGAGAGGTAACTTTGGGTACTGTGCACAACTCATCAATTTGCAGGTGAATACCAAATATTAGTCTTGCTGTACTTATTCAGACATTTCTTTTGATATATAGATTGTCACTTAACTCTAGATGATGACTTCTGAAAGTTACAATGTTGTCCAGTAGAGGTTTTACTTTTAAATTTTTTATGTTTTCTATAAAATCCTGATTTATTTTGGAGGGTATTATGTGTTAGTGTTGCAGCAGACATTGAAACATTTATCTTGATATATATGTTCTCGCTTAACTCAAACAATTTATGGAGTTATACTTTCTTAAACTTGCAGTGTTATCCTATGGAAATTTGAATTTTGCATGTGTTATGTTTGTTATACAGTCACAGAATTATTTTGGAGGGTATTATATTTTAACCTTGCAGTACTCATTAAGACATTCCTTTTGATATATAGCTCCTCCCTTAACTCAGAACACTGATGGAGTTATACCTTCTCAATCTCTTACATAGGCAGAAGAGGGCATTCACCACCTCAGAAATATAGGCAGGACATCATTTCATACCCACAAAAATAGCAGCATTTATTAAAAAGACAAAAGCACAGCAGGTGCCCACCTGATGCATTTTGGACAAATCACCCTGTCCAAAATGCATCAGGCAGGCATCTGCTGTGCTTTAATCTTTTTAATAAAATGCTGCTATTTTTGTGGATATGAAGTGATGTCCTGTCTATATTTCTGAGGTGGCGAGTGCCCGGTTCTGCCTATGTAATACTTTGATTTTACTGAAGAGCACCACTATCCCAAGGCATACTTTTTTGATTTGTGTTTTAACCTTCTTAAACTCCCAGTGTTATCATATGGAAATCTTGATTTCTAATTTTTTACCTTCTTTACATGTGTATTTTCAATTGCTATTCCTCATACACTCAGTATTGTAGTACTCGTCGAGACCTTTCTTTTGATATATAGCTTCTACCATAAATCAAAAGATTCATGGGCTTATGGCTTATTGCAGTTGCAATGTTATCCTCTGGAAATTTTAAATGTTCCTTTTTTATGTTTTCTAAACATACCCCAAATTATTTTTCAGAGTATCATGCGTTAGTCTCATAGTACACATTAATACCTTTCTTCCAGTATATAGTTGGCCCGTTAACTGAAGATATTGACAAAATTATGGCTTTTTAAAGTTAAAATGTAAATAAAAACTAAGTCCAAATTATTTTTCACATATGAAGAGATCTTTTTTTCATATGAACTAGACAACCTCATGAAAAAAAGATCCCTTCATATGAGAAAAGAATATAGAAAAAATGAAAAAAGAATGTGGAAAAAAGCTAATTCCAAATTCTCTTTTGAAGGAAGGGATCCTTTTCTGTGAGCTTCTGTCCTTCATACAGAAAAGGATCCCTTCACACAAAATAAGAATGTAAAAAAAAAGAAGTCCAAATAACCAGCTCTACATGTCTTTTTCACATGGGACACTGAGTGTGAGTGATGTACTTAATAGGTGCCTGACTGAGATACAATACTTGATATCATCAAGCTGGCTAAGACTTAACCCAAAGAAGACTGAAGTATTGGTGATTGAGCTGGGAAGTGGAAGGGTAGTGTCAGCTACCGAGAGGGGGATTGGATTTTTTTCAGTTCCTTTGGCTTTCTGGCTGCCATAAATGTGTAAAATCTGGGAGTCATTCATGATTAGGGGCTGACATTTGATGCTCAGGTGTTGGCAGTACTCCAGAATGGCTTTTACCATGTGCAGAACATCAGCCATAATAAATCACTTTTGCCCCCACTGCCAATGTGGCTACACTGGTGCATGTATTTGTGACATCAAGGCTTCACTAGTGCAACACTCTGTCCTTGGGGTAAGTGGAGGTATGCTGCGATGACTGCACTTGCTGCAGAACACAGCTGCAAGATGCTCTGCAGGACCTGCAATGGATGCTAATTAAGTGTTATATCTCATTTAAAGTTCCCAACCCAAATACCCCACCCCTACCCTGAAGGCTCAAAGGGAAAAACCATTACAGTTTCACCTCTCCTGAGTCTTCCCAAATCAGGTCTAGGGTGTTCTTTGGGGTTGTCAACACTAAAGCTCATCCTATTCCATCATTTAAGAACCTGTGATGTGTAGACTATATGAGAATGGGGCGAGTGTTAGGGCTCACAACTGCAAGAAGCACCCCAGACCTGATTTGCAAAGACTCAGGAGAGGATAAACCATAATGTTTTTTTTTTTCATTTGCTGCCTACAGCAGGATGGAGGTGGGGTGTTAGGGTTGGGAACCCTAACATCACATTTACCTACTTTTGTTGGTGTAACCTGAACCATAACTGGTGCATTAATTAACTTTTTTTTGTAAAGAATTTCCTTACTTTTTGAGATAGTATAATCATATCCTCATTCATGCAGGTCCATCCCTCAATAGATGGATAGATCCATGTTGCTGTAGAAATGCAGGGCCCTCTCAGCCCTGCAATTCCATTTCTCCCAAAAAGCAGTTAATTCTTTTGGTTGCATGGCTTATGAAACTTGAGACTTAACTCAAAGAAGACTGAAGTATGGATGTGGGAGGGGAGTCACAGCTACCGAGAAGGAGATTGGGTTTTGGCTCAGTTTCTCTAGGCTCCTGGCTGCCACAAAGGCATAAAATCTGGGAGTCATTCTGGATGACGGATTGACATTTGATGCTCATGTGTCAGCAGTAGTTTGGAATGGCTTTTACCATGTGTGGAACACTAACTATATTAAATCCCTTTGAACAACCTAGCAAAGTGGCTACATTGGTGCATGTATCTGTGACATCAGGCTTCACTAGTGTAATACTCTGTACCTTGGGATCAGTGCAAGTGTGCTGGCATGCCTGCAATTGGTGCAGAACACAGCTGCTAGTTTGCTGACTAGCCTTCTTTGGACTTGTCATGTCTCCCCATTGCAGTGTGACCTGCCCTGGATGTTGATTAAGTGATATATATCCTTTAATGTTCCCAACCATGATACCTCACCTGGCCCTGCAGGCAGCTAAAAGAATAACCATTATGAGTTCACCTCTCCTGAGACTTTGCAAATCAGGCCTGGAGTGTTATTGGGGGTTGTCAACCCAAACAGTTACTCCATTTGATCAGTAAAGAACCTGAGATGTGTAAACTATATGAGAATGGGATGAGCATTAAGACTGACAACCCCAAGGAACACTGCATGCTTGATTTGTGAAGACTCAAGACATGAGAACCTGTAATGGTTTTTTCATTTGCTGCCTACATCAAGATGGAGGTGGTGTGTTATGGTTGGGAACCCTAACACTGCATTTCCCTACTTTTGTCAGTGTAATCTGAACCATAACTGGTGCATTAATGAAGTTTTTTGCAAAGAATTTGCTTACTTTTTGAGGGCACCGGGTCACTATGCCATTTGAATTATTGCATAGTCAAAGCCACACAACAAACACAGTATGGGGGAATATAGCTACAGGGTACAAAACACCGCAAGGAGGAAATTGTGCAAGCACAGTTTTGTACTCTGTTGTGAATGGCTGGTATGTAGTGATGCAAAGGATAAGACTTGCTGGGGGGTGGTCTGCCGAGCAGCTGCCATGGCTCACCAGCAGTAGAGGAAAGCAGTGTGCCTGTGGAATAGGGCTCAAATCCTGGTCCCAGACCACTGGTGTTTTCTGTGTTATTTTTTTTTAACACGTTGTGCAACTTGTTTTTCCGCCCTGTATAGGATTTTCTTCATCTTATTGTTGTAACCCCCCAGGAGTTGATTATATAAATGGGGAGGGTTCAAGATCACAGCCCTCATAACTGGGGGTGCTGGGGCAGTGCCCCTGATGGGGTGCTGGAGCTGTGCCCCTTACAAAAAACAAAGATTTTATGTGTTTTTTTCCCCAATGTTTCCTTTTAATTTTATTGGTGAGTGCTGGCAATGTACCCACTGTATTAACAGCACGGTACATTAATGCGCTGTTTTTGTTTTCGACATAATGACCTCATGGCCTTTTTGAGATAGTATAATTGTATCCTCATATCCATTTGACATTTGCCACCCCTACATAGATGCATACATGCATGCTGCTGAGGAGGCACAGCACCCAGAGGGCCCTGCATTTCCATTTCTCCCCCCTTAAAAAACTATTTATTTGCTTGGTTGTATGGCTTGAGAAACTTCAGATGTTATCCTATGGGAATTTAGATTTTTTAATATTCATGTTTTTTTGTTTTACATAGCTCCTAAATATTTTTGCCCCTAAATGTTTTGGGACTGTTATGTATTATTCCTGTGGTACTGATTATGACCTTTGTTTTGATGTACAGATTGTCCCTTAAGAGTAAATATTCAGGGAGTTGTGGCTTGTTGAAGTTGAAATGTGGAAAAAAAACTATGTCCAGGGGTTAAATTGAGGTGGAACTCCATTACATCTTCTCAGCCTGTCAGCACACTCAAGCACCTTTACATGTTGCTAGATTTCCAATTAGAGAAATTGTTTTGCATTTTTCTGGTTTTTGAATCAGAAATCTAGACAGCATGTAAATGTGGCATTTTAGGATTATGAGACTTACCCAATTAAGGTTTCAGACCAATTACGTGCCTTAAACTTTTATCCTTAAAATCGGACATCTAGACCGTGGCATGAATACACCTGCATACAGGTGTTTTCTGACTTAGCACAGTCCTGCATGCTTGGTTGGTGTGCTGATGTCTAAATGTCCACCAGATATATAGTGCACAAGGGGGCTAGGTGGCATTCATTGACAGGAGGTTTTGTTTTAAACAGCACTTACATCAGATTTGCACCAGTGGTCGTGTTGTTTAATTTAAAGGGGAACTGTCATCTACAGGATTTCTTACTATCTGAAAGCCCATAAAAAGCTAATTTGAGTGAGCCATTGTGTTTATCTGTGAGTCTTTGCAGTCCAGATTTGTTCATATGTAAATCAGCCTGTAATTAAGGGCTGAGGCAGCCATGTGTTTTAGGCCCCTGACAGGAAATGATGTCACTGAGGGATTTTTGTCCTGCATTGACTGTAGATAATTAGAAAGGTTAAATAGGAAATCATCTGTTTTATTAAGTGTGTTTTAAGGTGTTATTACAACACTTCCTACAGTTATAATAACTGTTTTGTATGTGCATTGAAACTAGTGAGTTATCACCTTTACATTTCAAACTGTTAGTAAAAATAATCCATCTTCAGGATTGCTTTAACCTCTAGGCTATACTGCCAGATGATCATCAAAAACTACACATCTCAAGGCTGGCTCTGTGGTACCAGCAGACATTGGGGCCCCATATCAACACAGTGGCTCGCTCAAATTAGCTTTTTATGGGCTTTCATACAGTAAGAAATCCTATAGATGACAGTACCCCTTTAATCTAAATGTACTCAGGTAATGTACATGATCTGTGCTGATAGATTAGTGATCTAACAGTTTTCATTTAACTGTAGTTGATTTTGTTTAATTTTGATTTTTTTTTTCTTCAGTACTTCACCACCTTGCAAACATCTTCAGATGTCAGGTAGTGGTGGGCAAAGTGGCCCCAGTTCTCCATGCAAAGTGATTCATGGAGTAATGCGAAATTCGTGAAGTACTCCACAATGCGAAGTGGGGTACTTCACATCATAATGAGCAATGCGAAATCTATTGAAACCAATGACTTCACATTAGTCCGCCTCCCCCAAACCACTGCTCCACTAATTTTAAGGTGAAGTACATTGAAATCAATGTACTTCGTATCACTGCATCTTGTTGGTGAGCTCCAAAAGTGAATTTTACAGTGATTCATGAGAAAGCAGGTCATGGGCTCCAGATTGTTCTGCACAGGCTCAGTTCAGGGTAGTGTCTGTAGGTAGCTGTAGGAGACAGTTTGCTCTGAGAGCTCTCTGTGATTCAAACCCTCTAAAATCTGTCAAAAAAGCCTTTTTGATTAATATTTTTTGCTCAAACTTTAGTGCATGCCACTGATTGTAGGAAAGCCTCCTGTCCTCATATCACCGAGTGTTTTTTGTTTGTGTATGGATTTTGAATGTTAATGTACAACATTTAGTAAGTGTACTGACAGACAGTAGAAGTGTGCTTTGGGGGAGGGGCGTATCTGTGGTCTAGGTAGATTTAAGTTGGAGAAATAGGGAGTTCTTTGTTTGTTGGTTACATTTTTCTTCTATAACTGTGTTAATGTACACACAGTAATATTTTCAGTAATTGTTGAAATTATTTTGCTGATTGTGTTGTGGACCTGGTGCAGCAGTGCATAATTTCAGATTGTTTAAAATCTGTGGTATATTACTGAAGTTTTCAATTTGCTTAGACAAGGTGTGTTTGTGTGTGTGTGTGTGTGTGAGTGTGTGTGCAGTGCATGACATCAAATAATACACCTTTTATTGTGCCACAGTGTAATTGCAGCTGTGTGAACCTGCTTTTTGTACTGCCATTGTGGCATCTTGGTTTTGCACTGTTGCTGTAATCTGCAGTTACAGGCCCCCCAAACCGGTACAAGGTATTCTTTTCCAGATTGGATTGTGACTTGAGCACCACTGGTTAGTTAAGGTGTTGTTGAACTTGTTGTGACTTTGCATGTGTATCTCTTGTTGAAGTCACAGTTGTGTTTTTTGGCTTCACATCCAGCGGCCCAGAGTGAACATTCCAAAATTTGAATTTGTTTAGAATATTCTTGTTGATCCCCCAAAATGCCTTCAAAGAGATGTGCAAGCAAAGCTGTTTCTCACCATGGCACTTCTGCCAGTGGTAAGATTGTCTGTGGGCATAGTAGTACACAGCTGCAGAAGTGCATTGCTGATGTGAGGAAAGGTATTTCTTCTTCAATGTTTTTCACTGTGCAATCGATAACTTCATTCATAGTTGGAGGAGATGATGTTGTTCCAGCTGGTGGTGTTAGTGCAGTTGCTGGTGATGGTATGAGTATTACTGCCTCAAGTTCTACTTCTGATCAGTTGACCGTGTCCAAAAATACAGTTGAGTGTAAAGCAGTGAGTGGCAGTGTAGATGACGACATATTCCCCAGTCCCATTAGTAACTGAACATGAGGATTCTGATCATCATGGCAATAACACACAATGTCACATTTCTTCCACCTTGGTTCAGCTCACGCATTTGCCTTGCAATGATTCACATGGTGGTGAAGAAATATTGGGTGATGGTGGTGTTGATGATGAATCTGATTATGCTGACGTTGCTGTTGTTGCAACATGCAGTACACATGCCAGCATCCAAGCAGAAGATGTGGATGTGGGTGATGTTAATGAATATGTTGATGATGTCAGTGACCCCATTGGGAACTGGAGAGAAAGAAATTCAAGCTGACTGTGTCAGGGTCTGTTTGCCTTAACCCTCCCCCCGGTAAAAAGTTGTGATTTACCAGTTTCAGTTGATGATGATGATGATGATGACCCAGTAATAATGATAGGTAGCTGTGGTGGTCAGCTGCAGTCCAAGTGTGTCCTGCCTGAAAAAAATCATGTAGCACACCCACAACTTCAGGGCTTAAAAAATGGAGTCCAATAAGCAGCGTCAGGAACATGTTAAAAGTAGGGGATCACAATCCCTTGTTTGAGATTTTTTTGTACAAGATGTAAATGATGAGTCAGTTGCAATCTGCCAGATTTGCCATGCACATGTGAGGGGAGGTAAAAAGGGGAGACATCTGGGTACAGGGGAACAGCATATACATCTTAAGAATAGACACATGGCACTGTGGACCCAGCACAAGATGCCAGCTAATACCACAGTGGGGCGTTTACCCTCATCATCAACCATATGAGCATGTTATCCCCTTCCATGACTGTAAGATCACGTAGGAAATTAAATGTGTGCAGTAGCAGTGAAATAATGACAGAGGATTACTGCAGGCATGATGAGGTGGAGGAGCATAATGATTTTGAAATCTTCTTCAGTGGTGGTGAGAGTTGCAGTTTTGGTGGTTGTGGTGGTCAATGCAGTATGTCTTGTACAAGTGGTACATCAACCCCTGTTAGTAAATCTGGGAAAATAACTTCATTTGTAGATTTTTCATCGCCTGTACAACTGTCTTCATCACACATCCACATTCCACCCCCTGCCATTCGCAGAGCAGAACCATTTGTCATCACACTCTGAGTAAAACGTTTAAGTCAGCCCATGTTACAGAGTGTTTCTGAGCATAAGCTGAAGTACCCACCCAATCATACAGTGTAATGTGAACTTAATGCTGCTGTAGCTGAAGTGCTGGCAATTGATATTTTGCCCTTCTCCTTCATGGAGAATGCTGGGTTCTGGTGGTTTGCAGCATGTGCCTGTCCAAAATGAAAAGTCCCATCCAGGACATACTTTTCCACCCCGTGCTGTCCCTGAGTTGTACTGTACTGTGTCTGACTCTGTAAGACATGCCCTTCAACATTCTTCCTTTCCATTCATCCATTTAAGTATGGATATGTAGACAAGTGGCAAAACAGTGGGGAGTTCATATTTGTGTATAACTGCACATTGGGCACAGGTGCCGGGTGTTGTTTGTGCTGTTGGTAGTGTGTGAATAATCAGTATAGCAAGGTGGAGTGTCATGGTAGCAATCTTCCATGAATTAAACAGCATGCGATGATTGCTATGCACAATTTGACCTGTTCACACACTGGTGAAAACATGCTGGACTTGGTACTGACTGAAACTGACAAGTGGCTGAACCCCCTGTCCCTAAGAGCTGGGTTCATAGCAAGTGACAATGGGTCAAATGTGGTTAAAAGCATTATGGATGGTGGCTTTATTCAGGTTCCATGCTTGGCCCACTGTTTAAATCTTGTGGTGCAGGAGTTTCTGCAGCACCCTGATAGTAAAGAAACACTGACAGCTGCATGCTGTATCTGTTCTCACTTTTCATGCTCTGCAAAGGCCCGTGACTAACTTCGGCAGTTGCAGATCTGAAACTGCCTTCTGCAGCACCTCTTGAAGCTGGAAGTTGTCACCAGGTGGAACTCCACTTTATACATGGCAGAGAGGTTGTATAAACAATACAAAGCCATCTCAGAATATCTTGTCACGTGCACTAGCCCTGACAGTTATGGGGCCTCCATGTCTATGACGACTGAACAGTGGCACCTCATGGACTCTGTAATAACAATTTTAAGGCCTTTTGAACATGCCACATAGGCAGTGAGTGGCGAGTCTGCCTCCATTAGCCAATCAATTCCACTGCTGTGGGTGCTGAGGCAGACATTGGTGAATGTACAGCATAGGCTTGATGTTGCTGGAGACAGTGCTAGCAGTATGTTGCTGAAACACATGCTGACAGTATTCGAAGAGAATAGTCACATCTGGAGCCTTTAGCATAGTGACAACTTTACAATAGCAACAAGACTGGACCTTCAATACAAATGTGGAATTGCCTCAGTACTGAGGGGTGGGCCTGAACAGGTAAAACAATTTCAGTGGACAACTGGTGCACTTGGTTCATGGGGCACAGAAGTCATGTGCCAAGGCTAGCAAACGTCAGCAGCATAATCAGGCTGAAGGTGAACCTGGAGTAGTATCAAGCATATCCTGTAAGGGGAAGGGGACTGCAGTTCCAGGTGGTCTGTCATCAAAACTCATTGGCGTTAACCCACTTTGGGAGGCTTTGTCCTACGTGGAGATTTGTGACATAAATGATTCTGGAGAACAGGATGATGCGTCAACCTCTGGACTTAGTGCAGCACAGTGAATGGTTGAGTCATATTTGTCTGAAAACAGGCATCTGTCTATAACTGATGATTCTCTTTTATACTGGAGTGGAAAGGTCAGTGAATGGCCAGAGCTGACCACAATGGCACTGAAGTACCTGACATGCCCACCCTCCAGTGTAAGTGTCGAGAGGGTATTCAGCTCAGCAGGTGGAATAGTTCAGGATCATCTTATAAACCTCTCTCCTGCAAATGTCAGTTTGCTGACATTCATAACAAGCATTTGTCAATGCCGAATGTTTGCTTGCTGGTATTATTTATTTTTTATTTTATTTATTTATTGAGTACAATCAGAATTACAATCCTTTGAGTCACAGACGCTTTTGAAAAGGCTCCACGTTAGGTTACAGGAAGTGGAGGGTAGACAAATACAATAATGACAGACAAGAATAGATATTATTTACAGATTTCAGTACAGACAATCTTTTTTACAAAGGCTCCACTTTGGTTACAGGGGGTGGAGGGAAACAAGACAGTATATGACTAACATTGACAGGTATTATATACAGTTACAGTAGTGGCAGGGCAGTCGAGAAACTTATTTAGTAGGTGAGATAATTAGAAGGCATGCCTGCGATCCCTAGACAGAGTTTTGTAGGATGCTGTTTCATAGGGTCTAGGGAACCCCTGTGTCAGGAGAAGTGGTGGGAGAGGAGGGTGGGCAGATTTAGCCACAGTCACATTTAGCATTTGCCATGAGTTGGGTTTTAAGACCTGATTTGAAGAATGAGATGCTACGGGACTGGGAGAGTGTGAGGGGAAGTGTGTTGAGCCATAGGGGGGCACGGTAGTGGAAAGATCTTTGCCCAAGGGATGTTCGACAGAGGGGAACCAGGAAAGATGATGTTGCTGTGAGTCTTGTATTATGCCTGATGGGGGCTGGGCTGATGATGGGGAGTAGACTGGTGGGTGCAAGCTGGAGGTGTATTTTTTTTGCGAGAATGCAGGTGTGGTATTTTAGTCTTTGTTGAAGGTTTAGCCAACCAGTCAGTATGTACAGATCACAGGTATGGGTGAGTCTGTCACAACCTTTTACTAGGCAGCAGGCTTTATTAAGCGCAGTGTTTATGCTGCTAAGGGTGGTGGTGTCAGCTGTGCTGCAAATAACAATCCCATAATCGATTAGGCAGAGGATGGAGGAGGTGACTGCTATCTGCATGGCTTGTTCAGGTAGGCTGTTTTTGAGCCTGTAGAGAGTACCCACTCTGGTGTTGACTGCAGACGAGAGGAGACGTATGTATCTGTGGTAGGAAAGGGAGGTATCCAAGGTGATACCCAGGTATTTAAAGTGTGTAACGTGTTCCAGTAGGGTGCCAAGTGAGTTCTTAATTTGGAGAGCCATCTGGCTGTGTGGGCTTTGCCAATGAGCAAAGATCATGGACTTAGTTTTGCTATAGTTTATGATCAGGCGGTGATCAGTGAACCAGTTCTCTAGCTCCCCAAAAAAACCCTGAAGGGCAAGTTGGAGGGCGCTCAGTTGAGGATGTTTCCAGTACAGAACTGCATCATCAGCATAGAGTAAGAGATGACCGCTGCATGCTTCGGGGAGAGAGAGTTTAGGAACAGGGTGAAGAGCAGTGGGCCCAGAATAGACCCCTGCAGGACTCCTGAACCAACAGCTTTGGGGGTGGAGATGGTGAAGTTTATCCTAACATGTTGTAACCATTCTGTGAGGTAGTCCTTGAACCAGGCTGTGGCCTCAGGGACCACTTTGAGTTGGGGAAGGACAGGGAGGAGTAGTTCATGACTGACCATGTCAAAAGCCTTGGTCAGATCTACATAGATGGCCCCTGCTATTGAGCCTTGGTCAAGTGCCTCATGGATGAATGTGGTGAGTTCAGTGACTGCAGTGACGGTGCTATGGCCAGACCGGAAACCATGCTGTTCCTTGTTGAGGAGGTTGTGTTTAGTTAGATGTTCTGTTAGCTGGTCTGAGACTATTTTTCCAGGGCTTTGGAGACAGGAGGAAGTATTGAGATTGGTCTATAGTTGCTGGTGTTGGTGGGGTCACCGTTCTTTGGAATAGGAGTGATTATGGCTTTCTTCCAGGTTGAGGGGAACTAGCCGAAGCATAGTGAAAGGTTGAGAATTTTTGTAAGGTGGGGTAGTGT
The DNA here is from genome assembly GCA_016271365.2 of Neoceratodus forsteri. Taxonomy (NCBI): domain Eukaryota; kingdom Metazoa; phylum Chordata; order Ceratodontiformes; family Ceratodontidae; genus Neoceratodus; species Neoceratodus forsteri. Next base: position 835,767,834 of record CM057451.1, read on the forward strand.
GACATCAAGGGTAAGCCTAATGAGTTTTAGGTCTAGTGAGTCATTACTGTAGCGGGTACTGGTGAAAGCTTTGGTGATATAGCGTTTGGCCACATTACAAGGAATGACTCGGAGCCGGAAAGGGGGTGCGAAGTCTATACTCGTTGTTTAATTGGAGGATTTGGTAGGGTGGAAGAAATTTGGAGGGAGGATATGTGAGAGGTCCGAGAAGGAGTCGTTAAGGGCTTCTGCGATATTGGCGGGATCTTGAGTTACAACCCCATTCAAATTGAGTTGGGTAGGGGTGGGGGAACAAGATTTGCCACTGAGTTCTTGTATATTGTTCCAGAATTTGTTCCCGTCTCCCCAGGAGGAGGAGGAAAGGGTATGCTGGTAATACTTAGCTTTTGCCTGCTGCGCGGCCCGTGTGCATCTATTCCGTGCCTCGCTATATAGCTGTCTATCCTGGATGCATTGGGTGTTAATGGCCCTGTGCCAAAGGTTGTTCCTCTGTTACATAAGGTTTAGGAGGGAGGGTGTGATCCAGGGGGTTGTCCTGGTCTTCACAACTTGCTTTGTGAGGGGAGCAAATATATCACAAGCTTTGTTGAAGGTAGTTATAAAGTGGGTGAGAGCAATGTCTACTGACCACGTGGTGTATATGGGGAGCCAGTAGCTATTGGATAGATAGTCTTTGAGGTGTTTTAAGCCTCCTTTTTTGAGCCTCCAGTGCCAGGAGGTTTTTGGAGGGGCAGGAGGCAGTTTATCCGACCACCTGCAGGTAACCGGGAAGTGGTCACTGATTGAGTCTGGGAGCACAGTTGCCTGGGTGAGGTTTTGTGGCCTGTTGGTAAAAATGAGGTCTAAGAGGGTGGAGGTCCCGGATCTTGTGTCCCGCCTTGTCGGAGAGGTGACTATTTGGGTAAGGTCCAAGGCCTGGGCTTCGTCTTTGTAGCTGGGTGTGGATGGGGATAGCCAGTCAACATTGAAGTCACCCATTACTATGGTTTCATTAGTATTAGGAATGTGGGAGATAGTGTGTAGGATAGACTCAAATGCAAGTTTCTGGTTTCTCGGGGGATATAGGCCGAGATGATGTGGGTTGTTTTTGAACCCAGACTAAGTTTGACAGTTAGTGTCTGGGCTCCATGTTGTGGGATGGGGGTATTAACAACGGTGGCACTGAGTGTGGATTTAATGAATATTGCACAGCCACCGCCTCTCTTACTGGTCCTATCAGCCCTAAAGATGTTATAGTAACTAAGGGAGACAGCATCATTAGGGATTTTATCAGATAGCCAGGTCTCAGAGAGGGCTAGTATGTCTGGGGCATGTTGGGCAATCCAACCTTGTAGAAGAGTGTGTTTTTTGGGTAGGCTGCAAATATTAAGTGATGCTAGCAGCAGTCTTCCCAGAGGTTTGTTTGGGGAGATTTTTGTGATGGGGGTCCTGGGTTGGGATGGATATTGCCAGATAGAAGAAATAGGAGGGTGTGCCGCAGGAGGGAAAGCCTGCAGAGTTTGGGAGACGCATGCTGGGAATGGTAGGGTGACTGTTTTTTTTTGTTGTAGGTGGGTATTGGGAGACTCAAGATGATGCTGGGTGGAGGAGATGGCAGTGAGGTGGATGACGTAGTGTTAGCGATGGTAGAGGGTGGCTGGGGTGTGGGATGGGGAGAGCTGAGGTACAGTGCTTACCGTGATTACAGTGTGGATGTTAATGTGGGTGTGTGAGTAAGAGTAAGTTTGGCTCAAATAGGCATGGGTGTGGGGCATTGTGGGGTGTGGGGCAGTAATTATCAGTGATAGCTGAAGGATTAGTGTTGAAGATAAGGGGTTTGGCGTAGGAGCCACGGGGGGGTTGTAGAGCAAGGAGTGTGAAGCTGGAAGTCAGTAACGCTGTGATAAGTAGGTAATGCATTGTGTGTGTATTAGGTGTGAGTAAAGAAACAGCGGCCACTAGGGTTGGATTTGTATAACCTGCAGCTGGAGAAGTTGGCTGATAGGTTATTTTCACCTCGTCACTTGACTAACTCAGGCTATAAATTCGAGAGCCGACCAAGGGTGGTGGTGGGGAGCCGAACGCATAGCATTTGGTGGGGCTCAGCCTGGGCAGCAACTTGTGGTGCAAGGCAGCTTGTTTGGCCGGAGAGTCGTGCGGCAAGGCTGGGAGCTGTCGGACATTTAAAAAAGGTGCCAGAGGCCAACGGTCATGACAACAGCCTGTTGCAGGTGAGCAGATTACCTGGGTCAGTCTTTTGTTCTGGGCTTCAACGGGCAGGGTGGGCTTCTGGGCAGGCCCTTGTGACCTCCGGTCTCCACGAGGGAAGGTGGTGGTCTCTGCCTTAGCAACAGGAGTTAGACAGATGCAGAATAGGAATGGCAGTGAAGTATTGAACTTCATGCCAATCCCACCTCCACCCTGCAGAAATGGACAGGCATTAGGGTATGTGTTTGGGTCATTGCCCATAATGTTCATGCCATTTCACTTCACCCTATCCTGCAGACACCGACAAGTTTTGAGGTGTGCCTTGGGGTGTTCGGCTTTACAGTCACCCCATTCCATAAGGACATTCTCTGAAATGGGTGCAGTATTGGAGAATGGGGTGAACTCTGGGGCCGAAGAGTCCAAGGCACACCTCGATGCCTGTCACTGGCTCCGGGGGGGGTAGGGGTGAAATGGTATGAGCATTACAGTCAGCAATCCAAAGGCACACCCTTGATGCCTTGTCAGTCTATGCAGGGTGGGACGTTATGGCTAGAAACCCTAATGCCCAGGGCATTTGTTGTTAATTGCACTATAAATTTTCAACATTGCCTTTTTGTGAACCCCACCTCATGAAAGTATTTGGGACCTCTTCTCATGAACAGTGGAACTGTGATTTTGTTGATGTGTCCCGAACTTTGAGTTTCTACAGCAACCGTGCCATTCTGCACCAGATGTACGAAAACACAGATCGGGCAGGATGTGAAGAATGACAGCTGTATCACTCATAGGGAGGTGTGAAGAGATGGCAATTTTGAAAATCTATAGTGAAAATAATAAAAATGCTTGAACTTCTGAGTGTACGTGGAAACCGCGCAACACATGCACGTAACGCAGTCATTTAGTGGAATTATTTCACCAAATTTTCAAAATAGGCATTTTGTGACCTCCGTTCATAAACACTGTCACTATGATTTTTTTAATCTGTCCTGAACATTGATTTCCCACAGCTATTCTACGCTAGATGTGTAAATGCATATTTTGGACAGGATATGAAAAATGACAGCTGTACTGTTCATAAGGAGGTCTGAAAAAATGCCGATGCTGAAAATCTGGAGTGAAAATATTAATAAATTGTGAAATTATGAAAGTACATGGAAACTGCGTAACACATGCTTGTATCACAGTCATTTTATGGACTTTTGTCACTAAATTTCAACACAGGCATTTTAGCACCTCTGCTCATGAACAGTGTTACTGTGAATTTCTGAATCTGTCCCAAGCACCGACTTCCCACAGCTATTGTGTGCTGGAAGTCCGAAAACATATTTTAGCCACGATGTGAAAAATGACAGCTGTACTTTTCATAAGGAGGTCTTAAAAAATGCAAATGTTGAAAATCTAGAGCGAAAATATTACAAATTTGTGAAGTTATGAGGGTGCATGGAAACTGCACAACATATGCTCATAACACAGTCATTTTATGGACGTTTGTCACAAAATTTTCAACATAAGCATTTTAGAACCTCTGCTCTCCAACAGTCATTGTGATTTTCTTAATCTGTCCCAAAAACTGATTTCCCACAGCAACCACGCTATTCTGCACCGGAAGTGCGAAAACACATTTCAGCCAGGATGTGAAAACTAACAGCTGTACTGTTTATAAGGAGGTGTAAAAAAATGCCAATGGTAAAAATCTGGAATGAAAATATTAAAAATGTGTGAAGTTATGAGTGTGTGTGGAGATTGCGCAATGCACACTCGTAAAAGTAATTTTTTGGATTTTTTTCACCAAATTTGCAACACAGGCTTTTTGGGAGCCAACCTCATGAACAGTGGCACTGTTGTTTTGTTAATCAGTCTCAAAAGGTGATTCCACACAGTGACTGCAAAATCACCTTTCAGGACTGAATAACACCATGACAGTGACTGAATTCAAGAGGAGGGGTTACAATAAGCCCATGTTGAAAATTTGGTGTCAAAAGTCCCACAAATGCCTGAGATACCCACATAAGGTGAAAAAACCCAATTATACCATTATACAGCTTACCAGTATTTCTTCAGTTTGCGGTCAACTTTGAAGAGTGCAGACATGTTCCTGGTACACCAAAGATCATTATGCTGGACTCTAGAGGTAAGTATGGGGTGAAGGGGGTGTGGGGAGGTGGGGTGTGCAGTGGGTGGGCGCGGATTGTGGGAGACTCAACAAGGGACTATTTTCTAGTTTACAGGTTTAAAAAAAATGTTATAACCTCGTGGGAAGGTTTACTTATTTACAGGGACTTTTGGCATGCTGGGGTGGGCTCCCAGCATGCCACCTGAGTGTTTTTTGGGGGGGCTGTATCTGACAGAGATTGGGTACCCCTGTCAGCACATACCGAGTGTTCAGGGAGCAAGAGCCAAGGGGGATCGGGCACCCCCATGGCACACAACAAATGGGGGGCCATTATGCTGACAGGGAGTAGGCTCCCCCATCGGCAAATGAACTGTGTCAGGGGCATGTCAACAGGGGGATTGGGCACTCTTGTCAGTCAGCTTTCATGGGGCTCTGAGGTGGTGGCATAAGCCACCGCCATGTTTAGGGAAATGTTACACCAAGCAAGGTTCTGCTCTGCAATGACGGGTCGCTCCCTCATTGCAGCGGAATGGCTGACACTGCGATGAGGAGGTGGTCCCTCATTGCAGTGGCCAAATTGTTTCAAGTTAGTTGCACTTCTGCAGAACCAGTGGTATTAGGACACTGGGCCTGCACTGGGTGAACAGTGCCAAGCCCACAAATGCAGTGGCAGCATTGGCTGCCACAGTGCCGCACCTCCACAACCCGCTTCTCTCCTAAGCTGCCACATGCTGTTTCTAGCACACACACACAAGCAAATATAAAAAAGAATGAGAGACACATACCAGCTTAGACTGAAACCTCAGTATTTATACCCCAGCCTAGTCATGGTTTTGCTTATGTAGAAATGGACCATCCTGGTGACACTGGCAGTGGCTGCATGAAACGGCCTACCACTGATGTAGATGATGACACAGTGGAGAAAGAATTTCACAATGGTCAGAATTCAGAAATAAATGACTGTGAGGGCAGCTTTCTTTATGAGGATGATGAGGATGAGGTTAATGTTGGCAGGTTTTAAATTAAGTGGCTAAAAGGCTGTCACAGTTGTATGATACATGTTTTCTTTTTCATAAAGTTAAATCCGTGTCCCATTCAGAGTGACTCAAATTCCATATGTCACGTCACATTTGTAACACAGAGCACAATATATCTTGGCCCCTGGACCACCACCATAAGATTGCTGTTAGCCACTGCCACTATAGGGGATGTCACTGTGTGCCCCCCTCGACCACCACCATAAGACCACTGTTAGCCACTGCCACCAGGGGGAGTGACTTTGTGTGCCTCCCAGACCACAGGAAATGTCACCATGTGCCCCCCCCAGACCACCACCATGAAACTGCTGTTGGTCACTGCCACTGGGGGAATGACTTAGTGTGCCCCCTGGACCACCACCATAAGACTGCTGTTAGCCACTGCAACCACCACCAGATGCAGGAAGATGTGAGAGGGAATGTCATTATGTGCCTAAGCTATGACCACCACCACCATTCTGATGATGTTTTACATTACATGTCTTGACCATGCCAAGGCAGAGGAAGTCAAACAGGAGACCACATCCATCAGCCACAGGCACAAGACTTCTTACTGTAAATACTATAACGTGAGTATGTGTACTAATGTTTTTTATGCTGTTCAACTTCCTTTAGCTGTGTGTTTTGTTTCCTGTTGCTTTTCCAAGCTGCAATGGTCAAACAAATATGGTCAACTTATTTTTGTTTTACAGAGTAGCAAACGACTCTCCTTCACTGAAGGTCTGTAACAATGGTACAACATTACTGTGTACAGCAACCTACGGCATATCCATTTCCATACTGGTAAGTATATCAATTTTATTTCATCTGTTCCTTTTTATTTCATAAGAGTGCAAAAAAGCAAACTGATGATTCATAAAGTAGGTGACACGTATGTCACAAAATATTTGTGCAACACTTCATGCACTGTGTTCCAAATTTGCAGCTGCTGCCAAGCCAGTGTTGAATAAAGTTTGACCCAGGTCGTGACTTGACAAGATGTGGTTTTAAAATGTAGCTTGAGTTAAGACTCAGGGACACTGACACAGTGTATTTCTTTTAAGCCTGGTACTAAATTTAATTGTGATCTGATGATTTCGTGTTCTTGTGGCTTCACAGCTTGCTATCTGTGTTAATCCATATACCCATGGTAGAATAGCCACGACTTAAACATAACTTGTTACTGCATAAGTCCTTCATTTCTTTTCTTAGGAAACTTCCAGGTGCTTTGTTGTGTCATAGTTGCTTTATCCAAAGAACTTCAGCATCATACCACCCCCCGGGCTGGCAGACATGCAAAAAGTAGAAGTTGCTTTAATCAGTGATGACCATGACCATCATTACTGGACTGGAGAAGGATGCAGATAAAATCTGTGAAGAAGTAACCAAACAATAAGCCATTAATGAGACCTACTTGCAAATATGATAATCCCCCCCCAAAAAAAATACTTACCTTCATTGGCTTGAGAGTATTCCATTTCCAATTCCGACATCACAATTTTTCAAGCACGAGTATGCGCACACCAAAAGTATGTGACCTGTTACAGAAAACAATACAATGAGTACATGTATATATATGTCAACCCCCCAAGAAAGTATATATATGTATATATCAACTCACCAAGGCTACTATTGGTGTACACACAAAGGGCACCCTTCCTATTGAGGTGATCGCAGCACACTTTGGGTAACCAACAGTTCTCCCAGTGTCATAATCTGTGACGGTACACTGAATGATCATTCATGTTATCCCTCCTTTATACAATTTGGCAAGACACTGTTCATCATCACATCATTATCCAGTAAGGTCACTACACAGCAGCATTACATGTAATTGCAACAGCAGCAGCATTTTCTTGTAACACTCCCATTTCACTTTTTTAGCACTGGGGAATTTTCTGGACACAAGACAGTTGCATTTTGGGGATGTACAAAAATTCTGGTGACTGTGTGTGAGCACTGCGCACATGACTGAGTGCACCATTAATTCTGGGACACTGCATTTGGTGTAATGCTCCCATTTTACTTTGTCAGCACTGGGATATTATCTGGACACAAGACAGTAGCTTTTTGGGGATGAAGATTACTTCTGGCAACTGTGTGTGAGCATATATAATGTCATAATGTCTATTTCCAAAAATAAATATTTTTGGAGCCTCAGTAATGTTTACTTTCTGTCATGAAGTGTTTGTCAAAACACAGGACTGAGTAGTGCAAGTATACTGTGCTAAACTGCATGTGTGCAGTCAGTGTTCTTTTCTGTGTGTGCAGACATTGTCCAGCTTCATGAAAACACATTTTTTCAGAGGTCTCGAGCCAGTGTGCACCTCAGTCTTTCACGGTACACACATGACTTTGCGGAGATAATAGCACAAAAAACTCATGCTTTTCACAAACCATAACCAATAGACATTAAATATTGCTGAGGCACCCACAATATGTTAAGGTGTACAGACATTTTAAAGTCATAATATATATTTTTTTTTCATTTAGTTGTTTAACCAGGTATAGCACACTAAGCTGAGAACTTTTTGACAGGAGCGACCTGGGAGCACAAGGAGATTAAGTGAATTGCTCAGAGTCACACAGTATGCAAGTGGAAGCTGTGGGATTCAAACCCAGGTCTGGTCTGCTGGATGTCACCAGTTTTGCAGCTCAGAGCCTTAGACCACTGCGCTATACTGCCTCAGATAATATATAACAGGTCCTGCAGTCTAATGCCACCACACTGTGCAACACTAGCACCATGTTGTGTCATGGTGTACATCAACTTGCTAAAAAGCTGACACTGCCAGTCTAAACTAGAAATACATCACTTATTCCAGAACAAAAAATGAAAAGAAGAACTGTGATAGCACAGTGTGTTGGTATTTAGCAGTGAACTGGACCTCTTATATTTTCTGACTTTATAGTGTATGTACACCATCCGTCAAATATTTTGGGTACCTCACCATCACCAATACTTCATGCCTCTTGGGTATGGTTTGTTGAAAAACAGTATTTTTTGTTGCTATCTGATCTCCTAAAAGTCATGTGTGCACTGTGTGACTAAGGTGCACTCTGGCCAGAGACTTCTGAAAAAATATCATATAACTTAGTCCGCTGATGATGATGATTCCAATAAAACGTATGTTATATATTCTTATTTTTATTCTTTATACTATAAACACTGCAACAAGTCAGCATATATATGTTTGCAAGAAGATGGACAATGGCTGCAATCCACACACAGGAAAGAACACTGACTGCACAAATGCAATTTAGCACATTATACTTGCACTACTCAGTCCTGCTTTTCCACAACCACTCCACGACAGAAAGCAAACATTACTGAGGCACCAGAAATACATCAGGGTAAACATTCTTAACTTGGATTATAATAATCTCTGTTAAGTTTTTTTAATAAATGCTTCATGTACCAGTACCCTTGACATTTGTGGTTAGTGTGTGCTCTACCTTTTTTGTGTTGTGTAGGCATGTATGTAAAATCCTATTGTGTCCTTCCCTCTGTCTGTTATTAGGAATTTTTACTAAATTAGCATGCTACCTTTATGGTACTTTTATGAGCAAGGGCATAATTACATTTACATACAGGGAATGGGGAGGAATACATTTTATGACACACTGAGCGGGAGGTGTGATAAAAAAAAAGGTAATGTGGGATCCCCTGCTGGTCCAGCAGCACTTGGAGCATGGACACAATCTGAAATTGGTGTCTCTGTATCTGCTTCAACTGTTGCTGGACAGAACTCACTCTCTCATTGTTCTCCTCAAATAGCACCCCAGAGAACTGCAATGTCTGCCTGAGTTACAGGCAGTTCTGTAGGGTCCATTGGTGGTACAGCTGGTGTTGGTGGTGGTGGGGATGGTGCTGGTGGGGCAGCAGGTGCTGCTGTGACCCTCCTCTTACTACAGTGATGAACAGCCGCACCCTCTGACAGTGCCGAAGAAGGGTCAGCTGGTGCAGGCCTGGCACATTCTATGGCAGCCTACCACCCTACCTTGTGGTGATTCAGCATGTGGGTGCACTGGCCCACAGTCCCTGAGTGAGTCCCCCAGGGGCCACGTTGCACCTCCACACTACAAATACAACACCAAACCAGGCTGCTGTTCCCCCAACACAGTCAAAGAACTCCCAAACTAGGGACCTGTGGGGGGGGGAACCTGGCACAGGAGGGCCAAATGCACTGGTGGCAGCCTGGTCAGGGTGCTCAAGCTCCGACTCCACACTTCAGCCCGGGTACACAGGCACATCCTGCTGTGGAGGACCTCAGTTACAGATGGTGCTGCTGGAGCTGCTGCTGAAGATGGTGGTGGTAGTGGTGGTGGTGCTGCAACTACATGAGGTGCTAGTTCTGCTTCTGGGGGGAGGACCCAAGATTTTGGAGTGGTCCAACCTCCCCCAGCCAAGCCCCCCATGTGTGCACACTCCTCCCCTGCCAAGCATGCTGCCACGTGGTCCCACAACTGCCCCTGGCACCATCCCTGACATTTCCTGACCCTGTCCCTTGTCTGTTGCTGCTGTCAGCAACTCAAATGACTCAACTCAACTGCCCTCCCTCCTTCTCTCCGTCTGAGCAATGAGTTGACAACACGAAACACTCACACACACAACACTGGCACACACGCAGTCAGACTCACACACAGACAAACAACAATTTATAAAAGTAAAAAACAAAGAAATTACAATCACAGAAAGAACAAATTAAGTACAAAAAGAGTACAAAAAACACAAAGCAATATAGCTTTGAAAAAAGATGTTGGGTTTATATGAATGATCTCCGCTCCTCCTAACTGTAGTCTCTGTCAGACACACACAAAGATAAAATGCCTCCTCTCTATCCCTCTGCACAGGAGAAAGTGAAAGTATCGCCTTGCTTGAGTTACTTCCTTTCTGCCTGGCTAAAACAAGTGACTTACAATATTGTAATCCATGTGATGTGTGGGGGTGCTGCCTACATTGTTGTCACTTCACCTTACTTCGTGTTAAGACAGAATGACAATGAAAAGTCATGATTACAAGGCAAAGTGAGCCTTTCACACTGGCCACTCCACACAGTGGAGTGACAATGCGTAGTGCCCTCTTCGCAAGCACTTCACCGGCAAAATTGAATTTTGCTGTACCTCTAATGTCAGGTACAGTTAAGTGTTATGCCCCAGATTTTAGACTGTCTTCATATATGGATGTCTGATTGCTTTTAAAAATGTCTATTGTTCTCGTTTGTTTTGGACAGAAGAGGTACAAAAATCATTAATTTTGTGTGCGGTTTGACATTTGATTGAAACAGTCTCTCGTTTGGGTGAGATTCATAATCATTTATTGATGTATTTTACAGTGTGATATATTTTAAAAGCAATGTCATTAGTTTTTTTATATTATGAAAATAAATTATTTCAAGTGGGTCTCCTGGAAATTCAAGCCATGGGTGATTCATGTTTTTGTTCTGTCAAAAGAGATAAACAGTTAGGGATGGTCTGGATGATCAAATTGTGGTTGCAGGAGTCATCAGAACTGGGTGCGATCACTTACAAGTTAAGTAAGCAGTAGTTGTGCATAACGTCAGACTCTTTCCTCTCGGTGGCATTAGTAATCCTGTATTTATGGAGTTTAGCTCTGAGAAAAAATGCACAGTCATTCGATGCATGCAAGTAGCATGCACAGTAACCTTCTTGGAGGTATTCCCTGTCTATGGCATGGGTGAGGCTAGGGTGCTCTGAACCATGGGATTCAATCAATGGTTGAAAAACTGGTGCAGATCTCAGGGTTTTGGCTTCATTGGGGACTGGGGTCCACCTAGAGGGATGTAAGCCTATACTGTCACAATGGTCTGCATGTGTCCAGGACAGGAACCAGGATCCTAGGTAATAGGTTTAAATGCTTCATAGGCAAGAATTTAAACTAGCCAAGGGGGAAGGCACTGAAAAGGAGCAGGGAGATCCTAGCCCTCACCCCAAAAAAATCAGGGTAGTTAGTGAGGTAAACATCAAGATAGGGAAGTCAATAGGGAGAAGGGCAGGGGTAAATGGAGAAAAAAGCAAAGGCAGTAAGGACAGGAATGGAGCAAAAAGGGGTAAGGCCATCCAAAAAATGGAGGGTAATGAATACCAACGTCTATGGTCTAGGTAACAGTCTCCCTGAGCTGGTGGCCTTGATGGAAGAGGGATGCCTGGATATCATGGCAGTCACAGAAATATGGTACACAGAGAACCATGACTGGGATGTCAACATACCAGAGTAGACAATCTACTGTAGGGACAGGAAGGGTAGAAGAAGAGGTGGAGTAGCTCTCTAGGAAGGGGAAAGGATCAAAGCAATGGAACTAAAGGGTAAACAGGGAGGAGTAGCTCTCTAGGAAGGGGAAAGGATCAAAGCAATGGAACTAAAGGGTAAACAGGGAGGAGAGGAGGTACTGTGGCATTGTTCATTCAGTAAAACACAGCCAACAACTTTTTTGTTAGACCTTATAGAATGTGATTCAACTAATGCATCTGGGATAACTTCTGCTCTCTTGAACTGCCTGGCAAGTTATGGACTAGAAGAAACATTTCTGGGACAATGCCTTATATGTATTTGCTCTGATGGTGCTTCTGTCATGGTGGGAAAATACTCTGGGGTTTATTCCAAGCTGAAAGAACTGTTCCTTCATGTCACTGGATGGCATTGCTTAAATTATCATTTAAAGCTGTCAGTTGATGATGCTGTAAAGAGTTGCACAGAAATCTATCATTTTAAAATGTTCATGGACAAGCTCTATGTTAGTTACAGCCAGTCACCAAAATACCAGAGGGAGCTTTCTGAAGCAGCAATTGACCTTGAGGCACGCTCAAAAAAAAATAGGAAGAATTCTAAGTGTACGATGAATTGCTTCAAGCTATCACTCTGTGAATGCACTTTGGACATCTTATCCTGCACTCTTTCAGCATTTCATCTGTGCTAAACAGAACATGTCCAGAGATTCAAAAGAGAGAGCCATGTTTGGTGGTATGGCTAAAAAGCTGTCCTCAAAGGTATTTGTCAAAAATCTTAGCCTGATGCTAGATGCCCTGGAGGAATTAAAAGACTTGTCAGAGGCTTTGCAGGCAAGAGACATAAACTTTCCAACTGCAAGTAAACTGATCCAGAGACAGGTTGAGGAGTTTTAGGGGAGAAAAGAGTACAAGGGACCAATCGAACAGCAAGGACTGGCAGCAGTTGCAAGAGGGGATTTTTTGGATGTGACACTTAATGATGACCAGAACACAAAGGAAATTAATGATTCTCATTTCTATCAGGAACTTATTGACTCCATGACCGCAAGAATGGCAAACCCAGATGAGGAAGCTCTAATAAGTAAAATGACATGTTTCAGGCCAGATACAAGGCCAGATAAATTGCCAGCAGGATTTGGAGAGGATGATTTGCGGGAACTCTGATTTTTTTTCTCTTATCAGTTACTTAGGTCTGAAAAATGAATACAGAGACCTCAAAGATGACAGGACTCAAGCAATGGGAACTAACCAATTACAGATTGTGCATGCTGTCAACACAACTGCAGTGAGCACTGCAGAGTGTGAAAGGAGGTTCAGTGAGACGAATGATACATGCATACCCCTGAGAACTAGCCTCACAGTTAAATACATCTCATCTCTGATATTCCTGCCTCTGGTTGGTTCACCAGTAAAACAATGGAACCCAACACCATTTTTATATATTTTTTTGCTCTGGTTTCCCTCCCTCCAAAGCTGTAGGATTTGGCCCCCTTCCCCATGCACTTGCCCCCCCCCATGCCCCAGCTTAACCCGCTGGGTGGGGCCAATGAGTAGGGTCCCCCTCACCAAGGAACATGGTCTCTTGCTCTGGCTTACACCCCCAGGGTGGGGCCACATGAGCAGTACCTCCTGTTGGGTATTAGTCACAGTGGGAGTAGGGTTAGAGTTGGGGGCCATCATGAATGGATCCAAATTTCTTTTTCAGTATGCTTGAGATCCCTGGGTATGGGAATGTGCAATGATGCAAAAGTCTGGCCCACCTCCCCTTGTGTGAGGCGCTGGCAGTGGTTGTACCCACAGACTCTGCCAGAGGTCTGCATAGTGCAAGACAGTCTTTCCCTCCTCCCCTGGAGAAGGAGTGCAGTCCCTAGGATGATCAGTTCTTCTGCCCCTGCTGGCCCTCTGACTCCCGAATCTGTCACCGAGCCTGGGATGTTGGCATCACAAGTGGACATCCTGCCACTGCACTGGTGGGCCAACTGACCCCTCACCATTTGTAAAGAAGTTTCTTATTTCTAGACATTCGGCAGATCACACTGCATGCAAGGCCAGAAACGACAAGGATGTTCAGCATGGCTATGAATATATTTGGAAAGTCCTATTATATGTCAAATGATATTTCACTGCACACACTGTACAATGGCAAAACAGTTTATGTCATAAGTGTTTATACAGTCTCCCTTTTTGTGGAACAGTTAATAATCTGTGTTACACTGTGGTCAACCTTTATATTTTGTAATTCAATTTCTTTTTGTGTGGTTGCTGATGTTTAATTTTACTTTATGGCTTAGATAAATAGTTTTTTGATGGTTAAAAAAGTTTAAATTTATTTCTTTTAGGAGCTATTAATAAAATGTGTTATACAATAGTGGCCCCTTTTTTTGGGTTACTAATATTGTTGTGCCACACATGACACATAACACACTTTATAATTTTTCCCAATAACTAGAGGTACACCTGCTCAGAAATCCCAATTTAACACCTGACTAAGTCCAAATTCTTTTTTCATATGAAGAGATCCTTTTTCATATGAACGAGACAACCTCAAAAAAAAAGAATCTCTTCATATAAAAAAAAATCTGAAAAAAAACCTAAGTCCAAATTCTTTTTTGTATGACGGGATCCTTTTTCATGAAGTTTTTTCGTTCATATGAAAAATGATGCCTTAATATGAAAAAAGAATCTGAGAAAAAATTAAGTCAAAATTCTTTTTTCATATGAAGGGATCATTTTTCATATGGTTCAATTCCTTTTTCATATGGCCATATGAAAAATGAAAATTGAGTCACGAAAAAAAGATATAAAAATGTATACAAAACACAAGTATGGGTATTTTTCCATACCGTAACTGCAGAATCCACCTAAGGGGATCCTGGTTAGCAAGATGCATGTGTTGATCTCTTTGCAGGATCTCATTTTTATATTTTTTTTTCAACAAATCTTTATTGAAAAACAGAAACAAGATGGCAGCCATATGAAAACTAATTTTTTTCTAAAACAAGAGGATTTCCCCGAATGTAAAGGGATATTTTTTTACATGGACAAAATTCTGTATGTGCCCTGTATTTTTACATAAGTTGTATCTTGTAAAATTTTTACACTTCAGGCTTAAAAGTAAGTGGTCAATTTCTGAGTAGAGTCTACATGTTAGCTAGCCACTCGTATTGCTTAATTTATGTCTTTCCCCACAACAGTAACACGTCTTAGGTTGACCAGTATAGAAACTGACCTGGATAGAGTTTCTGATTCATCCACTGTTGCTTCAGAGTAACTTTAATGTTCCAATCCCTGTCTAGATATTTTTTGAATCTAGAATAAGATATGGATGTCCTAATACTATACACTGTTGTTCTAGCCAGTAAAGAATGTCTGCTACATTAATTCCTTCTCTTCAAACAGCAATGTAACCTTTTTAAAACTAGGTTTTGTCAGAGGTATGGTGATAACAGGCACCCAGAATGGGGATAATAGAAATTCATGGTATTTTTTCAGAATCTTTCCATCCCTGCTGATGTGCTGCTTAAATCGAGGTTGTAACCCCTGCCTTGTGGATGAAGACCTATATTTCATATGCATCAAAATTCATGCTTTCTTTCAATTGTTGTCAAGCAACAAAGACTCTATCTGGTTGCTCATTCGGTCTACCCCTGTATTTTAAGCGGACTGCATGTTGCCTTTTTGAATTTTCCCGGTGCTTGTTAAAAATAGTCAGAAAACAGCAAATTCAGAATAAAGGAGGCAATTAAGGAGAGTCCAGCACCTGCTTGTCAGTGTGTTATCAGTAACATGCTGATTCCCCAATGAAGGAGCCAAGGACAATCAAGAAGCTTGAATTAAAACTTCACTTCACAATGTAAAAATGATTCAATAAAATTAAAGTTGCTTCAGAAAAGTCCAAAATCCATTGTGAAAACAGATACACCCTGCTCTTAAAATTCACAGAGAATTTGTAGGCACCTACAGTACTTCTTAATGTGTTTCACTCATAACTGAGCTTTTTCAAAGGACAGCTTATGATAGCAGAGATGGCTCTTAAAAAAACCCACAATTGAAGTGATAGTGCAACAAAAGTAAATTCCATGTAATGGGTTTGGTTCTAAGAACCCATATTGGTAACTATCTAACATAGCCACAACTATTTACATTTCATTAAATATGAGATAAAACACTATGCTGTAACATGTATTAATGTACTAGACACTAAGGGACAGATATTCAGACATGTGCCAAAGGCTGGTGCAAGTCTGGCACAGTGCAAATTTGATATGCCATGGCACAACATGAGCCATATTCAGAGGTTGCACTGGCCACACTGTGCCAGCACAACATGGCTGAATGTGGCACAGTTGCACCATGGTGCAACCATGGATGCACCATAGTGCAACCACAGGTGCACCATGGGCAGACACAAAAGTCCCAGGACAAATGTGGGAGCAGAGCACCAGAGTAACAGAAGGGGGGCATGGCACAGAGAGGAGACCCAGGGACAAAGCCAGGGAAGCAGAGTGACAGGCCACAGGAGGCCACCACCAGCTGGGCACAGCAGGGAGCACACAGGCACCCAGACCCCCCATCCCAGAACACAACAGTAGCACAGACAGTAGGCAACAGGGGTGCCAATGGGGGATGGAGGGCCACCAAGGGGGCTACCCTCAGGCAGCAGGCTGTGACCCCCATACACATCCAAACCTGGACAGGCCACACCCATGACCATGCAGCCAAGCAGACACACCCATCACACAACCCTAACAGCCACCCCAATGGCACCCCAAGGCACAGCCATCAACCGAGGGGAGGGACACCACCACCATGGGATACAGTGTAGCACACAGCAGTAATCCACAGAAGCACAACACGTCCCCCAAAACATACACACCACATGGACAGGCACTGAGCTAATGCAGTATGGCTCCTCATGCCAAGCAGACACAGACACAGGTAGGTAAGTTAGAAAAATATATTAACTCAGAACTATGTACAAAAACCAGGGGCTGGGAAAGGGTAGGTATAACGAGGGAAGGGGACAGGGAACTTGGACTGTACAGTGGGATGAGGGACTGGAGGAGGAGGTATGGCTGGGGAAAAAGAGAAACACAAAGCTGGCCTAGCGGTGGCCACATCCTGCCAAACCCTGCTGCTGTTGGTGCCTTCTGACCACCAGGAGCAGTCTTCAGACCTGAAACATTGCCTCCATTGTTGTAGAGGTTATCAAGGTGAGCTGCCTCAGGAGCTGGCAGTACAGGCAAGGCAAGGCAACATTTATTTAAAAGACGCCCAATCCCGGAGGCTCTGGGCGCCGTACAAAATTTTAAAACAAACATGTAAAGATCATAAATGTACAATTTATACACAATAAAAATACAGAGTCTGAGAAATCAGAAACATAACCATAAATATCAGTTCAAACCTCAAATGCTTTAGAAAAAAGGAAAGTCTTCAACTGGGCCTTAAAGAAGTCTACTGTGGGGGCTTCCCTGACCATAATTGGCCAGCGGATATCAGCCTAGTTCTGGGAATGGCCAGGAAGCCACCACTAGAGGAACGAAGAGGGTATGAGGAGAGGGCAGGTAACAGAAGGTCTGACAGGTAACCAGGGCCCAGTCAGTGTAGGGCCTTATAGGTGAGAAGACCCACCTTAAAGAGGACTCTCCACCTGACTGGCAGCCAGTGCAGTTCATGCAAAACCGGTGTAATATGACAAGACTTCTGCTGTCCAGTCAACAATTGGGCAGCTGCGTTCTGCACCAGCTGCAGTCTATGGAGAGATCCTCCAGTAACCCCGAGATAGAGCGGAACAAGGGACTTAATCCTGGCAATGTTTCTGAGATGGTAAAAACAGGTATGAACTGTGGAGGATATTTGAGCCTCCTTGGTTAAGTCCCTGTCCAGAATCACTCCCAGATTTTGCACCCAAGAGGAGGCCTTCAATGACACAGTTCCAAGAACAAGCTCAGTTCCTGTGTCAGAGGCCATCCTACCACGGACTCTGTTCGACTTCACTACCAATACCTCCGTCTTATTGGGGTTTAGTCGCAACCAGCTGGAGGCCATCCAGTCGTTAATCTCTGCCAGACAGATATTAAGCACCTCCACAGCATTTGATGTTCCTGGGGCAAAGGAAAAATATAGCTGAGTATCATCAGCATAGCAATGAAAACTCAGACCATACTTCCTAATGATCCCACCCAGAGGCAGCATGTACACTGCGAACAACATTGGGGCCAGTACCGATCCTTGAGGAACTCCACAAAAAAGGAGACTGGGTGTAGATGAGGAATTCCCCATCATAACCCATTGCCTCCTGCTAGTAAGAAAGGACTCAAACCATTTGATGACAGTTCCGGAGAGCCACATAGGTCCCTAAGGCGGACAAGCAGCACACAATGGTCCACAGTGTCAAATGCTGAAGAGAGACCAAGGAGAACAAGAATTGTCTTGTCTCCCCGATCTCTAGCCCTGAGGAGATCATTTTGCAGCCGAACAAGTGCTGTTTCAGTGCTATGTCTGGCATGAAAAGCCGACTGGAAGGGTTCATACAACTTGTGAGATACGAGGTGCTCTTCCAACTGAAGTGCTACCACCTTCTCAACAACCTTCCCCAAAAATGGAAGGCTGGAGATAGGACGGTAATTTGCCTTGATCTCCGGGTCCAAAGATGGCTTCTTTAAGAGGGGACTCACCAGAGCCTCCTTCAAGGCATCCGGAAAGACACCCTCAGAAAGGGAACACCGTACAATCGAGGCAAACACCGGGCCAACAGAGTCAACATATCTCATTAAGAAACGTGTGAACACCGGGTCCAGTTCACAAAAGGTATGCTTCATATTGGTTGCTACCTCGATAACTTCATTAACCTCCACTGGTCTAAACTCTCCCCAACCAGACAGAGTGCACTCAGAACACATCAGGCGATCACTGCCAGCTATAACATTTCTGACTGAGGAAGCCACCCGACGGATCGAGGATACCCTGTCCGAAAAGAACCGAGCAAATTCCTCAGTCTATGTTAGAAAAAACCCTCCCGGGCCATAGACAGGCAGGATGTAAAAGCCTATCCACAGTCCGGAAGAGTGAGGCTGGCCGGTTCTTCCCGGCGGCAATCTCCCTAGACAGAAAAATTGTCTTCTTACGGTTGATTGCCTCCTGATACGCACCATAATGGGCACGCAGGACCAGTTTATCCGCCTCCAGATGGGATCTCCTCCAGCAGCGCTAAAATCTCTGACCCATCTTCTTCATCTACCTGAACTCACCATCAAACCATGGCGACCTCAGGTATGAAGTTCTGGGTCATACACGGATGGGTGCAAGGGAGTTAATGGTGTTGGATAACACCCGATTATAGGTGTCAACCCCGAAGGCAACACCTCCAACGCATGCATCACCCACACTAGACAATTTCGCTGCTGCCAAAAAACCCTCAGGGGTCAAACCCCGCAAAGGGTGACAACTAATCATCTCTACAGGAGAAGGGCTAATGGCGGGAGCCCCAAGTGTGAACTGCACTGTGCAGTGATCGGACCAGAGGACCGGATTGATCTTGAGATCACTAATCTCAAGTCCCAGTGAGAACACCAGGTCCAACATGTGGCCATCCCGGTGAGTCAATGCAGAAACAGCCTGCATCAGACCTAAGGAGGACATAATCTGAGAAAACTTATAGCTGTATCTATGATTTACGTCATCGACCCAAACATTGAAATCCCCCAGAAAAACACATCTGGGGGATTCCAATGTTCCGCCGGTGACAAAATCTGTGATCTCCTGCAGGAAATCTCCCATCGGCCCAGAAGGGCAATAAATGAGAAAAATCCTGCAGCCCACATCAGGTCCTCCATGGATAGCCATGGATAGCCACACATTCAAAAGATCCTGGAGTTCTCACCAGGTGCACAGTGAAGGTCAGGCTAGATCTAAAACAGATAGCTACACCGCCACCCCTGCGTTCCACTCTGGGGCAGTGCACTACGGTATACCCAGGAGGGACTGCAACCTCAAAAATGGGGCCTGTATCATCTCCCACCCAGGTTTCCGTAATACAGGCCAGATCGACCGAAGAAATCAAGGCAGCAATAATTGCTGTCTTATTTCTGATTGATCTGGCATTACAGAGCACTGCCGTCAGGGGATTTGGGGGTGATGCAGCCCCATAAGTTACCTGGCCACTCGATCTGGTGGAATCCCTGGGGATGGGCACCAACCATGTCTGGCCTCTCCCATGTGCCCGTCGCAACCCAGGGTGCCTTCTGGACCTGACAACCTCAATCCTCCCACTACCCATACATGGGTTGTTCGAAAATGCACGACCAGTGCCATCTCTTCCAATCCCAACCTCCCAACAGCGTCTGATAGTAGTAACTGAAACTGGGAGGGGGATAAAAGGGCGCAGGTCATGCAACATTGAACTATCATAAGTGATTCTAGCCCCCTTTAATCCTGCTATATAACCCGTATGAATCTAAGGCACAAATAATCCTTAATTATCAAAGTTTAAGCAATGAACTACTTAAACCTAAAAATATCCAGCCTAGCCTATTCAATCATCAACAGATATAACTAATATCTAAAAACATAACAACGCTACTAACAATAAAGCCCTCAATTTAGCTAATTCTCAGCCTCAATAATAATATACAGGGGCCTCCTACACCATCGGCGGATACCTAGGACAAGGGACAGGACAGGTGTGCAGTGTAATGTCCCAAGGAACATGACTCAAAAACAGTGCATACTGAGCAGGGGGAACCCCCCTGGGGGGCCCATACAGGCCACCCACAGTGGTGTGTGCTAATGCCTGCTGGCAAGGTGGCACACCACATCAGCACACAGCAGTTGTCCCAACCGTACAGTGGCCATCCGACTGTGCCATGGCAGTCACATGGCGCAGTGCCCCGGCAGCACCACAGCAACATCCGTGGTGGCCATGTGCACAACCACCCCACCAGAAGCTGGCACACATGACCAATGGATGCGCCACAGTGGCGGGCACCACACACAGTGTGACAGACATCTGCCATGGCACATGGCATGGGCAGCCATGCCTGCACCCCTTGGCCCTGCCACCCCCCAATGACAGGGCACAGAACAATGTCAGTGATGCCACCCCACAATGTGCACAACGGTAGTACTCCACCTTGCAGGACATGCCAGACAGCCTAGTCAACAGCACAGTACAGCACCAGGGCACACATGCATGATGGGCCTATTCACCTAGCCGTGGCACAGACCCACGTCTGACATGCTCCTTCAGCCTCTGAGGCACTCTGGGTCCCTCCGCACCTGATCTCTGTGTCTGTGGCAGCACTGCACACTGGTTGTGGCCACTCCTGTGTTCTGGGTCAGTGAGGCAGAAATTGCCTGTCACACAGCCACCTGGGGCTATTGCACTGCCACCTGCCTGAACAGCTGGGGTGCATGGGGCTGGACGCTAACCACCAGGTTTGCAAGCTTAACCTGCATCCAGTTTGCTGCTTATCCCCATCTCTGCTGTGCCATGTCACCAGCTGGAACCACAAAGCAAAATGGCAGTAGGAGATGCACATGACCACTGCATGCACCAGATGCACAGGCCAAGGGGACATGCACTGTGTCTGCCCATCATGCAGTCACGGAGATGCATGGCGTGGATGTGGCTAGGTGGGATGATGGGTGCGGGGGTTACCCATGAGCAGAGGTCACAGTGGGGGTCAGGGGTCAGCCACTGCACAGTGTGCACATGTGCAATTGCAGGCATTGGGCACTGTGCACCAAGTGCCCTATTGCACTGACTCAGAATGGCCCTGTTCAGGTGGTACCATCCCACAATGAGACATTAAACCGAGGTACCATCTGCTTGGATTAGTGGTAGTTCAGGTGGATGTTAAAGATTCCATGGCACTTATCGAAAAGAGTAGGGGAATTTTTTATTATAATAACATCATAGAAAAAAATACAAAAAATACAAATGAAACAATGAGAACTGATTATAAATCTGAATCAAGGGGAACCATACAAATCATTATAAACAATATTAATCACAATCCTAACCCGGCACTTAGCCATAGACATAAAGAAACCCACTTTCATACCCCTTGGCACACTGCTGGAAAATAATTCCCAGACCCCCCAACACTCTTGATCTATTTAAATTTAGTAAATAATGTAAATCCTTTCCACCAATTAGTTACCTTTCGTGCTGTTCCAAATAGTAAATATTTTAAATACACCTTCTCCATAGCCCCTTTTATCATTAAACTGATTGTCTCATAAGACATCACCTTTTGATAAAGAACCCATTGGCATCTAGCCTGCCATAAATAAAATTTTAAACAACAAAAAATCTGTAAGATTTCTATATCGTAACTGGCCCCATATTGAGGAAAGTTACCCAAAACCAAAATATCATAGTTCATATGCAACAACCATCTCATATGCTATTTTAAAGCCAGGAATTTCCAAAGGGAAGTAGCATAGTAACAAAAAAAGAAGAAATGCTCTACGGTTTCTTCCTGATTGATACAGTCAGGAAAAGGACATACCCTTTCCTCTTTAACCTTGTGTTTAGCATTTCCCCGTACCTCAATCTTCCTATATACAGTTACCCATAAAAATTCCCACATTTGTTCCAGCAATCTTGGATTATTTAGCTGAGAAAGCACCCCTGGTATTAGAGCAGTAGGACAGTTTTTTAAAGTTGGCACTGAAGGATATAATATCAACATAACTATGTCATATAATTTGGGCCCTGTATTCATATTAATAATTTGTTTGGAAAGATCCCATTTGTAGAGTTTCTTCACTACTGGTTTGAAAAATAATGGGACCTGTAAATGTTGTGATAGTTTCGGGGAGGTAGTATGCCAAACCGAAAAATAATGATTAAGAACACATTGTAATAGAGAACTATACCGAGATGCTGATGGTAATAATCCCATTTTGACATTTTGAGAAATAAATAAAATAATAAAAATGTGATTGGGTCCACCATTCCTACCCCCCCTTTTTTTTCCAGATAAGTATATTGCCTTTTTATGGGATTAAGCTTACTGCCCCAAAACATTTGAAAAAATAGACTGTATAGTCTGGTTTCAAATTCTTGAGGGGGTGGAAAATATCAGTGCTGTGTATACAAATTCAGAAATTAAAAACTGCCTAATGACCTGTACCCTTTTTGTTTTGGCCAATCTCCAATGTTTCCAAACTTGCACTTTAGTATTAGCAGAGGAGAAAGCATGTTCCCAATCTAGTGTCAGGAGATTCTGAGGCCCAAAGTATAATCCCAAAATCTTAATTGGAGCTGAAGAAATATGAAATCCCTGAATGGAAATCTCAGCAGGATAGCTGACCCCAATAAACACACCCTGACTTTTTGTTTTATTAATTTTTGAATTAGAAACATGAGAATATGAGACCAAAAAATCCCCAAAAATTGAAATTTGAGTATAATCTGAGAAAAAAACACAAACATCATCTGCATAGGCTTGTAAATATAATGTATTCAAACTGGGGGATCCCAATACCCCTTTCTACTGTGGATAATGTGTTAATGATTGTATTAATGTATCTATTATAAATAAATATAATAGCGGACTTAATGAACACCCCCTGACGAACCCCTGTAGCTATGTGAAAGCCCTCTATAATGCAATTATGAATAATTGGATGAATAATAGCAGTATCATAAAGTGTTTTTATCCAGTGGATGAAGGAAGATGGAACCCCATAATGTTGCAAGGTTAGAAACAAAAAAGAATGATATACCCGATCAAAAGCTTTCATTTGGTCTAGGGCGAGAATGCATCCTGACTGCTTATGTAATGAAAGATATTCAATTAAATCTCTGATAATCATAAGGACCTGCTGTATCTTTCTGCCTGGGAGCCCACAATATTGGGATGGTGATATAATCATGTTTGCAAAGACCCTAAGTCGTGAATTTAAAAGGCTAGTCAATAATTTATAATCTGAATTAAGAAGTGTAATTGGTCTCCAGTTTTCCAGGTTCTCTTTATCCCCCTGTTTTAAATATAAAAATCAACAGGCCTTCTGAAAACCAAAGGTGAAATGTAGGGGTTGAGAGGAAAAAATTAAATACCAAAGCCAAACATTTTGAGAATTTGGATGGGAATGCTTTGTATAATTCGGGTGTTATTCCATCGATTCCTGCAGAAATCACGTTCTTTTGGGATTTTATTGCAACCTCAATTTCTGCAGCTGTTATTGGGGTAATTAAATTAAACATATCAAAATTAATTTTGGGAAGGCGAATCATTTTTAAAAAAAGTTCCATCTCCTCAACACTAGGGGGCTCCACTGGGTTATGTAATTCCAAACATTGTCTGATTGTGGCATGAATCCTAATTATATCCTGAACTTGACACCCATCCTGTGTTATTAAAGAGGACATTGTAATTTTTGATTTATATTGTTTAAAGGCCTCATAGGGATCCCCATAAGGCTGTTTCCGAGTGCCTTCTTGAAAAAGCACTTTCATAGTATTGGCCCTGTTGTATTGTACCTCCTGTAGTTGTTGTTTTATGTTTGCAATTTGGGATGAGTAATCAAATTTGGAGGTGTTTGCCATAGTAAATAAATAATACAGCTGCTGACGTAGTTTTAAATAATTCAGGAATTTTACATTTTCTCTAGATCTGCCAAGGTTTGAAAGGAGTCATTTTAAATCCTCCGTTGACTCTCTCCACCAGTCACCTAAATCATCATAAAGAATAGCGACTGAGGGTTGTCCACAGAGCAATGATTTTATGGCCTTTAACACAATTGGATTTTTTAACAGAGGAGAACTTAATTTCCACCTTGGTTTTTGGGGAGATATTACTGTACTGGATAAAATTTTACATTGACGGAGTAAATGATCTGAGAAAGTCATAGGGTATGTATAAAATTTGCATGGGAGGAGGTTTTTGACAAGAAAATATAATCAATTGTAGAGGTAAGGGTGTTTTTTTATATGTAAATTTTGGACCCCCTTGTTGAAATTGTCTACTATCTACTGGGCCAGATGTATCCAGTAACTGAAATAAAGCGTTGGAGTCACAATAATTTTTTTTTCCCTTATCCGTAAGTCCGCCCTTCGCTTTCTGTAACCCACAGTTAAAGTCACCACATAAAAAAATGTGAAATGAAGTAATTAAAAAGGGTTGAATCATGGAAAAAGGGCCACCCTCTCTGCCTTTATCTGGGAACAATATACATTAATAAATCGGCAAACCATGGAGTTCCATTTTCCATCCAAAATCATTAGTCTTCCTGGAATCAAATCAATAATTTTTAAAAGAGAAAAATTAAATGAATTAAAAAGAAAACCTATACCATCAGCCGTCTGTTGACTGAAAGACCAGTAGGAAGGGCCCCAACACCATTCTCTTTGAAAAATCCTGGCTTGATCCAGTGCAAACATCCAAGTTTCTTGAATAAGACATATATCAATAGAGGAACTGTGAATATAATCATAAACAATCTGACGCCTATTTGGATTCAATAAACTATGGACATTTAAGGAACCGACTGTGAAGCCCATTTAATAGAAAAGGAAGATCAACCATCCTTTTTCATTTTTTCTTTTTCCCTCTGTACCCCTCCTGTGGGTGAAAGGGGGAAGGGGGACTATCCTGAAGTGTCTGTGACTCAGGTTCACCACAATCCATGTCAGTATCCCCCACTGAGTGGATAAAACAGTGAATGGATTGCTAGATTCAATCTCCACCTGAGGGAAGGGATTGGTTCCTTGAGGACCTCCGAACTACAACTAGCGGTGGAGGATCCGGAGGGTCTGGTACCTGATTCCCCTGCTGTGAACTATAACACACAGGGGAGAGAAGAATAGGGAGAGTAGGGGAAGATAGGGGAGAGTCAGAAGGACTCGGAAGGGCCTGGTCTTTTGACTGCCCCATAGTGTGGGATGAATCCATATGTGGGTCAGCCACATCCACAGAGGTAGCTGTAGTTGTCTGAGGAGAACTATCTGCTAGGTCCTGAGCTATCTGAATAAGAAGGTCAGGGCTGCCACTACAAGCTTTATTTTTTGCTGCCCATACACATTCTGAGAAGACATGCTCAGTGTCTTCGCATAGGTCGCAATTGGTAAAATTGGCACATTGAAAGGCAATGTGACCTATTTCCCCACAATTATCAAAACTGGGCCTGTCACGAGAACTGGACAAGTGAGTATGAGACCCACATTTATAACAGGCCCTAGGCTGTCCAGCATAAAAAAAAACCATCTCTCCCTTAGAGGAAAGAGTTGGGGATGTGTTCTATACCACTATCTGTTTGTCGAAGTTTCACCTTAAACCTCCAACCTCCAGTCCAGAACTGCTCAAAATCGAGAATGGCTTCAGGGGAACTTAAAACTTCACTTTTTTGGGACAACCAATAGGCAATATCATCCACATGAACCCCTTCATTCCTGAACATAATCGTTACATATTTAACCAAAGGTTTAGATAAGGGAATAACAAAAAAAAGGGTCCATATGGGAGAAAATTTTACCTGGTTGTATCTCTCCCTAAATAAATCTAAAGCATAGGCAGAACGAAAACTAACATCAAAGTTATCTTCACCGGAAATGTTAATAAAAGCAAAGACTTCTCTAGGTGAAAATTGCAGAGAGTCCTTTAATAGCTTTTTCCCCACATAATGTCTATCTGGCCTCACCTCCAATCTCCCTTTATAATGCAGTCTAACTGCATTTCTACAAGGTGCAGCTTCCTTCTTAATTTTAGAAAACAAATCTGACATTAATGGTTTCTCTAAATCAGGTGTCTTTTTTGAAAGAGTAGAAAGATTTTCAGTTCCAGAATTTATAACTGAATCAGAAAGGTCAGTGGCTACAGGAACAATGGTCTGGAAGGCTGCAGCTGAGAGCCTTACATATGGGAAAGCATCCGAACAAGCTGCAGCTGACAAAGTTGACAATGTTTCAGGAGATTACTGGGGTTTCCAAGCTGGCTTGTTTTGGGAAAAATTCAATTTCGGATCCCAACCAGGTGTTGGATGCCAGGTACCCTTTTTCAAGGTCCACCCTGCTTCACTGAGAGCTTTCTGGGGGGGCCATAACTCTGTAGCCTGGGGTTGTGAAAGGGGGTCGAGTGGTAGTGACCCTGAGGAAAGTTCTGAAGGTCCTCGAGGAGAGGAGGTGTTTGCAGTAACGCTGGTACCTATATTACGTTTAGAGAAAAAAAGAGCAGTTCATTTGTCCTTACTTTCATCCCCCGTCTTATCCTGTAATAATTGTTGCCGTGTTGAAAAAAGAAATTCAGAAACCCCATCTTGATTTAGGGGGGTAGTTTGAAATACACAGGAGGTATCAGAAGTAGGGCTATCAGTCGAAGAAACAGGTAATGAACTAAGGAACACAAACCCGCAGATTTTTTTTTCAATTTAAACTTTATTAATAAATTTTCCATTATAAAGGGCAGTTACAATGAGAGTGAGATACAATGCAACCAATTATAAGAACATAACTGCCCAATGCTCCCATCCCACCCTCCCTCCCTTACAGCAGCAACTACTCCATGAATCCCCTAAATGCCAAGCTCATTCCCAAAGAACCTATAGGAGATTTTAGAATATGACATAATTACGACTGAGCCAATAAAATTAAGGAGTGAAGGGGATCCCATATTTTGGTATAAATTGCCAGTCTATTGTGAAGACTGGCAATCACTTTTTCTGTTCAAAGGTTAGCAAGAATTTCATGCAACCATTCTTGAAAGGTTGGGGTGGACTTGTCTTTCCAGTGACGTAAAATAAGCTTCTTGACAGATAGGGCAATCATAGAAATATGAAATTCCTTACTTTGACCCTGACAGAAGACAGATCCCCTAAAAGGTATATATCAGGCATAAAATATTCCTGAAGGCCCAGTAAGGGATCCAGAGAAGTCTTGATTGAATCCCATAAAAGGGAAATTTTGGGACAGGACCAGAACATATGAAGAAGTGTTCCTTCTTCCCGCATACACTTAATGCATATATTGGAATCCAAAAAAACCCATTTCTTTAGTTTTACAGGAGTGCAATACATGTTGTGTAGTATATAATATTGCATGAGATGCAATCTGTCTTGGGATACATATTTATGGCAGGATCTCCACAGAGATTGCCACTCCAAATGATACTGAGGAAGAATCGAATTCCAGAATCTAGTGGGTCCGAAAGAGTCTCCATATCTTTTATGAAACAGAACCTGATATAATTTAGATACAACACCTGAAGATCCAGTAAGTGAGGAGACCTCAGGTATCAGGGCTGAGACGGTCTTGGGGAGGATGTCACCAAAAGTTATTGTGAGTAAATGCCTTGACTGCATAACTTTAAAGTGGAAGGAAACCGGAATAAGAAATTTCTTAATAATATCACCTGCAGACAACCAATGCCCCTCATCATCCACCAAAGAAAGCAGTTTCCCATCTCCCAGTTGGGGTAGCCATTTACGGGAAATCTGCTTCTTATTGATAGTGAAGGATGGGGAATTCCAAATAGACTGAGCTGAATCAGCCTGAGGGGTATAATGCAAAAATGAGCATAATTGTGCATATACTACCCTTAGTGAAATACCTACTGTGGGGCAGTCCTCAAACATATGTACCTGGAATATTTTAAGGTAAAATAAGGTTAGGGGGTACAGATTCTTAGATTTGATTGCATCCAGTTCGATCCTAAGCCAGACTGGTTGTTCCTTTTCTGGGCCAGGGGATACCCATCTCAAACATTTTGCTAGATGACTGGCCCAGTAGTATATAGCCAAATGGGGAAGCCGCAAACCCCCCTCAAATTTTGGAGCTGCTAATTTTTAATAGGCCAAATGGGGATACTTATCTGCCCAGGTAAATCTAGTGAATATGCCATGTAATTTTTTAAACCAGAGTAATGGGATAAAAGTATTGAGAAGAGATAAGGGGTAAAAAATTCTAAGGAAAATGTTCATCTTGATTATGTTGATCTGGCCCCATAGTGATATGGGGAGTTTGGACCACCTATCGAGGTCATGGATAATAAGCTGTGAGAGGGAATCAAGGTTATGCTTAAACCATGTTAGGGGATTACGGGATAGTTTAATACCCAAATACTTAAATGACCTGGGAGCCCAACATAGACCTAAGGGACTAATATCATTCTCGAATACCTTAAGGTTGAATGGAAAGAATAAAGATTTGCTAGCATTCAGTTTGTAATTGGACAATTCACTAAATCTTGCTATTTCATTCAATAAGGCCGGTACAGAAGATACCGGGTGGGATAGGTGTATCAACAAATCATCCGCATATGCAGTGACTTTAATTTCATGACGCCTGACCCAAATGCCTTGTAGAGAGATATTATTGAGAATATTTTGGATGAGGGGTTCCAGATATAAATTAAATAACAGAGGAGATAAGGGACAACCCTGTCTAGTCCCTGAATGGAGCGGGAAGGATTTGGAGAAAGCCCCGTTCCCCGAAATTCTTGCTGTAGGGGTTTTATATAGTACGGCAATCCAGGAAATAAATACAGGAGGAAACTGAAAAGCTTCCAAAACTCTGAACAAAAAACTCCAATTTACACAATCAAATGCCTTCTCGGCATCCAAGGAGACCAGACCTGCAGGGAACTCAGCATCTCTGGTAGCCAAGAAGACATGAGATAGTGTACGCAAATGATCAGCTGATGAGCGCCCTTTCATAAATCCTACCTGGTTCGTACCTATTAACTCAGGGAGAACTACAGTTAACCTATTGGCTAAAAACTTCACATGGATTTTTGTGTCTTGGTTTAAAAGAGATATACCATATATACTCGCTTATTAGCCGATCCGCATATAAGCCGACCCCCCCAATCTCAAGAGATAGTTTTGTAAAACAGCAACGACCCATGTATAAGCCGATCACTTTATTTTTGGATCATGAGTGCTGACTCTGAACCCTCTCCCATCCCTGAACACCAGGATCATCAGCTCTGGTCTCACTGAATTACTTAAGGCATTACAACAGAATCACCCACCAGAGAATACGTTGAGTGCATATGTTTGCAACTACTGGTAAGCTATGAAAGCAGAAAGGCTGAGAAACACAGGTGTTGGCTGGTACAGACTTGGCAGCTTGAAGAAGTATGCTGGAGCTTGATCTTAAGGGTAATCAGAAAAATACTATAAAACAACAGAGTCTCTGAGAGTACCTCTTGGGATATGAGACTCCTCTTGAGAACTGCTCAGCTTTGCTTTGTGCTCCTTCGCTCCTTGTGTGCTGACCATCTCTGAGGAGTAGTAGGAAGTGGCAGATACTAGTGTGACCCTGAGCAGGAGGCATAATAACCCACGACCAAGAGCCCTGTATACTTCTAGTACCACACTCTCCCCCATTACTGCCATCGCTAGTCTAACCCTACCATTTTCTCTCTTCTCTTTTGAGGCTGCCATGGGTGAACAGAATTGATTCAAAGCCTGACCCGCGTATAAGCCGAGGTACCACAAATCGGACCAAAAAAAGGGATAAAAAAAACTATCATACGCTATATACGGTAGGTCTGTACTTTTGACAAGCTCTGGATACTTATCTGGTTTAGGAGAAGTACAATCAAAGCCTCAAAGAGATGAGGATCTACCTCTGCCCCGGTTAAGATATATTGAAATAATCGATTAAGTACTGGTAGTAAAAGATCCTGAAATACTTTATAAAATAGGGAGGAGAATCCATCAGGGCCAGGGGCTTTATCTGAGGGTAATCCACTAATGACCTCAGCAATTTCCTCCTGTGACATAGGAGAGACCAAAAAATCCTTATGTTGTACTGAAAGGGAGGGCAAATGGGAATCCCTCAGATAATTCCCTGTGCTCCCAGGACAGGGAGGGTGCTCCATATCACTATACAGCATTTTATAGTATAGGGCAAATTCTTAAACTATCTCGGTAGGAGATATTTTCAGAGATCCATCAGCTATTGCCCTAATTGGAGGGATGAATCTTGCAGATTCTTGTTGCTTGATACGGAGTGCCAATAGGCGCCCTGCCTTCTCTCCCTGATCTGTGTAACTGGCTCTAGTACGAATAATAGCTAATTCTGCTTTTTCCCGAAGTAACTCTAAATATCTGTCTCTCAGCAATAAGAGCTTTCTCCAGTCTTCTTCTGGGGCAGTAATTGAAGTATTAGTTTTGAGTGACCGAATTTGGGACAATAATCATAATAGCTCTTTCTCCATTGCTCTTTTCCTACTCACCACCATACTAATAAGGATCCCTCTCATGTAGGCCTTAAAGGTCCCCCATAAAATATCCGGTTTTGCACTGTCTAAGGGGTTGGATAAGAAAAAAACCTCAATTTGCTCCCTTATAAGCTTGCAATACTTGGAATCCTTGAGAAGTTGTTCATTAAGTTTCCATCTTGTTTCCCTATTTAGTAAATCAAGGAATGCCAATTTTCATAACACCAGTGAATGATCAGAAACAGGGCCAGGTTGGATCGAAGAGGTCTTGACCCCCAGTAGAAGAGCCTGAGAAATAAGAATATAGTCAATGAGGGACTGTGAGCTGTGCGCCATTGACTTGAAAGTGAACTCCTTAGAATTAGGAAATAGGATGCGCCAGACATCACAGAGCCTGCATTGATCCAATAAATCCCTAAAAGCCCTCTGTCCAGGAGAAACCACTCCCGGCCCACTACCTGACCTGTCGAGATTAGAATCTACAACTTGATTAAAGTTGCCTCCCAAAATAATCCTGAAGGGAAGCAAAGGCAGGATAATGTTTATGAGTCTCATAAAAACCCTGGATCATCCATATTAGGACCATATATACTGCCAAGTAAAAGTGGGACTCACCAGCGAGTACCTTTAACTAGGAAAAACCTACCCTCGGGGTCTTTGATAACTAGTGTAGAGACAAAGGGAATGCCCCTATTAATAATAAGCATGAACCCACAGCTATTGGTAGAACCCTGAGCATCATACACCATCCCCACCTGCTATCTCCTTAACTGTAAAGCTTCCACTTCTAATAAGTGGGATTTCTGTAGGAAAGTTATCTGAGAGCGTAATAGGCTTAAGTGTTTGAGAACCTGATATTGTTTGGGTTTTTTCCTGATTCCCTTAACATTTCAAGTAGCAAAAGTCACCTCCTTGTCCACCTAATAATAATTGTTAAATTTAATAGGTTCAGCCCTGCACTCAATATATATAATACATGTATCCAAACCCCAAAAGTTGCTACTGTAAGGCCCTCCATCACCCCAACCCCACAATTAACCAATTTTAAGCCCCCATGACCCCTTCCCCTACAAGAACCCGTACCCCTGACCCCACCGACCCCCAAACTGTCACAAGCAATGTTTAGCACAGTACTGGGTCATTTCCTCCCTCTCCCGCCTCCCGATAATGCACCTCTGCTAATGACAGACCACTTATATCTTGAGATGCATGTACAAATTGTAAACGATATTAGCTAACCCTTAACACCTAGGGAGTGGTCCCGGGCTTCCAATGCATGTATGCGCATAAATATTGACCTGATAGCACAGGGGAGAATGAAATAAACTGCCAAAATCGTGACTATGACAGGTAACCTCAAAAACCAGAATGAGAATTAGGAGTTACCTTGCCCCAAAAAAGAACTATAGCAAAACCAGAGCCAGAGGGAAAAACTGATGAAGGGGAACAGCCCCAACCTCGAACTGAGAACAGAGAACGAGACAAATGTTGAAAATGAGGCCCTAAAGAGAGAAAACTAAGAAACATGTCTTCCCTGAGGCTGCCAGCCCCTAATTCCAAAAATGCCCCTTGAAAAAATTGGAGTAGTAAAAGGACTGGAAGAGATCCTTCTCAAAATAAGAACCACACAGGCGTGTATTACTTAGGCATGCTGCGCCCTCTTGTAGTCATCACCCAATCCTGACAGGGTATGTCTGAATAGCAATGAAAGCCCGAAACCGCTCTAATACCCAACAAACTGTAACATGAAGACTAATCTTATAATCAACAACTCA
The DNA here is from genome assembly GCA_016271365.2 of Neoceratodus forsteri. Classification (NCBI taxonomy): domain Eukaryota; kingdom Metazoa; phylum Chordata; order Ceratodontiformes; family Ceratodontidae; genus Neoceratodus; species Neoceratodus forsteri. Next base: position 835,800,349 of record CM057451.1, read on the forward strand.
AACTTCCCCCCGTATGCAACCCCTCAAAACTGAATACAATAGCATCCAAACTATATTCCTAGATAAGCCATTCCCAAGACCCTGAAAGTCTTTGCCCTAAGCTGAAATTAACACTAGGAAGCCAGGGCTTGAGAGATTGTTAACGATTAGGCCATGCACAGGATAGCCCAGTTCCAGATGAAAGAACGAATACGTCCAAATACAGCTCGTTGAAATTATTTTCTCCGAGAGAAAGAAGAATGACAGTTCCAACAACAGCTCTCAGTAACTCCTGATACTCTAGCAGGATCTCTCAGGACTCTCAGAACAAGTCCGGTAGTATAGATTTAAGGCTTGACAGGGCAACTTCAGGATCATCATAATTAAACCAGGATCCATTTACTGAGACTTGTAACCTGGCTGGATACCCCATCCTAAATTTCAAACCCGCTGCAATGATCTTAGATACAGTAGGATGAAACACTTTCCGCTTCAGATGGACTGAACCAGGGAGATCTTGTGCAATTCTCAGCTTTGCATTCTCCCAGCGAACCTCTTGTAAAGCTCTCACTTTCTGCAAAAAATGCTGTTTTTCCAAATAATTCAAGAAGCGGCAAATAATAGGATGGGGGGAAGCATCCGGAGAAGGCTTTGATCGCAGAGACCTATGAGCTTGCTCTATCATGTACACTGGGCCGAAGGGAGAGGGATCAGCAACCCGTTCCACCAGTTTCTGTGTAAAGACAACAGCATGTTGGCCCTCTTCACGCTCTGGTAGCCCTAGTAATACAAAATTATTTCTGCGGCTACGACCCTCCAAATCTTCTAGTTTAGCCTCTAAACAAGACAACTTCTGTCTCATTGACACCAATTCAGGCTCCAGGCTCTCCAGCTTCCTCTCCATCGAGACTATTCGAGCTGTATTATCAGAAACCGTTAGCGAGACTTCATACAATTTTCTTGAGAGAGTTTTCAGATCAATCGCCATATCTTTCATCTCTTCTCAAAATGGTTTAAACTCTTCTAAGAACCTGTTAAGTGTTAAAGGTTCTTGTTCCCCGGCTTGACATGAAGGATCAGGCTTGTCTGGCCCACTCGAGGTTCGGGATTTCTTTGGGGCCTTTTCAGGAGTAGCAGTGGGGATGTGTTTCTGCGGGGCTTTCATCTACCAATGTGACACCCAAAACAGGCTCACAAGATGTTTAGACACTAGAAGAATTCACAGGCAGAGGAATTAGAGAAGATTAGATGTCTAAAAAAGACGAATTAATACTCGGGAGGCAGGAGCTTAGCGGAGGAGCTTCTACTCAGCACTCTGCATCACGTGATCCCCTCACAAACCCCGCAGTTTTTGTAAGCGTGATACAGCAAGGCTCAGGATCGGAGCTTTCGCTAGCTATGGTAATGTTATCTGGGTCTTTAGGGTGCACAAGATCAGTGGGCGGCAAGTTTAAGCCAGGTTGCTGTTTGTATAACTGTTGTGAGGACTCTAGGCACTGAACCGCTGTGGGTTCATTACTGCTAGCCAACATAGGAGCAGAATGCAAGTCATTAACAGTGTTTAAAGTTTGTACAGACTCACCGGAATCAGTAAGCCCTCCGCACAGCTCAGCGTAACGGCTAATGGCAGCCTGTTTGGAAGTACTGACAGGCATTGCTGAGGAATGCATTACACGCAGCTGCTGCTGGAGTCTGTCTTGTTCTTTAGCCAAAACAGCAAGCTGGAGTTTAAGTTGTTCCTGTAAAGCTGCTTGATTAGGAGTTGTATTAAACACAGCATTACTTATCGGTTGAAAAACAGGTAGAACTTCATTCATTGTAGGCGCTGGTAATTCTGTATCCTGCAATATTTTATCAACACATGCGTATTATTTTCAGGTAAAACTGTAGAATCCAAGGCAGAGCACGACAGCTGCTCCCCTTCTCTCGGAGCATCCATCCTCCTTCGCAAACCAGGCGAATCCATAGCAGGAGAAGTAGGCTGAAGAGCAGGAGCTGGAAACTGGGGACAGAGATCAGCATGTCCACCACCTCCACCAGGATCTGAAACAGCAGCCATCTTGGAGTCACCAGCAAAAGGGTCCCCTCTGCTCACAGGAAGCAGAGTAGGGGAATTTTCCCGGTGTCCTGGCCAAATTTCCCTCATTCATTAAAAATACCACCAACAGCTTAACCTGGTTCAAGGTCAGTAAGTATTCATCTGTATCCCCCTCCCCCGGGTCGTGCCTGAAAATAGGCTTGATTTGTCTAGTGCACTTACCCGGTCAACAAAAACGAAATGAATAAACAATCTCCATGTCGGTGTAGTTCTTGAAGGTGGTGCAGGCACTGTAGCACCTGTTCTGGGCATACAGCTGACGGGCCCTTCCTCGGCCATGTTGCTGTTCCTCCTGCCCCCTCACACCCCTCATTATGGCCTCCATCTGGAAAGGCACACTATCCATGGCCCCGATGTCCTGTCTCCCCCTGGACAGTCGGCTGCTGTGGGCTGTGTGCCACCTTGGTGCATTGCCTAGCACTGTGTCTGCCTGTTGCTCTCCCTTTCTCTGCCCCAGGCTCCCTCTCCACTGCCTCCTCTGTGCCTCTCCCTCTGTGGCTGCCTGTGTCAGTCTCTCTGTCTCTCACTCGCTCTGTCTACCTTGTTCTATTTTTCTGTCTGTCTGTCCTTTCTTCTTGCCATGTTTTGCCACTCTCTCTCTCTCTCTCTCTCCCTCTTGCCTGGCGCAAGTGTTGTCTGTGTGCTTGTGCCCTGTACTTTTAGGGTCAAGTCTCCTCGGCACATCCAGGTTTTGCTTCGCACTTGAACCATGGTTCCACGGTTGAATACTGCACTGGACCAGATATTCGTGGGCACACTCCCTGCTCTTGCACCTGCATTCATTATAGTTGCACATTGGCATAATGGGATTTGCGCTGCGCAATGGCTTCTGCTGAATATCGCTCCTTGGCACATGTCTGCACTTGCGCCAGAGTAACTCAGTTGTGCCATGTGCAACTGCTTTGAATATCCCGGCCCAGTTTTACAAATTATTAAAATTCTTCTGTTACTTGTTTCTTTCCCACAGTACTCATTAGTTGGCCTTAAAAAAGCCAGTGGTGTATAGAGAATGAGAATGGTGTGCTCCAGCAAGGGTTACACTAAGGGCACCAATCTGAAAAATCGTACACTGAACTCTAAAAAATATTTCCACCTTAACAAGTTGAACTGGCCACCAGGAACATCCAAGCATATTTCACAGCAGCAATGTTCAGGATGTAGTTGTTAAAAGAAAACTTCTACCAGAAGTAGGAATGTCAGAGGGTACAAATACCTAGAAAAGGGAACAAAGAAATAATTAGGGAACAAATGAAAACAGCACGAAACAGAAACATCGAGCCCCCCCATACAAAACTTAATATGCATACCTATGAAAAGTACATGGAATTATTTCACTAGAAATTGGCTAATTGCAATCCTTTCATAAGAACCCTTGCCTTCCATTGCTTGAAGTGAAAAAATCCAGTACTGCTCTCTTTTCAATAGCAAATTGTCATAATTGCCCCACTGCTTTAATTAAAAAGTGTTTTTTCAATGTCTGTGAAAGAGAAGACATGTTCAGATTTATTTCTAGCTTTAAGTGTATGTATTGTTAGTGCATTTCATATGTCACCTTTTTCAATTACACGTAAGTGTACCCCTATGCTTAGCTTAAACTGTCATTTGGTGTTGCCTATGTATAAACTCCCACAAGTTCAATATACTAAGTATATGACCCCACTAGTATTGAATGTAATAAAACCCCAAACCATGGCATCCCTACCAGTGGAAGGGGTTTGGAATCCATCTGTCATTTTAACAGGATTGCAGAATTTACAGTTCCCACATTTGTGACACTGACATTTGATTTTGGGTAGCCACATTCATGGTTTTCAGGTGCGGGTTGCACTGTATGCACTAAGGTATCTCTAATATTTCCCTCCTCCACTATTCCATTCTGGGGCAGTTCATTTCAAGATCCCTCAAACCATGATCCTTTTTAACCAAATCCCAGTGCTTTTTAGCACTAGATAGACATGTCTTGAAAGGGGGCTATAAGTGGAAACAAATGACAATTGGGGGTCATGACCTTATGCAGTGTTTTTTTTCCTTTAACAGTTCAGATCTAGGTATAGCATCCACCGTGGATCTAGCTTTTTGAACAGTATCTTCCCTGTACCCCTGTCCCTCAGTCTGTTTTCCAACTCATTAGCTCTCAGCCTATAGCTTTCCTTAGTGCTGCAATTAATTTTTGTTCTAATAAATTGCCCTTTTGGTATCACTGATATCACATGTTGTGGGTGGCTGCTACTAGCTGAGAGGAGTTGGTTTTGGTCCATGGGTTTGTGATACAGACCTGTGCTAATGCCACCTCTTTCATCCTTCTGTATAATCAAATCTAGAAAATGTATTTGTGTTTGACTCAGGCTAACACTAAATCTCAGATTGGGATTGCTGGTTTCTAAGAACCTTACATATTCCAAGAGTTATGTATCAGTGCCTCTCAAAATGAGAATTCCACCATCAATGTCTCTTCTCCTAAAATAGAACTGTTGCTGTTCCTGCTGACTTAGTGTGCCCCCCCAACCCATTTCAAGTCTGTTATTTTTCTTTTGTACTGACCTTCTGGGAGTTCGTCTTCTGAATGTGCAGTATCCTATCCTGAGCCATCAGGTATCTTTTTCCATCCTTTTAACAGAGACTACTCCACTGAGAGTGTAGTGGGTGGAGGATCCAACTGCCATCTTCCTCTTCCTCTGGAGAAACTATGTTTTGAGAAGGCATTTCTGTGTCTGTTTTCTTTTGCTGGAATCTACTGCTAGTATTGGCAAAACTCATCTCTTGCACTCTGGTTCATCCTTTATCCTGTTAGTGTAGGTTTGGGTCTGTTCTGAGGTCTGTGGCTGTGCTTCTCTGGGCACACTTCGAAGTGTTCATCTCTGTTTGTGGCTCCTCTGCTGTCTGCTGACAGGGCAACTCTATTGTGGAGTCTATACTCAGCTGTTCACCTGCAACACCACTGTTCTCTGCCAGCTAAGAGCTGTTTGACAGACTCTCTCAAACAGGATATCCCTCATCCTGTGCTTGCTTAATCCTGACTTTCTTTTCAGAATGTTTTGCTTCCTCATCTGCTGTATGTGATAGGAGGAAGACTTTTTCCTTTTCAATTTGTCCTCCAACTGCTGTTCATGTGGAATATCTCCAGGCTTGGAGGGCGTGCCCATTTCTTCAGGCAAGGTTTTGCTTGCCTTTAGATTATTTTGTCTATTCACCCTATCCATTATTTCTTCCACAGATATCAAATTTTCAGGCAATGGAACAGTGGCCTCCTCACTACTCTGGATGTAGAGAGAGAGAGACAGACTTCCACCTGAGCCTGATTCATTCTTTTCTCTCCAGATGCCATCTCTCCTGAAAGAAGCAGGCAATGCCCCCTGCAGAAAAGTATCTCTGATTTCTTGGTGCCATGGGCAACAGTCCCCCTGACAATAAACAGGTCCATGCAGCTCACCAACAGGATTCACCTGTTGCATCTTATTGTGCCTTTCCTGTTCAAAATAAATACGTAACTAACTAAATATACACTCAATTAGAAAAAATATCTCAAACATGTATTCTTATTTTGCCAGAAGAATAAAGGTAAGAGATCACTCTACTTTGATTAAAGAGTAAAGGAAATAATTTCTAATTGGCGGTTGTGTGTAGGCCTGGGTGAAAATTGCAGATTCCGCTTCCACAAAAAATTTACTTAATTCTATGATTTTTGCAGAATTTTGCCAGAGATTTGCCTTGGTGAAATTCCCACTTTCCGCATAATTTTCACCTGATTTGTGGAATAATTAAATGTACTGCAGAAAATATATAATGAACTGCGGAAAAAATTTATTACAGAATAAATGCTGTTCAGAGGTGTAATTTGTAGAAAATGTATTCTGCAAGGTACAGTGTGAAGTCATGTGATTTCATTAATTTAGGTGGGAATTGAACTTGTAAAACAGTGTTTCTTACAGTTCCTGTCTCTTTCTTTAGTGATACTGTCCCTTTTGTCAAAAGTTACATTTTATGTGGTATAATTCAAAACTGTAATTTACTGTAATTTTGTAAAAAATGCTGCTGTATGTCCCAAAAGTCTGATGTTTGCTAACATTTTTCATGGAACTCAAAAAATTCTTCAAGCAATGCTGTCACCTGATCTTTTTATGGCTGCATGGGCGGAGTCCTGCAGACGTTTTGCATGTAGAAAAAGGCCGACGTCATGTTTTCCATCTGTGGAACTGTTTTTCCTCCGCCTGACCCTCCCCCAAGAAGCAATCCACCCATGTTATCCCTATGGACTGCAGCACTGCATTATATAACAGTGTTTTTTTTTTTTATGGGAGTTTTTTTGGTGTAGCTACCGATACGTCTGGTCGAGTGTTTACCTTACATGGCTAGCAATGGCCCTTTAAAACTTTTCTGTCATCCACTCACAGATGCGCACATCTCAAGTACAGTAAAAATCTTAAAATATACATAAATAAAAGGGGTAAAAAGCCAACCTATTCCCAAGCTGAGGTAAAACATGTGTTTTACTCTGCACTGAATTGTTTGCTAGTCAGAATGAATGAAATTAATATAAAAAAAAAACGGTCGGGTTGGTCACCACTCTCTCACCACCAGGCGCTGTGGCAAGAGTCTGAGCATCGCTGGAGCACACAGCAGGAGTCTGGAGTGTCTTTGTTGCCTGCCTGCTACCTGGACTTGCCTTGGGTGCACACTGACTGACTTTCCGCCTTCAAGCAGCAGCTGCAGGGTGTGAAGTTCACAGGGCAGGTGAGTCTTCAGCTGGGAACACGGGCAGAATAGCAAGTTTGCATCATGGCAGGATTCAGTTGCAACTCCCAGTCTGTCGCTCTCATTACACTCAGTAATCCACCAGTCAATGCACTCAAGTAACAAGGAGTTTATGCATTTTTAGTTTCCACTTGGGTAGATACTATTGGTAGTAATTAGCTGTGGATGGAGAAACTATCCTAATGTCAGAGAGCTGGGGAACATTGCTCTCAACACTGGAGAGATCACCTTCTAATACAGAAGCTGCTGTCCAGTTAGTACTGAGCTGCACCAAAAAAATAAAAGCAGTGTCATGTTATCCAGCAATCATCTTACATGGATACCGCTCGCAATGCTGGAGAGATCGCCTCCCATCCAGAAGCTGCTGTCTCGATTAGTAAACAGAGTTGAGTGGCTAGCTAGAAGGGACCAATAATATTTCTGCAGCAGTAGTTGATGTGTGTGAGTTCTGAAAATACATTTATGTTTTGTAGCTCAGTGTTTCTTTTGTTGCATGTGTCTGAGCTAGTGTGTGTGAGTGGAGCGGGGGATGTGCAGACATCGTGATGGAATTAAGTGCAGTGCTGCAAATATTTATTTTCCCAGTTTTCAACTTCGTGCATCCTCGTACCTCCTGGTAGTTGTGTTTTACAATACTGCATACATGCAGATAAGTAAGAGAGATGTCAGTTAATTAAATATCTCAGTCCATCTGGTTTGGTTGAGGATTGTCTGAAGCAGGATAGCCATGGTGAACCACAAGTATACGGTAATGCTGTGCTGACTGCTAGTAACACTCTATTGGCTCCAGCGGAGAATACAGTTTCATTTCATTTTAGGTCTATTTCCTTTTTTCTCCATTTTAAGTCATTCGTGAATGTCAATTATCACTAGTTTTGGCTTGGTTTGGTTGATGGCACTGAGCTGCGCTATACTGTTTGTGGTAAGCTGCTACATGGCTGTGTGTGGAACTCACTTTGTTTTATTTTTTTCTAAATATCACATGTCTGTTATGAGTTCCACAAATCTAATCAGCATGGCAATGAGCAGTGCTGTCTTATCTGTCGTAAACTGCTTTTAAATACAACATGTTCCACAAATATAATTAACATAGTACTGACTTCTCAGCACTTGTTTCAAAGAAGTGCCTTGTCTCTGTCATTATGTTAAATCAGTGTTTTATTAACAAACAATGTGTTATAAATGTTTTTTTTAAGTAAATGCAATAAAATGTGTTTTTCTTTATACTTCTGAAGTGCATGGGCCTTATTTCATATAATGTGCATGCCTGTTGTGGCTCCTTGGGAAAGGATGCAAACTCATGTGGCTCCCAAGCCGGTTAAGAATGAGTATCACTGCTCTAAAGCCTACTGCATGCTGGTCCTAACAGTAATTGTATGACTGTAGGAATAGTGGGATGGGGAATTTGGCTTTATGGCATCCGGTTCACTCCAGCCACCTTGTAGTGAGAGAATGACATTTTTCCTGCTCCTGGATAGGTTGTAGAAATGCAACCCCATACACTGTGCAGAATGTTCAGACAGTCGGGTGGGCGAAACGCACCCACGTAAGCATGAGTAACACTAATTTAAGGTCTCAGTGGACTCAACGTCCATCCTGTCAGCCCTTTGTTTGACAGCCAGGTAGGGACATGCATTCTGTGTAACACATGTCCAAATCAAAGGGGTTCCCTACTTACACTACTATTCAGGGTATCCAGTGATACTCTCTGCCTGCTTTCACAGCCTATCCAATAATTCCCTACTGTACTTGCCAGGGTATCCAGTGATTCTCTATCCCACTACCCAGAGTATGCAATGATTCCTTACCCAGGGTGTCCAGTGATTCTGTATCCCACTACCCAGAGTATACAGTGATTCCCTACCCAGGGTATCTAGTGATTCCCTCCTTTATTAACTACCCAGTGTGTCCAGTGAGACTTGGTACAGATGGGTACACTTTGCTTTTAAAATTAAATGTATAAGCAAGTTAGTTCCTCCTAGGCATACTGTATGTTCCTTAGCTGCCCAGTCAGCTTTTACAAGTTCTTCAGTGAGTGTGATTGGTTGCAGCAAATTAAGCAATATGAAATCACTGCTGAAGCCCCAAGAAGCAGGAGTCAGAGATGCATTTCTGACCACAGGCGTACTGCAGGTACTTCTTCAAGATCCCCCATGATATCGATCCTTTGACCACAGGCATAGAGAGACTGTACATCTCCCGATGATGCAGAATCCATGTCTCTGCAGCATTGTCATGGGGTGTGTCTGTGACAAAGGTGTGGGGGTGATGCTCTGACTGCTGGCTGGGATGCCGCAAAGTTGGATAGTTGCGGGGACTGAGTTTCTGCCAGGAGGTTTGCTCAAACTTTGGGGCTGTTTGCTGAGGGGGAACCCGCTGGGCAGTGGGGAGGACCCCCTTCCCTCACTCACTGCACAGAAATGTACCTATTTTAATCTCCGAAATGTTGGAGGGTCTGCTGCAGATTTAGTGGTTTCTGTTTGTCTCTGAGAGTTGGTGCTCTTTGGTTGGGAGAGGGGGCGGACTTCGAAGGGAGAGGTTCTTGGTGCTGGGAGAGGGTTTGCCGCTAGTGTAATTATTTATTTATCTTACTGACAGATTTGCTTCTTCTGATGGCGCTGCCTGTGAGAAACTAGAGTGAGAGTTAAAAGAAATGGTGATGGAAGTAGAAGCGTGGTCTGCAGTGTCTGTACCCGAGCAGGACGGTAAATGCAACCTTTACCTCAAGAATTTCTCCTTTCTTTCTTCTGCCAGATGGCCTTCCTCGAAAACTCCTGACGGGGACACCAGACACAATCGTTTCATAATTTACGGTGCACTCTCCTCCAGCATTCGCCAGAAGAGTCTCCCTCCCACTCTGTTTTGGCATCCAAACTGGGGATCTGCCTTCTGTAGATGCAGTCTCACAAGCAAAATGTGCCTCTTGATTTAAATAGTGCACATTAGTTTTGTGCAGAAGTAAGTCCTCTATGATTGTTTTGTTTGGGCCTAGAGGGCTGTGCTCTGTTTGGGCTGCTTGGGGGTAGTGCTGGTGGGCAGTTGCAATGGGGTAGGGGGCAGAAGCATATAGGACATTTTGTGATGATTACAAATCTCACTTGCGGTCCCTGGCTCTTGCCTTCCATACGTTTGTAGTGCACGTCAATATATGCTCCCCCCTCCACTTGATGCAGAGGCTGTGGAACTTGCTGCCAATCCTGGCTGCAAATGTGAGTTTATCTGCAGTATTTTCAGTGAATAAATTCACTCTGTTCTCTTTGAGGGCCTTTGCTGCCTAAGCCAGTTCAGACGCTCACCCTTCAGTCACGTTTCCCCGTCCCAGCTTGCACTGTCTTGAAGGACCCGTCTTTGCTGTTTCTTGAGCTCCCATATGGCATACTTGGGACATAACCCTCTCTGTCTTTGTATAGTCTTTATTATTATTCTAAATAACAGTGTACAGGCTATTGTGAATAGTTTGAATCCTACCATATCCACTGAGTCAAGCAAGCCGCACAATTTCTCTGGTCTTCAGTTTTCACAGCTGAAAAGTTGGGTTGAGGCAGGACATGCTGTGAATCTAATGGCAACTGGGCTACTCTGCTGAGGACTTTCCAGCTAGGAAGACAGCTGCTCCAAAGACTGGAAATTCTAGGAGCCACTGGGCTACAGAAAACTATAGTACCTAAAGAAATCTTTTTAATTTTTTCTCCCCCTTGCCTCACTAGGCACTGTCGCACCAGACTTCTGAAAAGTTCATGGTCAGGAATAGGTGGTCATAACCCTGGGGCTAGTGGAGTAAACGTGGAAGAGCATGTGGTGCCATCAAACTGCAGCATTTTATTTCTTCTTTTTGGCCCTGCTCACAACCCACACTGCTTATGAAGTCCTTGCAGTACCAGACCAGGAAGACAAGATACCACATGGTTACCCATGATGTTCCATGCCATTCATAATCCCCATAGGAGGTGCTGTTGCAACACAGACTTCATCACCACTCCTTTCAGAGCCTGGGGGCACTGCATTCACAGCACTCCCAAGAATCCACCAACCCAAAGTCTGCAAACATTGCCTCCATAGCACTCCCATGAGTCCATTAGCCCAGAGCCAGAGAGCACAATTTAAAAAAAAGCGTGCCCACGAACCCACCAACCAATGCCTAAGGGCACAGTCTCCACAGCACTCCCATGAATCCACCAACCCAGAACCTGAGAATACTGCCTCCACAGCACTACCACAAATCCACCAACACAGAGCCTGAAGGCACTACCTCCACAGCACTCCCATGAATCCACTGACACACAGCCTGAGACCACAGCCTCCACAGCATTCCACAGATCCACTGTCCTACAGCCTGAGAGTAAAACCTCCACAGTGCTTCCACAAATCCACCAACCCAGAGCCTGACAGCACTACCTCCACAGCACTCCTGTAAATCCACTGACACAGAACCTGAGACCACAGCTTCTACAACATTCCATGGATTTACTGTCCTAGAACTGTAGCCCACCCACCCCTTCTTGCACCGAAGAAAAGCACAAGACTTCACTGAAATGATCCAGCCAGGGTGCTGTTAGCCCACAGGAGGGCAAGAAAAATGCATTGTTTTGCTGATGTCAGCTGCTTTTTCAGTAACTGCCACAGAAACAAAAATGGGTGTATTAGATGGACCCATAGTCACCTTCTGCTGTCACCTTTCTATGTTTCAGTTATGTGTGGTCCAGCATCATTGCAGTGGTAGTGTATACTTGGTTGTAGGTGGTGGGGGTTGGGAGGCTTCAATCATACAAGACCTAAGTAATTTGTCAAGGGGGAAGTAAGTGCAGAGAAGGGATTTCATAGCAGTGCTAGTGTTCTCTGGAACAATTGAGCATGTTAATTTCTTTTAATGCTTGCAATTGTTCCAGATGCCCAGGTGTGATTAATGGCTCCTTAAGATCTTGCACCTAGCAGTACTATGTTAGGGATCACACAATGGACTAAATATGAGTCTTTAGTACACCATTATCTATCCCCAGTTTATCGCCTGGCTTTTAGCAGGTGATGTTAAGTGCCCTTGTTCTGTAACAATATATTTAATTACATTTAGTCTTGGTGTAATTTAAACATAATTTACCATCAGAATTGACAAAATGACACAGAAAAGATGTGTGTTAACATTCCATATTTTCCAAAGCAACTGATTACATTACCCTCATAAACATACAATTTGACACTAGGTAAGGACCACAGGGGCCATCCTAGTCTGCCCATTTTCTTCACAAACTTCATTATGCAGCCGTGGTGGATCTGACAAGATTTTGTTTTGATTAGGCGGGAGTCTTTGGGTCAAAGTGTGGGTTGCTATAGCAACCCTCTCTTTCTGTCTCTCTCGCTCTCTGTCTCTCTCTCTCTCCCTCTCCCCTCTCAAGTGGGGTCTCCCCTGAAGAAGGGACCTTCGGGGCTCAGTGGGGCTACCCAGTCACCAAAATTTAATAAATAAATAAATAAATAATAAATAAGTGACTTCTCCTCCTACTCTGCTGGGAAGTTTAACAGTAGGTGGTGAAGAGAAAAGATCTGCAGCTCTTTGCAACTTACTTTTGTAAATCAAAAAGCCACATTTCAAATTACTTTGTGGCATTTCTTATTTGTGATTTTTTTTGTGAAATCTCTGATGTTTACTGTGTGTTTCTGCAATATAATTGTTAGCTTATTGATTTTATTTTTTCTGAAATACTTACTTTTTTGCACACTGGTGGGCGATGAGAGAAAATGGATCTTCTGGTGGCAGAAATGTGCAGACAAAGATGTATTCATCATCAAGCAGTGGTGGTGATTGGCATGGAGGTGGTTCTAACACTCTCTGCTTAGTGTCAAATGTTCCCACAATTGTGTGGAGGGGGAGGGCTCAATCAGCTGGGATCAGCATCAGTATTGCTAGATTTTTGTGAGACAGGATGTACAGTAACTTTAAACCAAAAGGCAGCAATGTCTATGTCAAGCACAAACATAATTCAGGCAAACCCTGTGACAGCTGTGACAGCACTAATGCTGGACACGGGAGATGTTGGGTACTTATGGAGGTGAATGAAGTTGAAGCAGCAGTAGTGACTAAAATATGACTTATTACCAGAAAAATGAAAGAGTAATCCACAGTTTGCAAGATATACTGAGGTTTACGTAGGCCGCTACTTTTTAGGTTTGCAGTGTGCACATGCACAGTGAACTTCTTAGGGGTCTTCTTAGTGACTTTTTAGGGGTCTGACACTGTCTGTACAATGCAGGTGTCTGCAAGGGGTCAACAGTATGACATGAATCATCAGCCAGTCTGATTGTGATGCTGTTTTACTTGAAGTGGTCAGCACTTGAAAATAATATGCTACACCAGTCATACTGCAGCTTTTCCCCTTTCACCTGCAGAACACCTCCCAGCAAACAGCTGTTCACTGTCCTTAATCTTATCTCCTGGCTGACATCACCACTACCATGAGCATCACTTACCACATTCTGTGGCTGTCCCATTCCTCCTTGTTCTGCAGCCCCAATGTACAAATACAAAGACAAACAATGAACAGTATAGTATATTGTTACAATGAACGGAGTATCTCTGACAACAGAGCAGATGCATGCCACAACAGATAGCAACATACGCAAAAACACAGGCTGGCAGCACTGAGGATGTTAAGAAATATCATAAATGAAATAGGATTACAGAATGCAGAAACACAAGGAGCCTGTGACTGTAAACCTCAGCACTTACGTTCAAGTCCAATGCATGACTATTCACATGTTGGGGTTTATAGCCATGGGCTCCTTGCATTTCTTGCATATTTATGTAGCCTCTGGTATATTTAATTTTGTGTATTTTTCTTAATGTCCCTCGAGTGCTAATGGCCTGTGTGTTTGCATGCAATGTACAAGTAGTTGCCAACAATGCAGTGCCCAATCCCTGTGCTGGCAGTAGCCCCCTTCCTCTGACCAGTATGGGACACTGGGGAGCCCAATCCCAGTGTTCCCAGTTGTCATATCCCCCACTACTGTGAAACACTGGGGAGACCACCCCCAGTATCCCCAAAACATTTCCATACATTGTCCCTATTAAAAAAAAATCTACTGATGTATTTTTTTCCTAGTAAAAGAGACAAAGGTCCCTTGTCATCTCCCTGCCCTCCTCCCCCATCCTGACCCTCCCACTGAGCACCCCACCACCCCCACCTCTCCTCACCTCACCCTACACTTACCACTGGAGGTCAAACGCTGTCATCTTCTCTGGACTGGGACACATCTGCAGTCTTGAAAGCTGAACTGCAAACTGAGGAATCAAGGTAACCGCTGTATAATGGCAGTCAATGGGATTTTGAACTTATGTTGATATGTCAGCCATTTTTTGGTATTTTTGTACCTAATTTTCAAAACTGGCTTTTTGGATCCCCACCTCAAGAACAATGACAGTATCATTTTATTACTCTGTCCCAAAAGGTGATTTCATGGTTGCTGTGAGAAATCCCATTTCAGGACCCAGTAATGAAACAACAGTGCCACTGTTCATGAGGTGGGGTCCCAAAAGCCTATGTTGAAAATGTGGTGCAAAAATACAGCAAAATGCCCAAGTTATGCACACTCATTGAAATTTTCATATGCAAACATGTAACTTTGCCAATTTGTAATATTTTCACTTCAAATTTTCAACATACACATTTTTTGAAACCACCTCATGAACAATACAGCTGACATTTCTCACATTCTTCCCAAAATGTGTTTTTGCACCTGTGGCACAGAAGGGCATGGCCATTGCACAAAATCACATTTTGGGACTAAATAAGGAAATTACAATACACGTGTTCATGAGGTGGGGCCACAAAAGGCCCATGTTGAAAATTTGGTGCAAAAATACAAAAAAAAAACACCCAAGTCCTTATGCATACTATGACACTTTTCTGCACTTTCACTTTGCTAATTTTTTATATTTTCACTCAAATTTTCAACATGCACATTTTTTCACACCACCTTATGAAAAGTACAGTTGTCATTTCTCACATCCTGCCTGAATTGTGTTTTTGTACCTGTGACATAGAATTGGGCAGTCATTGCACCAAATCACCTTTTGGGACTGAGTAAGGAAATGACGGTACCAGTGTTCATGAGGTGTGGTCCCAAAATACACATTTTGAAAATTTGGTTTCAGAATTTAAAAAAATGGCTGTGTTATGTGCATTATGGGACAATTATAGGGGAAATTAGAGACTGGAAATGGCACCACAATCCACACAGGGGTTGTATACAGAACCCCATCTCAGGGGGAGGGAATGGACAAGGATATGATAGAAGGCATCCTTAGGATGGCAGAGCAAGGGGAGATACTGTTAATGGGAGACCTGAATATGCCAGATGTTAACTGGAGCACCGTTGCTGCAGACACATCCAAGAGCATGGACATTCTCAATGCCCTACAGGGGTCATGCTTCAGACACCTAGTGTTGGAACTCATTTGGAAGGGAGCAATCTTAGACCTCATACTCTCGAATAGGGATAGTGAGAGGATCTCAGATCTCGAAGTGGGTAGCCATATGGGAACAAGTGACCACCAAACAGTGTGGTTCATGATAAACTCAGCTGCAGAGTCAAGCCATACAAAAGTGAGGGTACTGGACTTCAGGAGGGCTGACTTTGGCAAGATGGGAGAGGGCCTTAGAAAAGCACTAGCAAACAGGCAAGAAGGAGGGGTGTGCAACAATCAGGAAACAACAAAACTGCCATTACAGAGGCAACAAACCTTTGAGTGAAGCAAATAAACAAATCAAAATGAAACAAAAAGTCACGAAGGTTCTCAAAAGAGGTGGCAGGGAAGGATATGGAGAAAAATACTGTATAACATTTAGGAAGTATAAGGAAACACAGAAAGAGCAGGACAGAGAACTGTACCAGCTAAGGCAGAAGGAAACAGCAGAAGGCAGTCAGAAGGGCAAAGGACCAAACTGAGGAAAAGATAGCCAACTTGGTTAAGAAGGGGGATAAAACCTTTTATAGGTACATTAGGGAGCATAAAAAGATGAATGGAGGAATAGTGAGGCTGAATTGAATGGACAATGGGCGGTCAGAGAGGGACAGTGAAAACGCAGGGATACTGAACGAATACTTCTGCTCAGTATTCACAAAAGAGGAGGAGGGCGAGGTACCTAAAACAATTAACAGAAGCACTCTGGATAGGGGGGAAGATCCCAGTCCTTTCACAGAAGAAAGGGTTCTGAAAGAACTCCTAAAACTGAAGGTGGACAAAGCAATGGGGCCTAGTGACACCACTGACTACCCTTTTTAAAAAATCATGGGAGGATGGTGTGGTACCTGAGGACTGGAGGAGGGTGGATGTGATTCCCCTTCACAAAAGTGAGAGCAAGACAGAGGCAGGAAACTAAAGACCTGTCAGTTTGACCTCTGTGGTAGGGAAAGTGATGGAATCACTTCTGAAGGAAATAATTGTTGAGTACCTAGAGGCCAGTGGGGCACAGGACCCAAGGTAGCGTGGCCTCACAGCAGGAAGGTCATGTCAGATGAATGTAATCAATTTCTTTGACTGGGAGACCAAAGTAGTAGACCAGTGAGGGGCTGTGGACTTTGCCTGCCTAGACTTTAGCAAGGCATTTGACACAGTCCCACTTAAAAGATTAATAAACAAATTAGCCAGTCTGGGAGCGGATCCCAGGGTGGTAGCCTAGGTAAAACATTGGCTGGACAACAGGACACAGAAGGTAATAGTAAATGGAGTCCACTCTGAAGAAAGGGGGGTTACTAGTGGGGTACCACAGGGTTCAGTACTGGGGACAGTCCTCTTTAATGTCTTTATAAGTGACATTGCAGAGGGACCGGAAGGAAAAGTATGCCTCTTTGCAGATGACACAAAGATCTGCAACAGAGTTCATACATGAGGTTGGGTGGAAAGGATGAGAAGGGACTTGGAAAGGTTGGAGGAACGGTCAGGAGTATGGCAGCTTGGATTCAATGCAAAGAAGTGCAAAATAATGCACCTGGGAAACAAAAACCCATGAGAAGAGTACACAATGGGGGGAGGGTAGTAACAACAACAAAAATGGAAAGGGACCTGGGGTTAATCATATCAGATGATCTTAAGGTTGGCAAGCAATGTGAGAAGCCAGTAGTGAGGGCTGGGGGGATAGAAACATAGAAACATAGAAGTTGACGGCAGATAAGGACCGCAAGGCCCATCCAGTCTGCCCATTTCTTTTTCTACCTTATAAATGTGCCATCGGCCTTTGCTATGTCAGTGACCTATCTATTCATAGTCATTTGTATTGCTCCCTTATGCCTATCCATGCCTGTTTGAAGTCCTGCACTGTATTCATAGCCACTACTTCTTGTGGTAGCCATTCCATGCATCTACTACCCTTTCTGTGAAAAAAAATCTCTCTACATTCCCCTTAATCGGCCTCCCTCTAATCTCATGCTGTGTCCTCTTGTCCTGCTATTTTTCTTATATTTAAACATGTTAGACTCTTTCACCTTGTTTATGCCCTTAAGGTGTTTAAATGTCTCGATCATATCACCTCTCTCCCTCCTTTGCTCAAGGGTATACATATTGAGCTCCGTTAATCTGTCCTCATATGTCTTCTGATGCAGTCCCTGCACCATTTTGTTGCCCTTCTCTGGACTGCCTCAATTTGGTTAATGTCCTTGTGAAGGTGTGGCCTCCAGTACTGCACGTAGTACTCCAGATGGAGCCTAACCAATGTCTTGTAAAGAGGGATTATTACCTCCCTCTTACGACTTGTGATACCCCTACTAATACACCCTAACATCCCCCTAGCCTTACCTACTGCTTTAGAGGTCTGCTTGAATGATTTCAGGTCATCAGTGATGATGATGCCCAAGTCTCTTTCTTCCTTTGTGACTGCTAGCAACTCCCTCCCAGCCTATAAGTGGCTTCAGGGTTTCTCTTCCTATGTGCATGATTTTGCACTTCTTTGCATTAAATCCCAGTTGCCACTCTTCTGACCATTCTGCTAGTTTATCCAGATCTCTTCTCATTCTGCCCACCCCATCTGGATCATCTACTCTGTTGCAGATCTTGGTGTCATCTGCAAACAGACAAGCCTTACCCTCTAGTCCATCTGCTAGGTCACTAATGAAGATGTTGAATAGGACTGACTGGGATACTGGGATGTATAGGGAGCGGCATCACCGACAGAAAACAGAAAGTTGTTATCCGTCTGTAAAGACAGTTGGTGAGACCCCATCTGGAATACTGCATCCAGTTCTGCAGACCCATCTCTGCAAGGACATAGACAGGATGGAGGCAGTCCAGAGGAGGGCAACTAAAATGGTGCAGGGTCTGCAAGAGAAGCCATATGGGGAGAGACTAAAAGAGCTTAATATGTATACCCTTGAGAAAAGGAGGGAGAGGGGGGACATGATAGAAACTTTCAAGTACCTTAGTGGAATCAACAAAGTCCAAGAGGGTAGCATCTTTCAGAAAAAGAGATGTGCAAGAACAAGGGGACACAATTTGTAGATAGAGGGGGGACAGCTCAGGGGCAATGCGAGGAAGTATTTCTTCCCAGAGAGGGTTGTAGATGCATGGAACTGCCTTCCTGAAGAGGTCATAGAGTCCAAAACAGTAGCAGAATTAAAGAATGCATGGGACAGATATAAGGCAATTCTTGTGGGGGATAAGAAGAAATAGGCTGTTGGTTAACTAGGATCTGCAGCTTATTTAGTAGATAGGGAAACGGGAAGACTAAGTGGGCCAAGTGGTCCTTATCTGCAGTCAAAGTCTATGTTTCTATATTTCTATGTAACCATAGAGGTAAAGCAGAGGGAGGAACAGAACCCATAATCCAGTATGGGCCTTATAGACAGACTGGAAGGGCTCAGCAGTCCTTATCTGCCAACAATGTTTATGTTTCTTTGCTTCGCTATGCATGCTCGAGACTGGAAAGAGCTATAGGATCAGTAGGAGGAGGAGTTGCTGACAGTCATCAAAGAAGAAAGGGACCTGAGTGTTATTATTTCAGGAGACTTGAAAATGTCAAAGCACAGTACAAGGGCAGCAGGGAAGGCCAGTGGCATGCTGTGTTGCATAACCAGGGGCACCACCAGCAGAACACAGGAGGTAGTGATGCCATTATATAAAACCCTGGTTAGGCCTGACAAGGAGTACAGCATGCAGCTTTGGAGACTGCACCTTTGAGAGGATATCAACAGGCTGGAGGCAGTTCAGAGAAGACCAACTAAGATGGTACAAGGCTTGCACCACAAAACTTATGAGGAGAGATTAAGGGAACTCAATATGTACTCTCTGGAGGAGAGGAGGGAGAGAGAGGATATGATAAAAACACTCAAGTACTTCAAGGACATAAACAAGGTGCAGGGGAGACATCTTGTAGTACAGGAGAAGTACAAGAAAGATGGGGCATAACATGACTTTGGAAGGTGACAAGTGGAATGTGAGGAAGGTTTTCTTCACAGAGAGGGATCTGGAAGCATTCAATGATCTCCCACAAGAGGTGGTGGGAGAAAGCACAGTGGTTGGATTTAAACATGCATGGCATAGGCAAAGAGGAACCATAGAGGTAAAGCAGAGGGAGGGTCAGAAGCTGTAATCAAGTATAGGGCTTATAGGCACACTGGATGGGCCTAACAGTCCTATCTGCCAACAATTTCTATGTTTCACTACACATGCTCGTGACTGGAGAGAGCTACAGGATGGGGGGTCGTTGCTGACAGTCACTAAGGAAGAAAAAGACCTGGAGGTTATTATTTCAGATGACCTGAAAATGTCAAAGCAGAGTACAAGGGCAGCAAGGAAGGCCGGTGGCTTGCTGGGGTGCTTACGTAAGAGCACCTCCAATTTTATATGCTACCTTGACTTGTCCTGCCCCACCTGGTACAACACCAATACCAATGGTGAACTTCAGCATTGACAAATGCTTTTTCAACTTTCTCTTAATAATCCCTTCCTGCCTCTCACACCTGCCTCCTTCAGGAACTCTCAAAGCACAAACAATCCCCTGTCGTTGGCAATGGCCACCCTCTATGGAGAGCTGGTAGTCATGTAAAGTGGCATTTTTAAAATAATTATTTGCTTCAAAAGGGCATTTTTTAAACAACTGCATTCTGTCAGCATGCCCCAAATGTCATTAAAAGGACTTATTTATCTTCAAGCTCTTAAAAGGGATTTTTAATTTTATTTTAAATAAATAAATCAATCTTTCTTTTTTTTTCTTTCTTTCTTTCTTTCTTTCTTTCTTTCTTTCTTTCTTTCTTTCTTTCTTTCTTTCCTCTGTGTATTTATTTATTCTTTTGTTAACTGGGTTGGTGCACTGATCCACGAACCTTTTTCAGGCATGGCCTGGACCAGAGACTGGCACACACAGAAAGGACACAGTAAGGACAGGTAAATACACCATGTTCTACAGTAACAAATAGCAGGCAGCGTGGATATAGTAGCTACACTGTGTCTAGCAGCAATAGCTGTAGCTCAGAGTTCACATTGACAGGTAAAGAGTGGTATTAAACAAAAAATGCACATACAACCTACAAATTACAATTTATGGGTACATTTACATATTACAGGTAGCAGGCAGCTGACTCCTGTGCATGGTGCTGGCCAGCAAGCCAGTTCCTAGGTAGGAGAAGGAGATGGCAGAGACAATAGAAACCTAGGCAGATTGTGCAAGAGTGACAGTACTCTGGATAAAGGAGCATGTCATGGAGAACAGAAAGTGGATTTTTGGTGGGGTGTGTAACTTTTGCAGGGGGTCGATGGAACTCAGTGGGGAGAAGGAGGAGGTCATTCCAGAGGGAGGGCCCAGCAATGGAGAAGGCCCTTTGACCCATTCTGATGTTAATATGTGGGTGGACGAGTCGGAGGTGAGATGAGTGGCAGAGATTGTGGCTATGAGTCTTGGGACAGACTAGAAAAGATAGAGGGGAGTATGAGAGGCAATGGATGATGTCCCCGGTAGTCCAAGCCAGTAAATAGAAGCATCAGGCTTGAGGGGGAAGCCAAAGAAAGAGAGAAAGAGAGAGAGAGAGGTGGTGCATGGATAGAGGGGAGCAAAGGACGAGGCAAAAAATCTGGCCAGTCTTTGTGCCCTTAGACCTTAAAAGGACTTGATAGCCACTAGGCCCTGATGAGAACTTTAATGCCAGCCTGCATCTCTTTGTAAGACCTTAGCGCCCAAGCTCAGAAAAGTGTTTTTTTTTTGTAATGATTTTCCTCCTTTCTGCCTGCATGCATTCAGTTCTTTAAAGGACTCACAAGCCCACAGACCCTGAAAACGGATATAATAGTAGCCTGTATTCCCTAATCCCTGGATTTTTTTTTTATGATTTTTCTCCTGCCTGCCAGCATGCATCAAGTCCTTAAAAAACTCTCGTTAGCTCCCAAGCCCTGGAAAGGGCTTTTTAAAATGAATTTGATGCTTGCTTACCCTAATACAGTAGGTCCTTACAATTATTTATCTCCAAGTCATTAAAAGAGCTTTTAACTCTATATGGTGGCAATGGCAATGGCAAAGGTGAGGGTCCCTAAAACTCCATGTTAGTAGCCCTTAAAAGGATGGTTTGATTTGTGAGTACTGATTTAAAGTCCTTAAAGATACATTTTTCTGTGTACTGCTTGCTGCTCAGACAATCAGTTCAACTCCCCACCACAACGTGTTCTGATGGGCTGAATTGCACTCACCAGCAACACTTAGTGGGGGAAGGATCAGTTACCAGCAGCACCCAATTAATGCCTCCACTCCAGACTGTGATCTGATGCCTAGTGAAAGCATCTGTCATGTTACACCAGCTGCATGAATGAATCAGCACGATTGTCCCTGGATCCCCCCCCACCCCAGTAATAACTCAGGCCACTCACTTATCATTTTGGATACTCGTTGGCAGAATTTATTAAAAGGCACAGTTATCTCATTACATGTACATCCCCAAGTTCATGTCCAACAATAAGTATTTACATTCTGACATGACCGTCCAATATCCCTTCTAGGACATAACAGTCCTGTCTTACCTCTAATGGTTCTTCGTCAGGTGGTCTTCCTCTTCCAGTTATCTTCTTGGGGTCCAGACACCAGGATCCGCCCCCCCCTTTTCATCACCATGAACAAGGTACCACTATGTCTGGACCACTCCCCTCCACCGGGTGTGGACACAGCGATCCACCCCCCAGCTGTATATCCCTCCCCCCTTCCCCGTTACTCCCACGCCTTGGTTCCTTTGTCCCCAGCCCGTGGAACCTACTCACTCCTCCCCTCTGCCTGACCTCACCTTTTTCCTTTGCTCCCAAAACCCTTCCCTCAGATGTCTCTACCTTTGCTTCTCCCCTCCTCCAGCGGGACTCCACCTAGGACCCTGGACCACCAGCCACCTTCCCACGGCTCCCTCGGCTCATGCCGGACCCATCCCAGGCTGCCACCACCTTGATGCCTGGCTTTCAGTGCCCATTTCCAACCTTTCTCTCTCTCTCCTCCTTTCTTACAGGAGGGTGGGTGGGAATATTAAAAGAAAAGAGGCTTGCTATAAGTTTGCTTGCCCTACGTAACCCACAGCCCCATACTTGGCCTCCTGGCTAATGGCCAGCGAGCTACCTGACTTAGTCATATGACCCTTCACTTGAGATCATCCCCACTCCCCTTTCTTGTAGCCCCCACTCCCTCCCTTTCCGTATTCCTGGCTGTGTCCCAGGACATTCCTGCTTGCCTTTTATTGACAAGCCTAATTGTCCCTGGATCCCCACCCAGTAATAACTCAGGCCACTCACTTATCATTTTGGATGCTCGCTGGCAAAAAAGTTTAAAAAGCACAGTTATCTCATTACATGTTCATCCCCAAGTTCATGTCCGACAATAAGTATTTACTTTTTGACATAACCATCCAATATCCCTTCTAGGACATAACAGTCCTGTCCTCCCTCTGGTGGTTCTTCGTCAGGTGGTCTTCCTCTTCCGATTATCTTCTCAGGGTCCGGACACCAGGATCCGGCCCCCTCTATTCATCACCATGAACCAGGTACCACCTTACCCAGACCACCAGATGTGGACGCAGCAATCCACCCCAGCTCTATATCCCTCCCCATTACTCCCACGCCTGGGTTCCTTTGTCCCCAGCCCTTGGTATCTACCACCTCCCCTTCTGCCTGCCTCCCTTTCTCCCTGCTCCCAAAACCCTTCCACTGACCATCTCCAGCTTGCGACAGAAGATGGGGCTACCCCCTTGTGAGTTAGCTCTTAGGTCCTTTCTTATTGATCTCTCATGCCATTTCTCTGAAATGCTGGAAGAACAACCCCATACCAAATTTGGTCAGGTGCACCCCATCTGCCCTGTACACCCCCTCCTGCTCGTATGAAATATTCCTATGTCGTATATGTATCTCCCCCCATTTCGACCACTGCCCTGGCCACTTTTCTGTTCAGGCGCTTGCACACTACCTCTATTGCCTTCATCCCTTTCACTCCCCTCCAAACTCTCCAGGATATGATTTCGGACCAGCTGATCACCACCAGTGGCCACCAGCCCTTTATTTTTTCCAGATCTGCTAGAATGTCCCATAACACAGACCCCCAGGGCACTGTACTTAGGTAATTCCCCCCTAGGTGGACAATAATACCATCTGGTGCTGCCCACCGCACCCAGAGCTCTTCCAGCAGTGGTAGCAGCTGCAACTAACACACTCCCCTCAGGCCCCTGCACCGCACCTTGGTGTGCTCTGATCCCAGCCTCAACTGCATCCCTATCCTTGTGGTGGCTACAAATCTCTCCACCCAGTAGATGAAGGAGTGCCCCACAATCCATACCTGTCTCCTGTAGTCTGTTGTGGGAAAAGAAAAGGGGATATCAATTAACCATTGTCAGCACCGTACATATCTCCTGTAACAGTTCGATGCCCATCTACCAACCCTCTTGACCTCCTTCTCCCCTGCCCCTGCAGCAGCCACCTCTGAAGCTGCCCAAATACAAAAGGAGTGTGTTGCAAACTCCCTAGGGTTCTCTCCCACAAATGCCACTGCCTTCTTCAGTACTGCTCCGACCTGGAAACCTGTCATCATGGACCCGTACCCATGTATGAACCAGGATCCTGGTTGCCAGTGCCTCGACTTCCCATAGTCCACCATGGCTTTCACCACACAGACTCCTGCTCTGGCCTGTTTGACCAGCTCCACTCCGGTGTCCTTACCATTCTGATCCATCTTGAATCCCCTGAGCCAGACGGTCATCCTTTCACCATCTAACCTCTCATCCTCTTCCTGTAAACCCGCGGTGCCCGCTCCCTTACTGGGTGCCACTATTTCTCTGACCCAAAAAGTCCCTTTCTCCATTACCGCAAAGATCGCCCAAAATAGGCAAGCCTCTTTTGGGGAGCTGCGCACATGGTACAGTGCTCACAACACCTTCATGAGGAGAGGCCCCATCAATGGCCGTCTCCCATCCTGCCTCACCCCTTGTCCCCTCTTCCATCCTGAGACCATCCGCTTGATGACCCTGCCTCCTGCGATGTCCTCCCAGCCATGTTCCTGGCAGGCCCAGCTGATCCCTGCCAGCTGGATGCCCATGGAGGTGTGGGCTGATCCCTCTACCCATTTTCCCACTATATACTGCATCTCCTACTCCTCGCAGACTGGCCACTCCATCTTCCAACCCCTCTCCACCCAAAACACCTGGAAACTTACCCAGGCCCCTTCATAGGCCTTCAGTGTGTTTGCTGACCATGACCCTTGGTACAAAACCCTGCCCATCACTCTCCAATCACCCACATCCAGTCTGGGACCCTGGTCTGGGTGTGGTGCCAAATCCCGAAACCGCTCCATCTGTAAATGAGAAAGAAAGTCAGCCACCTCGTTCTGCATCCCCTCAATATGCTGCACCTTAAATGACACATTCGTCTGTAGCCCTAGCAAAATCATGCACCTTAAGATCCGCCCCACCGACTCTGTGCAGCTGGTCTGCCTATTGATTATCTCTACTATGCCCCTGTTGTCACATCAGAATATGATGCACCGACCCACCATCCATTCACCCCATACTTCAAGGGCTACCCAGATCGGGAGATCTCAAGGAACATAATGTCCTTGGTCCACCCCCATCTATGCCATTTTGCTGGTCATGCCTCTATGATCCACTCCCCCTGTAAATATGCCCCCATCTCTAGGCCAGCCTCTGCGTCTGTATACAGCTCCATGTCTGAGCTATGTGCCCACTTCCCCTGCAAGAACGTTACCCCATTATATGACTCGAGAAAGTCCTCCCAGACCTGTAGGTCCTCTTTTAACCCTCTGTTTATGTCCACCCAGTGGTGGGGTTGCTTTACCCTCCTTGTGATCCCCCCAGCCTCCTTGTGAAAGCCATGCCGGGCTTATGGCCTTGGAGGCAAAATTAAGGTGCCCCAGTAGTTGTTGAACCTGTACCAGTGGCACCTTTCTCCTCCTCCCACCCACTACCGCGAGCAAACCCCGTAGCCATGCTACCTTGTCAGCTGGCAGCCGGAAACAATCCTCTACGGTGTCCACTTCGATCCCTAGAAATTCCAGTGTCCATGCCAGGCCCTCAGTTTTCCTGACCTCCAGCGGGATCCCTATCCTGTCACACATGTCCTGGAAATTCTGTAACATCCCCTTGGTCTCCTCCTGGCTGGTGACAATCAACTCCTTGCCCACACCATTCCCCAAACACCCACTGTACACATGAAATGAAAATCTCAAAAGTGGAACATGCTACTGAGCACCCCATGGGCATCACCTTGTTGAAATACTGTCCGCCTTCAAATTGAAAACTGAGTAGATCCCAATCCGTGGGGTGGACCGGTAGGAGGCGAAAAGCAGACTCTATGTCAGTCTTTGCCAGCCAAGCCCCCCCCACCACCACCTGGATCCATTCCACCGGCTGGTCCAGAGACACGTACAAGACCATGCTCAGCACCTCCGGGATTCCTCCATTTACAGACCCTTCCTCAGGGTAGGACAGGTGATGTGTGAGACGGAACTCACCCTCCTGTTTCTTCAGCACCACCCCTAATGGTGATATTCAACAATGTTCACAGGGGGGCTGAGCAACGACCCCTCTACTCTCCCTGCCTTGCCACTTTCAGGATTTTTCCCCTCACTATGCCTCCTTCCCTCTCACCGACCCCAGGTTCTTTGCCCTCATCCCCACCAATGCCCCTTTAAAGCCCAGCGAAAATCCGCTTTTAAAACTTGACCTCAGCAACTCTGTCCCTCGCCTCTCGGGGTAACCCATTGTCCATTGCTCCACTACTCTCAACCTGATGAGGGTGTGGGCCAGTGCATAGCCCCACCTCCTCTCTCCAGCTCCTGCCTTAGCATAGCTGGACCTATAGACCCCTCTTCCAAGCCCCCCTGCACCCTGTCCTCGGCCCCTCCCCCAGCCCTCCTTGAAAGGGCTGCTCCTGGCCTGTCGCAGGACTCCCCTCTTTCACCCCTTGTCTACAGTTCCTTCGTAGGTGTGACCCCCCACCATGACACACACTCCCCTAAACTTGCAGCTAGGCCATGTTCATGAAGTCCGTTAAACACCCAGCACGCCTTGGCGCCCTAGGCTGGTGCTACCCTCCTACCTTGCTGCAGTCCCGATCCCCCCATTGGACCCGAGAGAGTCCTCACTCACAATTTTGTGTAAGTGCAATCCCATCGCAGGTCTCCCCCTTCATCCCCATTCTCCTCCAGAATACTTCATCATACTTAAGCCAACCAAACCCCAGCTTCGCTTTGTATGCGTCCCTGATGATCGCCATATACCTCAACAGAGGGATTGCCAGATCTGGCTGCTTCTCCAGCACCAGTGTGCTATAGATCAAGAAACCTGTCTGCCATGTATCAATGCTCTTGCCCTTAAATCTGGCTTCTTCTGCTTTATGCCCCCCCACTGCCAAAGCCACAGCCATCTCTGACTTGCCCACAGACTCCCTCTGCTTGTACCTCTTGGCCGTCTGCTCATCTACTAGCCCAAAGATATCCATGTACTCCCCTTTCCAAATGTTTTCTTTTATTGCCGTGGGCCGTGGTCACCCAGCATAAAACCCGGTTGGCCATCATATAGCTTCTTGGCCTCGCTCACAGCTCCCACCCCTCCTTTGCCTTGAGTGCCTTTTTCCTTGATGGCCTGCAGAGCCCGCTCCATCTTTGAGACCCCCTCCTCCCCTATGTCCCCCAGCAAGCCCTTAATGTACTCCTTCAAGTCCGCATCATTGGTCATATCTATCTCATCCTTACCCCCGTCCGGCTGAGGCCCTGCCAGTACCTGGATGGGACCTCTACCCATTCTGGGCCACCCTCCTCGGTCTCTCATTCCCTTTTCCAGCCCATTCCTCTTGATCCTTCCTCTTCCTCTGGGCATCCTCCTCTACCTCCTTTTATTTTGCTGTCTTCCTCAACTGTGTCATCTGGGTCATTAATTTTGCAGCTTCCGCCAACATGGTAGCACTGGACATCTGAGCCTTCTTTGGTGCCATCTCTATGGTTGCTTTCTGGGCTACAACAAAAACCACATGATCACACCAGCAAAAACTACCTGGCTGCCAAAAGGCCCCTAATTACTGCACCATTGTGCCACCTGACCCCCACACTTCCCCCCATAGCTGCCGAGGCTCCGTCACCCTGTCCCCATTCCATTATGTTATCATATTATCTCCACTCCTGTCTTTAAATTTATTATTATATCATTATGATTCTTGAGCGCCTCCATTCTAACATCCCTCACCTTCTCAGAGCTCTCACCCCTGTTGCCCCTTTGCACCGCCATGACTGTAGGCCCCCAGTACTGGCCCCTTGCACTCATGTGCAACCCTTGTTGCCATCCTGCACCATGACCTGGTTGGGGATTCTCCCCGTGATGGTGGCCGGTGGTCTCTCCACCATCTGAGAGACCAGGCTTAAGAAAGTGGTGGAATAGTGTGGCTGCTCATCACTCCTCACATTTTTTTTTTCTTTTATATCTTGACCCTACATAGCCCCAAGGAGCTGTACAGGCAGCCCATGCAACTACCTCCACTTGGCCTCGTAGGTCCCATGCCATCCTGTAGTCTGCCCCTCTAAGTTCACAGGGCATCTGCATTAGCAGAATGGTGCTACTGTGCATTGCTCCTTATTTTAATTACATCTTCCTTGCCGTTATGCTCCCACCTAACCGGGGAGGCGTACTGGCCGTTAGCGCAAATCCTTCCCTTGGCTTCTTTGGCCCCATGCCATCCTGTATACAGGCAGCCCCTCCAAAAAATGCCCCGTGCTGCCAGCTGCCCCTTTGCAGACCCCCAGTACCACCTGCCCCATGCCCGAGGTGTCTACCCTCCCCCCGCCACCTCCGAACAGTAAGAAGCCCCATCACTGGCCCCTGATGCCAGTCGCACCGTAGGCCTGTTGGCGGTCTGCCCCCGTGGTTCCCAAGCCCACGTCTCCAGGCCCGAAACTAGCCTCCGCTCAAGCTGCACCACATGGCGCTCCTTCATTTCGGGCCCCAAAAATAGCTCACTCAAATTTTGCCACACAGCACTCCTTCATCCAGCCCACCCCCATTCTGCCATCTGTTTTATGGGCCCCAGACTTCTCCCTTTCCTTATGCTGTGGTGCCCCCCCCCGCCCATTGGCCTTCCTCCACTGAGCCACAACACAGCAGTACTTTCTCGCCCTCCATGCCGTGCAAATGCCCCAACCATCAGCCCACCATCCAGTTGTTCCGTAGTCCCAGATGCCGCCCAGGTCTTCCACCTGCTCCTGTCGACCAGTCCTTCTCCAGCAACGTGGCCATATCACCAGGCCTCTGCCCAACCTCTCTACCTGCAGAGCTGCCACCATCCTGGAGACATCCACGCTGGCCATTCCTGCCACGTGGCACCCCGACCCTCCACTTGCATCTTCAGGCCCACCAAATGCCATTTAATTTTAATTTGTCTGCTCAGTGCTCACCCATACTGGCCCCTCACCCATTCCCCACCAGCCTTCCACAGCGACCAAGTCTTCTCTCAACTGGTCAGGCTGCTCATCACATTCCACGCTTTCTCCGCTCACATTCTCAGGCTCCTACACCCCATCTGCACAAACTGGACTCCTCAAGTAGAAACATAGAAACATAGAATTTGACGGCAGATAAGGACCGCTTGGCCCACCCAGTATGCCCATTTTCCTACCTGATGGATAAGCTGCAGGTCCTAGTTAACCAGCAGCCTACTTCTTCCTACCCCCACCCCATAGAATTGCCTTATGACTGTCCCATGCATGCTTGAATTCCACCACTGTTTTTGACTCCACAACCTCCTCCGGAAGGCCATTCCATGCATCCACAACCCTCTCTGTGAAAAATACTTCCCTTAGAAATTACCTCTGAGCCGCCCTTTCTATCTTCAAATTGTGCCCCTTGTTCTTGCACACCTCTTTTTTGAAAGATGCTACCCTCTTGGACTTTGTTGATTCCCTTGAGGTACTTGAAAGTTTCTATCATGTCTCCCTCTCCCTCCTTTCCTCGAGGCTATACATATTAAGCTCCTTTAGTCTCTCTTCCTTATGTCTTCCGGTGCAGACCCTGCACCATTTTAGTGCCCTCTTCTGGACAGCTTCCATCCTGTCTATGTCTTTTGGAGATTGGGTCTCCAGAACTGCACACAGTACTCCAGATGGGGTCTCACCAGCTGTCTGTACAGAGGGATAATAACTTCCTGTTTTCTACTGGTGATGCCTCTCCCTATGCATCCCAGTATCCCCCCAGCCCTCTTTGCTGCCCTCTCACATTGCTTGCCCACCTTTAGGTCATCTGATATGACTACCCCCAGGTCCCTTTCCATTTTTGTTGTTGTTAGTATCTCACCCCCCATTGTGTACTCTTCCCCTGGGTTTTTGTTTCCCAGGGTGCATTACCTTGCACTTCTTAGCATTGAATCTAAGCTGCCATACATTTGACCATTCCTCTAACCTTGCCAAGTCCCTTCTCATCCTTTCCACTCCACCTTGTGCATCAACTCTGTTGCAGATCTTTGTGTCATCTGCAAAGAGACATACTTTTCCTTCAGTCCCTCTGCAATGTCAGCTTATAAAGACATTGAAGGACGATCTAATACTGAACCCTGCGGTGCCCACTACTAACCCCCTTTTTTCAGAGTGGACTCCATTTACTATTACTCTCTGTGTCCTATTCTCCAGCCAATTCTTTACCCAGGCTGTCATCTTGGAACCCACCCCAGGCTGGCTAACTTGTATATTAATCTTTTGTGTGGGACTGTGTCAAATGCCTTGCTAAAGTCTAGGTAGGCCATGTCCACAGCCCCTCCTGATCAACTACTTTGGTCACCCAGTCAAAGAAATCTATCAGATTTGTCTGGCATGACCTTCCGCTGTGAATCCATGCTGCCTTGGGTCCTGTGCCCCTCTGGCCTCTAGATACTCAACAATTCTTTCCTTCAGAAGTGATTCCATCATTTTCCCTATCACTGAGGTTAAACTAACAGGTCTGTAGTTTCCTGCTTCTGCCTTGCTCCCACTTTTGTGAAGGGGAATCACATCTGCCCTCCTCCAGTCCTCGGGTACCACCCCATACTCCCATGATTTGTTAAAGAGGGTAGTCAGTGGTGTCACTAGTTCTACCCTTAGTTCTTTTAGAATTCTGGGATGAATCCCATCAGGCCCCATTGCTTTGTCCACCTTCAGTTTTAAGAGTTCTTTCAGAACCCTTTCTTCTGTAAATGGGCTGGTATCAACTTCTGTATCCAGAGTGTTTCTACTGTTTGTTTTAGGTACTTCCCCCTCTTCGTTTGTAAATGCTGAGCAAAAATATTTGTTTAGTATCTCTGCCTTTTCACAGTCACCCTCTGCCCACCCTCCTCCCTTTATTAAGCCTCACTATCCCTCCCTTGGTCTTACTTTGCTCCTGATTTACCTATAAAGGTTTATCCCCTTCTTAAGAGTTGGCTATCTTTTCCTCGGTTTGGGCCTTTGCTGTTCTGACTGCCTTCCCAGCTTCCTTTTGTTTTAACTGATACAGTTCTCTGTCCTGCTCCTTCTGTGATTCCTTGTACTTCCTGAATGCTTTCTTTTCTCTTGAACCTTCACTGCCACTTCCTTTGAGAACCATAGTGGTTTCTTACCTCGATTCATTTTGTTTATTGCTTTACACAAAGGCTTGTTACCTCTGTGATGGCAGTTTTATTATTCCCCATTGTTCTTCCTCCTCCTTCCTGCCCATTTGCTAGTGCATTCCTTAGGCACTCACCCATTTTGACAAAGTCAGCCCTCCTAAAATCCAGTACCTTTGTCTTTGTATGGCTTGACTCTATTGCTGTGTTTATTGTGAACCATACTGTTCGATGGTCGCTAGTTCCCAGATGGCTACCCACTTCTACTCTGTGATCCTCTCTTCATCTCCATTTGAGAGAACCAGGTCTAAGATTGTTCCTCTCGAGTGGGCTCCAATACTAGTTGTCTAAGGCATGCCCCCTGTAGGGCATCTAGAATAATCCCACTCTCAGAAGTGGCTGCTGCAACTGCACTCCAGTTAACAACTGGCATATTCAGATCACCTATCAGCAATATCTCCCCTTTTTCTGCCATACTAAGTATACTTTCTATCATTTCCTTGTCCATTTCCTCCTGAGAAGGGGTCTGCACAACCCCATGGATTGTGGTGCCATTGCCGGTCTCAAATTTACCCACAGTGCTTCTTCTCCTCCTGTTTACCCTTTTGTTCTGTTGCTTTGATTCCTTCCCTTATGTAAAGAGCTACTCCTCCTCCTCTTTTACCTCCCTGTCCCTCCTGTAGATAGTGTATCCTGATATGTTTCATCCCAGTCATGGTTTTGTGTGTACCATGTTTCTGTGACCTGCGATATCCAGATGTTCCTCCTCCATCAAGGCCACTAATTCAGGAAGCTTGTTACTCAGACTACGGGCATTGGTACTCATTGCTCTCCATTTTTGATTGGCTTTACTTTCTGTTGCAGCATCCCCACTGACCTTTCTACCTCGGTCTTTTCCCATTTAGTACCCTGTTTTGTAGGGAGGCTGGGATTTTTCTGCTGCTTATCAGTGCCTCCCCCTTGACTAATTTAAAAGCTTGCCAATGAAGCGTTTAAACTGATTGCTCAAAGACTTGTTCCTTCCTGGACAGATGCAGACCATCCTGCCAGTATAGGCTGGTGTCCCTCCAGGTGGAACCCAGTCCCCAATGAAGCCAAACCCTGTGCTCCACACCATTTTTCAACCACTCATTAAACTGCCTGTGCAAAGTACCCTTGCCTCACTCATGCCATTTACAGGCAGCACCTCTGAGAAGGATACTTGTGTGCTACTTGTCTTAGACCTCTCCCCAGTTCTACAAAGTCCTTCTGCACTGCTCTAAGCTCATGTTGAGCCAAGTCATTTGTCCCTAGGTGGACAATGACATCCAGCTCAGACTCCCGTGCAGCTGTTCTCGTGATTCTGAGGATGCACTTCCTGTCCCTGCAAGCCATGGCACCAGGCAGGCACTTTACTTCAGTTTTCCCTGCTCCCCCCAGTTCTATCCCCCTAATAATTGAGTCCCCCACCAGGAGCTGCTTCCTTTCCTTGTGGCATCCTCTGCCTCCTTCCTGTGGGCCTCCCTTGTGACAGGTGTCCTCAGCCTCCTTAATCTCCTCCGTGGGTGCATCCATAGGGGAGCTGTGCTCCCCCAGAATGGTGTATGGATTGTGGAGTGGAACAACTGACTGGGTGTGCCACTGTTCCACCCTCCTCACCCTCCCTGAGCCCACAGTGGTCCAACTGCTGTGCTTTCTTTGCAACCTCTGAGGTAGTGGTGGTGGCTCTGGTGCTCCCTGGATGGGGGGGTTCCCTTCCTACCATCCAGTCTGTCCTGGGGGAAGGTTTTCTTACTGCTGTCCAGTGTGGCCTGAAGACGGGTAACTTCCTCCCTCAGGGCAGAGAGTTGTCTGCAAATAGGGCAGCATCTCAGCCTCCAGAAAGACTCCCGGAAGACTGCTGCCCCATAGCCATTACATTCACTATCCCCACATGACTATGTACTTTTTTTTTTTTGTGTGTGTGTGTGTGTGCTTGTGAGTGATTGGTTTGTTATATAGAAATATATATATATATATATTATACAATGTGTATGATATATTTTCAGTGCTGTGTGCTAGAGAGGATATGACATTGATATGCACCTTGCACTCTTGAGGAAATGATGTCAGAACCCCAGGTATAAAGGAACTATTTCCAGGGAGGGTGGGAAGGAGTTGGACCTAAACTGTGCCCTCACAAAACAATCAGCTAAGAGCTCTGACCCACTGCTGCGATGAGTGCCTTCCTGTCTGCAAGATACTATACACAACAATTTGACAGAGAAAATCTCCTGCTAATCAAACAGAGAAAAATCCAGACATTCAAGTCAGACACAGGTAAACCTCCCCAGCCCCAAAACAGCCTGGTGGTTTGTGCTCTGAAAGCAGTCAGCCCCAAAATAAGTGAGCTGTGCTTTGAACTCTTCCTGCAATGAAAATCTTAAAATTGTAACAAGACTGTCTTTTCCTGATAATTGTAAATTCCTTATTTCACCTTTCAGTTAGAAGCAGCCTCCACCTGCAGTATATCTGCTAAAAAGCAAAGACAATTGAAAGGTTCCCCTCCCTCTGTTGTGAGCACAACTCGCTTTCTTGCAATCCTATGTTCAGTATTACAGTTCCCAACAAGAGATAGTTTGACTAAGAAAAATGTTAGCTGTTCAAGTACTGCTCTGCTGCAGCCGCTGTGCAAAATCCACCACAGTGCAGCACTCAAACCTCATCGCACTAAACAACTGAGTTGCACCCATTTACTGCAACCCTTTCTTGTGGCCTACCTATGCTACCTCCACACAAATGAGTGCCTGCACAAGCTAAACTGCAAGAAACTGTCCACAACCAGCCAGGTAAACCCCTCCCATAGCAGTACTCCACGATTGCATACAGTCTTAATTCTACTATTTCTCACACAATTCCATTTTTCTTTTTTTTTTTTTACTTTACGGCTAATACCGCTAAGCATGCTCCCCTTTCCCTGGGCCTGATAGGCCCCACTCCTTCGTGCCTTACCTTCTGCCAAATGAATGTGCTTTACTGGAATATTACAACAAAAAGAGTGCTTGCTGTAAGTTTGCTTGCCCTTAAATACCCCCACACAGCCCCTTACTTGGCCCCTCCCAATGGCCAGCGAGCTACCTTGCTTAGTCATATGACCCTTCACTTGAGGTCATCCCCCTCCCCTTTCTTGTAGTCACCCTTCCCCCCTCCCTTTCCCTGTATTCCTGGCTGTGTCCCAGGACAACCCTGCTTGCATTTTATTGGCAAGCCTAATTCTCAGTGCACAGACTGTGATCACATGACAAGTTCACCACAGCACTGTTCCTTCCTGGTCCAGGTTTCTCCACTACACCTAAGGGTAACAGTTCTGATGAACTTAGTCAAGCAAAGCTAATCCTGCACCATTGCAGATGGCACAGGCATTTTACAAAGAAACATAGACTTTGACAGCAGATAAGGATCACATGGCCCACCAAGTCTGTCCATTTTCCTACCTACTGGATAAGCTGCAGATCCTAGTTAACCAACAGCCTACTTCCTCCTACCCCCCCAGAATTGCATTATGTCTGTCCCATGCATTCTTGAATTTCCCCACTGTTTTTGACTCCACTACCTCCTCAGGAAGGCCATTCCATGTGTCCTCCACCCTCTCCATGAAAAAATACTTCCTCACATTGGCCCTGAGCCATCCCCTCCTCTATCTTTAAGCTGTGCTCCATTGTTCTTGCACATCTCTTTTTCTGAAAGATGCTACCCTCTTAGACTTAGCTGTTTCCCTTGAGATGCTTGAAAGTTTCTATTATGTCCTTCCTTTCCCTCCTTTCCTCAAGGGTATACATATTAAGCATATTTAGTTTCTCTTCATTGGGTTTCTGGTGCAGACCCTGCATCATTTTAGTTGCCCTCCTCTGAAGTGCCTACATCCTGTCTATGTCCTTGCAGAGATGGTGTCTCCAGAACTGCGTGCAGTACTCCAGATAGGGTCTCACCAACTGTCTGAACAGAAGAATGACATCTTCCTGTTTTCTACTGGTGATGCCTCTCCCTATGCATCCCAGTAACCCACCAGCCCTCCTTACTGCCTTCTCACATTTTCTGCCTACCTTTAGGTCATCTGATATGACTATCCCCCGGTCCCTTTCCATTTTTGTTGTTGTCAATATCTCACCCCCATTGTGTACTCTTCCCCTGGGTTTTTGTTTCCCAGGTGCATTACTTTGCACTTCTTTGTATTGGCTCTAAGCTGCCATAACCTTAATCATTCCTCCAACCTTGCCAAGCCCCTTCTTGTCCTTTCCAATCCCCCCCCTTGTGCATTAACCCTGTTGCAGATCTTTGTGCCATCTGCAAAGAGGCATACTTTTCCTTCCAGTCCCTCTACAATGTCACTTATAAAGACATTAAAGAGGACCAGCCCAAATATTGAACCCTGCAGTACTCCAGTATTAACCCTCCTTTCTTTGGAATGGACTCAGTTTACTATTACCCTTAGTGTCCTCTTGTCCAATCAATTTTTTTACCCAGGCAACCACCCTGGGACCCACTCCCAGGCTGGCTTACTTATTTATTAATAGTTTGTGTGGGACTGTGTCAAATGCCTTGCTAAAGTCTAGGTAGGCTATGTTCACAGCACCTCCCTGATCTACTACTTTGGTCATCCAGTCAAAGAAATCTATTAGATTTGTCTGACACGACCGTCCTGCTGTGAATCCATGCTACCTTGGGTACTGTGCCCCACTGGCCTCTAGGTACTCAACAATTCTTTCATTCACAAGTGATTTTATCTTTTTCCCTACCACTGAGGTCAAACTAACAGGTCTGTAGTTTCCTGCCTCTGTCTTGCTCTCACTTTTGTGAAAGGGAATCACATCCATCCTCCTCCAGTCCTCAGGTACCACACCATCCTCCCATGATTTTTTAAAATGGGTAGTCAGTGGTGTCACTACTTCTCCCCTTAGTTCTTTTAGAATTCTGGGGTGAATCCTGTCAGGCCCTATTGCCTTGTCCACCTTGAGTTTCAAGAGTTCTTGTAGGACCTTATCTTCTTGTGAATGGACTGGTATCTACCCCCGCTCCCCCATCCAGAGTGCTTCTATTGTTGGTTTAGGTACGTCCCCCTCCTCTTCTTTTGTAAATACTGAACAAAAGTATTCATTCAGTATCTCTTTCTTTTCACTGTCACCCTCTGCCCACCTCCCCTTTCCTTTATTATGCCTCACTATCCCTCCCTTGGTCTTTCTTTGCTCACCACTGTACCTAGAAAAGGTTTTATCCTCCTTCTTAAATGAGTTTGCTATCTTTTCTTTGGTTTGGGCCTTTGCTATTCTGACTGCCTTCCCCGCTTCCTACTGCCTTAAC
Organism: Neoceratodus forsteri; assembly: GCA_016271365.2. Classification (NCBI taxonomy): domain Eukaryota; kingdom Metazoa; phylum Chordata; order Ceratodontiformes; family Ceratodontidae; genus Neoceratodus; species Neoceratodus forsteri. The sequence goes on from CM057451.1 coordinate 835,836,540, forward strand.
TGATAGAGTTTATCAGTCATGGAAAGCTGCTTCCATAGTCATAAGTTATTTATGAACTACAAAAACACTAAAACCATGCTGTTCTCCAGTTCCCAAAATAAGCATAGTACCTACTCTCTTCCCATCACTAATGCAGAGGGTTCTCTTCTGGAACTAGTACAGCTCTTTAAATACCTGAGGATAACAGCTGACAGTGCGATGACCTATGCCCAGCATATCAACTACATTGCCAAGGCCATTAACTCACGAATTGGGCTGCTGTAGAGGCACTAGCAATGTTTAACCCCAGAGACCCTCAAGTTAGCTATCCACAGCTCGCTAGTCTGTCTTATTGATTATGGCCTAGTAATATACGGGTCTACCATGGAAACAGCTCTTTGCAACATCATAGTGGCTCTCAACAAGGCTTGTCGACTCACTATAGGCTCCTCACGATTGACCCATACATGCAACATGTACAAGCAGGCAAACTGTCTTCAGTTCAAAGGTAGACTCAGGTATCAAACTTGTCTACTGGCCAAAAAGGTAATCCTAGGCAATTTGCCTCTTGGGGTGCAAGATCTACTTACCCCCACTGACAAATGTTGTCTTACTAGGAGCTCAAACAGCCAGATTTTTAACACTCTTCACTGACGATCCTCGCTGTGTCAAAGATCATTTGCATATCAAGACCCTCTCTAAACACCCTAAACACCCTACCCCAGGACATATCTTCTACTACCACTCTGGGATCTTTCAAGTGAAAACTTAGGCAGCAGCTAGTGACAGAAGCCAGTTGAGACTGCTTTCAATAACCCATCTCAAGTGACCAGCAACTAGCCTGACCACCTCCTCAGTTGCCCTGCACTTATCCTATCGCTTTCCTCCACAGCCTCCCCTCCTTCTCTCCCCCCCTTCAGAAGCAAAGGGGTAGCTGGGGTTGCTACTCCTTTGCTTCTGCCCCTCAAGTCACTCCATAACTCTGACACTACTGTTCAACCCTGATGAGGCCCTTGGCTGATGCTCCCTATATTTCCCCTGTTGACTTGCTGACTGCCTTTACTTTTCTCCCAACCCCGTATAGTGTTTGCACTCAGTAGTTATACCCTCTTGCTTGTGCCTCTGCCCCCATTTGGAATAACTTTTGTATACCATGCTTTGTACTTTACTTTGCCACCTGCACTGTTAATCTCTGTCATGCATTTTTATTTTCTTGTGCTGTTTTGAAGTATTCCATGTGCACTGTATTGTTGCTACTTCAGTTTTTGTGTGTGTGTGTGTGTTTTATACCCTGACATGGAACCTATGTAATGAGCTTGTTCTCAAAGATTTAATCCAAATAAATAAATAAATAAAATACAATTTATTTGTCCATTTCCTCCCCCTGAGATGGGGGTCTGTATACAACTCCTATGCAGATTGTGGTGCCATTTCTTGTCTCCAAGGTGACCCGCAGTGCCTCCTCTCCTCTCCTCTCTGTTTACCCTTTAGTTCCATTGCTTTGATCCCTTCCCTTATATTGTGAGCTACTTCTCCTCCTCATTTACACTCCCTGTCCCTCCGGTAGATTGTGTACCTTGGTATGTTGACAGCCCAGTCATGGTTCTCTGTTTACCAAGTTTATGTGACTGCCATGATATCCAGGCATCCCTCTTCCATCAAGGCCACTATTTCAGGAAGCTTGTCATCCAGTCTATGGGCATTGGTACTATGGGCATTGGTACTCATTGCCCTCATTTTGTTGATGGCCTTACCCCTTTTATCCCCATCCCTGTACTTACTGAATTCACCTTTTTCTCCATTTACCCCTTCTCTGCTCCCTATTGACCTCTGGAGAAGTGGTGGGCTGGAGAGATGGTAAACAAAGGTAGGAGTGCAGGAGAAAAAGATGAAGATGCAGTAGCACTAATGCCTCAGTTGCCCCATTGGGCAGGCACTAAGGAGCTGTAGATGTCTTTAGACAAAAGTACTTGCCTCAGGGCACCTAAAGTATAGGAATGTTGCACCCTGGCAGTGTCTCCTCCCAGCTGAAATTATTTATCCTCATAGTTCTGTTAGTGTGTCCAACAGTATTCAAAATTACACATATTTCACCATAGCTTATTATATCAGTGTCTCATCCCAGTTACATCAGTTTCTACTCCCCAGTTCCACCAGTATCAGTTGCAGCAGTGTCACCTCCCAGTTATTCAGTTTCTCCTCCCAGTTACACCAACATCTCCACTTCCCAGTTCTGGTTCCAGGGTCCCAGCTGCACCAGTTTTTTTACTTACTAAATAAAAGAAAAAGGCAATCAGTTCTGTGGAAATAGTTTCTGCAGTTCACCACATTATCCGCAATACATGCCAAAATTCCACAGTTTAATATGAAATTTCACAAAAAATTCCTCCATTTTTTGTGGAATTTCTCATAAATGAATTCTGCATTTTGAAAGAATTCCACCTGTGGAATTTAAATTTCACATAGCCCCAGGTTGTGTGTCACGTTCTTGGGTTTAAAAATTATATTCATGCCTGTAAATGACTCCTGTTTAACTGTGTCTGAATGAATGGTTATGTGAAAAACAGCATTTAGTATTGTTTTGTTTTTGTTGGGCAACATTCTGCACTGTTCCCTTTCATGGAACAAGAACTTCTGAGTTTTAACTATGTCACAGTGTGTGTACAGAACTCTAAACTCTATTTGGATAGGTCAACAGCTCAGGCTTAGAATTCTGCACACAAATCATGACATAGTCAAAACTCCAGATTTCTGGTTCAATGAAAGGAATTGTATAGAATGTTGTCTATAAAAAGAAAATAATACAAAACACATTTTTTCACATCAATGTTAATTCAGCTACAGTTACCTATGTAACAGTTGGATGTATGAATTTAATCTCTGTAAATGAGAACATTATGTAAGAGCTCCAAAGCAGCACAGATATCTTGTCCTCTTTAAATATATGGGAATCTGTATAAGAATAGAATACATTTAATAAAAACAATTTAATGGTGATTCATGTCTTGTGTTCAGAGTATGGCTAACTATTTGAATGCATAGGCCAAAATATGGAGAAGAAAAGGAATCCATTAAATAACTAATCATATTTCTTAACAGATATGCTGTAGGTAACAGAGAATAATGGATACCGACTCATCGCTAACAAGCTGGTTAGTACATCGAAAGGTTGCCATGGTGACATTAAGAACCTCGAGAGTAAAGCTCGAGAGGTTCTTTTGCCACTGGCTACCATGAGATGTACTGGCCAGCTTGTTACTGATGAGTCAGTATCCATTGCTTTTTATAGTGAATGATGCTGGTAGCAAGCTGTTGTACATCTAGAAGTTAAAGACCAAAAAAATGAATAACTCTGCAGTGCTGCTCTCATTTTCACCACTGCAGCAGCTTCCACATTGTGTCATGCTCATGTGCTAGTACATTCAGTATTGATATGCTGTCATAGCTACTTAGTACAGCATAACAGCTATGATGATGTAGCTACGACAGCATAACAACCTTTGGAAGCTATGGATTTTAATTAATAACAACATTGCATCATTCACTATATGGGAATTCCCTCTATGAATATGTACAGTATAATACAATACAATTACTTTATAAGTTTTAATTTATTTGTGAAGTGCTTGTAAGCTGTAAATTACCATTGTGCATAATTTGTAATAAGGCAAGAAAAGGCAATTTTATTTATAGGGCACTCTATCCCGAAGGTTCAGAGTTCCTTACATAGGAAAACAGTATAAATAATTGTAGCGCATTATCAGAAATAGGATTATCAACCTCTTCTTTAAAAAGCATCCTGATTAGTAACTCCTGCCGCAGTCACACAGCATCTAGGACCACAAGCAGCACCCACAAACATATTTATTTGTATTTATTTATTGAAATATTTCACCAGGAAAAGCACACTGAACAACAAGTTGCTCTTCAGGCAGAAGTTACCTCTAACTGAAAGCTGAAATACTGAACTTAGACTCAGCAGGAAAGACAGTCTTGCTCACAGCAGAGGGTGGTGTACCCTACTTTACATTTTACAATTGGTATAGTTCTTTTCAGTGAAGGGGCTTGTAATACTGCTTTGGAGATTGGGAGTTTAAACCCAGAGGGACTGACATACTGTGTACTATGTTTTTCCTTGTGCACAGCTGACTTCTTTTGGGGCTGATTGATTTCAGAGCACAACTCACCAGGCTGTATTGTGACTGGGGAGGTTTACCTGTGTTTGACTCAGCTATTTGTTTTTTTTCTGTGTTTGTTTAGTAGGGTATTTTCTTTGTTAAACTGTTGTGTAGATTGTCTTGCTGACAGGAAGGTCAACACTTATTGTAGTGGAGGGTTAGAGCTTTCAGCTGATTGTTTTGAGAGGGCACAGTTTGGGCCAGACACCCCTTCCCTCACCCACCACCCCTGTTACCATTTCCTTTATACCAGGGGTTCTGACATAATTTCCTCGAGATGGCAAAGTGCATACCACTGTCATATTCTTTTCAGCACACTGCACTGACAATATACACATACACATGATATAATATAAATATATATATATATATATATATATATATATATATATATATATATATAATTGGAACTGGAAAAAAGTTACACAGGATAAACAGGAAGGTAGACAGACACGTAGGGAGAAGTGCAATGTACTGGCCTGGGGCAGCAGTCTTCCGGGAGTCTTTCTGGAGGTTGAGATGCTGCACTATTTGCAGCCAACTCTCTGCCCTGAGGGAGGAGGTTGCCCATCTTCAGGCCACACTGAACAGTAATAAGGGAATCTCCTCCATCCATTCTGCACCAGAATCACCACCACTACCACAGAGATTGCCAAGAAAGCACAGCAGTTGAGCCACAGTGGGCTCAAGGATGGTGAGGGTGGTGGAACAGAGGCACACCCAGTCAGCTGTACCACTCCACAATCCATACACCATTCTGATGGAGCATTGTTACCCTATGGATGCACCTGCAGAGGAAACTAAGGAGGTTGTGGACAAATGTCGCAAAGGAGCTCCACAGAAAGGAGGCAGAGGACACCATGGGGAAAGAAATCAGCTCCTGGTGTGGGACTCAGTTATTAAGGGGGTAGAACTGGGGGGAGCAGGGAAAACTGAAGTAAGGTACCTGCCTGGTGCCATGGCTTAGAGGGACAGGAAGCACATCCTCAGGATCATGAGAACAGCTGCATGGGAGACTGAACTGGATGTCATTGTCCACCTAGGGATGAATGACTTGGCTCAACATGTGATTAGAGCAGTGCAGGAGGAGTTTGTGGAGCTAGGAAGGGACCTAAGACAAGTAGCACACACAGTATCCTTCTCAGAGGTGCTGCCTGTCTATGACATGGGTGAGGTGAGGGTACTTCACACCATGCGAGTCAATGAATGGTTGAAAAAATGGTGTAGAGCACAGGGATTTGGGTTCATTGGGGAATGGGGTTCCACCTGGAGGGATACCAGTCCATGCTGGCAGGATGGTTTGCATCTGTCCAGGAAGGGAACAAGTTTTCTGGGTGATCAGTTTAAATGCTTCATTGGCAAGTTTTTAAACTAGTCAAGGGGGGAGGCACTGATAAGCAAGAGGAAATTCCCAGCCTCCCCCTACAAAATGTGGTAGTAAATGAGGTAAAGGTAAAGGCAGAAAGGTCAATAGGGAGCAGGACAGGGTTAAATGGAGAAAGCAAAGTCAATGAGGACAGAGGTGGTGCTACAAGAGGAAAAAGCCATCGAAAAATGGAGAACAATGAGTACCAATGCCCGTAGTCTAAGTAACAAGCTTCCTGAATTAGTGGCCTTGATGGAGGAGGAACATCTGGATGTTGTGGCAGTCACAGAAACATGGTACACACAGAACCATGACTGGGACATAAACATACTGGGATACACTATCTACAGGATGGACAGGGAGGGTAAAATAGGAAGAGGAGGAGACGCTCTTTACATAAGGGAAGGACTCCATGCAACAGAAGAAAAGGGTAAACAGGGAGGAGAGGAAGCACTGTGGATCAATTTGGAGACAGGCAAAGGCACCACAATCTGCACAGGGGTTGTATACAGACCCCCATCTCAGGACGAGGAAATGGACAAGGAAATCATAGAAAATATTCTAAGAATGGCAGAAAAAGGGGAGATATTGCTGATGGGGATCTGAATATGTCAGATGTTAACTGGAATGTATTTGCAGCAGCCACTTCTAAGAGTGGGGTCATTCTAGATGCCCTAGAGGGGGCATGCCTTAGACAACTAGTACTGGAACCCACTCGAGAGGGAGCAATCTTAGCTGGTTCTCTCAAATGGAGATGGCAAGAGGATTACGGATTTAGAAGTGGGTGGCCAACTGGGAACTAGTGACCATCAAACAATATAGTTCATGATAAACACTGCAGTAGAGTCAAGCCATACAAAGGCAAAGGTACTGGATTTCAGGAGGGCTGACTTCACCAAAATGGGTGAGTTCCTAAGGAATGCACAAGCAAATGGGCAGGAAGGAGGGGTGGAAGAACAATGGGGAATAATCAAAACTGTTATCACTGAGGCAACAAGCATTTGTGTGAAACAAATAAACAAAACAAAACAACATAAGAAACCACTGTGATTCTCAAAGGAGGTGGCAGGGAAGGTTAGGGAGAAAAAGAAAGCATTCAGGAAGTACAAGGATTCACAGAAGGAGCAGGACAGAGAATCGAATCAGTTATAAGCAAAAGGAAGCATGGAAGGCTGTCAGAACAGCAAAGGCCCAAACTGAGGAAAAGATAGCCAACTCAGTTAAGAAGGAGGATAAAGCATTTTATAGGTACATCAGGAAGTAAAGAAAGACCAAGGGAGAGATAGTGAGGCTTAATAAAGAGCAGGGGGGGTGGTCAGAGTGTGACTTTGAAAACGTACATAGAAACATAGATTTTGATGGCAGATAAGGACTGCTTGGCCCACCCAGTCTGCCCATTTCCCTACCTATTGGATAAGCTGCAGATCCTAGTTAACCAGCAGCCTACTTCTCCCTACCCCCACCCCCTAGAATTGCCTTATGGCTGTCCCATGCATGCTTGAATTCCACCACTGTTTTTGACTCCACAACCTCCTCCGGAAGGCCATTCCATGCATCCACAACCCTCTCTGTGAAAAAATACTTCCTTAAATTACCTTTGAGCTGCCCACCTTCTATCTTCACATTGTGCCCCCTTGTTCTTGCACACCTCTTTTTTTGAAAGATGCTACCCTCTTGGACTTTGTTGATTCCCTTGAGATACTTGAAAGTTTCTATCATGTCCCCCCCTCTCTCTCCTTTCCTCGAGGCTATACATATTCAGCTCCCTAAGTCTCTCTTCATATGTCTTCCAGTGCAGGCCCTGCACCATTTTAGTTGCCCTCCTCTGGACAGCCTCCATCCTGTCTATATCCTTGCAGAGATTGGGTCTCCAGAACTGCACGCAGTACTCCAGATGGGGTCTCACCAACTGTCTGTACAGAGGGATAACAACTTCCTGTTTTCTGCTGGTGATGCCTCTCCCTATGCATCCCAGTATCCCCCAACCCTCCTTGCTGTCCTCTCACATTGCTTCCCCACCTTTAGGTCATCTGATATGACTACCCCCAGGTCCCTTTCCATTTTTGTTGTTGTTAGTATCTCACCCCCCATTGTGTACTCTTCCCCTGGGTTTTTGTTTCCCAGATGCATTACCTTGCACTTCTTAGCATTGAATCTAAGCTGCCATACATTTGACCATTCCTCTAACCTTGTCAAGTCCTTCTCATCCTTTCCACCCACCTTGTGCATCAACTCTGTTGCATATCTTTGTGTCATCTGCAAAGAGACTTACTTTTCCTTCCAGTCCTTCTGCAATATCGCTATAAAGACATTGAAGAGGACCCGGTCCTAATACCGAACCTGTGGTACCCCACTAGTAACCCCCTTTCTTCAGAATGGACTCCATTTACTATTACTCTCTGTGTCCTATTCTCCAGCAAATTCTTTACCCAGGCTGTCATCTTGGGACCCACTCCCAGGCTGGCTAACTTGCATATTAATCTTTTGTGTGGGACTGTGTCAAATGCCTTGCTGAAGTCTAGGTAGGCCATGTCCACAGCCCCTCCCTGATCTACTACTTTGGTCACCCAGTCAAAGAAATCTATCAGATTTGTATGGCATGACCTTCTCACTGTGAATCCATGCTGCCTTGGGTCCTGAGCCCCTCTGGCCTCTAGATACTCAACAATTATTTCCTTCAGAAGTGATTCCATCATTTTCCCTACCACTGAGGTTAAACTAACAGGTCTGTAGTTTTCTGCTTCTGCCTTGCTCCCACTTTTGTGAAGGGGAATCACATCTGCCCTACTCCAGTCCTCGGGTACCACTCCATACTCCCATGATTTGTTAAAGAGGGTAGTCAGTGGTGTCACTAGTTCTACCCGTAGTTCTTTTAGAATTCTGGGATGAATCCCATCAGGCCCCATTGCTTTGTTCACCTTCAGTTTTAAGAGTTCTTTCAGAACACCTTCCTCTGTAAATGGGCTGGTATCAACTTCTGTATCCAGAGTGTTTCTACTGTTTGTTTTAGGTACCTCCCCCACTTCCTTTGTAAATACTGAGCAAAAATATTTGTTTAGTATCCCTGCCTTTTCACAGTCACCCTCTTCCCACCCTCCCTCCTCTTTATTAAGCCTCACTAGCCCTTCCTTGGTCTTACTTCGCTCCCTGATGTACCTATAAAAGGTTTTATCCCCCTTCTTAACAGAGTTGGCTATCTTTTCCTCAGTTTGGGCCTTTGCTGTTTTGACTGCCTTCCCAACTTCCTTTTGCTTTAACTGATACAGTTCCCTGTCCTGCTCCTTCTGTGATTCCTTGTACTTCCTGAATGCTTTCTTTCTCTCTTGAACCTTCACTGCCACTTCCTTTGAGAACCATAGTGGTTTCTTACATCATTTCGTTTTGTTAATTTGCTTCACACAAAGGCTTATTACCTCTGTGATGGCAGTTTTATTATTCATTGTTCTTCCACCCTCCTTCCTGCCCATTTGCTAGTGCATTCTTTAGGCACTCACCCATTTTGGCAAAGTCAGCCCTCCTAAAGTCCAGTACTTTTGCCTTTGTATGGCTTGACTCTATTGCTGTGTTTATTGTGAACCATACTGTTCGATGGTCATTAGTTCCCAGATGGCTACCTACTTCTACATCTGTGATCCTCTCTTCATCTCCATTTGAGAGAACCAGGTCTAAGATTGCTCCCTCTCGAGTGGGCTCCAATACTAGTTGTCTAAGGCATGCCCCTTGTAGGGCATATAGAATAACCCCACTCTTTGAAGTGACTGCTGCAACTGCATTCCAGTTAACATCTGGCATATTCAGATCACCCATCAGCAATATCTCCCCTTTTTCTGCCATTCTAAGTATTCTTTCTATCATTTCCTTGTGCATTTTCTCCCCCTGAGAAGGGGGTCTGTATACAACCCCTGTGAGGATTGTGGTGCCATTGCCGGTCTCCAAATTAAATAGAGATACTAAACAAATATTTTTGCTCAGTATTCACAAATGAAGAAGGGAAGGTACCAAAACCAAACAGTAGAAACACTCTGGATAGGGGTCTGATACCATCCCATTCACAGAGGAAAGAGTTCTGAAAGAACTCTTAAAACTGAAGCTAGACAAAGCAATGGGGCCTGATAGGATTCATCCCAGAATTCTAAAGGAACTAAGGGTAGAACTAGTGACACCACTGACTACCCTCTCAAACAAATCAATGGAGGATGGGGCGGTACCTGAGGACTAGAGCAGGGAAGATGTTATTCCACTTCACAAATGTGGGAGCAGGGCAGAAGCAGGAAACTACAGACCTGTAAGTTTAAGCTCAGTGATTGGGAAAATGATAGCATCACTTCTGAAGGAAAGAACTGTTGAGTACCTAGAGGCCAGAGGGGTACAGGACCCAAGGCAGCATGGATTCACAGTGGGAAGGTCATGTTAGACAAATCTAATAGATGTTTTTGACTGGGTGACCAAAGTAGTAGATCAGGGAAGGGCTGTGCACATGGCCTACCTAGACTTTAGCAAGGCATTTGACGCAGCCCCATATAAAAGATTATTATACAAGTTGGTCAGCCTGGGAGTGGGTCCCAAGATTGTAGCCTGGGTAAAGAATTGGCTGGAGAACAGGATACAGAGGGTAATAGTAAACGGAGTCCACTCTGAGGAAAGGGGGATTACTAGTGGCATACCGCAGGGTTTAGTACTAGGACCGGTTCTCTTTAATGTCTTTATAAGCGACATTGCAGAGGGACTGGAAGGAAAAGCATGTCTCTTTGCAGATGACACAAAGATCTGCAACAGACTTGATACATGAGGTGGGGTGAAAGGATGAGAAGGGACTTGGCAAGGTTGGAGGAATGGTCAAATGCATGGCAGCTTAGATTTAATGCTAAGAAGTGCAAAGTAATGCACTGGGAAACAAAAACCCAGGGGAAGAGTACACAATGGGGGGTGAGATACTAACAGCAACAAAAATGGAAAGGGACCTGGGGGTAGTCATATCAGATGACCTAAAGTTGGACAAGCAATGTGAGAGGGCTGTGGGGATACTGGGATGCATAGGGAGAGGCATCACCAGTAGAAAACAGGAAGTTCTTTTACCTCTGAACAGACAGCTGGTGAGACCCCATCTAGAGTACTGCATGCAGTTCTGGAGACCCAATCTCTGCAAAGACATAGACAGGATGGAAGCTGTCCAGAGGAGGGCAACTAAAATGGCACAGGGTCTTCACCAGAAGACATATGAAGGGAGACTTAGGAGCTTAATATGTACAACCTTGAGGAAAGGAGGGAGAGGGGAGGACATGATAGAAACTTTCAAGCACCTCAAGGGAATCAACAAAGTCCAAGAGGGTAGCATCTTTCAGAAAAAGAGGAGTGCAAGAACAAGGGGGCACAAGTTGAAGATATAGGGAGGATGGCTCAAAGGCAATGTGAGGCAGTATTTTTTGACTGAGAGGGTTGTGAATGCATGGAACAGCCTTCCTGATGAGGCTGTGGAGTCAAAAACAGTGGTGGAATTCAAGAATGCATGGGGCAGTCATAAGGCAATTCTAGGGGGTGGAGGTAGGAACAAGTAGGCTGTTGGTTAACTAGGATCTGCAGCTTATCCATTTGGTAGGGAAATGGGCAGACTTGGTGGGCCAAGCGGTCCTTATCTGCCATCAAATTCTATGTTCTATGTTTCTATGTCTCACAGAGCATCCTGGGGGAAAGAGTAATGGGAAAACTTACATACATACAACCAACCAATCATTATTTCAGTTTATATAGTGAAGCAAGTCAGATTAACATCATAGAAGGTTACATAAGGTAACGTCCAATTAAAGTGAATAATGAATTTGTTGACAATCTCGAGGGAACAGATAAGTGCAACCCACTAGAGTGTCAGCTTTAGCCAAGGGGGCTAAATTACATCTGAGCAGCTTACAGGTGGAACAGAACAGTGTAGAAAAATGGAAAAGGGGAATTAGCTGCAGGTACAATTTACTGAGAGGAAGTTATGTAGGGCTAGAGAGATAGAGTGGGGGGGATGACAGCCTACATCTATGAAGCCTCCCTTTATCACTAAGAGGGGCAAAGTTGTTAATGTCATTTGGTCAGCACCAAATAACTAGGTTGAAGTAGTCTGTGGCAACATGAACAACAGACAATGACTATACTGCTATAGAAGGACATTTGCACAGATACAGCAAAAATAGACTTGAAACTTAAATCTTTGTTAAAATATTGATGTATCATGTTGTTACACCGTCCGTATATTGTAAAATAAAATTTGAGACTGTTTTAGAAAAAAAATCACATTGCGGCTACCCTGCAGGGAGAGATGCAGCAGCACAGTGGGGGGGGATGGTCCTGATAGGGGAAGGCACAAGGTACAGGGACAGACCCCTGAGACTTGCCCTGGCCCGCAAATTTAGGGAGAGCAGCAGCCTATTGAGCCAGTATACTAGGACAGGGTCAATGCCTCACCACCATTGGACCAGTGAGGATGGGAACCCTGGGTATTCGTTTATCATAGCTGGATGACTTCTGTATAATCTATTTATTGTCATGATATTCCTGCATCTGTATAATACTTGAACTGTATTCTGTGCATCAGTTCTCATTTGTAAAAAAAAACCCATATATTTACAAAAAATTAAATAAATAAAAACATTTTAAAGCTTTTTCTGAATTTAGGATTTGTTTCAGTCCATTTATTTTGAAATTGCGTAGTTTTTTGTAACTTCCTACACATTTATTGTATGCCTTGATTCACATTGCACACATTTCTCTATCTCTTCTAACAACCCTTATCTTCTTTGCTTTCCAAGACCATAAGTACCTGTAAAAATGTCGGAAGATAACAAATAACATTATCCATATGAATTTTTAAGCTCACCTAATCCAGACTGAATGTGATAGATTGCCTCATGGACACTGGTGTCCAGATGTGAAACATAAGGTCTGCAATGCTTTAGAATTATTCTTTTGAAATATAGTTACTCTGTTAGCCCACTAGCGGGTGTTCTGCTGCAAATGGCCATGGCCCTGCAGGGCACCGGCCATGTATCACCTCCTAGCCCATCCGCACAGCCCCAGGACACAGCCCACCAGCGGGTGCCCTGCAGCAAACAGCCACAGCCCAGAATGTCAACAGCAGTGCATCACCTCCCAGCCCACCCACACAGCCCCAGGACACAGCCCACCAGTGGGTGCTCTGCAGCAAACAGCCATGGCCCTGAATGGCACCGGCCATGCGTCGCCTCCCAGCCTGCCCGCACAGACCCAGGACACAGCCCACCAGTGGGCAATCTACAGCAAACAGCCACAGCCCAGAATGGCACCAGCTGTGCATCACCTCCTAGTCTGTTCGCACAGACCCAGGACACAGCCTGCCAGTGGTGCTCTGTGGCAAATGGCCATGGCCCTGAATGGTGCCAGACGTGCATTGCTTCCCAGCCTTCCTTCACAGACCCAGGTATGGCAAAGACTCTCCAGGAAGCCTGGATCCCTTGTCTAACTCCTGATTGGTTGCTTTAACCAGCACTTGGCTCTTCATTAACCAACTTCTTTCTTCATCTGCTCCTGATTGGTCCTGCCTTGCTATTTGATTTTTAGAGTGCTGGAGCTTGGCTTTTAGCCATATTTTACTGCTTTTTACATTTCACTGCATCTATATCAATTTGTCCTGCCCATCCTCCCCAGCCCCGACATCTATTAAATACACTTTCTCCCACATAAGGCACAGCCCTCAAGCTTCTCTATCTCATCAGGTGCCTACCATCTACTTACCCCCCCTTAAAGTGAACTCTTCTATGCTGCTTTCTCTGTTAGACTGCTACACTGCCCAGTCTCCTTACCTGCACTGCTTTCCCATCCTACTAGTCTGCAACCCCTACTCTCTTCTGCTGACTCACCCCACTCCTCTCTCTCTCCCTGCAATATTTATCCCCACCTTTTCTCCTCCCTACAGTCTTCCTAGATTAATTACTTCTACATGACAATGATCATACTTTTCATCCTTCTTAACTTGCTAACCAACTATGGCACCACTGCTACCCTCATCATACACACAAGTCCCTGCTCAGAGATATGCCATCCAGCACACTTCTTTACAATACACCTTTATTAGTGACAATCACCTACACCCTCCCTGTCACTAGGTTATATACCCAGCACCTTCTCCTACAGTACCCTTATCTCTCAATAATTCTCTCCCCAATCAGCAATACTCTCCTACAGAAACCCTCGAAGCATAGACATTGCAAGATATCCAAGATCCTTGCCCTCTACCTGTCATGGATTGCCCTGCTTCTCCTTCTTCTTTCTGGGAATGTATACCCCAGCCCCGGTCCCCCTATCACATCTAATCTTCATCATAGCAAACAAGGATATCTCCCCTTAGCCTCCATTAATATTCGTAGCCTGTTACCCAAAATTGATGACCTCCAAGTCTGGGTGTCACAACATGCACCTGATATACTAATCATTAATAAAACCTGGCTCACACTGAAGGTTCTGGAAAATGCCATTTCCATTCCAGGCTATATCCTCTTTAGACTTGACCACATTGGTAAACGAGGTGGTGGGTGAACTATTTACCTGAGAGATACTCTCAAAGGTCAAGCCCTCCATCTAACACCACCCTGTAAACAACTCACAAATGCTAACCATCAAAATATTCCTTGGCCAACATGGAAAATCACTTACATAGAAATACAGAAACATAGAAGTTGATGGCAGAAGGAGACCTCTTGGTCCATCTAGTCTGTCCATTTGTTTTGGACCTATTTTGACACTCTATTGCCCTTTGTAGTCAGGGCTCCCTTGTGTCTATCCCATGCATTCTTGAATCCCCCCACAGTGTTGAACTCCACAACCTCTTGAGGCAGGCTGTTCCAGGCATCCATCACTTTTTCTGTGAAGAAAAACATCCTTCTGTTGGTTGAGAACCTCCCTCCTTGCAGCCTGAGGCTATGTCCCCTGGTCCTGGAACCCTTCTTGAAGTGAAAAAGTTCCTGTACCTGTACCTTGTTAATGCTCTTTATGTACTTGAATGTTTCAATCATGTCCCATCTCTCTCTTCTCTGCTCCAGGGAGTATATAATCAGTTCCCTAAGTCTTTCCTCATAGGACATGTACTGCAGACCCTGAATTATTTTTGTTGACTTTCTCTGTACTGTTTCCACCTGGTCAATGTCCTTCCTGAGGTGAGGCCTACAGAATTGGACTTTATTCCAGGTGAGGCCTGACCAGCGATCTATACAGTGGTAGTACAACCTCTCTCCTCTTGCTCTTGATTCCCCTCCCAATGTAGCCCAGCATTCCATTGGCCTTCAGTGCTGCCTTCTCAAACTGCTTACTAACCTTCAAGTCATCTGAGATTATGATTCCCAGATCTTGTTCCTGGTTTGAGGCCGCCAGTCTTTTGCCTCCTAGGTAATACTCCTTTCTTGGATTTTTCATTTCCATGTACATGACCTTGCACTTTTTGACATTAAATCTCAGCTGCCACACTCCAGACCATCCTTCTACTTTCTTGAGGTCAGTTTCCATCTTGCTCACTCCTTACCATCTTATCCATATATATTCCACCTTGTGACCAGGTCTCTGGCTTCCAGACGGTCACTGATTACCTTAAAAACCTCCCACATCACACCAAAAACAGTGGTCATGGGTGACTTTAATGTCAACTGGCTGGCCCCTGAAGATGACCCTTATAAAGATGTTATTGCAGCAATAGACAACACCCAGATGGTATCCACTCCTAAAGGCAACAACTACAAAAATGGTTCCAGCTCACTCTTGGATTTAATTCTCATCACTCACCCCAACAGAATCTCAGACACCCAAGTCCTAACTGACTCTCTGATTGATTACTCCTCAGTTATCTGTCACTGGTCTGATAGGACACCTAAATCAAAAGTCAAATTCTTGCACCAGTATCTGCTAAAAAAGCAAGATTCCACAATTCCTGGCATCCCTCTCACAAATTGACTGGTCCCACCTAGACTCTATGATTAGGTCCTTAACTACTTCACATTGCGCTTTAATGAAATATGTGACAAGTTTGCCCCTCTGAAGAAAAAAAAACTCGGAGTCACTGTATCCCCTGGATCACCCCTACCCTACAATCTCTGATGAAAGATAGATACAGCCTCTGGCACCGTGCGATGGCCACTGGACTCCATGCTGACCTACAGCTCTTTAAGGCTGCCAGAAACAAGAGTACCCTGGTGGTAGGAAGAGCCAAGCAAGAATACTACAGAAGCAAGCTCTTAAACTCTTAGGGAAATAGCAAACTTTTTTGGGAAAACATCAAATCCCTGACAGGAAAACCCAATAAATCCATGCCTTACTTGCTAGTGGTAAACAGCACTGTTATACAGGACCATAAGCTGCTCACAGATACCTTTAATGTCACCTTTACTGATCTCTCCAGTGTACTTCCCCCTGACAACTTCAATGATTCCACCCTACCTGTTAACATGGCAAACTCTGCTCCTCCCTCTAATTTACCCCCTTTCTACTTCAGAAGAGCATCACCAGCTGAATCTAGAAAGTACCTCCTAAAGGTGTTTAGGAAGTCCAGAAACAGCAGCGACACACTGGATCTCAGACTTCTCTCTCTCTCACTCGATGTTGACTTACCCCCTCTCACCAAATTGTTAAATCTCTCTCTTTCTCTCCAATGGTTTCCCCAACTATGAAAATCTGTTATTGTCACACCTATACACAAAAGTGGTGATAGATTCCTACAAAACAATTACTGTCCTATCTCAGTCCTTCCCTCGCTTTCTAAAACCCTTGAGTACATTGTTGCTGACCAACTGTCAGAATATCTGGACAAGTATAACATCCAGTGTCTGCAGCAGCATGGCTTTAGAAATGCACATAGTACAACCACTTCACTACTGGAGCTCACTACCCACATTCACAAGGCCCTGGACTCCGGTCACCTACTTGGTGCAGTGTATATCGATCTAACCAAGGTGGTAGCCTGTGATGAGGGTGACTGCTATTGAGCACTTTTAAAAAGGGCAACTCAATAATGGCGCCATCTGCAAAGGGTTATTGGACAGGGAGGGCAACCAGATTGTGTGCAGTGAATATAACGACATGATGTTATACGTACATGAGCGCGGTGGGGGGAATGAGCACACCACGTGATGGGCTGATGGGGAGGGTTTGTGAGGCATACTGCAGCAATGGGCTGCTGAGCTGGCCTTGTGGCATGGTGGGTTGGTTGCAGGCTAGGGATGCGAGGGTGCCAGGTTCAGTTCCAGGCATGCGTTTGTTTTGTTTGTACCTGACCGTTAACATTTTTTTTCAGCTTTTGCACCCCTCTGACATGCACCTCCTTGGAGTTGAGACTCCTTTAGTATGGAAGTACGGGGGGCACCATAAAAAAAAAGTATCCGGCACCATTTTGCTGAGCTCCGCATGTGTTACATCACCGAAACTGATTTTTGGTGATGTACACTCGCCCTAATGGTGATCGCCTTTCCACAATTGCCGTTATGACATAGAACCACCAAGACCTTTGACACCATTAATCATCAGCTTCTGCTGCACTCCCTTCCCACCCTTGGCCTCTGCCCTGTGGTCACTAACTGGTTTGAAAGTTACTTGCTAGGAAGGCATCAACAAGTCAAGATTGGAGACTCTCTCTCTGAGTGCCTCCCTGTGCACTCCGGAGTTCTCCAAGGCTCTATCCTTGGTCCGCTACTTTTCAGCCTTTTCATCAACACTCTCCCTGCAGCCTGCAACAACAATATGATCCTATATGCAAATGATGCCATCCTCTTTTCCATGCACACCAACCCAGTCCTTCTATCCCTTGACCTACAATTCAATTTTACCCTAGCAGAATCATGGTTTGATAAACACAAATTGCTGATGAACTATAAAAAAATAAATAAATGTTGTTCACAAACGCCCAAAGTAAACATAAAACTAAAAACTTAACTATCTTGAACAAACTACACCTCCTGCTTGAACAAGTACCTGAATTTAAATACCTCAGTGTTACAATCGACAGTCCACTCACTTACAACATGCATGTTTTTACTCATCGCCAAAACCAATGATTTGAGGATAGGTATTCTTTACCATCATCACCACTGCCTTATAATGAGGCTATGCACATGGCCATATCCAGTTCAGTTCTCTCCATAATTGACTATGGACTAATTTTCTATGGGGTGGCCACTCACACCACCACAAAATGAATAAAAGTTGCACTAAATAAGTGTTGCCGTCTTGTGACAGGTGCTGAGAAAAGAATGCACGCCTGTCAGCTTTATAAACAATCCAACTGGCTCCATCTTCAAGGGAGGATAGCCTACCACACTTGCCTCCTTGCCAAGAAAATGTGCCTCTGCATTACCCCTCCTTCATCATGCAACTTTATGTTACCCAACCCCTCACACAAGGAGTCAACAAATCCCCTTTCATGGTTCCTTTCTGCTGTACATCACAAGCCCAGTGCTCCTTCTATGCCAGGGTCCCAACTTTGGTGAACGGACTACCTCCAGAGGTTGCTGGTGAGACAAGGTTAGGCCCTTTCAAATGCCAACTATGCCAACACCTCACTAATCTCAGCAGCTGCGATTGTACCAACTAGGATATCCCAACTCTCCAAACCCAATTAAACCCCTCGTCCTCCTCTCTATTTACCCTGACCCTTCCCCCATCCCTCCTCTCTCTCTATTGGCTTACCTGAACCCTTTCCACACTAGTTTCCCTCTCCCCTTCTCCCTTCCCCTCCTTCCCTTCACTGTTTTCCCTCTCTATTGTTCTCTACATTTACCTCTCCTCAGCTCCTTCCTTTTTTTCTCCACTACAACCTCCTCCTCTGACCCCTTCCTGCGATGATCCTCTTTCGCCATCCCTGCCCACTTTCTTCATCCTGCACCCCGCATCCCGACTGTTCATGCCCATTTCCACCCGGCCCACCCCTATGTCTCCTCCACCTTACCTACACTCCTAACCTTCCTTTTGTTGCTCATGGCCCCCACCATCACCTTCCCCACCCTATTCTTCCCTGCCTCTTTGGCCACCCCACTCCTACCTATCCTCCACCTTACCTTCACTCCTGACCTTCCTCTCATGCTCTTGACCCCTACCACCACTTTCCCCACCACATCTTCCTTGCATCTTCTGCCACCCCACTCCTACCCCATCCACCTTTCCAACACTCCTAATCTTCCCTCTCTTGCTTGTGATCCCCACCACCACTTTCACCACCATATCTTCCTTGCTGCTCATGCCTTCCTGCCTCCAGCACTTTCTGCACTTTTTCTACCTCCACAGCACTTTATGACAAAGTCTCATTTAAGACAGCAACCACCCATGACACCCTTCCTTTCCCACCCCATACCTGACAATTTGTGCACTGTTTCCTGACTCATCCCTTTTTCTGTGTCAAACCCTCTTCTTATCCTTATTGCTTGTTACTACCTAACTGTTATTGCTATTAATGATTTAATATGCACTGATGGTTGTTATTTCCCACTGTTTGTTTCTGCTTAATACTGATGTGTTACACCTTTATTGTTACCTGTCGTGGAACCTTTGTAAATGAACCCTCTGGTTTAAAGGAATTTGTAATCCTAGTATTAAATAAATAAATGATTACAGCACTATCAAAAAATATATAAATTTTTTATGCTGTGATATATAGTATGAACTGTTAACTTCTATGTTATGTGATTTTTGTTGTGTGGAAATTAATAATGAGTTAATATTAAAAACAAGTCTCTATTATTGGAAAGAGAAAAGGAGAAAAAAGACAGGGGACTTTAAGATTTCAGTTGCCAGCCAGCTTCTCAACTATCAGACAGTGGGTCTGTTTAATGGTGCACAGTATGTTTATTGAATTTTACTGACAGATGCACTTGTTATTAATTGATATTCAATTTGTCTCAACATTGATGTATTGCCATGTTCTGTTTGTTGTGTATTGCAACTAATTTTGTACAACTACTGTGGTGCACCAACCATGTCAAAGATTAATGCTACACTTAAGACTAACATTGATTTTATAGCTAATTGGTTTGAGAATAATTGAGTGACCGTAAACACAATCCAAACTAAAACTGTGTTGTTTGGATCTCAAAGCCTGCTGGTAAGAAGTTGGTGTCCCCTTACCTTCAAAACAGTAGTTGGAAAAGTCCTAGAACAAATTACTGTATTGGAATACATGGAGTGTGGCTTGACCCCTCACTTATGCATGGTTTAAATATCAGGCATATCATCATCAATGTAGGAGTCTAACTCTACTTCCTATACAGGTCCAAGCACTGTCTAAATACAAATGTAAGGAAATGGGGATGTCTCACTTCATTCTGCCAGTTAGAGACTATGGAGACAAAATACTGTCTATTATACTGCCAGCAATTCTGCACTACTACCCCTTCACTGTCTACAGAACAAACTTGTAGATTCATCCCCTCATGTGACTCCTGTTCCCACCATTGTACACTCTATAAGCAATTCATATGACTTAGCCCTGCAGAGAAATGTGAATACCACTGGCTGTTTGTACTGTTTAATTGTTTCCAAGGAAGGCCCATGATTACCTCTTCTATGTAAGACCCCTGAGTACCTCTTGTCACACTTTAAGCAGTTACTCACTCAGCTCAACTGTTGTACCTCGTACCCTCATTGGGGTAGTGAGATCAAGGAGACACCCTGGGCCGAAGTGAAACCCAGAACAGGGTCCTCCATGTCTGGTTTCCATACCCAAGAGTACTACAAATGGTGGTAGGCAGATGGCGCATGCGGCCCGAGAAGTTCATCCAACTCGGGCAGTGTTATGTAATGCTAGGTCCATTAAAAACAAGACCGCAGTTATTGCAGATCTTGTTAAATCAGTGAACCTGGCCTGCATCACCGAGACCTGACTGGATGAGAACTCTGGGCCTATTTTGGAGGCAGCAGGTCCAGCTGGGTACTCGGTGATACACCGCCCGAGATTGGATCGTGGGGAGGGGTAGCGGTCTGTTTTAAGACCGAACTTAACCTCTTGGATGTACCAGTTGTGGAGACGGAGTCATTTGAGTGTACCATAGTAGCAGGTGTAGGCTGTAGGATCGTCCTCATTTAGCATCCACCAGGAGACGAGAAACATTTCCTTCAGGAAGTTGTGGATTTCATCATTGACATGGCATTTGCGTCACCCAGGCTGATGGTTCTGGGCAACTTCAATGCCTGGGTCGATGACAGACTTTTACAGTTTGGTCAACACTTCCTTCAGTTGATGACATCTCTGGGCCTTACACAGGTAGTTACCACTGCCACTCATAGTCACGGTCACTCTCTTGACTTAGTTTTCCTTCTGGGGATTGAGGCCTCCAATTTGGGGGTGAAACCAGTTGGATGGTCTGATCACTACACCATGGGGTTTAGTTTTAGCGCCCCCCCTTTGTAGACCTACCCCTGTGGAGATGACCCGGTACTGCCCTTTGCAAGATATAAATTCTCAGGGTCTGATAGCAGTACTGGATCTCTCATCCCTCTCAGAGGCAAACAGTGACTCAAAGGCCCTCATGATGACTTATAATTTGGCCATTGTGGTGGCCCTGGATGTCATTGCTCCAGAATGTGTTCATCCTCTCTCCCTTTGCCCTTGATCCTCATGGTTTGATGGGACCTTGAGGGAGATGCAGTGACTAGGACAAAGGTTAGAGCGTTGCTGGCGGAAATCCACCCTTGATGCCAACCACCTTAGATTGATGGACCATTATCGTGTCTAGCAATCTGCAATCACCCGTAAGAAGGCAGAGTTCCTGTCTGGGGAGATTGAGGCTGCTCAAAATCAACCAGCTCAGCTGTTCCGAACTGTAGACAGACTGTGCAGCCCAGTCTGCCTACAAGCTTGAAAAGCTTTTTTGCAAGAAGAGTGCGATGAACTTGCTCAATTTTTTTGCAAATAGGGTGGCCGACATCAGGTCGGCGCTCCATCCAGAACACTCTACAGGTGTTGCCATGAATCAACTAGGGGTCACTTATCCTCAGCCTTTTTGGAGCACCTTTGTCTGGCCGGCTTTCATGGATGTCATGAGGATCATCCAGAGTGTGTGCCCTACATGCTGTAGTTTGGATCCAGGACCTGCTTCCCTAATTTTGGGTTGTATTGATTAGATCGGTCCAGTCCTAGCTCAGATAGTCTTGTGACCTTGGAG
Source organism: Neoceratodus forsteri (assembly GCA_016271365.2). Classification (NCBI taxonomy): domain Eukaryota; kingdom Metazoa; phylum Chordata; order Ceratodontiformes; family Ceratodontidae; genus Neoceratodus; species Neoceratodus forsteri. The sequence continues at coordinate 835,858,211 of CM057451.1, forward strand.
ACAGGTGAGTTTCCAAACTCACTGAAAGAGGCAGTGGTGACACCACTCTTGAAGAAATCTTCTTTGGACCCAGACTGCCTTGCAAACTACAGACCTATCTCTAACCTTCCCTTTTTAGGGAAGGTGATTGAGAAAGTAGTGACCACTCAGCTGGAGGACCATTTGACCATCCATGACATCTATGAACCCCTCCAGTCCAGTTTTTGAAAGAGGCATAGTACTGAGACAGCGCAGGTTTGGGTGCTCAATGATCTCCTGATGGCTAGAGATAGGAGGAGCCATTCCATTCTGGTCTTCCTAGATCTCTCATCAGTGTTTGACACTGTGGACCATGGGGTATTTGTTGATAATCTGAGGTTCATCTGTGGACTATCGGGAACAGTCCTTGGGTGGTTTACATCGTTACTCACTGGAAGATCCCACAGGGTGGTGCCTGGGGTCTATTCCTCCGACCCAGTCTCTCTATCTTGTGGGATGCCTCAAGGCTTGATGCTGTCCCCCATGTTGTTTACAGTGTATCTGCTGTCCCTCGAAGACATTGTAAGAAGGTATGGGCTGAGGTTTCACTTCTATGCCAATGATACCCATCTCTACCTTCCTTTTGCACCTGACCAGGATGGAGCTGTCATGGTTTTCAATAGCTGCCTCACTAAAATCCAGGAGTGGATGGATGCTAGCTGGCTGAAGTTGAATTTGGATAAGATGAGGTACTGGTTGTGGATCAGGGTCACCGGATAGGGGGTGGGGTGGGGGTTCACCCTCTGGGCTTTTTCTCTGGGGCATTCCACTCTTACCCTCAGAATGGGTGCAGAACCTGTGGGTAAATTTTGATGAAGGGCTGACCTTGCTTTCGGAGGTGTCAGCTGTAGTCAAATCCTTATTTTTCCATCTGAGGACTATCTCCAGGATTAAGCACCTTCTTCCATCCGGTGACCTTCCTACTCTGAGCCACGCTTTTGTGACCTCGTGTTTGGACTATTGCAACTCCCTGTATCTAGGGCTACCAGGGGTGGAAATCCATCACTTGCAACTGGTGCAGAATGTGGTGGCCCGTCTCTTGATGGGATAATCTTTTTCCTGTCATATTACGCTGGTGCTGCGTGGTCTGCACTGGTTGCCAGTTCAGTGGTGGATCACCTTTAAAGTCAGTCTTCTGACTTTTAAAGCCCTCCACGGACTGGGCCCAGACTATCTGAAAGAGATCCTGATTCCTCATTGCCCTGGGCGATTGTTCTGCTCAGCCAACGAGGGGTTGCTAGAGATTCCAAAGGTGTGTTTGAAATCTTCTGGGGTGAGGGCATTTATGTTCACCACCCCTGCTCTTTGGAATACTCTACCCCATCGGTTATGGGAGTGCACTACTGTGGAGAGGTTTAAGCAAGCATTAAAAACTTATTTATGGAACCAAGCTTTTGGTGATTAATTACAGATGTTATTAGTGTGATTTTATTGTTTTTATTGTTTGTTGCACATGTGATTTTAATCACGTTAAGGTGCCTTGGTTGTTGAAAGGTGCCATATAAATAAAGATTATTATTATTCCTATTACTATTTAAAACTCCTATTGTAAGGAGAGAGTTTGGCTGGAAGGCCTTTGTTATGGCTACACCTGCACCTTGGAATAAATGTTCTAGTCAATGCAGGTCTCTTGTATCCCTTTAAGCTGTGTTAAGAAAGGGTAAGGGAATCTGAAGATGCTGCAGAAGGGGTCCACAATTTAGCAGTTGAAATTCAATGCCAAAAATTGCAAAATGATGTACATAGGGAAGAGGAACCCATTAACAGAGTACTGGATGGGAGGGGTAAAAGGTTGGGCATAAAATTGTAGGAAAGGAACTGGGGAGTTGCCACTAGTGACACTCTCAAACAATACAACCAGTTCAATAAAGCATACAGCAAGGCAACAGAGATGTTGGGATACATTGTGAGGGGAGTTGACAGTAGGATAAAGGAGGTGATGTTACTCCTAAACAGGCCATTGGTAATGCCTTACCTGGAATACAGTGCCCAGTTCTTGAACCTGCACCTGAGAAATGACAGGGATCAATCAGAGTCAGTGCAATGTAGGGTCACTAAGATGATCCCGGGTCACCAAGACATACCCTATGTGAAATGGCTTAAGGCCCTAAACAAGTACTCACTAACAGCAAAAAAGGAGAGGGGTGACATGATAGAATTGTACAAGATCTTGAGGGGAATTAATAAAGTGAACTGTGAAGACCTATTCAACAGATACAATAGTGCAGACTTGAGAGGACATGAATGGAGACTACTCAGTGGAATCTTCAGGAAGAGCATGAGGAAGTTCTACTTCACCTAAAAGGAGGTGGTGCCATGGGGTATGCCGACCTGATGGTGACACCAACATATCGACATACCTTGCTGTTGTCAGAATTGACACTATGCTGACAGGTCGCTGTGTTGGTGCACCTGAGACAGGGGCACACTGTCTCCCCGGTCCTGCACCCCTTCCTTGAATCAACTCTTACAGGAGTTGATAAACCAAAGTGTGGGAGGCCGGGGCAGAGCCCCCCCACATGGGGGTTCGAGGGGCAAAGCCCCCCACTAGAAAAACAGGACTGGGAGACATACAGGATTTATGTCGACCACAACTTGTGGTCGACATAAATCCCATTGCTGAGATGCCGGTCAACAAAAGTGTTGTCCAATCAGCATCATAGAACCGTGCCATGGAACTGATTACTGGCAGAATTGGTGGGGACAGGGACTATAAATGTGTTCAGATATGATTGGGGAAAATTTAAAGGGCTGAGGAGCTTGGAAGGTGGGGGGTTAGAACAAGAGAGGGATGATCTGGAATAAGAAAGCCATTTGAAACACTAGGTCAGGAGGATAGGTAGGAAACCAGTTATGGGTAGACTGGATAGACCCTTGGCCTTTACCTGCTGGCAACAGCTATGGTTATTTATTTATATTTATTTATTTCAGTTTCGATTAACTAACTTTGAGCCATAGGTTCATTTACAAAGGTTCAAAGTCAGACAAATACATAACAGTAAATTGGTTACAGGTAAACACTGGCGGACAAGACATCAAGTATATTTCATACAGAATATGTTTATAAGTTACAAGGTTACAATAACAGTAAAAACAAGTGCCAGGATTATAGCAGCACTACAAGAGTGTGGTCCATCACTTAGGTAAATGCAGAGTACAGACTTGGGTTGGGACAGATCCCAGGCTACAGCATCAAGTAGAGTAGAAGTGAATGCAGCCAGAGGTGGCATTGTTGGGGTGAAACAGAGGGACAAGTTAATAAAGGGTGGAGGTAGGGTATGTTTCTATGGTTACTTTTTTAAAATTAGTATTTATTAAGTTTTTTAATATTTACTGAGTTTTTAAGAGCTATACAGTGTTACAACAATGATACAGGTACATGCAGCCCAACATTCATGTCTGTTGATCTTCAAGCAATTGAAAAATACGTTTACATATAGATACTAGTAGTCAGTTAATAAACTCCTGTTACCAGATAATATTCTCAACCACAGTTCAAAGTTCCTTACATTAACCCTTTACCTTCATCTCTGCCCCTGTCTGGGCATCTCCCCTTATGAGATTATATTTGGTTGGTGGTTCATCATGCACACCAGACATTCCAAATATTATTAGATTTCTTCACCCTAAGCATAAGGGCCACCAGTGGTTTTTCCATAATGTAAATTTCCATTACTACAGAAAGTCTTGACAATTTTGGTGGGGGAAGGGTAGGAGTGTCAGGCTATAGTCATTTCCTTGTTAAGGCTTTCTTTGCTGCTGTGAACTACAGGCACACCTGGGCCTGTTGATTGTTTACTTTGATCTGTCTGGGGAGGAGTACCTGCTGAAAGGAATCTTGCTATCAAAGCAAGACCAAGAAGGTAACTTTCTAAGGAGCTAGAATCTTACTACTAGACAGTATTGCAGTTCCTGCTGAGAGGAAACTTGCTATCAGAGCAAGGCCTAGAAGGCAGCTGACTAAGGAGCTAGAACCTTACTACTAGATGGTATTGCCCTCCCACATTCCCCTCCACCCTCTACACCTTTCCCTCTACCCACCCACCCTTAGCCAGTTCCACTTTTATAGGCACTGGATTTGACTGACAACAGGAATATCCTGGTTCTAACAGGAAGGGAGGGATCACCAAGATGCATAAGACTCAATTATTGATGGAAAATAGTAACTGTCCCTCCCCCCTCCCCGCTACTGGAGGTCTGACTATGAGCAAGGAAGAAGGAGACTACTGAGGAATACAGGAATGTCATGTCCCAGAACAAGAAGGGTGGGAGCTGTAAGGGCACAAATGCAGTAGGAAAGTAGGGAGAAAAAAAAAAGAAAAAAAAAACACTATATCACTCATTAGGGACAACCTAGAGCAGAGACAGCAACAAGGAAGAGGGGAAAACAGAGGGAAAGAAAAGAAAAGAAAAGAAAAGGAAAAAAATACATGTGGTATGGACATCTACAGTTGCCATGGGTGTGGAGTTCTCATACACAGAGGACTTCTTTGGGGAGTGGGGCATTGTCCCATATGTAGGAATCTGCAGGAACTAAATGCACAGCTGAATGCAGCAAGGAAGGAGATATCTCAACTGTAGAACCTGCTATGTTGGAACAGAAATTGGAATCCAGGTCCTTATATTCCACAACATCACCCCCCTCCCAAGTCCATTCCCACAGAGAAGATCTAATTCAGGGGAGTGGAAGGTGGTACAGAAGGGAGGAAGTAAACTAGGCAGGATGGATCCACTAAATCCAAACATAGAAAGAGTCTGCACTGGGCTTGTTTAACAGGATAAACCAGAAAGTCAAGCATAAATATCAAACTCTGCAGTCACCACCCAATTGAAGACACTGCTCACAAAACTATAAAAGCATGCTGATTTTATTAAAGTGCTAGTGTACAAAAACATCCTGATGCTTTTCGGAATCCAATTCCTTTTTCAAAGGACATCACTGATGTGCAGGATTTTATATTTATGGATCAGCTAAACCCTGTCCATGCCATGGAAATCCCAACTGCAAACTATTTTGTAAAATGTAATGTGTGCATCAGGCATTTAAATAGGGAAGGGGGAGCCAGAGGCAAAGGACCCTATCAAAGACACCCTAGAGGATAGGAACTTAGCCGAAACTCTCCCCAAAAGAGGAATTAATCACAGAATGCAAAAAAAGGACTAGGCAGAACATGAAAGGAAGTAAACAAACACAAATGGAAGTGGGACTCAGTAGTATGCCTACTGGAAAGAAACTAGAGGTAAAACACAAGGTCAAGGGAGGAAAAATGAAAAAGGGTTGACAGACTATGGAACGCCATGTGCACAAATGCTGAAGACATGGTACACAGGGAACTATTACTGGGATATAGCTGTGCTAGGGTACACTCTGTTCCAAAAAGATAAGGGAGGAAAAAAGGAGGGAGGAGTTGCTATCTACATTAGGGAGGAATTAAAAGCTACAAAAGTACAGGGCATAAGGGACGTATGGGGAGGCAGTGTGGGTCATGTTGGAAATGGGGAATGGTACTGGCATTCAAGTAGGTGTGATCTACAGACCACCAGCATAGGTGGAGGAGCAGGACAATGTGCTACTGGAAATAATCCATGGAATGGCAGATAAAGGGGAGATATTGCTGATGGGAGACTTCAGTTTGCCAGATGTCAACTAGAGCACCAATACTGTAGCCACAGCAAGGAGCAGAAACATCCTGGAAGCTCTTCAGGAGATGGGACAGAGACTGATAGTTGTAGAACACACCTGTGAGGGGGCAATATTGGACCTGGTGCTCACCAATAGAAAAAGGGTGATGTATGTAGAAGTGGGAAGTCACCTGGGGTCCTGCGATCACAGTACGGTATAGTTTAACATGAGGACAGTAAAGAAATCCAGCCACACAAAGGCAAGGGTCATGGATTTCAGAAGGGTCAATTTTGTAAAGATGGAGGTATGTCCAAAGTAAGCCCTAGGGGGGTAGAGTGGATAAAGTGGATGTAGAGAAACAATGGGCACATCTTAAGGGAGCCATAACAAAAAATAAATAAGGGATACCATGAGCCTTTGTGTTGGGTAAATAAGTAAAACAAAGAGGAAGAAAAGGCCACTCTGGTTCTCACAGGAGGTGGCAAGGAGGGTGAGGGAAAAAAGACAGCATTCAAAAATACAAAGAAACACAGAGGGAGAGAGATATAGAAATGTATTAGGAAAAGCTAAAGGATCTGGGAAAAGCAGTCTGAAAGGCCAAGGCACAGACAAAGGAAAGCATAGCCAAGGCAATTAAAAAGGAAACAAGACCTTTTTTAGATACATTATTGACAAGACAAAAAACAGGAGTGGGATTGTGAGACTGAAAAGGTAAGGGAAAGGGTCAGCACAAGGCAACCAGGAAAAAGCAGAAATCCTGAACAAATATTTTTGTTTAGCGTTCACTGTAGAAGGGGACAGTGAGGGACTACAGCAAGGTGTAAGGAGTACCAATGGGAGGAGTGTATATACTAGTATATTCACAATAGAGGGAGTCCTAAAGGAATTAGAGAAACTGTAAATAGATAACATAGAAACATAGACTTTCACGGCAGATAAGGACCACTTGGACCACCCAGTCTGCCCATTTCCCTACCTACTGGATAAGCTGCAGATTCTAGTTAACCAGCAGCCTACTTCCTGAAACCCCCCACTATAATTGCCTTATGTCTGCCCCATGCAAGTTTGAATTCCCCCACTGTTTTAGACACAATGACCTCCCCAGGAAGGTGGTTCCATGTATCCACCACTCTCTCTGTGAAAAAAATGTCCTCACATTACCCCTGAGCCATCCCCCCTCTATCTTTAAATTGTGCCCCCTTGTTCTTACGCATCTCTTTTTCTGAAAGATGCTACCCTCCTGGACTTTGTTGATTCCCTTGAGGTACTTGAAAGTTTCTATCATGTCCCCCATCCCTCCTTTCATCAAGGGTATACATATTAAGCTCTCTCAGTCTCTCTTCATATGGTTTCTGATGCAGACCATGCACCATTTTAGTTGCCCTCCTCTGGACTGCTTCCATCCTGTCTATGTCCTTGCGTAGATGAGGTCTTCAAAACTGCACACAGTATTCCAGATGGGGTCTCACCAACTGTCTGTATAGAGGGATAACCACTTCCCTTTTTCTACTTGTGATGCCCCTTCCTATGCATCTCAGTATCCGCCTGGCTCTCCTTACTGACTTCTCACATTGTTTTCCCACCCTTAGGTCATCTGATATGACTACCCCCAGGTCCCTTTCCATTTTTGTTGTTGTTAGTACCTCCTCTGCTATTGTGTACTCTTCTCCTGGATTTTTGTTTCCAAGGTGCATTACTTTGCACTTCTTTACATTGAATCTAAGTTGCCATATGTCTGGCCATTCCTCCAACCTTGCCAAGTCCCTCCTCATCTTTTCTACCCCCTCTTGTGTATCAGCTTTGTTACAGATCTTTGTGTCATCTGCAAAGAGCCATGCCTTTCCCTCCAGACCCTCTGCAATGCCACCTATAAAGATGTTAAAGAGGACTGGACCCAGTACTAAGCCCTGAGGTACTCCACTAGTAACCCCCCTTTCTTCAGAATGTGTTCCATTCACTATTACCTTCTGTGTCCTGTTTTGCAGCCAGTTTGCTACCCAGGCTACCACCCTGGGACCCACTCCCAGGCTGGCTAACTTGATTACTAATCTTTTATGCGGGGCTGTGTCAAATGCCTTGCTAAAGTCTAGGTAGGCCATATCCACAGCTCCTCCCTGGTCTATTACTTTGGTCACCCAGTCAAAGAAATCATTATATTCATCTGACATGATCTTCCTGCTGTAAATCCATGCTGCTTTGGGTCCTGTGCCCCACTGGCCTCTAGGTACTCAACAATTCTTTCTTTCAGAAGTGACTCCATCATTTTCCCTACCACTGAGGTCAAAGTTACAGGTCTGTAGTTTCCTGCTTCTGCCTTGCTCCCACTTTTGTGAAGGGGAATCACATCTGCCCACCTCCAGTCCTCAAGTACCACCCCATCCTGCCATGATTTGTTAAAAAGCGTGGTCAGTGGTGTCACTAGGTCCTCCCTTAGTTCTTTTAGGATTCTGGGGTGAATCCCGTCAGGCCCCAATGCTTTGTCCCCTTTGAGTTTTAGGAGCTCTTTCAGGACTCTTTCTTCTGTGAATGGACTGGTGTCAACCCCCCTACCCAGAGTGCTTCTATTGTATGGTTTAGGTAACTCCTCCTCATCTTCTTTTGTGAATACTGAGCAAAAGTATTCATTCGGTATCTCTGCCTTTTCACTGTCTCCCTCTGCCCACCTCCCCTCTCCTTTATTAATCTTCACTATCCCTCCCTTAACCTTTCTATGCTCCCTAATGTACCTATAAAAGGTTTTATCCCCCTTCTTAACTGAGTTGGCTATTTTTTCCTCGGTTTGGGACTTTGCTTGTCTGACTGCCTTCCCCACTTCTTTCTTCTTTAATTGATACAGTTCCCTGTCGTGCTTCTTCTGTGATTCCTTATATTTTTTGAATGCAGCCTTTTTCTCCTTAACCTTCTCTGCCACTTCTTTTGAGAACCATTGTGTTTTTTTACTCTGCTTTGTTTTCTTTATTTGTTTCACACAAAGGCTTGTTGCCTCTATGATGGCAGTTTTGATTTTTCTCCATTATTCTTCCACGCTTCCTTTTTGGCCATTTGCTAGTGCATTCTTCTGGTATTCACCCATTTTGCCAGAGTCAGCCCTTCTAAAGTCCAGTATCTTTGTTTCTGTATGGCTTATCTCCATGGTTGTGCTCATTGTGAAGCATGCTGTGCAGTGGTCGCTTGTTCCCAGATGTCTACTGACTTCTAAATTTGTGATCCTCTCTCCATTTAAGAGTACCAGGTCTAGTATTGCTCCCTCCCGAGTGGGTTCCAACACTAGCTGTCTAAGGCCTGCCCCCTGCAGGGCATCGAGAATGACCCTGCTCTTGGATGTGGCTGCAGTACATGTCATCCAGTTAACATCTGGCATATTCAGGTCCCACATCAACAGTATCTCCCCTTTTTCAGCCATTTTGAGAATGTCCTCTATCAATTTCTTGTCCATTTCCTCCCCTTGAGATGGAGGTCTGTATACAACCCCTGTGCAGACTGTGATGCCATTCCCTGTCTCCAAGGTGACCCAGAGTACCTCTTGTCCTCCCCCTGTACTTTTTAGTTCTGTAGCTTTGATCCCTTCCCTTATGTGTAGAGCTACTCCACCTCCTCTTTCACCTTGCCTGTCCTTTCTGTAGATTGTGTACCCTGGTATGTTGACATCCCAGTCATGGTTCTCTGTGTACCATGTTTCTGTGAATGCCACAATATGCAATTGTTCATCTTCCATTAGGGCTACTAGCTCAGGAAGCTTGTTTCCCAGACTACGGGCATTGGTACTCATTGCCCTCCATTTAATGTTTTCTTTATCTTTTTTCCCCCATTCCTGCTCTTTTTGCCCTTGTCTATTTTTCCATTTACCTCTGTCCTGCCCTGTGTTGAGCTCTGCACCTCAGTGTTTACCTTACTACCTGCCATGTTTTGTGGGGGAGGCTTGAAATTTCCTGCCTTTTATCAGCACCCCCCCCAGGGCCAGATTAAGTTCCTGGAGGGCCTGGGGCACTTGGACCTCTGGGGGGCCCATGCGTGTGCAGTGTTTATGACATGTAAAAATCCCCAACCCATCTAGGGGGGGTCTGGGGGCATGCCCCCAGAAAATTTTGAAAAAAATGGTTGAAAATGGTGCACTTTAGGGGGTTTCCTTATCGTTTTCTGATTTTTTTTTCCTACTGTAAAAAGTGACACTTTATGCTGGAAAAATACTGTACATGCCACTGCCTCAAATCATATATTGTATGTTTCCATGTTCACATATATGGATAGTACAAATTTGTATGTGCTTTCAGAATATGAATATATAAACATACGGTGAATATTACTACAAATATATATAATATTTGCAAAGTGAGACAGCGAGGATAAGGGCAATGTTCAAACTTTGGGAGGTCTGGTGGGTGCGGGGCTTGAGTCTGGAAGGTGTTTACTACTCCATTCGCAAAAGATAGGGTGCTACAACAGCTTGCTAAGTTCAGGGTGGACAAGGCAGTGGGACCTGATGGCATACATCCCAGGGTACTAAAGGAGCTAAGGTTGGAGTTAGGATAGCCATTAGCCATTATCAGAACAGCTCAGTGGTAATTTAAGGAAGTATTTTTTCACAGAGAGGGTTGTGGATGCATGGAATGGCCTTCCGGAGGAGGTTGTGCAGTCAAAAACAGTGGTGGAATTCAAGCATGCATGGGACAGTCATAAGGCAATTCTGGGGGGGGGGTAGGAAGAAGTAGGCTGCTGGTTAACTAGGATCTGCATCTTATCCACTAGGTAGGAAATGGGCAGACTGGTGGACAAGCGGTTCTTATCTGCCATCAAATTCTATGTTTCTGTGTTTCTATATCATCTTTTACAGAGTACAATCCCAGTGTTACTATACAGAAGTTATCCATCAGATGTATCTTCCTATCAATTACTGTCAGTATTTATATGTTATCATGAACACTGCAAACAATACAATAAAAGCTGGTAAACACCAGCAACTGAATGGTCTGTCTCCATTATTCTATTCTATGTTCTAGTATTTGTGTTCGTTCTCCCTTATTTTATTAAATCCCCCATTGGCCTTTTTCTCCAGTTTCACAGTACCCCAGTTCCTCTAGTATAGCTTTTACCCACCACCCAAAGTACCCAGATATCTGTCCCAGTCCTTTCAAATCTCTTCCTTTCCCTTCAGGCTATATGTTAGCTTGTCTACTGTTAGTACCATCATAGTAAGTCCTTTCCATTGTTCTAGTGTAGAATCAAAGCTTGTAGTCTGTACATTTTGTATCCCAACCACCAGGAGCACTCTTATCCATCTAGAGTATAATACCCAGTCACCATTGTCTATTCTTTGTATCCCTAAGAGCAATGATTTTGAGAGAATTCAATAGGTTGTCCTTTAATTGCTGATATTTCATGCGCTATCCCTTTCCAGTGCTTCACAATAATCAGACACCCCAGTAGTAGTGTATATATGTCCTCGCTATTTTACACTTATTGCGTAATGGGGACACTTCAGCTCAGGAGAAAATCTGTGTACCATATGGGGGTTAGTGTAGTTGCTGTATGAATTTATACTGTGCTTCCTTATATTTATTACAAACTAACATATATGTGACTCTAATAATATTTCTCAATTAGATTCAGGTTTCTTCCCTATACCTCTTTCACAGCTTTTTGTTCACTTGTGAAGGTTATTTAAAGTATTTTCTATCTAGTTTTGTAGCCCACCCCACTAACCCCCTTTCATTCTTAGCTGCTCCCAGAATCTCTCCTTCAAGTTCCGTAAGTGGCCTCTGATCACTTTCTCTCAGTAGCTCCTCTGAAACCTCCTTGCCTGTTCCTCTCTCTCACAGTCTCGCTCTCCCCCCCCCGGGCCTTTAACATATTTAATTTCACCATCTGCAAGAATTTAGCCCTGGTACCAGCCCAAGCCTCCCTGCTGGTTACTCTCTACTCCCTGCTCTCCCCCTTCCCGCATTAGCTCATACCCTAGACTTTAGTTAGGAAGCCAGCCTCCTTCCGATGCTTTCTGTGTGCCCCTTTTAACTCTTTGCTTGTTCTTGCCCCCCAGGGTCCCATATCTGTTGGCACTCTCTCCTGCTGGCAGCCTGAAATGGCAGGGAAGAATTCCTGAGGGGCACGGTGCTGTCTGCCCGGCTCCTCCACAGCAAAGGTATATACTGCCAAACATACTTCTCAACGAACTGTCCCTGATTTTCAGGGATGTCCCTGATTTTGCCTCAAAGGTTTCTTCTGTCCTCGTAAAATGTCTCTTTTGTGTGACTAAACAAACAGTGGGGACTGTAAGCACAGTTACAGACTCTTCTTCAGAAAATATTTCCTATACTAATCCCTTGAAGGTCAGAACACTATAGCTATCAGAGCACTAATGTTCATAATGTTTTGTATAACTGAGCATAATAGATTATTATGAATTTCTACTTTATATTCTCAGTGTGGAATGTGGAATATCACTTTCCCCATGATGGACAAAGAGTTTCTGAGAGGTAAAATGAGTGACGTACCTCATAATGTGTGACACTTGAGAGGTATGTATGCAATATTCCTTGCTAATCTATGATACCCCCAAAAATCTACAAAATAAAAATTAAACTGTGGATTTACTGTGTAATAAAGAGATTAGCTCAGTATATAAACTACCAGTTCTCCATTTTAAATTGCTATGTTTCTTTGGTCCAAGAAAACGTGCTGCAAAAAAATAGTTACAGGTCTTGAGAAAAGTGGCTACTACCGGGGGCTACTAAAAGTGAAAAATAAAGAAAACTAAACATCCCAGCTTTGACGCTTGCTGCTGCGGGTTTAACATATTATTCTGTCAGCTTTTTCAGTGAATATAAATTTTAAGATCATAAGATGTGTCCCTGATTTGGGTTTTGTCCCTGATTTTTAAGCCTTGTGATTGTCCCTGATTTAAGACTAGTCTAGAGGTTGAGAGGTATGTATGCTGCCAATAAAGGACAAAGTGATTAAGTACCTCCGAGTCCCACCACACCACCTCCTCGTCACTGATCGCTATCTATCGCTATATTTTTTTCTTCCGTAGGCTGTGTTGTTCACTCTCTGCTCTCTACTAGTCTCCCAGACCCAGTCCCTCCTCTCACTAGTACTTTTAATTTAAATAATAATGTCTAGGGTTTTAGCCGAGGGAGGCCCGAATTTTCAACGCCCAGTTCCAAACACAAGCAAGCAAGAATCAAGATTAGCCTAGGGCGAAGGCGGAACCCGATCGCGAGACTCAGTCCACCCAGCAGCGCCAATACCAGTCCCAACAACACACGCCTGCTCTCAGCTCTAATTTCTCCTACATCTGCGTGGTGCATACCAAGGGACAGGAGTTTTGACTTACTGGTGATGATGCCATCATGCGCAGATGCAGTCGGTCGGGGAGGTCAGGCGAGAGAGGCGAGCACGCAGCGATGATGAGGAAAGAGGCGTGGCGCCATGCACGACTCGACCACATGACTTCTCTCAAGTTCTCTCGCAGCATATCATGTGATCTCTGATCCCCCAGCCGTTCCATATTGCAGTGACTCAGAGGCAGCGGCCAGCGCAGCGGCGACACTTCTGGCAAAAAGCAGGAACAGCAGGGGCTGCCGCCAGCAAGGGATTTAAAGCACTGGCAGCCACACGAAACTTGCAGTGTTTTTCCGGGCCCGGGGTACCCCCTCATGGTGGGGGCCTGTGGATTTGCCCCATTTGCCCCTCTTAATCCGCCCTGACCCCTAGCTACTAAAAGCTTGTCAAGGAAGCATTTAAACCTGTCACCTAAGGGCTTGGATCCCTTCATGGACAGATGCAGACCATCGTGCCAGTATAGATCTTTATCTCTGCAGGTGGACCCCCAGTCCCCAATGAAGCCAAAGCCCTGTGCTCTGCGCCAGTTTTGCAACCATTCATTAAACTGCATGGTGTGCAGTACCCTAACCTCACCCCTGCCATGGACTGGCAGCACCTCTGAGAAGGTTACCATGCTTGCTACCCATCTGAAACCCCTCCCCAACTCCACAAATTAATTCTGCACTGCACTGATCCCATGCCTAGCTAGGTCAAAGCAAAGGGGAAGGACAGAATGCATTACAGAATTCTATAGGAACTAAGAAAGGAGCTAGCAGGACCACTGACAGCCTTATTCAACACATCATTAGAAACGAGTGCGGATGCAGCAGACTGGAAGAAGGCAAAAGTTGTCCCTCTCTATAAGAGTGGGAGCAAGGAGGAGTCTGGTAACTATAGGCCAGGTAGCCTAACCTCAGTGGTAGGAAAATTGATGAAATCATTACTCAAGGGAAGGGTTAGGATGTACCTTGAATCCAGTTGACAGCAGGATCTGAAACAGCATGGTTTCACAACAGCAGGTCTTGCCAAACAAACCTGATGGATTTCTTCAACTGTGTGACAAGGGAGACTGATCAGGGAGTGGCAGTAGATGTGACCTACCTGGATTTTAGCAAGGCCTTTGATACTGTCCTGCATAAAAGGCTAATAAACAAATTGAGTAGCCTGGGAGTCAAATCTGTGGTGATTGACTGGGTCAGAAAATGGCTGAGCAGTAGGACACAAATGGTGGTAGTGAGTAGAGTACAGTCCATAGAGAGGGAGGTGACCAGCAGGGTGCCTCAAGGATTGGTGCTAGGCCCAGTCCTCTTCAATGTCTTCATAAGTGACATTGCAGAGGAACTGGAGAGGAAGGTGTGCCTCTTTGCAGATGACACAAAGATCTGCAATAAAGTAGACACACCAGAGGTAATGGAAAGAATGAGAACAGACAGGCAAGCTGGAGAATTGGTCAAATATATGGCAGTTGATATTCAATGCAAAGAAGTGCACAATTATGCACTTAGGTCATGGGTACATGAGAAAGGAGTACTCAGTGGGGGGGGGGTGTACTGTCAGCCACCAAACAGGAGAGGTATCTAGGAATAATTATATCTGAGGATCCAAAGGTGGATGGACAGTGTGAGAAGGTGGTTAGGAGGGCCAGACGGAAGTTGGGTGCATAGGGAGAGGTATCACAAGCAGAAAAAAGGAGGTGCCACTATACAGATCAGTAGTGAGACCTCATCTGGAGTACAGTGTCCAGTTTTCAAAGTTGCATCCCAGAAAGGACATAGGCAGCATGGAGGCAGTCCAAAGAAGGGATACAAAAATGGTACAGAGGCTGCACCAGAAGTTATATGAGGAGAAGCTGAAAGACCTCAGTATGTATTCTCCAGAGATGCAAAGAGAGAGGGGAGACATGATAAAGATGAATAGATACCTTAAAGGGATCAGCAAGATACAGGAGGGTAGCATCTTTCAGAAAAGATGGACAAGAACTAGGGGACATGAGATGAAGCAGTAGGGAGGAAGAATCAAGGGTAATGTAAGGAAGAATTTCTTTACAGAGAGGCTGGTGATTGCTTGAAACAGCCTCCCTGAGGGGCGGTAGGGACCAGCCTCCCCACAGGGTGGTAGGGGCAAAACAGTGGGGGAATTCAAAAATACATGGGACACACACAAGGGAACACTAGAAAATGGGACGAGTAACCGGCTCTATGGCACCAGGTGATGGGTGATCACCTGGCATGCTGGCAACCCTGGTTCACACCCAAGCCTGGGATGACAGGAGTGGAGACCAGCAGGGAGGGTTAGGAGCATCTATTGGATGTTCTACTCTCTGGGAGAGTGGGTGCTAAGCCTGCATTTGTGTTAGGAAGCTCCTGGAGGTCAAGTAGTGGCAATGCACAATGCAGAGTGGGTAACCACACACCACAGTGTATCAGGGCAAGATGCTGCGGGTGCAGCTTCAATGCCAGGGGGTGGGATGAGAGCCATAAAATGAAAAATGGCTGCCCAAATGACTGGATGACAGTCACCAGGTACCCTCCACCAAGAAGTTCTGACAGAATGCCCTCTCAAGGCTGCACTTGTAGCCCCATACCCCAGATCCAGAAGTTGAATCACAGTCTCTCCTTCCTGCCCCTTACTTAGGGAAGGGGGGCCCCCAGTGAAGGAATATGTCCAGGCTGATCAGGGCAAGGAATTAGAGTTGGCAGCAGATGGCAGGAGGGGGGGAAGACCTGGCCAGATGTAAGGCCCTTTGTGGCCCAACAGAGTGGTTGGTCGGGTGGCAGGGAGGAGCAAAAAAAAAGAGAAAAAGGGAAGAGTAGGAAATCTGCAGATCAACTACAGTGTGCAGCATATGATAAAGGTAGAAAACATGGGCAGACTAGATGGCCCAGGTGGTCCTTACCTGTTGAAAAATTCTATGTATCTATGTATCTATGCAAGGCACAGGGTCATAATGTCGCAAAACATTATGCTGCATGCAAAAATTGCACTGCAAATACAGCATGATTTCTTATATGTGGCATGTCTTTTTTTCCCCCACAGCCCCCGTTAAGGGGAGCTGTGCCCCCTGAACCCCCACAATAAAGATTCTCAACTCTGGGGGAGGGTTACAGTAAAATCACACTAAACTGTGAAAAATAAAAAAATTCCCTTGCATCTGGGACCGAGAGTCAAACCAGGTCCCAAACGCACTGCTTGAGTTCCCTATTGCCAGTGGTTTACTTCACTGAGCTACGGCAGCTGCTTGGCAGAGCCCCATCCTAGGAGAGATCTTATCCTCTATCTGGGATAGTGTGAGTGGTGCAATACCACGTACACCAGTATTCGCAGTATTGCATCACTTGCTGTCTCATACAGCACAGGTTAGCTGTAATGTCATATGCAATTCAGCATGCGACATTATGACCCAGTAGGTCTATGCAATGCACATGGGTGGTTCATTTAGTAACACATGACTGCCAAGCCTTTTATGTGGGGAAAACAACTAGAATGTTGAAGCAAAGAATAAGGGAACACCTTTGCGACATTAGGTTTGGAAATTAGAAAAATGCACTTAGCAAACATATAATACAGAGTGGTCAGAACTGAATCCATAAATTCAACTTCTGTGGTGTTGAGGAGGTCAGTGTGGGACCAAGAGGTGGTGATTTGAGAATAAGCTGCTAAGCAGGGAGGCATTTTGAATCTGCTAATTGGGGGCACTCAAGGTGCCAGGTTTGAATGACAGCTTTGATAGCTCACTGTTCCTTAAAAATAGTTAGTCTGTATATTTTACCCTTGTACTTTTCTCGTCTCTGGTTTTCTTTTCCTTACCACTCTTTTTCCTCCCCCTCTGTCCCCCCCCCCCTTTCATTCTATCATGTACCACTTCCATCCCCACCATTCCTTTCTTCACTTTTACAGCTTGGTTCTTTCTTTTCTTTTTCCTACCCTTCTCCCCCCACACCTTTTCTCAACTTACAATGTCATTAGTTATTTCCATTTGGTTTGGTGCATGAGCAAGTATAGTTAACACCTGTTGACCAAATGTTATATGTCTCTTATTTTTCCTGAAGTTATTAACTGCATTCTCATGAGGTTAATGATTTTTTTCCTCCTTCCCCTTACAACTCTGGATAAGCATGTTATTGATTCTTGATATGCTGATATAAAAATTCAAAAACAGGTCTCTTTTTGGAGTTTTTGATGCACTTTTTAAGGACTATGCTATCTTCTGAACTACATTAGATTCATAGCAATTTAGATAGTAATTAATTATATGGTTAGGGTTTATTGTGGATGGAAAACAATGGTTTTCCAAATCCTGTTGTAGGACACTTCAAAGGTCAAAAAAGTTGTTGTACTATAGTTCTGACATCACAACGATAGTACAACAACTTCTTAACCTTCAACTGTTTCCCGATTGGCTGAAACATTGGCTTTTCAAAAAATACTGTACAGCATGACGGTGCTGGTAAGTGAGCGGTTGAGCATAAGCTTTTCAGATAGTTTGGACACAGACTGCCATAGTCAGCATCCTGTTTCCAAACTATCAGTTTGTCAGCAGTTTTTTTTTTTAATAAATCAGTGGCCCCTCTGTACAAAGCTAAGCTGGATGACAGTGAGCTATGGTAACTTTGGGGTTGGCAGCGGAGCAGAACTGCAGCGAGGACCGGGAGAAAATGGCAGTGTCTGGACAAGGTTCAGAAACTAACAAATCCTTGTGAAATTAATGTGGCACAGTTTGGCAGGGGAACCATGTACTATTCAAAATAACAGATGGGAACTGCTATGGTCTAGGTGTCGTTATCTGGTGTTTGATGACATTATAGGGACCTCTCGAGCTTCACTCTCGAGGTCTATGATGTCATCAAAACCCTCAATGGGAACACAGCCTTGTTGTGCACAGTTCCCTATCCATTATTCTATATATTTATTACATTTTGTCCTTGAAAATCCAATAGCACTAGATTAGATCTAACAGCTTTTGATTTTGAATTTGTTCATAACTGAAAATATTTATTATTCTTATATGAATTCAGGATTAGATTTTCCAGTATCAAAATCATAAAGCATAGCTTGGTTTTAAATATTTTATTTTTTAGTCACCTTTAATTATTGGTGCACTGTCACTTTAAATGTTTTTCTATTTATGCATAGAGTGTGGAATAGGAAAGCCATCCCCGATGAAGTGCAGATGCACAAAACTGGTCAGGCCTTTTTGTGAGTTGGTGTGTGTACCCTGTGTGGCACTTTGGATTTATGCATTCAACTCTGAGTAAATAAAATCTTTTTCATATTGCAACTGTTGGACGGTTTTGTTTGAACTGCTGCCAGCAGTTTCAGCATACAGTACCCTGTTGTATTGCCAGTCAATATGGGTGGAAAGTTGGTAGTCCCAGAAAATGTGCAAGTATTCTGCAGGTGTGTGACCACGCTGTCTCCATAATTTCATTTACAGTTGGAAGTCAAATTTACCTGTAATGTGTGGTATACAAAAGAAGTGGATGATGGTTTTCCATCTGTAATCTTTGCATATATAGGAATGTTTGAGTTTATGTTTGAGGAAACAGATCCAGTCCCCATCTGTCTCTGAAATCTCTACTCCCAGTTCTCCCTCCCACCTCCTGTGGATAGCTACTGTGTCTGTAATTGGCAGTTGTTGGATGGCCCAGTACTGTATGTGAAACAGATAATATTGTCTGGGATCTGACTCTCCATCATTTGAAAGATTAGACACACTAAAGGATGTATCGTTATCCTATCCCACATGAGACTCAGTCTGGAATTCACATAATGTTTCACCTGTAGGTAGCAGAACTGATCTGAGTGTCTAAGTGCATATGGCAGTTGCAGCTGTTGGAATGTTTTGAAGATTCTTGCTTCAGAAAATTGAAACAAATGTGGGTCAGCCTTTGCTGCTGCTAAAAAAGGAAGGTATATGGTCAAAGGACCGAACTGTGGATCATGTGTCAATATTCCTAAATATCTCTCATCCTGTCATATTCTAAGGATTTTTACCAGGATCCCCCAGTTATCTGTGAAGACTTACATGTAATGAGAGAGGTTATCTTGCTGATTTCCTAAGAAAGTGGAGTAGAACATGTTGTGGGGCTGTTTAATAGATTCCTGTAGCTTCTCCACCCTCTAATTCTGGGGAATAGCAGTGTTTAACCATCTCAAGACACGCACCCAGTGTGCCACCTGACAGTAGTTACAGAAATTAGGAACCAACTGATCCCCCCTCCTTACCAGCCATTCCCCTGTTGACTCTGACCTTACCTTTTACCCTGTACAGTCCTCTTTTGAGGTGTTCCACTGTTTCTGGTGACACTGTTTCATCAGGAAGCCCTTTACACCCTGTCTCCACCATCTCCATAATGAAAAGCCACTTGGACTCCTTCTTGAATCTCCCACCTCCAGCTTAAGGCATTGGCCACTCATTATTTTATTTCCACTGAGCTTGAAGAGATTCTCCTTGCCTACGTTCTTAATGTCCTTCAAATATTAAAAATCTCAGTCATTTCCCCCCTCTCCCTCCTCTCTTCCAGGGAGTACATATTGAGGGCATCCAACCTCTCCTATGTCCAGCCCGGATGACATGTAACCATAATTGTCACACTTCTCTGACCTACCTCCAGAAGGTTAATGTCCTTCTTCAGGGATGAACACTAGTACTGCACACTATGCTTAAGATGTGGTCACATCAGTGACCTGTACAATGGCAGCAAGGCCTCTTCCCTCCTGCTGCTGATACCCCTGGCAGCACAGCTCAGCATTCTTTTCATCTTTGCCTCAGCCTTCCTACATTGCGAAGAGTGTTTCTGGTCACTAGTGATTCGCAATCCCAGGTCTTTCTCCTCCCTGGATTCCTCTGGTAATCTTCACTCTCTTCCTCTCTGTGGGTCTTTCTAAACTTCCTGAAGGTGGTTCTCTTCTCTTTGACTGCTTGGCCTACCTCTCAGCTAAACCAGCTGGGTGCATTGGCCCTAGAATATTTCCCCTTTAGCTTAATACACTCCATTGTGGCAGCTGTTATTCACTCCTTAATGACTGATCACTTCTTATCTACCCCATCTCTCCACTAATGCCAGCCTGGTGGCCCTTTACAGCACTCCCATCTTTCTGAAGTCCACCACTCTGAAGTCTAGGACCTTGGTTTTAGTGGGTACTTTCTCTCTCCACATACTCCACATAATCAGATGAATGAGGGCGGGTTGGTGGGCGTGGTGTTCATGGACCTATCCAAAGCCTTCAACACCATTGACCACAAAATACAAATAAATAGATTAAGGAATATTGGCCTAGATGAAGAAACTCTTCCTTGGTTCCAGTCCTATCTATCTTGCAGAACAAAACAGGTATAGCTAGGTAACCATTTAGCAAATCCTGCTTTAGTACAAAGAGGGGTCCCACAAGGCTCAATTTTAGGGCCTGTATTGTTTCTTATATATATAAATGATTTGGTTGAAAAAATAGAACATACAAAAGTGAGGTTATACACCGATGATACGGTTTTATTAGTTTTATTAGCACGCACAGGGAAACACATTTCAAGATATGGAATTTAAATTACAGACAGACTTCACAAATATGGAACTATGGTTATAAATCTCAAATTTAGTATTACATAGTAAAAAACAAAAACAATGCTTTTCAAATCAAGTAGAGGAAAGAAGGAAAACATACAAACCCCAATTTAAATAAAAACAATAAAAAATGAAAAACTGAATCAAGAAACTTGATATAAGTATTTGGGAGTTTGGATAGACAAGGGATTAAAGTCTGATTTTCACATAGATGAACTGGCAAAGAACTCAGTGCTTTCCATAGATCAGGATTTTGTTTAGATCAGAAGATGAGACTAAATATAGCAAATCAGTTAGTAATCCCATGTTTGGATTATGGGAGTCATATCTATGGTATGATTTGTAAAACAAATAAAAAAAACTGGATATAGTCTACAACAACCTTGCCAGATTCATCTTGAAGTGTGACTATCATAAACATCATTGTAAAATGTTAAACTCTTTAAACTGGTTACCGTTGGAACAAAAAAGGAATTTAAAATGGTTGGGTCAGATTCATTCAGTGATATAAGGTGATAACCACAATATTTACTAGACAAATTGAAAATAAAAGAATCTAAATACAACCTGAGAGATTCAAATAATAAATATACACAAATAAAAATTAATAATAAGTTTGGAAGTATGACCTTTACTGAAAAGGTTAGGCAATTATGGGAAACTATAGATGGTAAGTTAAAACAACAGCAGCAAAGTACTAAACTCTTTATAAGATCTTTGAATCAGACCTTAAATTCGAATTGTAAATGTTAAATTAGTAACTGAAAAACCCTCATTACTACTACAAAATATAATTTGGATGACCTGTACCACTGAGTGAAGCAGAATCCAACCATTACAAAACAAAGATAAACCCAACATAAATTATAATCTGTTAATACTAACATTCAATTATGATTAAAAAAAAATTGTCATATATAAAAATATAATTAGTAACATAAACTTGGAAAAATCCATATCTTTGATAACATTTGTGTAAAATGTGTCAACCCCACATGAATGTATTACAGTTGGATAGACACTTTAATAGATAGAAGCAATACCTGTATAGAATAACATTGTTAGTATGAAATATATTTGGTATTTGTATGTTTTTGTATTAAGTGTCTTTTAGATAAACTTACTTAAACAGGACCATCTTGAAAATGGGTCTCTGACCTAATGATGTGAAAAAGATATTTTTTGTATAATAATAAACATTTTACTTACTTACTAATTACTTACTACATACAGCCTGAACCACACTGTGCAATGGCAACTCCCATCTAAGGTCTCCTCCTAAACATGGTCCCTATTTGTCTATACCAGGTCTAGGATTTCTCCCTTCCTAGTGGGTAACATGACACCCTGGATCAGGAATCCAGTCTGCACTACATCCAGAATTACCTGGTTCCTGGCAAAGGTCATGATAGGGTTCTTCCAATCCAGCTTTGACAGGTTGGTCTCCCACAATTACCACCACCCCCTTCCCTTCAGCTTCCTGTATTTCTGACCCTAGTTCCCTGTCCCTTTTCTCCTCATGATACAGCATTCTGTAAGCCACCCCAAATCTTACCTTCTTCTCCCTAGAGGATGCAACTGCACCTACAGCATCACTGCCTTACTACTCCTTCATGTACAATATTTCTTCTTTTTCATATGACACAACACCCCCCCCCCACTCCCTTGTCCCTTCTGTGCAGTTTATACCCAGGGATTGACAGGTATCTGTCATGATTTGGGGTAGTCCAAGTCTCTGTGACTGCTGCAATGTCCACCCTGCTCTCTGTCAGCAATGCCAGCAGGTCATCCATCTTGTTACCAATGCTTTGTGCATTCAGGAAAGCCACCTCCATTATGAATTTCAGCCTCTATGCCATGGCCATACTTTCTTTCCTCACTCTCCCCTCTGCCTGCTCCCTCCTCCTGCCCTTTACTCACCTCTCTTCTCCCTTAGTTTTCCTGATATCATTTTCTCTGTAAGCCTGCACATCCAGTAACCAATCTGCCTCTACCTGTATCCCTGCCCCCTCTGCTCTGTACCAGTTGCTGACCTTTCTTCCTTCCTAAACCTTGTTCTCCAAATGAACCTGCATGGATTGTAGGGGAGGTCCGTTGGCATCCTCCTCCCGGAGGCTCAGGACACAAAGACTTATCCTGAATCTCCAACAAAAGATGGCTACATGAGAGCCATATACAAACATTCGAGTCACTTGGGACAAAGTACGGTGAAAACATTTGAGGTCTGGTGCTGGGGTGTTGCTGCTATTTTTCCTTTTTTTTTTTAATAAAAAAATTATTTTTTAACTTACATCAAGTTCAGTGTGGTCTGTTTCTGCTACTGGATAGCCATACTTTGCACCAAGTGACTTATCCTGAATCCCCATCAGGTGAAATTCAATTCAGGCCCCTTGTAATGTACTCTTCTGGTCTGTCTCCTACAACCTTGGAGCCCCCTCTGCTGAGGTGCAGCCTATTTAGTGCATATAGAGTTTTGTCAATCCATGTGTCCCCCAGCCTCAAAAGTAACCATAACCTTCCTCTTTGCACCATCTGCATAGCCAGCCATTAAAAAATCTTCCATCATCCTCTTCCTAGCTGTTCTGGCTACAGCTACTAGTAGCGTCTCAAAGAAGGTTACTTATCAGGCCACCCCCTTACATAACCTCCCTACCTACCTGAACCATTACTGAACCTCTCCTGTACTACCTCCACCTCCTCTCCAGATAGGTAATTTTTCCTAGATGGATAATCACATGAGGCTCCCCAGACCCCATGCACAAGCTGAGCAATCATAGTGCACAACAGCTCTGCCATCATCCGTAGCATGCACATCAGTTGCCCTTAGCTATTGAGTCCCTTAAGATTAAAACTCTGCGTTCCCCTGCCCCTTCCTATCATCTCCCTTGCCACCTACTTGTCCCATGAGATCCTCTACTGCCTGTCTGTTTGCCCTCAGTTCTGCTCCCCAGTCTTTCCACCTGTTCTTCCCCTCTATTTGAATCATCCTCCTCTTCCATCCCCAACTACCTCACCTGGCTTCCCCCCTACACTGACCTGTCCCCTTGTGTTGTCTGTTTTCCCTGCATCAAAACTCCTCCCATTCCCCTTTGTCTCTGCACTCATTCCTCCCAAGTTTATCATCCCCTCCGCCCACTACTGATGTGCACATTACCACCCACCTCAACTTGATTAACCCACCTGAACTACCTGACTTGAACATACAGTAACCCTTCCCCATACCTCCATCACCCCTTTCTCCAGCCCATATAAAGGATAGGAATCTAGTTCAGCCTGGCACCCCACTTGGTGCTCCCACTCCAGTTCTTCCCCTTATGATCACTCTCCTAGCTTCCACCAATCCCACCCCCCAAGGTTTCTCATACTCCAAGGTAGGGGGTCCCACTGCATTGAGGTGCTTCCTCTTCAATAACCCCCCTGCTTGCCTGCTTCTTTCACCTGGCCTGTGCCCCCACCCTCCTCCCTGCTCCATCCCTCTGTTCCCACCCCTCACAAGCCTTCCTAATTCCCCTGTAAGGTGCTTACCTTTACCAACAAGTGATTTATGTTCCTATATACTGGATAACCACACACCTCCTGCAGTGAACCCAGGAACACTGCTGCCCCACACCCCCTACAGCAAACAACTCACTCTACCCTTGTCCTCCTGCTGCCTGTATATGCTTCCACACCATCACATGCAGCATATTCTGGTCCTATTGTAATTGTTAGACAGATACAGTAATCTCTCCCTCTGTACAAAACATCCCCCCCATTACCACACTTAACTGAGCTTACTCCAGATAGGGTGCAGTTGTGCCCCCCTCCGATTCCTTTGCCAGTTGACCCTAGATAGGGTTTAACTAGAGTTTAATCTCTCCCCTCAGTATCTGACAATCCCCTCCTACCACACTTATGTGGGTCTACCCTATAAAGGGTGTAGCTTAAACCCCTATAATTGTCTTGTCAGTTGTTCCTAGTTACAGTTTAACTGCAACTTCTCCAATTCCTTTATGAGTTTACCCAAGATTGGGATTAGCTGAAATCCCTCTGTTCTCTGTTCTGTGTTCCTACCCTAGATACTATACTTTCCTGAACTTCTTTGTAGGTCTAATCCAGACAGAGAGTAGTATAACCTCCTGTGTATACTTACCATGTAGGTCTACCTCAGATAGGGAGTGACAACTACTCCATCATCCTCGACCTCTAACCACAATTTAGTGCTACCCTCTCCTTACTCTTCCCTCCTAACCATGCCTGCTCTATTCTAAGCAGGGTGGCCTGTGGCCTGTGGTCCTCCCTGTGAATGTCCTGCCAATGCTTCCAGATGCCACTTAGATGGATACCACATTCCTGCTTCATGGCACTCATGCAAGTGGTCGCTTTGACCGCTATGAAATTTGTAGTGGACTGCAGACATGTAATTGGTTAGCTGCTGTCATGTGAAAAGGATCTTGCAACAATGGTGCTGAAAATCACCTGCAACTACTCTCACCCCTTCCTCCCATAATGGCTTACCTCCTTTCCTCCCCTTTCCAATTCAAAGGTTCACCATTTTAGAAGAAGATGAAGAAGACTTTATATAGAGCTTTTCATACACATTGTATCCCAAAGAGCTTTACAAGCAATGAGAGACTGGTAGTGAAGTGACTGAATGTGTAGTGGCAGCCATGTCACACACCAACACCCACACACAGCCTTGGACAATTGCAGGAACCATTTTTTATGGGAAGGGGAATGTTGGCCAGGTTACCAAGGAAAATCCCCTACTCTGGAGGAAAGTGTATTTGGTTCTTTTTCTTCCACCTGGACACCCACCAAGGCAGCACCAGAGATGGGAAGAAGGGACATTGGTTTAACATCTCATCTGAAGAGGTTTTAATGGTCCCACTCCTAAGTTATCAGACTGAGTGCAAAGAAATTAAATAGCTCTGCACAGTGTGGACAGTCTACACAGACACGCTTTCAAAGTTGTATGCATGAACAACAGCCGACCATTGTACTGTATCTGCTTCCAGCAGATCACCATTTTGTTTTAACCTGCTTTTAGCATTCACATACTATTTCACTGGAACTGCACCCTCCTTTCCGTCCCACAGTGCTTTACCACTTTCCCTCCCTCTACCCTATCACAGACCCACCATCACTGTAGCCCACTCTTGGTTCAGCCTCAAACCAAACAAACAGAAAAACACTTAACTGTTCAAGTGATGTTCCCTGCATGGGACAGATGGAAGAGACTGCTGAGTGGGGTAGTACAGCAAATGCTAAAACAGTAGGAGGGTCCAAACAATGATGGGACAGGCACAGTGGTCTGATAAAAATAGGGGATCATAGATCAGAGGATGAAAAGAAGTGGGGGTGGATAGTAAACAGGGTCATCACACACATATCAGGTAGGATACAGAAGACTAAATATACCACTTTTTTATTCTGTTATCATATTCTTTGTTTCTAAAAAAAACTAATGCATGTGGTCAGGTGTCATTTTGAAGTGAATTATAAATCACTAACGTGATTTTATTAGCACACAGAGCTACTGTGGTGGTGGCTGGGTGGAATGCATTACCTCCTGAAGTGGTATGCAGTAGAACAGTGGACTGCTTCAAACGAGGATGGGACAGGACAAGGGGGAGGGTTAATGAAGGGGAAGGGTGGAAGGGAAGGGCAGCTGCAGAATAAGGGGTGCTAGCTGCACATTCGAGCAGACTTGATAGACCTCTAGGCCTTTATCTGCTGGCAAATTTTGTATGTTCGTACTGTAGCTCTTATCCAGCATACAATGTGCTCTTATGCCGCAGTGCTACAAGGCAGCACTCCACTTCAATGCCAGGGAAGAGCACAGCACAATTAAATAAAAAAAGAAAATATACTTAAAGTTTTATAAATCACTTGAATTAAACCCGAGTGATTTATAATAAGTTACTAGGGTCTCCTAAGGATTTTTGTATAGTATGAGACTCCTCTCCTGAGATTTGGGCAGACAGAAGGGCTCAGTTTAACATCACGGTTAACTTGCCCAAACCTCAGGCTTGGAGTCTCTTCTACCATAGGAAAACATTGCTCATGGTCCCTGTTTACTTATAACATCTCCAGCCGAAGTTGATCAGGGGCTGAATTAATGAAAAATTGAGGAATCCCAAGAAAAGAATCAAGATGACAAATTCAGAAATTAAATTTTTATGTGACTGTAAAACTATACAGTGCCACAGTATGCTGTAAATGCTTAAAAAATAAAGTAATAATTAATACATTATATTGTTTTGTGCAATTTTAATATTAAATATTGATTAATATTTTATCTATTGTTATGTGCTATTATTGTAATACATACTGTACATGGGCAAAATACTGTTGTTCCTTCACTCAATAGTTCTTGTTTGAGGCGGTTGAACTGAGTGGGAGTTGGTGTCTAAAATGGTAGCAGGTTGAACAAGAGCAAAGAAGTCTGGTTGGGGTGGCTAGGATGCTCTCTGGGGCAGCAGCAAGGCTGAGTAAGGAAACCTGTCCCAGACATAGTGGAACAGGGGTGGGGTGAGGGTTAATTAGTGTGGGTGTGGAAGTCTGTGACTGAACAATGTAAGCAAACAGGGACTGCACACAAAAGTATCCTTTGAGGTGCTGCCACTTAATTGAACACAATATCAACACAAGAAAAACATTGCACTGAAGTTGGGACATAAAGGTTGTCTGCCTAGCCTAGTATGTTCTTGGAACTAAGTCCCTTCCCCAGAACATTGCTCAGGATGCCAGAGGACTTCTGCTTGTACAGTAGTTAGAGATGTATCAAAGTTTTAATTCACCAGTAAAGTTGTTGCAATGTGGCCGAAATTCACATCCACAGACTTTCACAAAGTTTTCCCTACCCTCAGCAACTTTGACGTCACCCGAAATTGCAAAGTTTTCCATGTGAATGGCAGAATTCTGCCCTCAAAGTTTGGAATTTCACCTGTGAATGGTGAAATTCCACCATTCATTGGAGAAATTCTGCCATTTGTGGTGAAATTCCACACTTCATAGACCGATCCAGACTTTGTAAATTGCATTACATTCGCAGATAAATATCCAGAGCAAATTTAACCAACCTGGCTGTCCCACATCTCACCCACTATTGCCAATTATATGACAAACTGAGCTGGTTCTCCCTGGCCAATCACTTGAAATACGGGTTGGGCTGCTTCGTAGGAAAGGTGCACAGAACTGGCACCCCACCGGGGCTTGCGCAGTTTCTCCTGCCTGCTGTATCCTCCTCCTACTCTCTCAGGTTTCGGGGTATGGTGGCACTCAAAGTTCCATATATTCAAACCCTAATGTGGGATAGGGACTTTGCTACATGTGCTCTGAGGCTATGGAACTCCTTGATCATGTACGTTCCTCCCCCTCCCAACTGTGTCTCTGGAATTCCCTGTGGGAGCACTTGAAACTGTCCTTGGTGTGTAGGTGTGCCAAGCCAAACTAACCAGGTCTCCAAATTAGTCCCTTTCTGATCCACTGCCTACTGTCCTTTAATATCTGTGTAGCATGTGATTGATTGCCATCTGCTTATGTATTAAGTGGCCCTGGTAAATAGGGTCACTTATGCAATGTAATTACCATTGAATGTGCAGTCTATTCATTCTGTATGTATATGTATATTTAACTATTACTGCTCACTGTATACTATCTATGTTTATCTTGCTGTCTTGTAACTCTGTACATTGCCCCTCTTGGTGTTATGTACCTTGTTTGAACCTGTATTTTCATTGTACTCTCCTGGGTCGTACCTGAAAATAGGCATACAGATTGTCTAGTGTACCTACCTGGTCAACAAAAGCTAAATGAATAAATAAATAAATTTCGCCCATCTCTACTCATAGTGGGTACCTCCTTGGGACAGTCTCAACACCCCAAGCTCCACTTAAATTCATCTGATCCTCCTTTTAATTCTTCCCATCTATTAGCATATTGAACCTCATGCTCACTCACTCAGTTCATTCAAACCTGGAGGTCGTGAATCCCTGGTAGTCTGTCTCCTACTAAACTCTTCACAGGAAAGCCTCTTTGAAATCTCAGTTCTACATTAAGGAATAGACTATTCCCAAGCTAATGTCTGCACACTGAATAATTAAGTCCCTGATTTTCTTTCTCTGCCAGAGATTAGAAACTGTTTGATTTGTATGCCACAGTACTAACAGCAAACCCAGCTTCAATTTTTTCACTGGTATCTACTCCTACTACACTTCTGCATCATTTCAGTTTGAGGAGTTATTGGTTCTCATTCTCCAACAAGATCAGCTGTAGCCTGGCTTAATTCCAGAGTGGCATCCTGGAATCCAAGCATTCACATCAACTATTAGATCTTGGTCCTTCAAATTAGATTTTTGGTATTTCTAATAATACTCCTGTTGCAATAATGACCTCATTCACCCTTCATTTCCCTGGTGTTTTGCTTACAGCATCATTTCTTTTATAGGTTAACCTCTTGAATAGATTTGATAACCAACAGCATCCCTGTCGTGAATTGTCAACACCTATGTAACTTAGAAACATAGAAATACAGAAAATAATGGCAGAAGGAGACCAAGGGTCAGTCTAGTCTGCCCAAGAATTCCTGAGATCTATTCAGATCTCAGGTCTGTCCCCCTTTCTGCGTTCTACTCACACTTGCTCCCACATCTTTTGTTCTTGCTTTTGTTCTATTCCACCCCAGTATGAATGCTGTCACAGTCTTTGCTTCCACTACCTCCACTGTCAGCCAATTCCATGGTTCCATGACCCTTTGCACAAAACAGTTTTTCCTAATCTCTCTCATGAACCCCCCTCAGCTTCCACTCATGACCTCTAGTGTTGGAGTCGGTAACTCTGTTGAACAGATCAGAGGAGTGCACCCTACTTATACCTCTCAGTATCTTGTATGTTTCAGTCATGTCCACTCTCTATCTTCCAGTCTCCAGCGAGAACATATTCAATTCTTCCAGACGTCCCTTGTATGAGCATGCAAACATACACACATACAAAAAATGCCAGCAGATGCAGGCCCTTAGGTCTACTGAGTCTTCCCAAGTGTGCAGCTATCTGAGTCAACTCTATAGCTGCTCCCCTTCCACTAGTTCCCCTTCCCTTGATCCTATCCCACCCCCTCTTAAAACTGTTTACTGATTTAAGTGACACCACCTCTTCGGGAAGTGCCTTCCACCCTGCCACCACACTCTCCGTGAAGTAATGTCTTCTTACTTCCTTCTTGAACCTATCCCCCTCCAGTCTCAGACTGTGCCCCTAGTGGCCCTTCCTCCTTTTAGTCTAAATATTTTCTCTGTGTTGACCCTGTTAATGCCCTTCATATATTTGAAAGTCTCGATCATATCCCCTCTATTCCTCCTCTCTTCCAGGGACTACATATTGAGCTCTCTCAGTCTTTCCTCATAGGGTTTATCCTCCATTCCTGTTATTATTCTGGTTGCTCTGTGTTGGACTCCCTCTAGAAGCCTAATATCCTTCTTTAGGAAGGGACACCAGAACTGCACACAGTACTCCAGGTTCCATCTGACCAGTGACCTATACAGTGGCAGGACAACCTCCCTCCTCCTTGAGGTGATTCCCCTGGCAATACACCCCAGCATCTTGTTAGCTTTAGCTGCTGCCTCCTGCACTGTAGTGAATGGTTCATTTGCCCTGTTTAGAGTACCCCAAGGTCCTTTTCCTCTTCTGTAGTGGCTAACTGCATTCCTTCTATTCTGTAGCTAAACGTATGGTTCCTGACACCCAAGTGCATAACTTTTAGGGATGGGCAGACCCGGAAAGGTCCTGCACCTTATTATCAGGATCAGGATCCAGGCCAAAGTACTAACATGCCCTGATTAGTTTGGATTTGGAGCATAACCTTTTGTAAAATGTGAGGAAAATTGAAAATCTGCCACAAAACTGCATATGACACAAAGATTGATGACAAACACATAGATTTTTAGACAGCATTTTAGGAAATGAAAACTGAGAGCATTTTTTATTTTTACCTTTGTTTTACCAGGAGAGCTTGTTTACAGGTACAACCTTGGAGCAGAAGGAAGTTAAGTGACTTATTTGGGATCACACAATATGCAAGTGGTGGCTGTGGGATTCAAACCCAGGCCTTCAGGTTTGCATCTCAGAGCCTTAAACCACTGCTCTATACTGTTTCCTTGGCACAAACATGCTGGTCAATTTAGAATACACGGCAGCATGCAGATGACCTGGGTTCCTGCATGCTGTCAGCCTGATGGTAGCTGTATAGCCTGATCTGTCTGATCTGAGAGAGTTATACAGAATATTAGTATACAGAAATGGTAATGGAAAATGAAATAGGTCAAATTGTAACTATTCACACTACAGCAGTAACAGCACAGCCATGGAGGCAAACCAACTGCTCCAACAAAGCAGAAATCAAAGCAGCTCAGATAATGGGATCCCCCTCAGAGTTTCTATCACTTCAGTCAGGCAGGAGACAAGGGTTTCTTATCCTTTCTGTTAAGTGATTCTATTTCTAAGTTTCCATTCTCTTGAGTGTTTGCCTCAGTGTGAACGACATGAGGCAAAATAAGCTCAAGACAGACAGTCATTGATTCACACTACCCTTCTTTCTTGCCCCTCCCCGGTTGATCTGTTTCTTTTCTCTCCCCTCCCCCTCTTATTATTCTTTTAGCTGTTTGCTTCCTGTTTTTTTTTTTTTTTAATGGAAGGCACTGCCACAGAACAGGCTTTAAAGCTGTCTTTACCCCATTGGCTTCAGGTTTGAAAAATGCATTCCACAACGTCCTCTTTACTCGAGCCCCCTCAGCCAAGGACTGCAGTGATTCACGCCACATAGTAACCTTCTATATGTCATGACAACTGACCAACATTAGAACAGTAGTAGCTGGTCAGGTGACTGAGGCTTCTGGTGTGTCTCTTGTGTGTGTGGCAGAAGCGCAGTGCTGACATAAGGAGGTCTCCTCGCTCCTTCTCTCACTCAGTATGCCCCCTCCAACTTGAGCCATAGCAGGTAGTGCCAGGAGAGAGGATGGAAACCACTTTCTAAGGTGAGTGATGAATGACACTGTAACTCTCACGGAGTCGAAACAAAACTGGATGGAACAAAACTATGTCAATTCATTACAGTAACTAGAAAAAAATGGTAAAGCACAGCTGTGGCACACATAATAATTCTAAGAGAGGACTGAGTAGGAAAAAAACACTCCAGTGCAGATGAATTAAATCAAATCAGATTGATTTGATTTAATTTATCTGCATTTCTGATTTTTTTAGTTTTTTTTTTCTAATCTCTCCCATAAGAATTATTATTGCTATGTGAATGAGGTTCAGGCAGGCTGAACAGTGCATGTTACCATTTACACTCAGCATTTGGCGTCGGACCCAGACTTCGTACATTTATACAATGGGTCCTTATTGGTCTGTGTCCACTGGGCTGCACTGGATCCGGGGGGGGGGCCTGATTTTTGGTGGGACAATCTGCCCATGCCTAATAACTTTGCACTTTTTTGTGTTGAAACCCAGCTGCCATGTGTTTGACCGCTGTACAAGTTTATGCAGGTCTTCCTGCAGTACTAGCCAGCCTTCTGTGTTGAACACCACTGCACCTATCTTCGTGTCATCTGCAAACAGGCTGATGTTATTGCTGACCATGTCTGATATGTCTGCAATGACTATGCAAAACAGCACTGGCCCAAACACTGGGCCCTACAGAACCCCACTCGATGCATCCCTTGGGGATGAGAGTTCCTGCCACACAAGAACTCTCTGCTGCTTAGCACCCATCCAGTTTTTTATTTACTTCACCAACCTCTCTCCTACCTCCAGATTCCCCAACTTGCCTATCAACTTCCCATGTGGCACTGAGTCAAAGGCCTTGCTGAAGTCCACATACAGAACATCCATTGCCTGACCCTTGTCTAGTGCTCTTATTATCCAGTCATAGAAGTTCACCATGTTTGTCTGACATGCTCTACCAGAGACAAATCCATTCTGTCTGTTGTCCTGATGACAATTCATCTCCAGGAACACTACTAGCCTCTTCTTGATGATGGACTCCATGAGCTTCTCCACCATGCAGGTTAGGCTGACTGGCTTATAATTCCCTGGCTTATCCTTGGGCCCATTTAATTGATCGGCACCACATGTGCCATCCTTCAGTCCTGGGGTATGAATCCAGTTTCCAAGGAGGTGTTGAATTTGTCTGCCAGAGGCCCTGCCAGGATCTCTGCCTTCTTCCTTAGCACTCTGGCATGTATGTTGTCTGGACCCAGTGTCTTGTCCACCCTCAGGGCTCTCAGACCTTCCAGTGCCCTGCTGTCTTGGATTACCCTGTGATGGGTAGTAATGATCAGGAAAGACACAGACAGTTCAGGTACACCACACCTAAATAGGTGTGATTAGATTTATTAAAATAAATAAATAAAGCAATAAGATACAAATGAACAACTGGTTAAACAACAAAGAAAACAGAGAAACAAAAAGGCACAGCTCAGGGTCTACAAGATTCTAGAACCCTAATCAAAGTCTGTGCTGGGTCTCCCTTCAGAGAACCCAATCTGGAGATGTATATAGTTTCCACTCCAAACTACATCTAACCTCTAGGTGCTGGAGCCTGAGATTTATAGCACCTAAACTCCTCCCCAATGAACAAAACTGACCCCATATAATCTTAATTGCAGTCATATTCTTTTTAGTATCTAGCTAGGCATGTAATACCTGATCCTATATTTTACTAAACAATAATAATCAGCATTAATCAAAGACTAGTAACTATTTAAACCCTTTACAGCAACAGAAAACTTTTTTTTTTAACAAAAAGGGGCTCTAGTGAACCTTGGCTCCACCTCCTTTTTGGGAGATTGTCAGATCAGGTTCCATAAATATATCAGAAAGGGTGCTACAGGCTGCCTATAGGAGACTGCACCCCGACCTTGCTAGAAGGTCTCTCCTGCTTGGAACACCTGGACCTCCAGCAACCATCTGCAAAGTAACACCAAGGTAAATTATTCCCTTTTATAAAGTGTTTTATCTCTGTTGCTTAAAACCTTTTTCTCTTTCAGGGAGATCAGTAAAGACAAATATTTACATTATATTATGTTCCCACACTAACGCATTTCTGTATTTTGTAACAAAAAATATTTTATTAGCAACCCAGGAAAACAATAAAGATATGCATTTCTTTTGCAAAGTCTAGATTCTAAATAAACAACATTGCAATACCTCAGTCCACTAAACAACTTTTGTACCAAAATGTACTTGCCACTCAGCAAGTTGGCAACATAAATAAAATAATGATTTTTATTTTTAAGACCTCTGCAGCACATCAGCTACTCCTTTCTGTGGTTGTACCAGTGCTTACCCTCCTGCAACATGCAAGTGGAAGATCAAATACTAGGACAGCCACTGGGACTCCAATAAACAGGCTGACACTTCTAAGACCTGTAAGCAGCAGGATCGTAGCTACAAGGATGCAGGGGGTACAGTAGCACCCAGGCCCATGAGGTTTGAGGGGCCCAAATCATAATTTTGATGTTTATTCAAACCTAGGGAGAGGCCCTGTAATGTCACCTTGCACCCAGGCCCTTGGGGAATTTGCTACGCTACTGGTAAGCAGGGGACAATGTAGCTATTTTCCTATAAAAAGACTCGGGGCATAATTTTCTAAGGAAGTAAACAATTTCACTGCCATTATAGCCACACAACTAACCCCCAAGTAGACAGCAGTGTTTATCATCCAGATTAGATTGCCACAGGGATTATGTTATAACAGACATAAATTGCTATTCCAAGGAGGAATTTCAAAGAAAGTAAAAATCATAACCAAGATAAAGAGGTAACAGTGTGTGGCCAAAGCACAACTCTCAAGTGTGGTAAGTACAAGATAAACTAGGGAAGAAATGCTGTTGTGCAACAGACTGTGAGAAGAAAGAAAAATAAAATAGGAAGGAAACAGAAAGATAGGATGGAGTTCATTCTAGTAGTAAGTCATGCAAAGTTACTTCAAACTATCATCCCCCCCCCAAATTAAGTACAAACCAGATGTTTACAAAATGGTTCTTTAACCACATCCACAAAGGGATGGGAGGGCGCTTCCACCACCCCCACAGAAGCTCCACCCCAGGGCACCCTAACAAAAACAAATGGTAGTATGTATAATATACTACATTAAAGGGCCCCTGACATCATCAGAAAAACTAAGAAAAAATGTGAGATTTAGACAGTTCAGTTTATATTTCAAGTATTTTCTGTAATTATTTACCTTTTTTATTTATTACTGAGAACGGCAGTACAAAAGAGGTGTACTGTCCCTTAGACTTTATCTGATCTTTCTGCTATCCAACATATGACATCATAATCCAGGTTGCACCTGGAAACAAGCTTCTGGTCATGGTGCTTTTCCCAGTTACCAACTTTTAAATAAATAAATGAAATAATCACCTGTTTATGGCATCACAATTATCCCCACAGCAACAGATTGTGATGTCATAAACAGAACTGTGATGTCAGATGTAGGCAAGCAGCCAGAACGGCTAGGGCAGCGATCCTGTTTACATTCAAATGCCCTTAGTAAAAAAGAAGAATGAGAAACATAGAAACAGTGTTAAAATATAAGCTGACTTGTGCTAAACATTACATTTTCTCAAAGTTGTCACAACGGTGTCAGGGGCTTTTTAAATTACATCATTCCATATGTACAATTTGCCCTGGGGTGTATTTTCATAACTTTACAGGTCATGCTTTGGACATTTATTAGCTCCATAATGTGACAGATAGTCAACATTCTAGTGTTGGCTTCCTGGTCTATGTTTTATATCAAATTTATAGGGCTGTAATGCCAGGTGCCAGCAGAGGACCCGAGCATTTTTATCCTTCATTTGATATAACCAGCAAAGGGAGTTGTGATCTGTAAGTAGAGTAAAGTGTCTCCCCCATAAATAGAATTTAAGAGCTTCAATAGCCCATTTGATGGTCAAACATTCTTTTTGAATTGTAGCACATTTAACCTCCCTAGGAAATAACTTAAGTCGAATATACAAAACTGGGTGTTCTTACCCTTTTATATTTTGACACAAGATGGCTCCAAGTCCTGTTTCTGAGGCGTCAGTGTGTACCTCAAATGGATGACTAAAATCAGGGGATTCTAGAACCAGAGAGGCACACAAGGCAGCTTTAATGTTCTGAAAAGCTTCATCACAGGCTGGGGACCAAGGCACTTTATTAGGGAACTGTTTGTGTGCCAGATCAGTCAACGGGGCAGCTATAGTGGTGAAATTAGGACTAAAACGCCTGTAGTACCCCACTAAACCTAAAAAGGAGCGAACATTTTTTTTGTCTCTGGCACCAGGCAGTTTGCCACTGCCTCCACTTTTTCAATCTCTGGTTTCACCATACCATGGCCTAAAATAAAGCCTAGGTATCAGGTTTCCTGGGTAGCCAAAGTACATTTGGAAGGATTGATTGTTAATCCAGCACTTCATAGGGTCCTGATGATGTTGTAAAGCTGCTTTAAATGTGATGACCAATCGCTACTAAATATCACAATGTCATCGAGGTAGGCCGAACAGTACTCTTCATAGGGTAATAACAGACAGTCCATATACCTTTGAAAGGTTTCAGGTGCACCGTGCAACCCAAAAGGCATGTAAACAAACTGATACAACCCAAATGGAGTACTGAAGGCAGTTTTTCCTCAGACGATGCCTCCAGTGGGATCTGCCAATAGCCCTTGGTTAAATCAAGTGTCGAGATGTAACGGACCTGCCCAATTCGATCTAGAATATCATCAATTCTAGGGGATAGGATAACCATCTAACTGGGACGCTTGATTTAACCGATGGAAGTCCAGGCAAAGACGTATGCCATCTTCCTTCTTTGGCACTATTACCACAGAGGAGGACCAGGGGCTAACAGAGGGCTCAATAATGCCAAGCTGTTTTAATTTTCTTATTCCTAGGTCCACATCTGTTCTTACACATTCTGGTAGCCTATATGGTTTTTGTTGAATGGGAGCAGAGTCTGTTTTTATTACATGTCGAATACCAGTAGCTTTTCCTGGGATGCTGGTAAAAATAGAGGCATACTGGTGTAACAGATCTTGTAACTCTCTCCTCTCCTCTCCCTTTCAGGCAAATGTGAACTGATCTGGATGGCATTGATGCCATCTGGTTGTTCCAGCCTCCTATAGGCTACATCTAAATCAGAATGAGGAGTCTCGGGCAAAACATACAAACAAGGCTGATTGTCAGATCTATCTTCTATTTTGTCTGTAGGTTAACATAATAGGTTTTTGGATTTGCCTTACTAACAGGGGCCTCAATTTTATAAGTTACAGGACCCACACACTCTTTAATTATATAGGGACCCTGCCACTTCATTCTTAGTTTGCTTTCTGGTGAAGGGAGTAGAAGTAACACTTTATCTCCTGGTGAAAAAGATCTTTCTTGGGTCTTGAGCTCATACAATGTTTTCTGCTTTTGCTGGGCTCTCACACAGTTATGATGAGCCCATTTTGTATATGACACAAGTCGTCTATGTAATTGTGTCATGTACTCCAATATATTTATATGTTTCACTATATTGTTACCTTCCCAAGCTTCCTTCATGAAATCCAGAGGGCCACATGGATTTTGCCCATACAACAAGGCAAATGGAGAGAACCAAGTTGATGCCTGTGGCACCTCACGGTATGCAGAAAGAAAGAGGGGTAGGTAATGATCCCAGTCTTTACCATCATGATCCACAAATTTTCTAATCATACATTTTAGGGTCTGATTAAAACGTCCCACCAGACCGTCCATTTGTGGATGATAGGGCGTGATACGTACAGCTGTTATTCCCAATACCTTGTACAGTTCTTTCAATAACTCTGTGCAAAAATTAGCCCCCATATCTGTAAGGATTACCTTGGGTATACCCAACTGACAAAAATAATCCAAGAGTATTTCTGCTATCTTATGGGCAGTACTAGTTCTCAATGGGAAAGCTTCAGGGTACTTAGTTGCGTAATCACAAATAACCAGAATAAAGCGGTTACCCTTCTTGCTTTTCTCTAGGGGGCTCACTATATCCATGGCTATGCATTTGAAGGGTTGTGATACCAAGGGGAAGGACATTAATGGTACCTTGTCTTTCTGTTTGACTTGTCCTATTTGCTGACACTCAGGGCAGGTCTTACAGTAAGTGGCTACATCCTCCTGTAACCCTAGCCAGTAGAATCTCTGTAACAATCTGGTGGTGGTCCTGTCCCTACCTGCATGTCCCACTCTGAGTAGATCATGCCCTAAAAAGAAGAGATTTTGTCTATATTTAGCAGGGACAATTAACTGTTTCACCTACTTGTTGGTAGTCGGGTTGGTACATACCCTATATAATATACTATTTTCTTCTTGAATCATAGGGGCCTCAGACTTAATATCCTTCCCTAACTGTGACAAAAAAGGTGTTATGGTTACATCAGCAAGTTATTCATTCATAATATC
Source organism: Neoceratodus forsteri (assembly GCA_016271365.2). NCBI lineage: Eukaryota > Metazoa > Chordata > Ceratodontiformes > Ceratodontidae > Neoceratodus > Neoceratodus forsteri. The sequence goes on from CM057451.1 coordinate 835,896,175, forward strand.
AGGCATGGATACAGAATGTATAGAGTCTTTATTAATACTATTTAGATGTTCCCTCTTCCAGTCCCTCTGGATCATCTTTTTCTCAGCCTGGGTTTTTGTAGGCTTCCCTTCTGTGTTGAAAACCTCATCTGAAAAAGTAAATAATAGTTTCATCTGCTTCATCTGTTTTTTCTGAGCTCTGGTAGTTACTGCCACCAAGGATGTATCACAAGCTAAGACAAGAGAGTTAAAATCAGGGTGGTCTTGGCCTCTAATTAATAGGACAGGTACAGTTGGCACCACCCACACCTTTAATGTCCTCTGGGAACCATTCACAGTAAGCTCTAACTCTGTGGTGGGATATTGATGCACATCCCCAAGGATACATATAATGCCCATGGACAGAGTCCTTTGTGGCACAGGAGGTATTAAGTCACTCTGATAAGACTTTGTTGACTTCTAGGGTCCACCAACCCATCAATGTATTTTCCAGTTAATCAGGCTTTGATGATAAAGGCACCCAAATTCATCGAGGCTAAATAAGCTGTTTTTTTTTTCTTATTAGGGCAGAATCTACCTATATGCCCCAAGCCGTGGCAATAGTGGCACTCTATGTTAGGGTAGGGTCTTTTTGCCACATAATTTCTGCCATCCCGTCTTGGTTTAACAGTCCCAGCAGATGAAGAATAGGGGGTTCTTACCACTGATGAGCTGGTCATGTTGGTGGCTGATGTTGGTGAAGGATTCAGTCCTGTAACATCTATTCTGCAGTACCCCTTCCGCAGGGGCTGTCGGGCTGAAAGAAAATCCTTGGCCAAAGTCTAAGCACTGTCAGGATGCTCTGGGTTGTGTTCTCTGATCCACAATTATACAATGGCAAGAAAATTTCCTGGACTCTGATTGGTCATTCTGGGACTGGACCCATGATGTTATCCCAGTACAACATCACGGGTCTAGTCCCAGCTCAGAGATGACCGCATCAGCTATCCTTTCAATCACTCCACATGTCCACGCAGCCCGCCGCGATCCCCGCTTCAAGTGTTTGCTGTTCTCACCTGCCATTTCCCGAGGCCGACTCATTTTAACACTCCCTTCCCAACCACAACAACTTAAACCCTCATAATCATTTGTGTCCAACAGCTGAAATGGCATCATTTAAAATAAGTCCCATAGTCCGTAACATTAAAGTTAAAAAGGCACAGAAGGTCTCAGTGGCTTAATCCCCCCCCCCGCCCCGTCAACATCCGGGTTTACTCTCACCAACTCATAATCGCATCAGTGGCATTATAGATCAAAACAACATATTTTATTTTTCTTTGTTTTGTTAATTAACTTTCGCAACGGCTTCACCCGCTAATGGTCTGACCACGTGCTCATCTTCACTACTGTGAGACGAACGGCTGCAGCATTTCATTGACCCACTTCATCCCACGACTGCAAGAAAGCATGACTATGCAGAAAAGATCATCCCCCGTACTGTGAGATGAACGGCTGCGGCATTTCATTGACCTGCTTCATCCCACGACTGCAACAAAGCATAACTAAACAGAAAGACTCATCCCCTGTACCTCCTCTGAAAAAAAAAATTAAAACTTCCCTATTCAGTAGCAGGGCCAACATCTCCTTCCTGGGTGACACACTAATTCTCCACTCATGCCCTCCGCTGTTCGAGAAGCAGTTTTGCAATTAAAATTTCTAAGAACACTTTTGCTTACTTGTCCCAGGGAATGTGGCAGAACCGAAACAATTTCTATCACAAAAACTAAACAATGCACATAGCTGCTTAGGAACAGAAGGAGGCAAATACAATGCAGAACATACAGCTAGCACCATCTAGTGGTCAAACTGTGGACTTTTTTATGAAAACATATACCTCCACTCATGAAAAATACAAAAAAAATGTCATTTTTTTTTATTTAATTGTTTTAAATACAAACAAGCCATTAGATATCAGTAATATCAGATTCAGGGTGGAAGAGTTAGATAACGTTACTTCGATGACTGCCCGCGGCCCGCCTGAATCACCCCAGGCGACGATAGGTCCCAGCACAACACACACCCTGTCATGCATTATTGCTTAATTGAACTCCAGGGGGCATGATTATAATAAATTGCTCCAATACCAACAGTCCAATCACATCTTTGACAGTTTTTCCTTCAGGCTGTAACCATTTATTACATAAGTCATGTAACCTGGTGAATATCTCTCTTGGGGGAACATGGGGAAAATGTTTGAGTGTCCTAAAGCACTGTCAGTATGTCTCTGGGTTTATATCATAACATTCTAAAATTTATTTTTTAATAGCTGCATAATCATTGGAGTCTTGGTCATTCATACTGGTGTAGGCTAACTGGGCATTTCTGGACAAATAAGGGACCAATTGAACTACCTATTGCTGTTGGGGCCACTCACAGGCTTGGGATACCCTTTTAAAAGTTGTTAACTAGCATTCAGTGTCATCTGTTGGAGTCATTTTAGTTATCTTTATGTCCTTAAGACAAGTTTTGGCAGCTTCCTGTCCTGCCCCAATAATTTGCAATACCTTCATTGTGTCTGTCCACCTCTGATCTTGCCTCCATCTCTCCTGCTCACGTTCATGTCTTTCTCATTCCCTGTCCTGGAGATCCCTCATCCTCTGCAGTTCTATGTCCAATTGTTGCACAGCAAGCCATTTCAAGAGTCCAGCAACATCTTCAGGTGGTGTCTCATTTGGGTCTTCGTCCAAGCTTGTATCCTCTAGTTTTGCAGCTTCCTCCATATCTATCATCACTGGGGGAGTCTCTTTAGGAACCTTAGGGCTGGTAACTGGATCTATAACAGGAAGTAATGGTTCACCAGTCCTAAGCACTTGTGATCTGGTGGAGACACCCTGAATGGTTGTTGTGGCATCCACCAAATGGGCCATGTACCACCTATGTCAGCACTGATCAGGACACTAGATGCAGTATCCAATGTGGAGTCTCCCAGTATCCCTTAGACCTCCACTCCACCCCACTCCTGGTACCAATGTGGTGGGTGGTAATGATCAGGAAAGACACAGACAATTCAGGTACACCACACCTAAATAGGTGTGATTAGACTTATTAAAATAAATAAATAAATAAAGCAATGAGATACAAATGAACAACTGGTTAAACAACAAAGAAAATAAAGAAATAAAAAGGCACAGCTCAGGGTCGACAAGATTCTAGAACCCTAATCAAAGTCTGTGCTGGGTCTCCCTTCGGAGAACTTAATCTGGAGATGTATATAGTTTCCACTCCAAACTACATCTAACCTCTAGGTGCTGGAACTTAAGTTTTATAGCACCTAAACTCCTTCCCCAATGAACAATACCCACCCCTAATAATCTTAATTGCAGTCATATTCTTTTTAATATCTAGCTAGACATGTAATACCTGAGCCTATACTTTACTAAACAATAATAATCAGCATTAGTCAAAGACTAGTAACTATTTAAACCCTCCAAATCAACAAAAAACTCTTTTTTAGACAAAAAGGGACACTAGTGAACCTTGGCTCCACCTTCTTTTTGGGAGATTGACAGATCAGGTTCCATAAATTATCAGAAAGGGGCTGCAAGCTGCCTATAGGAGACTGCACCCCACCCTGCTAGAAAGTCTCTCCTGATTGGGACACCTGGACCTCCAGCAACTCTCTGCAAAGTAATACCAAGGTAAAATGACTACATTTTGTAAAGTGTTTTATCTCTATTGTTTAAAACCTTTTTTCTCTTTCAGGGAGATTAGTAAAGGCACATATGTAAATTATATTATGCTGCCACTCTAATGCATTTCTGTATTTTATAACAAAAAACATTTTATTAGCAACCCATGAAAACAGTAAAGATATGCATTTCTTTTGCAAAGTCTAGATTCTAGATAGACAACATTGCAATACCTCAATCCACTAAACAACTTTTGTACCAAAATGTACTTGCCACTCAGCATGTCGGCAACATAAACAAAATAATGAGTTTTATTTTTAAGACTTCTGCAGCCCAACTGTTGCTCCTTTCTGTGGCTGTACCAGTGCTTACCCTCCTGCAACGTGCAAGGAGAAACACAAATACTAGAACAGCCACCGGGACTCCAATAAACAGGCTGACAATGTCTAAGACCTGTGAGCAGGGGACAATGTAGTTATTTTCCTATAAAAAGACTCGGAGTATTATTCTTTAAGGAAGTAAAGAATGTCACTGCCATTATAGTCACACAACTAACCCCCAAGTAGATGGCAGTGTTTTGCATCCAAATTAGATGGCCACAGGGAGTACGTCATAACAGACACTGGAATTACTACTCCAAGGAGAAATTTCAAAGAAAGTAAAAATCATAATCAAGATAAAGAGGTAACAGCGGGTGGCCAACTCACAATTCTCAAGCGTGATAAGTATAAGACAAACTAGGGAAGAATGCTGTTGCTCAACAGACTGTGAGAAGAAAGAAAAAAATAGGAAGAAAACAGAAAGATAGCATGGAGTTCATTCCAGTAGTAAGTTATGCAAAGGGTGGGGGGTACTTCAAACTATCACATACCCCCTCTATGATCTCTGCCCCTCATATATAGAGGTGTAGTGCAGTTTTACCACCTTAATGAAGTAGAGGCAAAATCACCCACTTTGCATTTGTTTGGGGCTATGCAAAGTCCCCATTGAAATGGGCTACTTTGCCGTTGATTGACTTCACGTTAGTGACTTCGAATTCACTTCACCTTATTTTCCTAAAGGCGAAGTATGTGAGAATTGAAACAGTCCACAGATCACATGTGTCACAGTCTGCAGGTCACATGCTGCAGGCAGGAAGTTAATCAGGCAAGACAGTGAACTGGTTTCACATTCACCTTACCAAGTGCTGGAGAAAGAGCTGGTTTTGTGAGAGAGATTTAGATTGCCAATTTGCCATTGAATTTGCTGATTTTATTGCAGTTTACTTGCATATTTTTTGTTTTGAGTTGCACCCCTTTTGAGTTCCTATTCCTGATTCCTTATTTTAACTGTTTTTAATTTTGTTTTAGTAGTTGTTCTTAATAGTTTAATTTGTTTCTTTTTTTGGTAAGCTGGAGAAAGGTTGTTTTGGTTCAGGGGCACATAGAGGAGATCGTGTTGGGCCAAGGATGCACTGTGGCTCCGTGTGCATAAACCACACAACTTTGTTCCCTCTTAGTGCTCCCCTCCCTGAAAGTGGAGATAGTGGTGCCATGCAAGCACCCCCGCTGGTGGCACCTAGCACTGCCCCCACCACTTGCCATGGCCATGGCAGATTAGCAGTAGTAGGAAGAAAGGCAGCATCTGCAGCAGGAAGAACAGCAGCTGGTTGTCCCTCCAATTGTCCACGAGCAGCCTGTAACATGTGAGCCCCCCACTGCCTGTGCCAGGTCTGTCACGCAGCTCTGTTGTGTGGCATTTGTTTTACATCACTGCCTGGTGACCTCAGTGAAGTGAAGTGCAACATCTACGGTGTGCTGGTGTGTAGTGGGCCCAGAGGTAGTCATCCTGGGACAGTGGGCAGTGCACTCACCTTGCTAACCATCACCATGCAGAGTGGGAGACCAAGGCAATGGAACTTGCCAGCAAGGCACCTGCTGAGTGTCATGGTGTGTGGATGTATGGCTTGACACTGGACACAGATGAGCAGTGATGGCAAGGCAATTACCAAGGCACAAATGTATTCAGTTTCTTCAAAACATTGTGGCAAAGCACAAGGCAACATTACAGCAAACTGATGGATGACAAAATAAGAAATCAAAACATATAAATAAAGATGAACTCCTGCTGAGTAGCAGTCTAGTCAACAATAATCACCTCTCTTAGAAAATGGAGTCTAGGTCTGCATAGGAGCAGACTTCCTCTTTGGGTCAGTAACAAGCTGATCCGAGACTGAATCTGACAGGATTGCAGAAATGTGTCCACCTTTATACCAGGGGGACATCATGTGATCTCTACAGACTCCACCTTCCAACACCAAATGGCACGAAAGTTCTTTAAAAATGCAATAATGTTTCTTATTTCACGCAGAACATTTATCCTAAGATGCTATAATAATGCTATACTGTCCTAAAATAAATAACAACGCTTTTAATCCCCCAAAAAACATTTTCGCATCACAATTAGCTCCTCCCTTCACTCTTTTCAGTATTTTATGGGCAAGGAAGGGCCGGCTGACTCCTAGGATAACTGCTGCAAAAGCAGGGGCAGAAAGTTATAAGAATGAATTATAGTAGTCTGAACATTTTAAGCACCTTTAAAGAAAGGGTAAGCCCAAAGCAAAACAATAAAAACCCACTACAGTGTACATAGTTCATAACAGCGCACAAAAGCAATTTATAATGCACAACTGTTTTGGTGATAAATATGTTTATTGTTTTATGTGTTTAACAAACTGTTGTGCAGCACAGAAGACTAGTTTTAGGATGCTCACAGCCAGGGCTAGTCCTTCCAAGCTAAAACTAACGCTGGTGCAGTTGTGGTACACTATGACTGTAAATACCTGAAGAACAGTTTTTGTTTTAAATAGAGAACCAACATTTATTTTACATTTCTGTTTGGGGTACTCACTTCTGTTTATGCAGAAGGTTCGCTTAAGGACATGAGGGACACAGAACTATCATTCAACAGGATTGGGCGACCGGAGACCTAAACCAACACTTTCTTTCCCCAGTCTGCAACTGCCTTTATGAAACAAGGGAGAAACAAAAGGCAATCTAACTAATCTTTTCATTTCATGAGGGAAAGCATGTTCTTGCAGTCTTGCTAGTGAAAGGGGGAAATCTTTAGCCGAATAGCGTAACGCTTGAGTATTACGGGCTACTGGTGCCTTCTAACCCGAATACCGAGGCATCTTATGCCATAGTTAAACCCGCACTTTTGGGCAATGTGCTCTATACATTAACCTGTGCATTTTATGCTATTCACAGTGCAAGTACAAGTAAAGCATGTGCCATGTTTGTTTCCGCAACGGAAAAAAAAAGGGGGGGGGCTGAGTACTGGAATCCCATATTTAGAAATAGAGGAAAAAGAGAAAATGGATAGCAAGGACTCTTTGCCCAGGTGGCCTGCCTGAACTAGGGGTGAATAACAGACATCTTGGAACAGGTAAAAAAAAAGAACAAAAAAAAAAAAAGGATGCTACTGCAGTAGACTTTTATCATTAACAAAAAAAGGTTACCAGCACTATTTCACATCTCCTCCCCACTTAAGAGGAAACATCCAGGGTGACATACTTAAATTCCTTATTTTCCAAACACCTAATGACATGCACATTCTTCAGATCTCCCTCTTTAGAGAGAGATGGAGCTTTAGCCCCGCCGCTCCCAAAGCTCCACCTCAGGGACCCTAACAAAAAAGAAACATAAAACGAACAATCAAGAAAGATTATTACTACCTTCCTTATTCTCAAATACAGTGTCCCCGAGGTCTGGCTGTGCATGTGTACCTTGATCTGCCCCATAACGAGACATAAAATTAGCATTTTTATTAGCTGTTCCAGGTGTATGGTGTACTGTGAACTGATAGAGCAGCAGGAACAGATACCACCTCATAATCCTAGGATTTTTATCTTTCATTACATTTATCCAACATAAGGATTATGATCGGTTAGAACCTCAAACTCAGCACCCCACAAATAATATCTAAGAGCTTCAATGGCCCATTTGACTGCAAGGCACTCTTTTTCTATAGCAGAGTAACGGGTCTCCCTTTCATGGAGTTTATGACTCAGATATATGATGGGGTGTTCTTCCCCTCTAGGGTTTGGGACAGTACAGCCCCTAACCCCCAATCAGAAGCATCAGTCTGAACAGTAAATGGTAAGGTGAAATCTGGACTCCACAGTACTGGAGCAGCACAGAGGTGTGCTTTGATACCACAAAAGGCTTTCTCACAGTCTGGAGACCATTTGATCTTGTAAGACTTATGCTTTTTTGTAAGATCAGTTAATGGTGTCATTAAAGTGGCAAAGTGAGACACGAATCTACTATAGAATCTGGCGAGACCCAGAAATGAGTATTCATGCTTCTTGGTTAAAGGTCTCGGGCACTTAGCTACTGCATCAGTTTTATTTATTTATGGTTTAACTGACCTCTTCTCAATTATGAATCCCAAATATTTTGTTTCTTGCATGGCCACACAACATTTTGTGGGGTTGATAGTAAGGCCTGCTCTGGTCAAAGTATTTAATATAGCCCATAAGTGTTGTAAATGATCTTCCCAGGTTGAGCTATAGATGATCACATTGTCCAGATATGCACCACAATATGCCTGATGGTTTTGTAAGGTTTGATCCATCAAATGCTGGAATGTTGCAGGAGCACTGTGTAGGCCAAAAGGCATGGTAATGAAGTAAAAAAGGCCTGCTGGGGTGCTAAAAGCTGTTTTCTCTTCAGACTGTTCATCAAAAGGAATCTGCCAATATCCCTTTGTCAAATCAAATGTGGAGATGTACTTGGCATTTCCTAACCTGACTACAATGTCATCTATCCTGGGCATTGGATAGGCATCAAATTTGGAGACAGCATTTAACCACCAAAAATCAAGGCAGAGGCATATCCCGCCTTCTTTCTCTTCTACTACTACAATAGGGAATTCCCATTTGCTGGTAGATGGCTCTATCACCCCCAAATTGTGCATCTTGTGGACTTACTTGACCACCTCTTGTCTAGCCTTTCAGGAAGTCAATACGGTTTCTGTCGGATAGGGGAAGGGGTGGTGTTGCATGCCATGAACTCTACCAGGAATGGAAGTGAACATCTGCTTAAATTCATTCAGCAGCCCATCTAATCCCCTTCTCTGTTGATAGTGAGGTCACTGAGTTCTCCTAGGTTGCCCAACCGATCCTAAGCTACCTCAACCTCACTCATACCTTTATCAGGATGGACAAAGCAGCTGGGGGCTGGCCTCTCAATCCATCACTTTAAAAGATTGACATGGTAGATTTTCCACTTTTGATGTCTTTCTGGAATTTCAGCCTCATATGTTACTTGACCGGTTTGTCTAAGGATGTTATAGGGCCCCTGCCATTTCATGAGCAGTCTATCAGTAGTTGAGGGGAGTAATAATAGTATCTTATCACCCGCCTGAAAAGATTTCTCCTCTACCCTTGATCATAGTATGTCTTCTGTACTTACTGTTTGATAACATTTTGCTGATGCACCAACTGGGTGTACTTTAGTAATCTTTTTTGCAAAGCTATGATGTAATCAAGGGTGGTACTTGTACTTTCTCCCTTTTTGTCTTCCCATTCTTTCTTTACTATATCGAAAGGTCCCCTGAGGTGTTGTCCATACAATAATTCAAATGGGGTTAACCCCATTGAGGTTTGTGGTACCTCTCGATATGTAAATAACAGAAAGGGGAGAAACACATCCCAAACCTTTCCTTCATCCTCTATGTATTTTCTAAGCATACGTTTTAGGGTCTGGTTGAATCGTTCAACCAGCCTGTCCATTTGCGATTGATAGGGAGTGGTATGAATGGCTTCTACCCCCAAGGTTGTGTATAAATAAGTTACCATTCTAGACCAGAAGTTGATGCCCCAGTCGGTTAATATTTTTCTTGGTATCCCTACCCTGCTGAACACTTTTATAAGTTTGTCTGCCACCTTTTCCGCTGTGACAGTTCTGAGTAGAGTGGCCTCCAGATATTTTGTGCAGTAATCGCATATAACAAGGATAAAACAGTTTCCCTTTGCACTTTTTGGCAATGGTCCTAATATGTCCATACTTATACAGCTGAATGGGTAGTGATTTAAGGCAAAGGTTGAAGGGAAACCGTTTCCTTCTTGTTAACATCAGCAACCTTTTGACAGTGCAGACAGCTCCGGCAAAAGTCAGCTACTTGTGTATGGATACCTATCCAGTAGAACCTGAGGAGAAGATGCTTTGGGGTATGGTTTCAGCCAAATGTCCCACTAATGGGATATCATGAGCCAAACGTATTAACCTTTCCCTGTACTTGGTGGGTACTAGCAGTTGCTCATACTGTTCACCAATGGAGGGATGAGTGCATCTCCTATACCATAACCCCTCTTTTTTAATACTAATAGGCCCTTTCTTATCTCCTTGGTTTGTTAACAGAAACAATAGTTGAAGTGTTACATCATCCTGTTGTTCCCTGCTAAACCCTTCAGCCATCCTCATGTTAGCAATCCTATCTTGTGGGGTAGCATCAATCACATTAACAGTATTTTTAACATCTATAACAGCTTCATCAGAACCATCATTACAATGTTTATTAGTTCATTGTTTCTTTTCTTCCCATATTTCCCTCTTTGTTTTAGGGATCTTTCCAGGTACCCCATATATATCATCATCAAAAGGGAACAACTGGGACCACTGGTCAATTTATTTAGTTTGGGTATGAGTAGTCATGGCACAAAGATCATTACTAAAGGTAATCAGGGATTGAAAGTCTGGATAGTCCTGACCAATGATGACAGGGACAGGCAGATGTGGAACTAAACCCACAATCATTGGATGTCCTTTCCCTTGTATCTGCATGTCCAAAGTAGTCACTGGATATTTATGTACATCACCATGAATACATTCATCAGAGGTGTCCAGCCCTTGTTTCGGGTTGTGGTGAACCAGTTCAGTTAGCACAAGGATATGTCTATTACCTGAGTCTAACAGGCCTGTGACCTACTTATCCCCAATCATTACTGGTATTATAAAACACCCCATATTTGCTAGGGCTAGTTGGACAGGGGCCACCCCCTTTCTCTTGGGACAGTAGCTAACAATATGTCCCCTTCCTTGAAATTCCCGACATATGATATTGGGATTAGAGGGTCTAGAGGTTGGGAAAGTCTTAGGGCTCCAAATGTTCTCTGATGGGGTGGTTGTAGTAGGGGATGAAGTAGAAACAGAAGAAGACCTTACCATGGGTGGGATTGTATGGTTGCATCCTCGTTGGCAATAGGTCTCACTGTAAGGTAGTCCTCCACCAACATAAATTGCTTTTTCTGCTGTATCTGTTCTGTGCTCTCTCCCCCACACCTGGATATCAAAGGGCAAGACAAGAACAAACTGTTCCAGAATCACCATTTCAACCATTTGTTCTGCAGATTACACTCCATGCTGCAGCCGCTTGAGACAAAGGTCTTTCAGCCTTGCAAAGGCCTCACGAGGGGTATGCACTGTGTGAAATCTAAATGTCCTGAATCTCTGGTGATATGTCTCAGGGCTGATATCATAGCATTGAAGGATGGCCTGCTGTACCGCATCATAGTCGTCAGATTGAGCACTGTCCATATGGCTATATGCCAATTGTGCTTTTCCTGATAAATAGGGACCAAGATGGATAACCCAGTGTGTTTGAGGCCAACCACAAGCCTGGGTGATTCTTTCAAATGTCATCATATAGGCCTCAATGTCATCAGTTGCCCCCAACTTAGTGAGCTTAATGTCCTTAGGAGTATCAACTGGTGCAGGGTTGCGTGCCCCTATGTCTCTAACGGCTTGTAAAGTGTCATTACAATATGCCTCTGCCCTCTGGAGGTCCTGTTCCCTTTGCTTGTCCATGGCCAGCTGCTTTACACATAGCCAGCGCAACAACTCGTGGATATCTTCTGGTGGTTCTGTGGATGCCTGCTCCACAGCTGCAGTAGCCCCACCTTCCTCCTCCAACTTCTCCAATTTCCATCTTTAGTAGTTTTCCATCATGCATCAGTTCCTAGACCAGACAATGGGACCACTCCACACTTCTCTGCCATCCTATGAGTGAGGAGACCACTTGGCTTACTCAGCTTCAGCTCTTCTGTAGTACTATGTATCCAGTAGCCCCCTTCTGGCAGGAACCAGTATCACCAAAACATTCCACTTCTGACACTAGTGTTGTGGCGTGTGGGTGTATGGATTGACACCGGACACAGATGAGCAGTGATGGCAAGGCAATTACCAAGCCACAAGTGTATTCAGTTTCTTCAGCACTGAGAGTCAGATCCAGACTCGGTACATTTATACAATGAGTCCTTATTGGTCTGGGTCCGCTGGGCTGCATTGGATTCGGGGGGGGGGTCCTGATTTGTGGTGGGACGATCTGCCCATGTCTAATAACTTTGCACTTTTTTTGTGTTGAAACCCAGCTGCCATGGGTTTGACCATTGTACGAGTTTATGCAGGTCTTCTTGCAATCCTAGCCAGTGTGTTGAACACCACTGCACCTATCTTCATGTCATCTGCAAACAGGCTGATCTTATTGTTGACCCTGTCTGATATGTCTGCAATGAATGTGCAGAACAGCACTGGCCCCAACACTGAGCCCTGTGGAACCCCACTCGTCACAGTCCTTGGGGATAAGAACTCCCCCGTATGAGAACTCTCTGTTGCCTAGCACCCAGCCCATTTCTTACCTACTCCACCAACCTCTCTCCTACCTCCAGGTTCCCCAATTTTCCTATCAACTTCACATGTGGCACTGAGTCAAAGGCCTTGCTGAAGTCCACGTACAGGACATCCACTTCCTGACCCTTGTCTAGTGCTCTTGTTATCCAGTCATAGAAGTCCACCATGTTTGTCTGACATGATCTACCAGAGACAAATCCATTCTGTCCGTTGTCCTGATGACCATTCTTCTCCAGGAACACTACTAGCCTCTCCTTGATGATGGGCTCCATGAACTTTTTCATGATGCAGGTTAGGCTGACTGGCCTATAATTTCCTGGCTCATCCTTGGGTCCATTTTATTGATGCGGACCACATGTGCCATCCTCCAGTCCTGGGGTATGCATCCAGTTTCCAAGGAGGTGTTGAATTTGTATGCCAGAGGTCCTGCCAGGACCTCTGCCATCTCCCTTAGCATTCTGGGGTGAATGCAGTCTGAACCCACTGTCTTGTCCACCCTCAGGGCTCTCAGACCTTCCAGTACCCTGCTCTCCTAGATTACCCCTTCTTTGATCTCCGCCCTCATATATAGAGATGCAGTGAAGTTATACTACCTTAGTGAACTAGAGGCAAAGTCACCCACTTTGCATTTGTTTGGGGCTATGTGAAGTCCCCATTGAAATGGGCTACTTCACCATTGATTGACTTCATGTTGGTGACTTTGCATGCACTTCGTCTTATTTTCCGAAAGGCGAAGTATGGGAAAATTGAAACAGCCTACAGATCACATGTGTCACAGTCTGTAGGTCTCATACTGCAGGCAGGAAGTTAATCAGGCAAGACATTGAACTAGTTTCACTTTCTCCTTGCTAAATGCTGGAGAAAGACCTAGTTTTGTGAGAGAGATTTAGATTACCAGTTTGCCATTGAATTTGCTGATTTTTTTTGCAGTTTACTTGCATATTTCTTGTTTTGAGTTGTGCCCCTTTTGAGTTCCTATTCCAGATTCCTTATTTTACCTTTTTTTATTTTTGTTTTATAGCTGTCCTTAATGGTTTAATTGGATTCTTTTTTTGGTAAAATGGAGAAAGGTTGTTTTGGTTCAAGGGCACATAGATGAGATTGTGTTGGTCCAAGGATGTGCAGTGGCACTGTGCGCATAAACCACACAACTTTGTTCCCTCTTAGTGCTCCCATTTCTGGAAGTGGAGTTAGTGGTGCCATGCAAGCACCCCCGCTGCTGGCACCTAGCACTGCTCCCCCACTACTGGCCATGGCCATGGCAGATTAGCAGCAGTAGGAAGACTTGCAGCAGCTGCAGCAGGAAGAACAGCAGCAGGTTGTCCCTCCAATTGTCCAGCAGCAGCCTGTAACATCTGGCCCCCCCACTGCCTGTGCTGAGCTGTGTGGCATTTTTTTACATCACTGCCTGGTGACCCCAGTGTGGTGAAGTGCAACATCTGTGGTGTGCTGGTGTGTAGTGGGCCCAGGGGTAATCATCTTGGGACAGTGGGCAGTACACTCACCTTGTTAACTACCACTATGCAGAGTGGGAAGCCATGGCAATGTAACTTGCCAGCAATGCACCTGCTGTGTGCTGTGGTGTGTGGATGTATGGATTGACACTGGACACAGATGAGCAGTGATGGCAAGGCAATTACCAAGCCACAAATGTATTCAGTTTCTTCAAAAGGTTGTGGCACATCAATAAACAACATTACAGCAAACTGATAGATGGCAAAATAAGAAATCAAAACATATAAATAAAGATGAACTCCTGCCAAGTGCAGGTCTGGTCAACAATAATCACCTCTCTTAGCAAATGGAATCTAGGTCTGTATAGGAGCAGACCTCCACTAAGAGGTCAGTAACAAGCTGATCCCAGACTGAATCTGGGAGGATTGCAGAAATGTGTCCACCTTTATACCAGGGGGACCTCATGTGGTCTCTGCAACTGCCTTTATAAAACAAGAGAGAAATGAAAGGCTCTCTAACTAATCCTTTCATTTCATGGGGGAAAGCGTGTCCTTGCAGTCTCGCTAGTGCGAGGGGGAAATCTTTAGGCGAATAACGTAATGCTTGAGTATTGCGGGCTATTGGTGCCTTCTAACCCAAATACCGAGGCATATTATACCATAGTTAAACCTGTGCTTTTGGGCAATGCAATCTATATATTAACCTGTGCATTTTATGTTATGTACAGTGCAAGTACAAGTAAAGCATATACCATATTTGTTTCCACAACAGAAAGAAAAAAAAAGGGGGGTCGAGTACTGGTATTCCATATTTAGAAATAGAGGTAAAAGAGAAAAGGGACAGCAAGGAGCCTGTGCCCAGGTGGCCTGCCTGAACTAGGGGTGAATAACAGACAACTTGAAACAGGCAAAAAAAGAACAAAAAAAAGTATGCTACTGCAGTAGACTTTTAGCAAAGACAAAAAAAAAGGTTACCGGTACTCTTTCACACTGTGCAATAGGTGGAAGCATGGCCTCCACCTGCATGGGGCAAGAAATGTAGAAGGGTAAGGGACCAAGTGGCTGCTCCTACACCTGCATGGGAGGGAAACCCAGCAACAACTCCTGCCACACCAGCTGATCTGGGGCTATTGTGGAGTGAGGTAGACCACCTTAATTATGTGGTACAAAACCTGCAGCAGCAGTTTAAGTGAATGGAGGGTAATCAGCTCCAAATTATGGCAATGCTCCAATTGCTGCTGAGTAATCATAACCTGGACAAGTAGAGTTTTTGTTTTCAGTATAACTTTCCTTTTGTGTTCTGTCTTTCTTTTTCATAACCTTGTTTCCCCCACAAAAATAGTAAAACCACACACCAGAGAAAGGTTAAAGAAAGAACATAAAAAATGCTGTCCTTCCCTTCCTACTTAATAATCTTTTTACAAACAGGAATTTTTTTTTCACAGTAGTGTTTTCTTCCTGTAGTATTGTGTTAAAGCAGCAGCGCAATAATATGTTAAAGAGCAGTTGTACACTGTCAGGTACTCAAACCCCTGCAAACATACATGATAACTGACTTGGTCCAGTGTTGAGGGGTAATAATAATATCATGCAGTCCCATCTACTAAAGTAGGAACAGTCAGTACAGCTCTCATTCCCTATCAAAAGCTTAATAATATACAGCAATTGCAGTAGGAAAGCTTATTTTACCAGCACACAGATAGAGGTGCCCCTACCCACATAGCAATCTGAAGGTTGTTGCATGGTACCTGTGCTTTATCAAAGCTGAGGTGGTAACTGGCATTGCACCCTATGTAAGAAGTTTAAAGTGACAGTACTAAAATCGTAGATATAAAGAGCAAAATGTTAGTGCAAACATGATCTGTTTTTTTAGACACCTTTTACTGGATCTTACATTATATTCCATGTCACACAGTTTATAGACCTGCCTTTCATGGTACAATGAATACACATAGCTCAAGTACTATTATTTAATAGCATACCCCATTCTTATAGTTTTCTATTATTATCCTTTGCACAAACTGTTTGCAGTTTATCTCTGAGCTGTTTCGCACTGTCACTTTAATTAAACTTCTTAAATCGTGTCCTGGGTGTAATGCCAATTACCACCTCATGCTTGACTATGCGTGGGTACTGGATGAAAATGTTCTGCTTGCTATGTGAGGAGGGGCACTGTATATGTATGCTGGTAAAATAATGTTTTTTGGAACTTATCATGCTGCAATGTCTGTGGATCATTAAGCTTTGGAGAGTGACTGACAGACATACTGACTGGTCTTCCTCTTCCAGTAAAAATGTTATAGCACCCTGAATGTGTACCCACAGAAAAACAGAGGCATTTCCTGAACCTGCTAACATGACCCCATGCAAGTACCCCATGTTAATTTTGTGACATTAGAAAATTACTGCTGAGTGTGCACTCCATTGACTTATATGAGCGCGATCTTTCTTTAGCTGTTATTGCTACTTATAGCTGCAATTTAGAAAAATGAAAGTGACTGCTGTAGTAAGAGTGGCTGTTACTCCACTCCAGCGGTTGCTTTGATTTCTATAAATTACAACTGTAAGTAGAACGAAAAGCTGTAGAAAAATTACTCCCATGCAGGTCAATGAAGTGCACACTCTGAATTCATTTACTGACATCACCAAAGGTGGCTGTGGGTGCCTTCCTGGGGGGTGTCAACTGGTTTCAGACACTGCTCTATTTTTCTGTGGGTACACATTCCTGCTACTATAACCTTTTTACTGGACCAGACTGCGTGGTATTATTAAGAGCCCTCAAAACTGGAACATGTCAGCTATCATATATGTTTGTGGGGTGCTGGGTAACCACCTGACAATGCTCACCTGCCATTTAAACATTTTAACCTATACAGTTTCATTCTATTTTCAATTGATCCTTATTCACTGACTTGTATGTATGATACCATTCCTTCCACAATTAATGTTCTTCTGCATTATAAAAAGTCATTAATGAAAGCTCAAATGTGACAACTTGCCATTTGGTAAGAAGTGTCATATGGTTATTCATTAATGCCCTGCTTGACCGACAGTTGGCATGCTTATTGTAAAAAGGTTTTTATTCTTTGCTTTTTACAGTTAGCTAGCCCGTTTTATAAGTGTGATAACCCACTGCAGCCCGTGGGCACATCAGGCCATTAATGCACTTCCTAGTTGGTGTAAGTCACTCTGGCAAGCCCTTGTGCCTCACAATTCACCCGACAGGACATGCATTAATGCCCTGATACACCCATGTTCTGTCATTGGTTCTTTCTAGCATGGGTACTCACTAATTTCAGATATGAACTAACAGGAGTGCTCCTTTTAATCTTGTTCTGAACCATTGTTATCATCAGTATACCCAGCTGTTTTTGAACACCTACTGCTCCTTAATGTAATGGTGGTGTACCATGTTCTACTAGATTGCATGCTACTTCATTTGACTCACAACTGAAATGATTTGAAATGATAGATGTACAAAAACAGGTGTGAATACTGATGAAAACCTGAAGTAAGCAAGATTAAAAGAAGTGCTGTGTTCATTACATCATGTGTGAAAAAACATAGTCCAACAGTGGTAAATAATGGAAATAAAGGTATTATATAGACAAGTCAGAAGATAACTACCAATAGAAAAGTGAATAGAAAAGTACAGGTAAAAATTGTCAACATATTATTGCACTGCTCCTGTAGTTGTCATGCGACATAAGTTTTTGGGTACTGTTGACTGTGTTCAGTTTTCTTAGCACACCCACAATGACGACAATAAAAATACCCTGCTGCTACCCCGATGATATTCTCCTGCAGTGCTGTCTCAGGCCCCCCCAATACTCTTGCCCAAGACTTCATTGTCACCATGCTAAACGAGCCTCTGGAAGTTGTAACCAAATTTAAATATCTAGGTATCTGGATCGACAATAAATTATCTTTCAGTGACCACATCGAATATGTCTCTAGAAGGTTAAAAGCAAGGTTAGGTTTCTTCTACAGAAATAGGCCCCTTTTCCCCCTTGAAACTTGAAACAAGCTTGTACAGGCCACTTTTCTCCCCCTACTCAACTATGGTGATGTAATCTATTCCTCCACCACTCTTGCAAATCTAAGAAAACTGGACATCCTTTATCACCGTGCGTTACAGTTCATTACCAACTCCCCTTACCGTTCGCACCACTGTGACTTATATGCAGCTGTTGGTTGGACATCCCTTACTACTAGACGCCTGCTCCATGCTGGGCTATGGACTCTTAAACTGCTCCTGCAGAAATTGCCAAGCTATCGCTCTTCCCTTATTAGTATCTCACATAGTGCATACTCGTTAAGAAAATCTGACTTTATTATGCTTGACATACCAAGGACGCGGACTTCCTTTGGTAAACATGCTATTGCATATGCCCTTCCCTCCATTTGGAACCAATTACAAACTGTACTGAAACTAACTAGCACAGTTTCAATAAACTTCTACAAATCGCTAAGTTCAGCCAAAATAAAAGACACCTGTAACTGTCATTAAGTCTCTTCCTTCCCCATGTGTGCCATATTTATCCACTGGTAAGGTATAATTGATTTGTCATATTAACTGCTTTTCCTTCCCCTTCTACTCCTGGCTTTATCTTTGCTTACGTTCCACTGCTACTCTATCAATCTCTCCTCCTCCCATATCAGTTGTAGACTGTTGTTTGTTCTAGTTGCCAAAATACTGTATATTTGATTTGATTTGATTTGATTAAATCAAATCACACCAGTCATCATGTTTCATTTATCAGTATGCGACCTATAAGTCGCTTCCCTGTCTCATATCAGTGTTTACCACCTGCGGTCACCCTATGTGGTACCCTTGTATGTATATCCAGCCTGTATCATGTAACGTGTATTTCATGTATATACTGTTATTACCTATCTGTGTTTGTACTTTAAGTGTTTATGTCACAGGACCTCCTTGTGAATGAGCTTGCTCAATGGAGTTTTCTTGCAATAAACTTGAACTTGAACTTAAACCCTACCAGCACGCAACACAATTATGTTACAACCCCCCTGAAAAAAATGAATACGTTATGTGAATGTAGCATGCTTACACTGCTATCTTACTACATCACTCAGCATGCAGTATTAGTGTTCTGACTCCCGATGAAGAATAATCATATGAGAAAATGTTCAGAAAAGTCACAATTATTTCAGGACACACTGGTTAAAGCATGCACCAGTAGCCACAACTCTCAGTAAGTGTCCCAAGTCAGAAAATGATGTGCTGGTGCCTGCTGCTGCTGATGCTGTTGTCCTTATGTTTTCTGCTGCTGCTGACTGAGCTGATATACACTGTGTTGCCAAATGATGATAGTCACAGATGACCATGGGGTGAATCATAATTTGATGTTCTGGACCATTAGTCTGCTGCACTGGCTGAAACATGCTGCCCTATGTGTGTGTATTCATACCACCATTGGTAAGTTACTGTATGTGTTACGCTCATGTTTTTTCAGAGACCCAGACATTTGCTTTCTATGTATGTGATCATTTCTTTTTTTTCTGTCAGAGGTCATAGAGTCCTACTTTGGCTGTGTACATTTCAGCTTGCTAATGCCTTTGGCTGTACGAAACCTGTCAAGCCATGAAAGCCAGGTATTTTTTTTTTGGGTGGGGGAGATTGGGGCATCATTTGAAAACAAGTTGCATTAATGTTTCTGTCATCTTTACAGGTTTTCTGTGTAACCTCCATATTCATACCAGTTGCATGTCTTCAGATTTGAATAAAGGACCAATGACAGCACACAGCACCTAAATATTACCTGCAAACAGATGAAGAAGAAATTATTTGGACTTTATTGCACTACCACATTCTGTTCAAGCTTGGTTGTTACTGTCTGTTGTATCCAGCTTAAAACATCAAGCTATTTGTAAGCCAGTCCAAGACCAACTAACACATTTAGTGTGTGTGAAATGCACTGGCCCACTGTCTTAAGTAACATTACATGATGTGTTGTCATGACCAGGATAAAATGTTGTTCAACCATGGCGTGCTCAAGTATGCCAGTGACAGATGTGCATGAAGAATATATTATCTGGCCTGTATGTTACCTCCGTTGCATGCTTTACACTTGCTGGAAAAAATGAAAAACAAAAAGGACAGATGAAATAAGAGTGAAAATAATATCCTTTAGGTGGTCGTAGTACTACAGTAGTCCTGTCCTGTAACACTTTTTGTAACTGGAACCTGTGAAAACAAAATGGAAATCAGTTGCCGGTATTTGGTGACAAAGTCATCTATAAAAAGATTCAGGAAGCATTCACACCACAGTTCAAGGAAAAACCATAGTATGAAAAAATTAGTACATACTCACTGTAAATTACTGATAAAAAGCATGGTGGCTGTGACTGGCTGAAGGTTCCTACATCTGGCATTGGCACAGGTACACATTCTCTGTCTCACTCTCAAGAAGATGAGTGGCTGTGGCTGGCTGATGGTTCCTACATCTGGCATGGGCACAGGTACACATCCTCTGTATCTCACTCTCAAGAGGATGGGTGGTTGTATCTGGCTGCAAGTTCATACATTGGGCATGGGCTAAGGTACACATTGATTGTCTCTCACTCTCAAGAAGATGGGTGGCTGTGGCTGGATGCGGGTTCCTACATTGGGCATGGACACAGGTACACATTCTCTGTCTCTCACTCTCAAGTAGATGAGTGGCTGTGGCTGGCTGATGATTGCTACATTTGGCATGGGCACAGGTACACATCCTCTGTATCTCACTCTCAAGAGGATGGGTGGCTGTATCTGGCTGCAAGTTCATACATTTGGCATGGGCTAAGGTACACATTGACTGTCTGTCACTCTCAAGAAGATGGGGGGCTATGGCTGGCTGTGGATTCCTACATTGGGCATGGACACAGGTACACATCCTCTGTTTCTCACACTCAGGAAGATGGGTGGCTATGGCTGGTTGCAGGTTCATACTTTGAGAATGGGCACAGGTACACATTCTGTGTCTCACTCTCAGAAAGATGGGTGGCTGTGGCTGGCTGATGGTTCTTACATTGGGCATGGGCACAGGTACACATTCTCTGTCTCTCACTCTCAGGAAGATGGGTGGCTGTGGCTAACTGATGGTTCCTATGTTCAGCATGGGCACAGGTACACATTCTCTGTCTCTCACTCTCAGGAAGATGGGTAGCTGTGGCTGACTGCTGGTTTACACATTGTGCATGGGTACAATATTAGTGCCTCTCACTGTCATGAAGATGGGTGGATGGATATGGTGTTTGTTACAGTCTTTCAGTGTCAGGAGGAGGGTATCTATCATTTAATCAGCAGGATTTAAGTGGCTACATCAAGTTGACATTTGTGTTTATGAGGTTAACTGTGTTTGCTAATGGCAGCACACATTCTCTGTTAACTGTACTTTCAAAATCTACAAAGTGGAAGATAAAATAGAATGACAGGTCATTATTTGTACATATCTGTCATATGGAATGAGAGTCAAGGGCAATGCTTTTCTTTGATGAAACGTAAAAACATTTTACCATTACAGAATTGTGACAGCCTTTAAACCCCGTTATGCACTACCACCAACTTTCTTCTTGATCCTGATCAAGGAGGAAGCTGCCCTCACAGTCATCATGGTCGGAGTTGTGCCCACTAGGAAATTCTTTTTCCATGACTGCATCATCAACCTCAGTGGTACACCGTTTGATGCTGCTACCAGGATGGTCTGCTTTGCCCACATCATCAGCACACCCATCATTGTGACAGGGTATAAACAGATATGTCGTTCAACTTGGTGTGTGATCTTCATTCATTTTTATAAATGTCAGCATGCTGACATTTGTAGGTGATTAGTTTGTATGATGGTCACTTACTATTGCCCCACAGAACTGAATATCCTCTCCACATTTACACTGGAGGGTGGGCTGGTCAAGTACTTCAGTGCTACTGAAGTCAGCTCTGGCCATTCATTCACCTTTCCACTCCAGTACACCAGAAGATCATCAAGTACTGGCAGATGCCTTTTTTCTGCCAAATAGGAGTCAACCATGCTCTGTGATGCTCACAGTCCTGATACATCATGCATCTGTTCACAGGATTCATCGAGGTCACAGATTCCTACTTGAGAAAAGGCACCCCAAAGTGGGTTAATGGCAACCTGTTTTGCTTACATCCCTCCTTGCACCTCAGCCACCTTACTGGATGTGTTTACTCCGCAGTGACCTTCAGCCTTGTTATGCTGTGGTTTGCAGAACTTTGCACTTGACTTCTGTGCCCCATGAACCAATCAGACCAGCTGTCCAGTCAGATTTTGAACCTGATCAGGCCCTCCCTCCAGTAAGGATGCAATGCCACGTTTGTAGTGCGGGTCCAGAATTGTTGCTATTCTAAATTCTGCACTTTGCTGAATAATGGTGATGTGTCGATTGCCATCAAATATTGTAAGCATCTGTTTCAGTAGGGCACTGCTTGACCTATCTCTGGACACATCAAGGCTTGGCGGCATATTCAACAAAGTCTTCCGAAGCACTGGCAGCAGTGGAATGGCTTGACTAATGGATGCAGTGTCACCACTCATTGCCTGTGTGGCATGTTCAAAAGGCTTAAAAAATGATATCACTGAGTCCATGAGTTGTAATTGTTCAGTTACCATAGACACTGAGGCCTCTGAACCATCACGGCTAGTGTGTCTTGTACTGCTGGCAATCACCACCTCTCGAAATAAATATGAACACTTGGCTATAAAAATGTAACAAATTTTGTTACAGCAAAGATAAAATTACACGCCTGACACGTTTTGGACTAAGCAGTCCTTTTTCAAAGGCTGTGACACAAATAAAAGTCCACCATATATATAGGCACCAAAAAGTGACATAATGATGACATCACAAGTAACAATTCAAATTGATTGGCTGCTACGTAAAACCATACTTAAAGTGCAAGTAAATATAGGAGAGAACACAAGAAGGAAAAGAGGAAAGGGGAATGGGGGGGGAATAAAAAATACCACAAAGCCAAAAGATCCAACAGATAAAATGAAATCTATGGAAACAAAGGCAATAATTCAATAACATGGTCATTCAACATCTTTTTTTTTTAAATGTTTAAGATCAAAGTTGAAATGTAAATCTGGAGGTTTAGTGTATCCTAGATTGATAATCCAGTAAGCCTCCCTTTTCTTAACAAGATCATCGAAATTGCCACCTCTAGGGTGGGGGTATACTTTGTCAATTGCCATAAAGGTGAAACTATGTAATTTGCTATCTCTGTTTTTATGCAAGTGTGTGACTGTTGCATATGTTAAATCATATCTTTCACATGCATGAAGATGTTCCCCATATCGGACTTTTAATTTCTGAATGGTTTTGCCTGTGTAAAATGAGCCACATTTACAAGTTGCTAAATAAATAACACCACTGCTATCACATTTAATAAGCTGACAAACTTGAAAGACTTTTTTTAGAATTTATAGTACTAAATTTCTTACCAGTTTCAACACAGGGACAAAAAATACATTTCTGACAGTGATTGCAACCCCCCCCCCCATGTGAGCCACGTCTCTTTCACTGGTTCACCATAGTGACTGTGCGTTAACACATCTCCCAATGTATTAGCTCTCTTGTAAACAATTCTAGGTGGACTTGCAACTATTTGAGACAGGCCTGAATCAGCTGAAAGTATAGACCAATGTTTATTCACAATGCTTTCAATCTCTTTAGCATTGTTAGAATAAGTAGTCACAAAATTAAATTTTACAGCATCACTTTTTTTCTCTTTCATTTTTAGTCAAAAGCCTGTCTCTTGACACAGCATCTGCAAAGTTCTGTCCTACTTGTACGTTTCTATTACAGTATCCCCACTTGGATAGTCTGTCACCTAGGTTAGCTGCCCACATTTCATAATGTTCCTCATGGGTGCAATTCCATTTTATTCTCAGAAATTTCCCCTTGGGTATATTCCTCACCAGATGACCCGGGAGGCAGCTATCAGCCTTCAAAAGTGTGTTGCCTGAAATTTGTTTCTGAAACAAATTAAATTCTATTTGGTTAGCTGTGGTCCTATTTAATTTCACATCTAAAAAGTCAACCTTCTGATAATCAAAATTGGCACTAAAACTTCAAATTCTGATTCGTGCCTGGTAAATGCAAAACAAACTGATCGAGATCAGCCCTTGTTCCATTCCACAGCAGTATAATATTGTCTAATATAATGCTTCCAGACTGCAGTATTGCTGTGGAATGGATTAGCAGTAGCATTCAAGATGTATTTTTCTTCCCAAACCCCGACATATAGATTTGCAATTGAAGGGGCACACGTGGCCCCATTGCAGTATCCTTTTTCTGTAAATATAATTCTTTGTTAAAAGTAAAAACATTATATTTCAAAACAAACTCTAACAATTTCACCAAAAAAATCTGTAGGTGGATTCTCATTGGGGTCCCTTTTATTCAAAAATGCTGTGGCTATATCTAGGGCATCTTCATGCAGAATATCCAGTATATAACGCCTCTATGTCCATTGTCACAAATGCTGTCTCTGAATTAATTGGTATGTTTTCAAGCAGGCTCAGCACGTCTTGTATCTTGTAGAAGTGCTGGTAAAGTACCAACTCATGGTTTGAGGAAAATGTTAAGGAATTGTGACAAAAGCTCAAGTAAAGATCCGATACCATTAATAATTGGCCTACCAGGGGGAGAAAGGAAGGACTTGTGGATTTTGGGCAATGTATAAAATGTCACACACACAGGACTATCATTAATTAGAAAGTCTCAGATTTTTTTCTCAATCAATCCTTTTTACAGACATCATTAACAGTCTCATTAATGGAAAATTTAAAATCAGCTGAAGGATCACTTTGTAGTTTGGAATAGAATTTTGTGTCAGCTAACTGTCTATAAGCTTCAGCAACATAATCTGCTCGATTTAACAACACAACGCAACCACCTTTATCCGCAGCTTTTATTATCAAATCAGGAGCTGACTGTAACGTTTCCAAAGCTGCACTTTCTTGGTATGAAAAATGATTAAATGTTGTTCTTGGTGGTTCACTGAAAAGGGCTTCTAAATCTTTTTAAACTTTTTTCAATTTTTTGTTACATTTTTATAGCCAAGTGTTAATACTTATTTTGAGAGGTGGTGAGTGCCAGAGTTTTCAGTTGTTTGTATGATTTTTTGCTCTGAGCACTTCCGTCCCAGTGCTGCATTTTTGTGTTTTCACTGCTCATATAACTGCTCTGCTATATAAAGTGTTGAGTTCCAGTGTGTTACAACTTCAAGCTTGAGTCAGTGCTGCGGTAGGCTGTTTTGAATCTGCAGCTGCCTAAGTTGGTCATTGGCCTTTCCAGAGTGTGGAAAGTGTGCACAGATGTGACGTGCAACAGTCAGCATTTGCTTGATTTCAGGGTGCTGCAGAAACTCCTGTACCACAAAATTTAAACTGTGCCATGCAGAGAACCCTCACAAAGCCACCACTGCTGATACAATGACATTTGATTCATTGTCACTAGCTATAAAGCCAGCTTTCAGGGAGAGGGGGTGCAGCCACTGATCAATTTCTGTCAGTAGCAAGTCTAGCATGTTTTCACCTGTATGTGACTCTGCTTCACTAAACATTGCAAGAGTCACATGTTGTCTAATTCCATGAAGGTTGCTACCATGACAGTCTGACTTATTACACTGCTTTCCAATCCCACCATCACAGACAACCCCCAGTATCTGCACCTAATGTGCAGTATTACACAGATAGGAAGAAGAAAAAGAATCAGCATGTATATGGCATTTTCATACACAGTATATCCCAAAGTGCTTAACAAGCAATGCTAGACTGGTAGTGAAGTGACTGATTGTGTAGTGGCTGCCATATCACACATCAACACCCACATACAGCATGGACAACTAGCAGCCATTTTGCCACTTGTCCACATATCCATACTTAAGTGAATGTAAGGTGATGAAGAATGTTGAAGGGCTTGTCTTACAGACTCTGTCACAGTTCAATATAACTCCAGGACAGCAAGGGTGGAAAAATATGTCCTGGATGGGACTTTCCATTTGGGACAGGCACATGCTGCAAAACACTGGAATATGGAATTCTCCACAAAGGAGAAGGGCAAAAGGTCAGTTGCCAGCATTTCTGCTACAGCAGCATTCAGTTCACATGACACCACTTGATTTGGTGGGAATTTCATTTTTCCAGGCAAAAAGACTGTGCAACATGGGCTGGACTGTTACCTGTTTTGCACGTGGCATGCCAAATGGCTCTGCTCTGTAAACTGCCATGGCTGAGGTGCTTTTGCCATGTGATGGGGGTGCATAGGTGACAAGTCAACAAATTATGTTATTTTCCCAATTTTAAGCAAAGGGGTTGATTTACTAGAAATACTGTTTGGACCACCACTGCTAATCTGACCACTACTTGACAATTCAAAATCCTCCTCCTCCTCATGCCTGTAGTAATCCTCCAGTGTTATTTCACCAATACTACATACATGGCAACTTTGGCTACTTCCAGTTAATGAAGGGGATACGATGCTCAATAAGGTAGATGAGGGTGAATGCCCCACTATGGCATTAGGTCCCCTCTGGTGCCAAGCCCACAGTGCCATGTGCCTGTTCTTCAGATGTGTATGCTGGCTCCCAGTGCCAAGATGGCTACCCTTGTTACCATACCTCACATGTGCTTGGCAAAGCTGGCAGACTGCTACTGTTTCATCACTTGCATCTTGTACAAAAAAATCCCAAACTAGGGATTTTGATGTCCTACTTTTCACATGTCCCCGATGCTGCATTTTGGACTCCAGTTTCTGTGGCACTGAAATGGGTGGTGTACTGCATGATTTTAGTTCTTAGGCATACTTGGACTCTGCCTGAACATCACAATTTATGACTATTACTAGGTCATCATCATCAACAGACACAGCTACATGAGAACTTTGAGGAGGGAGTGATTTAATAACAGACTGTTTGCACACAGCCACCTTCTGTTTCTTTTTCTCTGGCTTCCAACTGGAGTCACTAGCATAATCATCAGCATAATCATCATCCGCATTCACAAATTCAGTTTGGATACTATTCTGTGGCAAACATGTTCCAACCACAGATGCAGTATGATCATCCACAATTGTTTTGTCAACATTTAAATATTTGGCTGGCCCAGGCATAATCTCAACATCGCTGGAAACATGAGACTGTGGGTCATCATCATGATCAGAATCATGTTCATCTAAGCCAGCCTGTTGGTGCAGCGATTGGATTTCTGCTTGTGACGCTGGCGACACAGGTTCGGGAATGAGCCCAGGCCATTAGAGGGCCAGCCAGGGGAAAAGGACTGCACTCCTTCTCCGGGGGGGGCGGTTCTGTGCTTGGTGCAGGAGTGACACCTAGTGGAGGCTGTCACAGTGATGCAAGGTCAAGGGTTTCTGGGGCTGGACAGACACTGGCATCATTGCACACTTCTGCCCCAGCCTATAGGGATAAAAATTCCCACTCCAGGTGTCGTCTCTATGAAATCCTGCCCCCAGACTTCAATTAGCCTCCTGGCCGAGTGCTCCCCCAACCAGTTACAGTATCCCGGTGCCGGTTCCCACTGTAGCGCCAGGACCCCGCCCCCTGGGTGCTGTGCCGGGGTGACTGGGAGAGCGAGGGACATATACAGGAGGTGGAAGATATGGGGCACCATGACCAGGACAAAACAATGACAGCCTGGTGTGAGGTGCAAAAAGTAGACTAAATATAAATTATAAAAAAAAAAAGAATCATGTTCATCTAATGTGGGGATGGGTATTGTGACATCAACTACACTCTGAATCATGTCTTCAGACTCCACAACATTTTGGCACCCAGATAAGTTTGCACAGTTTGAACTTGGAGTAGTACTCATGCCAGATCCATAACTAACTTCACTACCACTACCACAAGCAGGAACAACAGCATCTCCAACCATCACTGAAGCAACTGATTGCATTGTGAAAAACATAATCACAGAAATCCCTTTACTTGCATCAGCTATTCCCTTCTGCTGTGTATAACCATGCCCATGGTCACAGCCTCTCTTGGCACAGGCAGCAGTGCCACGGCCAAAAACAACTTTACATACACATCTCATCATGGGCATTTTTTTGAATTACACAGACAATTAAAAACAAATTTAGATTTAGGCACTTTGGGGAGGATGGGAAGCAAAAAACAAGAAGTGTGACTAACAGATGGAGACTGGACCCTAAAGAAATGCAGAGGCACTGACAAATGGAGGTTGTGCACTGAAAAGGTGCCATCGCACAGGCGCAACAACACCTTAACCAGTGGTCAGCAATACAAAACTGGAAGGCAGTATGGCGCAGTGGTTTAAGGCTCTGAGCTGCAAATCTGGAGACCTGGGTTTGAATCCCACAGCCCCCACTTGCATACTGTGTGACCCTGAGCAAGTCACTTAACTTCCTCATGCTCCCAGGTTGCACCTGCAAACAAGCTTTCAGCTTAGTGTGTCTCACCTGGTAAAATAATTGGTTAAAAAAAAAATATTATCTTAATTTGCCGGTGGGGGCTTCCATTATCTTCCCCACTACTGACAAAAGGCTAACCGGTCAGTAGTTGTCTGCCTCCTTCCAGCTCCCTCCCTTGTGGAGTGGTTCCACATCTGCTTTTCTCCAATCCCATGGTAGTACCCCAGACTGAAGTGAACTTTTGAACAAATGAGCCAAGGGTCTAACAATTCTCCCACCAGTTCCTTCAGCACTCTCAGGTGTATTCCAACTAGCCCTAGTGATTTGTCCTCCCTGAGCTGCTCAAGGGCATCTCTGACCCTGCTGGAGGTGATTGATGGAGTTTCCATTTCTGAGACCCCACTGACAGCAGCCTTGATGCCATTGTCTGTTATAGGGCTGATGTACTCCTTTCTGAATATGAGCAGAAAATGTTATTCAGAACTGTGGCCTGCTGTCTGTCATCCTGTACTATTCTGTCACCATCTTAGAGTCTAACTATACCCCCCCTTTGGTTCTTCTATCCTGAATATATCTAAAGAAGTGTTTATTCCCTGCTTTATCCTCCTCTGCCAGCCTGAGTTCTGTCTCAGCCTTGGCTGCTCTCACCATCCTCTTTATCTCTTTGTTCTTCTAATCGTAAACTTCCCAATCGTTGTCTTTCTGGCTTATTTTATAGTGGTTGAAAGCATCACTTTTGGACCTAATCGCTGCCTTGATCTGCTTAGTGAAACATATTGGTTTTCTTGTGTTTGTTCTTTTTGGACACTGTCCTTACACCCATCTTGGTAAGTTCCAGTATGGTTTGTTTGACCTGCCCCGTATATCTTCTACCTCTAACTGCTCCTGGATCCTTGACAGTTTGCCCCTGACTATTTCTCTTATTTTGCCAAAGTTAGCGCCATTAAAATTTAGAACTTTTCTCCTGGATAGAGATCTTACTGCTACTATGGCTAGCTCAAACCACACAGAGTTGTGGTAGCTGCTGACCAGTGGTTCCCTAATTCCTGTAACACTCACCACTTCCAAATTTGTGAGGACTATATCCAGAATGGTGTCCAACTTAATAGGAGCATTAATTAGTTGTGTGAGTAGGCAGTCTTGTAAGGCTTCTACCACCTTTTGACTTCTAGAAGAACTAGCCACTGGGATGTCATAGTCAACATCTGGCATGTTCATATCACCTACCACCACTGTATCCCCTTTTGTGTTATCTCCCTGATTCCCTCTATGAGCTCCTCATCTCTACCCTCAGCCTGGCCCAGAGACCTGCATACCACTCTGATGTAGATCTTCTCCCTGTTTTCTGAGCTAATTTGCACCCACAGGGATTCCACACCCTCCTTTTTGTTGATCAGGGACAGGAATGAGGCAAAAGGAAATAAAGCCATAGAAAAATGGAAGGTAATGAGTACCAATGCCCATAGTCTAGGTAAAAAGCTCCCTGAAATTGTGGCTTTGATGGAAGAGGGATGCCTGGATATTGTGGCAGTCACAAAAACATGGTACACAGAGAACCATGACTGGGATGTCAATATACCAAGGTATACAATCTACAGGAGGGACAGGGAAGGAAGAAGAGGAGGAGTAGCTCTCTATGTAAGGGAAGGGATCAAAGCAACAGAGGTAAAGGGTAAACAGGGAGGAGAGGAGGCACTGTGGGCTACCCTGGAGACTGGAAATAGCTCCACAATCCACACAGGGGTTGTATACAGACCCCTGTCTCAGGGGAAGGAAATGGACAAGGAAATTATAGAAGACATCCTTGGGATGGCAGAGAAAGGGGAGGTATTGCTGATGGGGGACCTGAATACGCCAGATGTTGACTGCAGCACCTTTGCTGCAGCCACACCAAAGAGCAGGGCCATTCTCGATGCTCTGCAGGGGGCATGCCTCAGACAGCTAGTTTTGGAACCCACTCAGGAGAGAGAGCAATCTTAGACCTGGTACTCTCAAATGGGGATGGAGAGAGGATCTCTGATCTTGAAGTGGGTAGCCATCTGGGAACAAGTGACCACCAAACAGTGTGGTTCATGATAAACTTAGCTGTAGAGTCAAGCCACTCAAAAGTGAAGGTACTGGACTTCAGGAGGGTTGATTTTGTCAAAATGGGAGAGTGCCTCAGAAAAGCACTAGCAAACAGGCAAGAAGGTGGGGTGGAGCAAAAATGGGAAAACATCAAAACCGCCATCACAGAGGCAACAAGCCTTTGTGTGAAGCAAATAAACAAATCAAAATGAATGAAAAAACACTATGGTTCTCAAAAGAAGTGGGGAAGGTAAGGGAGAAAAAGACAGCATTCAGGAAGTATAAGGAAACACAGAAGGAGCAGGGCAGAGAACTGTACCAGTTAAAACAGAAGGAAGTGGGTAAGGCAGTCAGAATGGCAAAGGCCCAAACTGAGGAAAAGATAGCCAACTCAGTTTAGAAGGGGCATAAAACCTTTTATAGGTACATTAGTGAGCAAAGAAAGACTAAGACAGGGATACCGTGGTTGAACAAAGAGGAAGGTGGTTGGGCAGAGAGCAACAGTGAAAAAGCAGAGATACTGAACGCATACTTCTGCTCAATATTCACAATGGAAAAGCAGGGAGAAATACCTAATCCGGCCAATAGAAGCACTCTGGATAGGGGGGTTAATATCAGTCCTTTCAGAGAAGAAAGGGTTCTGAAAAACTGAAGGTGGATAAAGCAATGGGGCCTGATGGGATTCACCCCAGAATTCTAAAAGAACTAAGGGAAGAAGTAGTAACACCACTGACTACCCATTTTAACAAATCATGGGAGGATGGTGTGGTACCTGAGGACTGGAGGAGGGTGGATGTGAATCCTCTTCACAAAAATGGGAGCAAGACAGAGGCAGGAAACTATAGACCTCTCAGTTTGACCTCAGTGGTATGGAAAATGATGGAATCACTTCTGAAGGAAAGAATTGTTGAGTACCTAGAGGCCAGTGGGGCACAGGACCCAAGGCAGCATGGATTCACAGCAGGAAGGTCATGTCAGATAAATCTAATTGATTTCTTTGACTGGGTGACCAAAGCAGTAGACCAGGGAGAGTCTGTGGACATGGCCTACCTAGACTTTATCAAGGCATTTGATACAGTCCCACACAAAAGATTAATAAACAAATTAGCCAACCTGGGAGTGGATCCCAGGGTGGTAGC
The DNA here is from genome assembly GCA_016271365.2 of Neoceratodus forsteri. Classification (NCBI taxonomy): domain Eukaryota; kingdom Metazoa; phylum Chordata; order Ceratodontiformes; family Ceratodontidae; genus Neoceratodus; species Neoceratodus forsteri. Next base: position 835,927,575 of record CM057451.1, read on the forward strand.
CTGGGTAAAACACTGGTTGGACAACAGGACACAGCAGGTAATAGTAAATGGAGTCCACAGTGAAGAAAGGAGGGTTACTAGTGGGTTACCGCAGGGTTCAGTACTGGGGCCGGTCCTTTTTAATGTCTTTATAAGTGACATTGCAGAGGGACTGGAAGGGAAAGTATGTCTCTTTGCAGAAGACACAAAGATCTGCAACAGGGTTGATACACAAGGTGGGGTGGAAAGGATGAAAAGGGAGTTGGCAAGGTTGGAGGAATGGTCAAATGTACGGCAGCTTAGATTCAATGCAAAGAATTGCAAAGTAATGCACCTGGGAAACAAAAACCCAGGAGAAGAGTACACAATGGGGGGGGGTGAGATACTGACAACAACAAAAATGGAAAGGGACCTGGGTATGGTCATATCAGATGGCCTAAAGGTGGGTCAGCAATGTGAGAAGGCAGTAAGGAGGGCTGGGGGGGGATACTGGGATGCATAGGGAGAGGTATCACCAGTGCAAAACAGGAAGTTGTTGGCCCTCTGTACAGACGGTTGGTAAGACCACAACTGGAGTACTGTGTTTTTGGAGACCTCAACTCCACAAAGACATAGACAGGGTGGAGGTTATCCAAAGGAGGGCAACCAAAATGATGCATGGTCTGCATCAGAAGACGTATGAAGAAAGACTAAAGGAACTAAAGATGTATAGCCTCGAGGAAAGGAGGGAGAGGGGGGACATGATAGAAACTTTCAAGTACCTCAAAGGAATCAACAAAGTCCAAGAGGGTAGCATCTTTCAGAAAAAGAGATGTGCAAAAACAAGGGGGCACAATTTAAAGATAGAGGAGGAGGCTCAGAGGTAATGTGAGAAAGTATTTCTTCACAGAGAGGGTTGTGGATACATGGAACAGCCTTCCTGAGGAGGTCATTGAGTCAAAAACAGTGGGGGAATTCAAGAATGCATGAGGCAGACATAAAGCAATTCTGGTGGGGGGGGTAGAAGGAAGTAGCCTGTTGGTTAACTAGGATCTGCAGCTTATCAGTTAGGTAGGGTAAAATGGGCAGGCTAGGTGGGCCAAGTGGTCCTTATCTGCCGTCAAATTCTATGTTTCTATGATCTTGACAGAGGTGGCATTTATTCCCACCCATACATAAAATGTGACCCCTTCACCCCTGTCTTCCCCTCTGTCTTGTCTAAAGACGGCATAGCCTGGTACCGAGTGCCCCCAGTCATTTTCTTCTGAAGCCCATGTCTCCGTGATGACCACCAAGTCCATACTGGGCTGTGGTATCATTGCCTTCAGGTCACTCATTTTGTTACCCAGGCTTCTGGCATTGATACACACCCCTTTCCAAAGACTTTTACCCTTGCTTTTTTATCTGCATATGGATCCACTTGATGGCTTGTGGCTGCCTGACCCCTGTCCTGTCCTGTCCCTTGCAGCCTCCTTCCTTTCCCTATTAGTTCCCTTAGTTCATGAGAGAGAAATTTCAGCTTGTGGGGGAGTGACATCTAGGTTCTTATCAGTAGTTGTGTCTCTGATAGGTTCACTAGCATTGGACCCCCCCCCACCTAGTTTAAACCATCTAGATTGATGTTGAGCTTCTGCTCAAATGCACTCACCCCTTCTTTGGTAAGGTGAAGTCCATTGAACCTGAATAGTCTCTTCTCCCAGAATTTCCCCCATGAGTCTAAGAAATTATATACTTTATCACAACGTAATCCTGTAACCAAGCATTGAAATTCCTGATCTCCTTAATTCTGACCTTTCCCATGCAATCCCTTTACCTCACACTGGGAGGACCTCCAAGAATGTCAGTGAGTTTGTTTGAGCCTCCAACCATTCCCCCACCTTGATGAAGTTTTCTTGGTTTCTTCCACTGACCAACAGACAGGTCATTAGTTCCCAGGTGAATGAGTACATTGATTTTTGCTTCTGCTTTGTCCACTAATCTCCCAATGCATTTGGTGTTGCACTGTGCAGATGCTCCAGAGAGGAATTTAACTGTGACCTTAGGTTGCATGCCTTTACTGAGGTGGAACTTAACTCCTCTGATAATTGAATCCCACAGCACAAGAATATTCCTCCTCCTAGCCCTGTCATATTGCCTTTTCTCTGTTCCATCTGGAACCGTGGGCCATCTCCAGGTCTCTTCTTGATGAATCAGGATCCTTCGTCTTCTCTAGGGGTGAAAAGTAGTTCTCAGCTGGGGTGATACTGGCTCAGTCAGGTCTTGTGACATCCATCCTTGTAGCTTTCCCTCCCTCTCAACCCACCACGTTCCACCCCCATGGGCCAGTGGGTCTCTGGGGGAGGGGACATGGAGGGCTTGAAATCCAGTATATCTGTTGATGCAGGCTGGCTATCTCTTTCCATGCTCTGTCCAGATGAGCCCTGAGTTCATTCGATCTTCTGCATATAGGACACTGCCCCGCCTTCCAGAGAAGACCCTGGAAGATGAGTGCCCCACATCCCTGGCAACTGACCACCTCCATTCTGAATTCAGAGACATTTTTTTCTGGTGAGGACTAGTATTCTTTCCCTTCCTGTAAGGGTTTAGAGTGTATAAGTTGTGTATGGAACTTCCTGTTATGGGCTGTTGATTTCTCACTTCCTGTCCCTGCCCAGGAAGTACCTGGTGTCAATCAAGTGTAGCACCAATAAAATTAGGACACACCCTGGGTGGGAGGGAAGTGACAGTAAGTAGTGCTGCGGTCAGTGCACTATTCATAGGACTGCTCCAATACCTTTTGTGGTGCCGTGTTGCTAGGCAGTGCTGAAAGGCAGTTTCTGCTGTAAACTGCTCCTTTCTAGCACACACCGTGAGGGGAAAAAAAAACTATCTAGTATGCTGTCTGACACAACAGCAAGTTATAAATTTAGAGTAGCCCACTGTATTTGAAGCACACTGAACATTTGAATTTGAATGGTTGTGCTGTGCAGCACCCTTATTGGCTGCACTTAAAATTATGTCCTCCTGTGAAGCCAAAATTCCAATCCTGCCAGTGCTTTTGATGTCCACTGAAAAATTGTGAGTACTCTACTTCTTATCTGATGCTCCACTAAATGCTCACTCTGGCACAGCCCCTGTGTCTCCATATCAGTGCTGTGGTCAGTGCACTCTTCCTCTGACTGCTCCAAAACCTTTTGCAGCATTGTGTTGCTATTCAGTGCTGAAAGGCAGTTTCTGCTGTAAATTGTTCCTTTCTAGCACACACCCTGAGGGAAAAAAAAAACTTGATCTTGGTGTCAGATATTGCAGCATTTCTATGATTACCACTTATCAATTTCTGCTAAAACTGCTGCTATCTGTCAAACGTTAACTCACAGATGTCCTGGGTGACTCTAGATAATAATTTTGCAGGCATAGCACTGGGCAATGTACCTCACATGTTTCATATGGAGGAAATTGTGCCATTTTGTAGCTTTACGTCCACTCAGTTCATGACTCTGATAGGTCTCTAGATTCCCATTCATCTCATACTTCAATGACTGAGCAAGTCAGCTGGCACGGTGGTGCTATGGCAACCATCGTATCTTGTAGCAGGCTGGCAACCTGGATTCAGTAGCAAGCTCAGAATGCCAGGGGTCAGATGTAGAGAAGAGGATTGCATATTTAGAGGACTGCTCTTCTCTCCTTTCCTGGGATGGGGGGAGTGGCATGGATCCTTGGCACCTAGCAGCTCCCAATGGAGACTGGGAGTGCTGCAGTTGGGGACACCTAGATGTGGTGAGGTATCGGCAGATGTCATATGGGCAAGTACAGGAGCTAGATGTCATTGCATGTCCGAGCCTCTGGGGGAATGAAAAAGGAAAAAACAACACCTGGGAGGATGTCAGTGAGCCCTCCAGAGGCTCCACATCCAATGCTGGACTCAGTCACCTTATACCAGGTCTCAAGAGCACCAAGGTAGGTGTTAGTGGCCCAGCCTCAGGGGTACAAGCCAGAGGTGGTTAATGTCAAGTACTGGGAGTAGGTGAGTAGCTCTGGAGGGGGATTTGATTTGGTGGAGTCTCAGGCAGGGGGGAATCAACCGACTAGGAGTGGCTACACCTGAGGCAGGTCTCAGGTACTGGTGATCGGAGGGAAAAAGAATTGAAAAAAAAAATGTCTGAGCAAGTATTTTATGCACATTTTTTTATGAAAAGTATGACAAATATTTTTTTCTTCTGATTGAACAGCATTAATTTGAAGCTGCTTGCATTGTGCCACTATGCATTTCACTGCACATCTGCAGCTACTGCAGACAAATCCAGTCTAAGTTAGTCTGCCACTACAGTCCTGTCTCTTTCCTAACTGAAGCCATAGGTGACATTTTGCCTACCTTTTGACCCCAGTTAATATTCTTGATTGCCTGCAGCAGTTGTTCTCTACCCATCTGTCTGAATCTGATTTATTTCCGTCTCTCAGGCCTTGATGAAGGCTTCCATACAGGGCTTCATTTCATGCCTTCCACCTCAGTTATTTGTTTTAGTTTACAATCATCGTCTATAGATCCAGAAGTCTCAAGATAAACTGCTTCACATTTCCGATTTGGTCTCTTCTTTCCCTTCTCTTCCAAATAATCCTACACAGCATGAGAACTGTTATCCTTACTTGGATACCTCAAGTTTGTGATGAGAATTATTCCCTCAGGAAGAAATGTCATAGTAGTTTTTGACTTGGCACATTCAATCTCTGCTTTGAATTCTGTACTTACAAACATTGCTTCCACTGATTCAGACCTCATCATGTGGTCACATTTTCTATCAAACTGAAATGGTATATTCGTTAGGGGTGTGCAAGAGCTGAACAGACTTTCACAAATACTACAAATACCACACATGCTCTGTGTAATAGAAAACCAGCTGACCACATGATCAGCTGGTTTTACTATTACTCGGACAGCAAGCTCATGAGTATGTTTATTCATTAGAAGGTGGTAGGCCATGGAGGAGGGCAGGTTGTGCCAGTCATCTTCTAATAATAGAAATGGGTCATGGGGAGAGGAGGGCAGGACCAGCTTGCTGTCGGGGGGGGGGCAATGGGAGGTTGTTGAAAATTGTTTTTATTAAAGCCAGACAAGAGTGACTGAATGATATAAAGACTGTGTTTGGCAGTGGAAGCAGGAATGTTGTGCCGATTGCCCATTGTGGGATTTTTTAATTTATTAAAAATAATTTTATGCAAATTTTGGATGCTGGGTAGAAGGGTGGGATGAGTCTGGTGATAGAGGGTGAGGGATGGAGGCTGTATTTTACTGGGTTTTGGCTGGGGAGGATGGTGCTTTTTTTTCTTTAAATTTCACATGAATAATGACTATCCGAATATCAAATATCCAAATATTTGGCTGCAGAATACCAAATCTTCAGACAAATCTTCAGGACAAGGTATTCACCCCCCCATATCTATATTTTGTAAATATCTCCATAATGAACTTCCTGAGATGAGTAACATGAAAGTCTTTATCATACAATTTCAGTATCTGTGGTTCATATATACCTTATCTTGTTAAATCTCTCTAGCAATTCCAAGCTTTTCATCCTAAAGTCAAATGAATTAGGACTCCTCCACTATCATTCTAAGATCTACAAATGACTTATCGTTTACTTAACCATGTTAACCCAGTGAGCTGAAATGCACCCACAGAAGCTATAAAGATTGATTACAGAACTACATGGAAGAAATATTCTTCATTTTGTGCCTTCCAAAACATGAATCCTCTGGTACATTTACTTTGGTATATCCTTGCCGTACCATCATACTACTCACAAGCAATCAGCCTGTTGACCATATCACATTGTTCATAAGCATTTGACCTGCTGGTCACATCATACTGCTTACAAGCATTCAACCCTATGGCCTCATCATAACTGATCACAAGCATTCAGTTCATCATTCAGATAATACTGCTCCAAGCAATCATCCTATCGTCCACATCTTACTCCTCAAAAACAATTGACCTGTTGGCCACATTATACTGCACACAGCCATTTGGCATTTCAGCCACATCATTCTGATCTATGCACTTAGTTTATCAGTCATGTCATACTACTCAGGCATTTGGCCTGTTGGCCACTACTATCAAACAATATATTTTGGACAGTCAGTTTACATTAACATCCATATATCCTTGCTTGTACTTAGCTAGTTCAGCAGTTAAAGCATTCCTTCATGGCCTAAGAAATGTACTCTGCATGGACCACTCTTAAGAAGGCCTGTAGACCATGCTATTGCAAACTAATTGACCTCTTACAAGGTGGAGCCTTTCGTTCACAAACAACTCAACACTAACAAGTAACTATGACCTTGGCCTTCTTTGGATTCCTCAGACCTGGGAATGTACATCCTCTTCAGCTCCATTCGGTCCCACTGTCCACTTGTCTAACCAATTCAGAGTTACTTACACTCATGCAGACAAAGAGATGAATACTCCTTCATCTTTCAAAGAACTGCAAATGGCCTAGTGATGTAGCTTAACTATGCTTAGGCTGCCATACTGTATGGAATTCTTTAGATGCATCTACAAAATTTGCCTACAGGGCATCATGGAAGAAAAACACTATGTCTATGCCCTTCAAAATAGACCTCTGCTGTATTCCATTTCTCATGTTTTGGCATTTGCATTCTACTGCTCTCAAACATTTGGCTTGACAACCACAAATATCAAATATATCTCAGGCACACACTTTACCTTGATGCTTATCTATCCTGATACCACATGCTCTTATTTCCTGTCCAGCGATCAATGCTTTTCTTCAATTTTTGAGAAAATCTGTTGCTCAAGATCCTCCCCAGAAGGAAGCCTACAGTAGAGACTTCAACCTGTATTTCAGACTAAAGGATATCTTAAAATATGCAGTTTTCAGTTCTTTCAAAGATTTTAATCTACAGGTAGCCATGACCGTAGAATTCTTTTGAATTCCTAAGACCTGCATAATTTACCTCTTCAAATTCCATCCTCAGCCCTTCAACTGACCTAACAAATAACAGGTTCAAGAAAGAATAACCAATGCATTTACGAATCTAAAAAAAAGACAGAAGTAATAGAGGAATCCACATATCCTATATTGCAACAAACTCAGTTTGTGCCTTATTCAAGTCCATAACTAACTACATGCTATGGACAGACATCCAGATTGTACTCATCCTCTTCTGTGTACTAAAAACTGTTTCACCATGTCTACCTCATCTACATCTTGATTGCTAATATTTTTCAAAGCATTCATCTAGGGTTGGAGCTGTGATCTCCTCTTCCAGAAAGAACATACCAACTTATATCATCAAGTTCACAAATTGTAGGACCTCATCCTGCTTTGAAATTTTTATTAGAGATCCAGATTACAAAATCTGCCAAGCTTATCAACAGCTAGCCTCAAAATTTGTAGAAGCCTGAAGGGAAGGCTAACTCAGAAACCTTGGATCCCCACAGGTTTCCCCCACAGGGTGAGTTTTCCTCTCCTCTGTGTTATTGGGTCAGTTCTCTGAATTAGTGAAGGCAGGTTCTGTTATATCACACTTTTGTTTTTTGGAACTTTTAGCTACTGATTTCCATTAGACTCAAGAATCTTCTTCTGGCATCTCTACTGATGGTGGAAATCCAGAGGAAAAAGTCAAGTCAAAGTAACTTATCAAAGTAACATTGTGCAAGCATTTACAAACAGTTAGGCACATGTAGAATTTCTGTTTTCACCTGTGATTTGAGTGGGGGCTGCCAGACCCCACCCCCATATCCTACATAAGCCATCCATTTACTCACACATCTCCATTGCCTAGTGATTTTCATGACCACCTCCTTCCAGTCCTTCTTCTTTCATGCCCTGCCTCTAGTGTGGCTCTTTTGGGTACCAATTTCCATTAGCCTTGAGAATCTTTTCCTGGCACCTCTATCAAGGCTGGAAAACCAGAGGAAAGAGTCAAGCTAAAGTAACTCATCAAAGTAACTTTGCACAAGAACTTATACGCAATTGGCAGCCATACATTGAACACTTATTATTCTAAAAAATGCTGGTGTCAAAATGTTCAGTTAAAAATAAGCAGTACAGGCCAGATCAATTGGGTGGTGTGATGCCAGGAACTCAGGTTCATGAGTAGACTTGGATTTCTGGGGGACAGCCAGGAGCAAGAGAATTGAACATCTGATAGACTGCTTTCCTCTCCTGGAGAGGGGAGGGTTCACTACTCTGCAATTGACTGCCACCTGGTGTAGGCTTGGTGATAATGCAGGTACAGCATTACACATAGGGAGGGAATGGCCAGTTTGACACAGTGTGCCACAGCCTGGGGAAAGGAAGAAAATAAAAAAATGGCTAAGCAGGCTTTGTGAAGCTCTGCCTGCCTGTCCTGAATCCATGTCACCACCCTGGACCACTGGTCAGGAATCTGGAACAGTGTCATGTCTCTTGGTGCCTGTCTGGTGCCATGGCTTAGTGGGACAGGAAGCGGATCCTTAGGATCATGAGAACAGTTGCACAGCAGTCTGAGCTGGATGTCTTTGTCCACCTAGGGACAAAGGACTTGGCTCATCATGAGATCAGAGCAGTGCAGAAGGACTTTGTAGAATTGGGGAGGGGCTTAAGACAAGTAGCACACACAATATCCTTCTCAGAGGTGCTGCCTGTCAGTGGCATGGGTGAGGTGAGGGTACTTTGCACCATGCAGTTTAATGAATAGTTGAAAAAATGGTGTGGAGCACAGGGGTTTGGCTTCATTGGGGACTGGGTTTCCACCTGGAGGGACACCAGCCTATACTGGCAGGATGGTCTGCATCTGTCCAGGAAGGGAACAAGTCTTTTGGGCAATTGGTTTAAATGCTTCATTGGCAAGCTTTTAAACTAGTCAAGGGGGGAGGCATTGATAAGCAGCAGGAAAATCCAAGCCTCCCCCTACAAAACAGGGTACTAAATGAGAAAAAGACCAAGGTAGAAAGGTCAGTGGGGGATGCTGCTACAGAAGGTAAAGCCATCAAAAAATGGAGAGCAATGAGTACCAATGCCCATAGCCTGGGTAACAAGCTTCCTGAATTAGTGGCCTTGATGGAGGAGGAACATCTGGATATCATGGCAGTCACAGAAACATGGTACACACAGAACGATGACTGGGTTGTAAACTTACCAGGATACACTATCTACAGGAGGGTCAGGGAAGGTAAAAGAGCAGGAGGAATAGCTGTCTACATAAGAGAAGGAATCTAAGCAACAGAACAAAAGGGTAAACAGGGAGGAGGAGAAGAAGCACTGTGGGTCAATTTGGAGACAGGCAATGGCACCACAATACACAGGGGTTGTATACAGACCCCCCTCTCAAGGGGAGGAAATGGACAAGGAAATGATAGAAAGTATACTTAGAATGGCAGATAAAGGGGAGATATTGCTGATGGGTGATCTGAATATGCCAGATGTTAACTGGAGTGCAGTTGCAGCAGCTACTTCCAAGAGTGGGGTAATTCTAGATGCCCTACAGGGAGCATGCCTTAGACAACTAGTATTGGAGCCCACTCAAGAGGGAGCAATCTTAGACCTGGTTCTCTCAAATGGAGATGGAGAGAGGATCACAGATGAAGAAGTGGGTAGCCATCTGGGAACTAGTGACCATCGAACAGTATGGTTCACAATAAACACGGCAATAGAGTCAAGCCATACAAAGGCAAAAGTGCTGAACTTCAGGAGGGCTGACTTTGCCAAAATGGGTGAGTGCCTAAGGAATGCACTAGCAAATGGGCAGGAAGGAGGGGTGGAAGAACAACGGGGAATAATAAAAACTGCCATCACAGAGGTAACAAGCCTTTGCGTTAAGCAAATAAACAAAACAAAACGATGTAAGAAACCACTGTGGTTCTCAAAGGTGGTGGCAGTGAAGGTTCAAGAGAAAAAGAAAGCATTCAGCAAGTACAAGGAATCAGAGAAGGAGCAGGACAGAGAATTGTATCAGTTAAAGCAAAAGGAAGCTGGGAAGGCAATCAGAACAGCAAAGGCCTGAACTAAGGAAAAGATAGCCAACTCAGTTAAGAAGGGGGATAAAACCTTTTTCAGGTACATCAAGGAATGAAGGAAGACTAAGGGAGGGATAGTGAGGCTTAATAAAGGGGAAGGGAGGGCAGAGGGTGACTGTGAAAAGACAGAGATGCTAAACAAATATTTTTGCTCAGTATTTACAAACGAAGAGGAGGAAGTACCTAAAACAAACAATAGAAACACTCTGGATACAGAAGTTGATACCAGCCCATTTACAGAAGAAAGGGTTATGAAAGAACTCTTAAAACTGAAGGTGGGGAGGTCATGTGATGCTAAATTTCTAAGCAGCAGCAGTGGCTTGGAGCTCCCAACTCCCATCAGCCTTATTTACTTCAAATTGCGATTCTTGAAGAACAAGTTCAGCAATCTATATACCATCTGCTCTACTTTACTCTGCCTTTTGGCCTCAGGGTGATTTCTTTCTGCATCCTTCTAACACAAAGAGGATGGAGGCGGAGAAAAAACAGGCTGCAATTCAGCATACACCACCAGCTACTCCTGAGAAGCTGCCTAAAAAGGTGAGGAATCAACTTGGCTCCACCTCCAATAAAACGGGCAATAAGGCTTTACCGACAAACCTTCTAACTGAAGAGAAGTTTTTGCAGGATTTAACACTTCTGAGAGAGGTGCTACAAGACATCACCTCGGAGCTTAAATCTATCCGGGGAGACCTTTCCTCTCTCGCCACGAGGGTGTCCGACTCAGATGCTAGAACTCACTCTCTGGAACAATGGAAAACCAAGGTAGAATCCGACTTGGTCACATTAAATCAACAGGTCAAAAAGTTACAACTAAAAATGGAGGACCTGGAAGGTCGTAATCAGAGAAACAACCTGCTTATTCTAGGCCTTCCTGAGCTTGAAGAGGGGTCTGAATCCATCGCCTTTCTCCAAAAATTTCTAGCCAAAACAGTGGGCCCTTCACCTTTCAACCCCCAATATCACCTGGAAAGAGCGCATAGATCCCTGAGACCTAGGCCCCCTCCAGGTTCTCCCCCGCGACCGATGATTGTGAAATTCCTCAGCTATATTGAAAAGCAGTATGTTTTTGCCAAATCCCGCGAACTACAAGCCATCATGTGGGGACCTGCCAAACTTCGTGTCGCTCAAGCTCTCCCCAAGGAAACCAGGCTGAAGAGAACAGCATTCCACCCCATCATTCAGAAGCTTATCGCGGTGGACATCCCTTTCAGAATGTTGTACCCTGCCATCCTCAAAGTCACAATCGGGGGTACCTCCATGAGCTATGACTCCCCGGACTCTGCTTACAAGAACCTGACTGTTAAACTCCCTAATCTCTTCAAAGCAAGTAGCTGATCTCTCAGTCTCCAGCTCCACATTTAAGGCGATGTTTTAGCCTGAATTTTGTTTTAAATTGTTAATTTACCTGGATGGTTGGTTACGAAGTTGTCCCGATGAGTGGTGAGTCCTTGGCGGCCCAGGCGGAGGTCGGAATAGGCCGCGTTGTCTCTGGCCCTCGTCATCTGCCCGGAACCAAAAGAAACGGTTGCAAGATTTTGGCTGGCTGTTTTAGTGCTGGACTGCTTTTGTCTTACTGTATAACCATTCCTCAAGGAAACACCAGGTGCAATGGAGTGGCAGGACTTCCAATTCTCGATTCACCCTGCCACCCTCTAGCATCCTCTAATAGTCTGGTCAAGGGGGTGAGTGAACCTTTTGGGTCTTTCCCTCTATAATCAGCAGGAGGTCACTACTCATAATCGCAATCGTTATTATAGCGGGTATGATGGAGGCTGATGGGGGGGTGGGGTGGCTCCTGAGCCGTTTGTAGCTGTGTGTAAAGTTGCTTTGCCAGCTCATAGAAGGGGGGTATGTAAACTCAGACCCGTATGTGGGGATATCTCTGACTTGTTTTGTCTTGCTGAACATTATCCTATTATGTTTAGAACCCCGGAGACCCCTCAGCCTACAAGAGGTTAGTAGCAAGCTGCACACTGGGTTTACTATAGGGTCCTGGTTCTCAGTCTTCTGTCATGACTCTTCTCATTTTTTGACTGACTATGCCTGGTACCAGGGTGTACATAGTTGGATAGATTTAGTAGGGGGTTACAAAGGGGGGGGGTTGGGGTGGTTGAACTGCCTACTTCCTTCTATGTTTCATATTAGTGCTGACTTACATTGTTTGTTTATGGCACAGCAACACTTGATATGTAACTCTTGGCAGCTTACAATGAGTTGGGGTTTTGGATTTAGAGTGTGCTGTTTCTATTGGGCTATAGTTGTGAGTTCTATTGACTGCCTTTATACTATTTTGTTCTTAAAATGGCTATAAATTCTGTCAAAGTCGCATCATGGAATGTATGTGGGCTCAGGGAGAAAATCAAGAGAACCCAAGTATTCAATCACTGTGACCTATTTCAAACCGATATTCTATTGTTACAAGAAACTCACTTACTCAATTCAGAGGCTAAATGGTTGTTTAGATCTGGCTTTTCACAGGTATTTGTTGCGAATGGGTCAGGATCTAGTAGGGGAGTTGCTATCCTTATTAAAAACTATGTCACGTTCCTGGTAGATACAACAGTAATTGACCCAGAGGGTAGATTCATACTGATCAAAGGATCCCTCAATAACTGTATTACCGTTCTTGGTTCAATTTACGGTCCAGTAGGAGGTAGTTCTGAGTTTTTTATGGCCCTAGCAGATAAAATAAGTGCCCTTCTTCCTTCCCAGCTTATACTGGGGGGGGACTGGAATGTACCACAGTCCTACCTCCTAGACAAAGCTCCAGACTCAAGTCATCCACCTACTCCGGTTCAAAGGTCCCTGTCAGACTTTTTGCATATACTAGGGCTGTGTGACCCCTACATCTCTCAATCCCTCCTTTGGTGCTTCTCCTTCTTTCTCAACCCCATGGTTCCTGGTCCAGAATAGACTACATTCTGATCAGCAAAACCCTCCTCCCTGGCCTCTTTCAGACCGGTATTGAACCGATTGTGCTTTCCGATCATGCTATAGTATGGGCAAGAATTTCCCCCGATCCTGATTTTCAACGAGACACTGTCTGGAAGCTCAACATCCAGCTTCTCAAGGAACCCCAGGCGGTGGCTCACATTAAAACCCTCATCTCTAGGTTCCTCAAGAACAATATTAATTCTACCCCATGGTTAGACATTATCTGGAGCTCCCTGAAATGTTACCTAAGAGGTGAACTGATTAAATTGGCCTCGATGAGGAAAAAAACTAGACAAGCCCGTGCCTCCCTATTAATGGCCAGGATCAAAGAGCTTGAAAGCTTTTAATCCCTCTCTTCCCCTCTGTCCTCCCTTGAAGCCCTTTTAGCAGCCAAAAACGAATATACTGATCTCCTTAAAGAAAAAGCTGAATATAGCTTAATTAAAACCCAATCTAAATATATTGAGCAGGGCGAAAAGACGGGTAGACTCTTGGCCTTAAGACTACATACGTTAGAGAGCTCCAGACTAATCTCGGCCCTACAATCCCCCCATGGTCTCATTAAAACCTCTCCCAGAGAAATTACACAGATCTTTGATGATTTCTATAGAACCCTTTACAATATCCCTCCCTCTTCTGCACCTCTCTCAGAGATATCAGCCTATCTGGCAGACCTCAACATTCCCCAACTTTCGGTCTCCCATAAAGAAATCCTGACTTCCCCTATCTCTCTCTCCAAAATAGAAGAGGCGATTGCTTCCATGGCCCCGGACAAAGCACCAGGCCCAGATGGTTTTCCCTCAAATTTCTTCAAGGTATTTTCTAAAGAGCTTGCCCCCTTACTCCTCAAGCTATACTACTATATTTTCGCTACCGATACTCTGGATCCCACACTTCTCGAGGCCACTATTGTTCTAATTCTCAAACCTGACAAAGCCTACAGACCCAGCGAGGCTACCGACCTATATCTCTCCTAAACTCGATGAAAATCCTTTCCAAGATCTTGGCGAGTGGATTAAAAAGTCTGGATCCATCTCCTTAGCCGACAAGCTGGATTTGTTCAATATCATTCCCAGCAGATCATCTTAGAACCCTTTCTCATATCTCTCTCCTGCAACTATCCCACCTCCCAATGGCCTGATTTCGCTAGAGCAGAGAAGCATTTGACAGAGTCAACTGGTCATTCCTTTGGGCTACACTGACCAAAATGGGCTTTCCACCCTCTTTCCTCAAATGGATCCAGGTTTTATATAAATCCCCTTCGGCCAAGATATACTGTAATGGTGTTTTTTCCTCTCTCTTCCACCTTCACACTGGTACCAGACAAGGTTGCCCTCTTTCACCCTTCTTGTTCAACCTGTATCTTGAACCTCTTCTCCTCAAGCTTAAATCCTCCCCATTCATTCAAGGCTGTCTGATACATCAACAAGAATTAGTCCTCTCAGCCTATGCTGATGATATACTACTTCATGTCACTCATCCCGCCACCTCTTTAGGACATGCACTTCAACTTATAACTCAATACGGCAACCTCTCTCACTATAAACTGAATATATCAAAATCCAAAATATTTCCATTGAACCCCCATACATATAAACATGAACTCATTAAGTTTGGTATGAGATGGTCCCCTAAATCGATTAAATACCTAGGCATCCACTTTACTTCAGACCCCTCCTTACTTAGGAAGCTCAACCTAGACGACCTTAAAGTTCATATCCAAATGGTTCTACAAAGATGGCCTAACCTCCCCATCTCTCTGTGGAGTAGGATTAACATTATCAAGATGAACATTCTTCCCCGTATCTTTTACCCCCTCAATTTATTAGGTCTCTGGTTACCACTTTCTTATTTACGCCAATTTCACACAATTTTCTCAAAGTTTATTTGGCGAGGGAAAGCAGTTAGGAGCTCCTTCCTCAAACTATCCCTCCCTAAAGACAAAGGCGGTCTTAGACTTCCCAATTTAACACTTTATCATTGGGCTGCCCACCTCTCCAAGCTAGGCAAATGGTACTCAACCCATTCTGAATCATTTCCCCCAATCTGGCTCCAAGTTGAGAGACAGATCCTCTCAGAGACTAAAACAGATCCCCAAGCAATTTTCTACACTCCCACTTCGGCGCTTTCACACTGGCTATCCGATCAAACAATTATCACATCTCTTAAAGCCCTTTTTCAATGCTTATATTTCCTCAAAATCTTCCCTAAAATGGACCTAGCCCAACCCCTCATTCTCAATCCCAATATCAAACTGGGCAACTCGATAATTACTCCTGAGTGGCTCCCACAAATCAAGGAAACTACTCTAGAACAATACTATGACCAAGGTTCCTCCTTCCATCCCAAATATATTAACTAAATTCGATATTCCCAATAATAAGATTTTCAAGATATACCAGCTAAGACATCTTATTGCTGCTAAATTTGGTTCAAATTTCGTGACCGAGGTCTACCCTTTTCTCTCCCACATTTTTACCCTTGCCTCTAAACCACATTCCATCTCATTAATATACTCCTACCTACTGGACTATAAATTCCCAAAGTCACTCGAGGGTTCCCGCATCTGGCTTTCTCGACTCCCAGAATCCACCCCCAACTGGACCTGAATTTGGAAAGCCCTATACAGATACCACACCCAAGACAAATTTAGACTCATCCAGTATTACATACTAAACAATATGTATTATACCCCCCATAAATTGTTCCGTCTCAATAAACTATCTCTCCCCCTTTGCTCCAGATGTTCACATAGTGAAGGGAAGTCGCTCCACATTTTCTGGCATTGCACTAAGGTTGCCCCCTTGTGGACCTCTATTCAGGACAAGCTCGACCCTATACTGGGTCTTACCAACCTTTTTACACCTGATATATGTATTCTAGGAGACTACTCCACCATAGATTGCCTGGAGCGTCGATATCACATGGCCTTAGTGTCTATAGTGGTCAAAAGGCTGGTCCTTAAACATTGGACTGACCAGCTGATCCTGACCTATTCTGAATGGTTGACAGAACTCTCAATTTGCTTCATTATGGAGAGACTCATGGCCAGCTCTCGCAATCGCATGGACCTGTTCCATAAAAAGGTGGGGCAAATTATATGCGCTATATTTGCACCAGTGATCTCCTGATATCTTCTCTGATGCCCAACAAGGCTTTTCCCCCTTCCTTTTCCCACCTACTCCTTTTGACTTTGACTACATGACCAAGATATGACTCTGCTGTGGCTTTGTTGATAGAACTAGACATACAACTACTTAGCACACTCTATAAGGGCTTTAGTAGGGTGGAGGGTGGGTATTATAATATATATTTTTTTCTCACCTTATTTATACCATGAATGGATATTTGACACTAATGTGCAATGACCTGTTTGTATTTGCTATGTTAAAATCAATAAACTTGAATTTCAAAAATAAACTGAGGATGGACAAAGCAATGGGGTCTGATGGGGATTCATCCCAGAATTCTAAAGGAACTAAGGGTAGAACTAGTGACACCACTGACTACCATCTTTAACAAATCATGGGAGGATGGGGGGGTACCTGAGGACTGGAGGAGGGCAGATGTGATTCCCCTTCACAAAAGTGGGAGCAGGGGAGAAGCAGGAAACTACAGACCTGCTAGTTTAACCTCAGTGATAGGGAAAATGATGGAATCACTTCTGAAGGAAAGAATTGTTGAGTACCTAGAGGCCAGAGGGGCACAGGACCCAAGGCAGCATGGATTCACAGCAGGAAGGTAATGCCAGATGAATCTAATAGATTTCTTTGACTGGGTGACCAAAGTAGTAGATCAGGGAGGGGCTGTGGACATGGCCTACCTAGACTTTAGCAAGGCATTTGACTCAGTCCCACACAAAAGATTAATATACAAGTTAGCCAGCCTGGGAGTGGGTCCCAAAATGATAGCCTGGGTAAAGAATTGGCTGGAGAGTAGGACACAGAGGGTAATGGTAAATGGAGTCCACTCTGAAGAAAGGGGTGTTACTAGTGGGGTGCCGCAGGGTTCAGTATTAGGACCGGTCCTCTTCAATGTCTTTGTAAGCGACATTGCAGAGGGACTGGAAGGAAAAGTATGTCTCTTTGCAGATGACACAAAGATCTGCAACAGAGTTGATGCACAAGGTGGGGTGGAAAGGATGAGACGGGACTTGACAAGGTTAGAGGAATGGTCAAATGCATGGCAGCTTAGATTTAATGTTAAGAAGTGCAAGGTAATGCACCTGGGAAACAAAAACCCAGGGGAAGAGTACACAATGGGGGGTGAGATACTAACAACAGCAAAGATGGAAAGGGACCTGGGGGTAGTCATATCAGATGACTTAAAGGTGGGCAAGCAATGTGAGAGGGCAGTAAGGAGGGCTGGGGGGATACTGGAATGCATTGGGAAAGGCATCACCAGTAGAAAACAGGAAGTTGTTATCCCTCTCTACAGACAGCTGGAGAGACCCCATCTGGAGTACTATGTGCAGTTCTGGAGACCCAGTCTCAGCAAGGACATAGACAAGATGGAAGCTGTCCAGAAGAGGGCAACTAAAATGGTGCAGGGTCTGCACTGGAAGACATATGAAGAGAGACTAAAGGAGCTTAATATGTATAGCCTCAAGGAAAGGAGGGAGAGGGGGGACATGATAGAAACTTTCAAGTACCTCAAGGAATCAACAAAGTCCAAGACAGTAGCATCTTTCAAAAAGAGGTGTACAAGAACAAGGGGCACAATTTGAAGATAGAGAGGGGCTGCTCAGAGGTAATGTAAGGAAGTATTTTTCACAGAGAGGTTGTGGATGCATGGAATGGCCTTCCGGAGAGACTGTGGAATCAAAAACAGTGGTTGAATTCAAGCATGCATGGGACAGCCATAAGGCAATTCTAGGGGGTGGGGGTAGAAAGAAGTAGGCTGCTGGTTAACTAGGATCTGCAGTTTATCCATTAGGCAGGGAAATGGGCAGACTGGGTGGGCTAAGCGGTCCTTTTCTGCTGTCAAATTCTATGTTTCTATGTTTCTATGGGGATGATAGCCCTCACCTCCTCTCCCTATGACTGGGGGAAACTGTGAGGGATTCTAAAGGGTCAGGTAAGTACCCAGGAGAGATTCATACTAGGATCCATACTAGGAGAGTTAGAGGCACAGCAGGTCAAAGCCCATGTAAGGGTTTAGTAGATACTTCTCTATTTCTTTTTTAAAGATGTCTATGTTTTTGGCATCCACTATATAACCAGGAAGTGTATCCCAAATTGATATCATCCTTTGTGTAAAACAGAAACATCTGTTATTTTAATGTTAATGTTAACTGGTATTTGTGACTTCTTAAATTACATAGTCTTGTATTAAATGTCATCCCTAATTCTTTCATTAATGTACTATCTCTAGATATTTTAAACATTAGTAATATGTCTCCTCTGGTTCTCTGAAGCTCAAAGGGATATAGTTGTAACTCGATTAGTCTTTCCTCTTATCTTTTTGTTTGCATATTGTTAATTACTTTTGTTGTCCATCGCTGTATTTTTTCTAATTTTATCACATCACTCCACAGATGTGGACTCCATAGGGCTGAACAGTAGGCCAAATGTGGACGTACATAGTTTCTATAGATTGGCAATATACAACTTTTATCTTTAGAGGTAAATGCTCTTTTTATACACCCAATTATTTTATTACATTTTTAACTACATCATTACAATGTTCAGTAAAGGACAAATTACATGAAATAATAATCCCAAGATCCCTTTCAGTGGACACATTTTTTAGGGCAATACTGTTTAGCTGATACTGATGTCTAACATTTGTATCCCCTAGGTGCATAATTAAACACTTCTCGGTGTTGAAGGTCATGCTATTTTTATGCGCCCATTCTTCTAATTTAATTAAATCTTTCTCCAGTGTCCATTTGTCATGGATAGTGGTGGTGACTTTAGCTGCCACTTTAGTGTCATCAGCAAATTTTATAGAAAAGTTGTCCAGCAAATTTGTCATGTCTGAGATGAAAAGGGAAAATAGCATGGGCCCCAGCACAGACCCCTGGAGGACATCGCTAGTAACCAGCCCTGTATTAGAGTGAAACCCCCTAATACACACAGTTTGGGTATGATTGCTTAACCATTCCGCTACCCACTTCACAAGAAAGCGGTTAATCCCCAGTTTGTACATTTTTGTTATATGTCCTGAATGGGGGACTTTGTCGAAGGCTTTGCAAAAGTCCAAATATATAATGTCCACTGGATTTTTTTCATCCAATAGTTTACTAACCCTTCCTAAAAAGATCATATTATTTGCAAGACAAGCTCTTTCCCTTTTGAATCCATGTTGTGTGTTATCTATTATTTTTTTTTCTTTCATATCTAATTCAAGTCTTTCTTTGAAAAATGATCCAAATATTTTACCTAAGATACTGGTAAGACTAATTGGTCTATGGTTTGTCATGTCTCCCCTTTTTCCATTTTTAAAAATAGGGATGACCATTGCTTTTTTCCAGTCATTTGGAATTTTTCCTGTCATGAGGGATAGATTAAAGATTCTGGCCCGGATATTCAAACTGTGCCCACAAAGTGCGCAACAGCAGGAGCAAGCGGAAGTCCACTCCGCCCATACGCAAGAAGTGCGATATTCAAAAACTGCGCAGATCAAGATGCACCTGCGGCACACAATTGAATATTGCATCACTTGTGCCATAGCGCAACCAGGGATGTGCAGTTGTGCATTTCAGATGTGCCATAGCGCAACCAGGGACACCCTGTGGAGCAGGGCAGCAGTGCAACAGCACAACCAGGAATGCACAGGGACAGGATGCAGAGGCCCACCACCCATGCCACAGTTGGGCAGAGGAGCACACAGCAGAACAGACATTGCCCCCACACCCCATGCACTGCACAACCAGTGGAGAGCCTGAATAACCACCGGCCCAACCCACAGCTGGGGCATGGTGCCCCAGCACACCCCCTGGCAAGCTGTGACCAGCACACAAGGAGGGCCGACCAACCCATGCCACACCATCCCACCACTGCAGAGCACACCCTACACCACAATCCCCATACACCCTGCCCAGGAGTAGCGCCCAACAGTGCAGGACATCCCATGCATGCCACCACCCCCACTGTGACAATGCAAGCCTGTGCACCGCAGAGCCATGCAAGGCAGACCCACCATGTGCACCCTGCAGTGGAAAGCAGCAGACAGCAATGCAACAACTGCATACACAGTGCCACCCTGCATGTCCCCCCTGAGGTACAACTGAGAGACTGACCATGCGACGGCACACAAGGTACCCCACATGCAACAGGGCATGCCCCAGACCCCACCAACACTGGTACAGCACTCTGCACACCCTCCCAAGGACACATCCCATCCCAGCACTGGCTACAACAGCCAGCACAGACACACATAGTGTTGCATGGAAGCATGCACCACACAGGATGCAACACAGTGCATGGACAAACAGACACCCATACCCAAGGGCACACCAACACAGGGACACAGTAGCAGGTCAACCAAGCCACTGGCATGTGGCCATGGCAGCCGTATACACATGGCCAGCACCCCTACATGGCACAGGTGTGCCAGCCACCATGTGCAGGCACCATGAAGCTGTATGCCACCAGCATGCAGCCAGAGCACAAGTGACAGACAGTGGAGCTCATCCCCTGCAACAGACACAAGCGACAGCATGGAGGGGGGACAACAACAGCAGAGGCCACAGTGCCACCTGAGGCAGACTTGCACCATACTGGTGATGGGAGGCAACCTGACATTGTGCCGGGTACAGTGGTTGTCCAGCATGGATAGCCACCACTGACATGCCAGCAGACCATGCATAACACAGACATGCAAGGTTGTTAGCTGCACAGGCCATGGAAGGTCTGACAGGGGTGCCACGCACACAGTGCATGCACAGTGGACTACTGCACACAGGCATCCAGTGCACAGAGAACAACACACAAACCACAGACAGTGACTGATCCCCCCAACCACACCATAGGTGGTTCCCTTCTGGACACACACACACGCCCATACTTGCACCACCTCTGACGCCATGCACACCACTGCATCCGAGCACCTGTAGCCCGCTGCAAATCAGAGACCACCACAGCTGTCATAACAAAATGTATGTATTAAAAAATATAAACACTCAAACATATATACAAATATATACAAGGGTGGGGGGAAGGGCCACAAGCCTGGTGGTGGTGGGCATGGGGCAAGGGTGTACAAATGGTAGAGGGAAGAAGGAGTGTGAGGGTGGGTCCAGGGGGGTTAGGTGTGTCAGGGGGTCATGGAGGGCCTATTCTCTTCCCCACTCTCCACTCCTGTGGCACCTCCGGGTGCTTCTCCTCCTGACCCCGTGCCACTCCATCCACTTCAGAAGTGCCAGGGGCACCCGTGCCAGCTGCAGAAGCTCCTGTATGCCCCATTCCAGGGCCATCCAGCGTTGTCCACCTAGGAAAAGGCAGCAGAGTCAATATGTGTGACTGCCCAGCCCACCCATTGTGCATGGCATACAGCCATGTGCCATGCCCCTGTGATGGTGTGCGACCACCCACAGTGACTGCATCTACAAGACCTGCCTACCCAGGCACCACAGCCATTCAGACCACTGCACACACCCACCGCCCATGTCCCACACAGCACCACCGTGGTGTACAGTGACATGGCTTTGCGGTGCAAAGGCAGTGGCACAGCCATGTACTCAGTGCATGCATGAAACACCATTGACATACTCCCAGACATGCAGTGCCACTGGACAGTGCTGACTGTAACAGGTTGCGTGCATGGCAGTGGTGTCAATGGATGGTGGCCATGCCCCGCTGCCTACCCTGTTAGACAGCACACAATAGTAATCATGGATTTAAGGCACTCACCATCATCAGGCTGGTCCCTGGGCCTCTGTGGTCCTACATCCCTCCCGGCCTGCTGGTCCTCTTGGTGGCACCTCCTCTCCCTCACCCACCGGCGCTCCTCTGGGCCTAAGGTGCAAACGTGGCAAGAGGAACATCAGTACAATCTGGTAGCAAAGTCCCCTCACCCCTGTGTGTGTGCATTCCCACACAGCCATACCTATCCACACCCCACCCCGATATCACCACCACGGCTAACACTGGATGGCCCCCCCATGTGCCGGACACATGCAACCGTAATACCCATATGGACATGAACAGTGTATGGATGGGACACCTACCTGGCCGTGGCACTGTGCCCCTCCTGGCATGTCCCCGAAGGTGGGTAAGCCTGTCTGGGTCCCTGAGCTGGAGGTCCCCATATAGGTGGTGACACTGCTCGGCTGTATGCCCAATTCCCGTGGCCTCCTCAAGTGCCACCACCACCACCTCCTCCCATACTGCACTCCTAGTCCTGTCCAGGGGTGCATCATCATAAAGTGCCCCAGGATGGGGCTCTACAATGGTCACCAAATTGGCCAGCTCCACCAGGCTCCACACAGCAGTCCTCCTCCGTGCCATCTCTACAGCTAGTTGGAGTCAAAATGGCACTCAGTAGAGTGGTCTGCCACGTGCAGATGCTGCGCAGTACAGTGCTGCCATTACCTATTGTGCTGTCACCGAACAGCGTGATAGTGGTGCATCCATGCAGATGCATGGCACCTAGGGGACAAAGGTCAGGCACAAGGTCAAGGGTCTGTTGTGCACAGACCGCCACAGCATGATTGGTACTCAATTCGTGTAGCACAATTGGGTGCCTGTGTGCCACCTCCTGTAGTGGCCTACCACTCTGTTGCCCCAGTGCACCTACAGCACCCCACTGCCACAGCGCCATATATGTGAACAGCACAGTAGTGCCACTGGCACAATGGTGGCTGTGCCCTGCATTGCCTCCCACGCACAGCACGTCAGCAGCGTGGCAGGCATCTGCATCATCACCCCGGGCATGCACAGTTTGGTGTGTACTGCACATGTCACAGAAATGCACCCTTGCCTGAGCACATTCAACACAATTGTGCAAAGCGCAACAGCGCAATATTCAGCCGGCATATGCAAATCAGCCATTCAATGGTGCAGATACTGCATTTGCATCCACTTAAAATTGTGCCTCACCTCATTTGCATGCGATGAGCTATAAAAATGCGACATTGGGCTGCACTGGCCATAGTCGGTTATTGCAGTCTATTGTGGTGAGTTGCATGCTGTTTGGGAGTCTGGACTGTGGTGTGTGGGACATGCATGGGACTGCAGAGTCACAGGTAACACCTGTCATTCTCACAGGATGAATAATGAACGATCGTGAGGTGGAGAAAGAGGAACAGAGACGTGGGAGGAAGAGGAGGCCTAACTCCACAAAGGCAGAAACAGATGCCCTGTTTGAGGCCTACCTTGACCAGGAGCTGCTGCTCAGTGGACAGCAGGGAAGACCACAGGTCCATACTGCTGCATGGGAAGAGGTGGCGCATGCCGTCAACCTGCATGGCAGCCACCAGCGGTCCGTGCAGGAGTGCAAAAAGAAGATGGGCATGGACAGGTGAAGGATTAAGGACAGGGTGGCTGCCATCAGGGCAGCATGGTCTGTGATCAGTAGGGGACAGCCGGATGTGCAACACCTGACCCCACAAGAAGAGCAGGTTGCTGGAAGCATGCAGTGTTGTGCCATTGAGGGTGTTCTGGGTGGTGGATTCCAGATGGGTGGTAGCCCATCACTGCATGGTAGGTCCTGGTCTGTCAATGGGGGGGACAGGGTAGGGCAGATACAATAATGCTACTGTGTTCCCTTACAGCTCCTGAGTGTCTACATGGGTCAGCAGTGGTGGGCTTATCCACTGAGGGTGGTACCATGGACATAGAAGAGGGCCCATCCACCTCCACAGGCATACGAGGGTCAGGACGACAGTGGGCCTGCCTGGATGTCTGGACTGATGTTGGTGGAGCAGGTGCGGAGGAGGCCCTGCCCGTGTCCCAGCATGCCAGTGTCCATGGATGCCAGCATGCAGAGACTCAGACTGGTGCCAGATCTGTCACTGATTATAATGGAACTCACTTCATGGACAGTGATATGTGTGGGCCGCAGGATGACCACACAGCAGGTGACAACATGGGCATGGCCATGGGTGGTGCCACTGTGGAGGCCTGCATGACACCACAGTCCCAGACTGTGCCTGTCTGCACCAGTGGGGCAGCACTGGTGTGTGTCCAGGACAGTGGGGCTGTTGCAGCCACTGCGGCGGCACTGTTGAGCTCTGGAGAGTGGCACCCGGAGGGGCAGGGTCAGCAGTCAGCCAATGGCCATGGGGGTACAGTGTCAGGGGGTGGCATCAGTGCACCACCTGTGGACATGCCCAGGCCTGGCCCTGGTGTGCAGTGCCCACCCTCAAGGGGTGCTGCCCATCAGGGCCGTGAACACCGTGAGGGACAGCATGCCGATCAGGCAGATGACCTCTTAGAAGAGCACACCCGCATACTCCAAGAATCCATCAATCAGCAGGTGCGGCTTGTGATGGCAGTGGATGCACTCAGTGTGGCTCTGCACCAGGCAGAGGAGCAGCACAGCAGAGACACTGCTCTGCTCCTGGCAGGGATGGACCGGATGCAGGAGAATGTGACCGCTGTCATTGACAGGCAGACACAGGCAATCACAGCTGTCATGGCCACAATAGGCACACAGTTATTTGCACATGCATCGCAGACACTGCGCAGTGCAATGTCCACTCCCCGTTCCCAGTGTCATGCGACACCCTCCTTGTCAAAACCAGGTTCAGCTGTGGGCATCCTGAGCATGCCTGGCGCAGGCATGTTCGGTGTGATACAGACCCCTGCATGAGCACGGTCACGTTCACACAGTGGAACCCCTTGGGGACTGTCGGTGCCACCCCAAGAGGCCATTGGTCAGCCTGTCACTGCTGGTGGGTCTCAGTGGGGCTGCCCATGCATCCATGGTGGCCGTGGCACTGTGGTGCATGACTGACCTGTCTCCCACCACAGCTACTGTCTGATGCTGCCCTGTGTGCATTGTGTTATTCAATGTGCAATGCACGGGTGGAGTACCCGGCCCTACACGCACACACACATTTCATCTGCGCACCCTCCCGGCTGCTGTCCACTGTGGTGTGTGCATGATGATGCCTGCATTGCACTGTCCACCATTGTGCAATGCTGCCCAGCGTCTGACACAGTCACAGTGACAGGCACTGGGCGTGGCGGTCTGTGGATGTGTGTGTGGCTAGGGGTGGCTGTCGGGGTCAGTGTGCCTCCTACCCTTTGTGCATGTCTTGTGAGGTGTGTGTGTGTGTGTGTGTGTGACTGTGTGCCATGTTAGAACTTGCCCATCCCTGATGGCGTGTGCGGTTCCATGCTCGGCCAATTCCCTTAACGACATGCACCCCTGGGGTTTGTCCATGCGTGTTTGTGGGTTGTGCCTTTGCCACTGGTGGTTGCACATGACCCCATGACTTTCCTGGGTTGGTTGAAGTGCTCCTTTGTGATGGTGTCCCGGTGCAGCTGTGCCATCCGGATCAGTCGTGGGTCCATTTGACCAAGGGGGGGGCTGCCCATCACCATCTTCACCAGTGTCCTCATCGTCCCCATTGCTGTCCCCCTCTTTGACCTGTACGGCTAGCCCACAGTCATTGGCCATGTTGTGCAGGATGCAACAGGCCAGGAATAGCCCACAGGCCTTTGAGGGGCTGTACTGTAGGGCACTGCCAGATGTGTCCAGGCAACAGAAGCGTGCCTTCGGATCCCGAACTTGCCACTGGAGTGACATTGCGTGTGGTGGCATGTGCCTTATTGTAGCATTGCTGTGATGGGGTCGCGGGCCACCGGTATGGTGTGAGCAGCCAGGGACGGAGTGGGTATCCACTGTCACCTGTGTGTAGAGGGTGGATGTTAGTTTGGTGATCAGCGTCGCCCTGCCTTGGGCCATCTAGGCCAATACCCATGTCACCACTGACTATGCCCCTCCCAAAGTTCCATGTCTTTCTGCGTGCTTTGCATACTCACCCACTAGGTGGCCAGTGGGGATGTCCCCACTCTTGAACCTGTGGCACAGTGTGGATTGGTGCCAGATGAAGGCATCATGTGCTCCCCCAGGGTGCGTGGCACAGACATTGATTATGTGCCCCCTAGCATCACACACCACCTGGCAGTTGATGCTTGCATACCCCTTCCTATTCATGTATGCGGCCCCTTTGGGGCCAGATGGTGTGCGGATGGCCACATAGGTGCAGTCTATTGCCCCGAGCATGCCAGGCATACGTGCTACCCTGTGTAAATCCTGTATGTTTGCTGTGTGCTCCACTGGTGTGCTGCAGAAATGGATGTACTCCACAGCATGTGGCAGCAGTGGTCTAAGGAACTGGGTGAGGAGGTGTGATGTGACCGACTGGGTTATGCCTGTTGTGCCCCCCTGTTGGTCTCTGGAAGGTATCCGTGGTGAGCAGGCACATGCAAGCTGTCACTTTGGTCTCCACTGACAGAGCATGGCTCCGTCATGTGGGTGCCTGCATCACATCACTGCACAGATCACAGAGCTGCCTCAGAATCGCCCAGTACAGGTGGTACCGGCCCACGATCTCAGTACCAGTGTACAGCTCGAAGCTGGTGTGGGCTCGGTACTGCCTGTTGGGGGCATACTGCCGACGGTCCCTTCCACGGCCGTGCCCCCCTGTTGCCTGCCTTCTCACCTCCTCATAAATGCCTCCATCTGGATGGTGGCACTGGTCATGTCCCTGGCTTGTGTTACCCCCCCCGGGAGCTGTTTCTGTGTCTCCACCACTGCCCTTGCTGCTAATCCCCCTGCACCAGGAACACCTCCCTGTAGTGGCCTCAGTGCTGTGTGGCACTTCCCCCTTTTGACCTGCATTGTGGCAGAGGCTCCCCACATCTTCCCTGTTCCTGGGGGGTTCCAGGTGCTCTGTCTCTCTCCTGTCCTGTCCTGCTCCCAGTTTTTGTGTGCCTGTGTGGATGCCTGCAGTTCAGCAACATGTGCCTTCCCTGTAGCGTTCTTGTGCCTCTCTCTCTTGTTCCTTTAATTTTGGCTCATTTCCACTATCGAGCTACTTCCGTTTGCTCCCCTACTGTGCATGGCACATGTTGTTGAATATCGCACTGCACCATTTATGCATAGTTCCTCCTCCTTCAGTTGCGCATGCATTTATTATCATTGTGCTCTTGTGCATTGTGATTTGTGGGCTGCATCTGCCTCCCACTGAATATAGCAGAATGGCGCATTTTCGGACTTGCGCATGGTGCAACCCTTTTGAATATCTGGGCCTCTGTGTAATGGGTCCATAAGCAAAAGAGCTAATTCCTTGATTAATCTTGGATGCAGTTTGTCTGGTCCTGGCTATTTGTTCATATCTAAATTGCTCATTTTTTTTTAATACGTCTTCTTTTGCTATTTCTGGTACGCACTCTTGATTATTTAAATTATTAACGTGTGTTGGAATATTACAAGGGCTACCTTTACTGAATACAGAAAAAAAGTATTTGTTCAGTTCTTCTGAAATTTCGTGAGGTGCCATAATATTGTTATTGTCCACTAACAGGGGGCCTATGGGATTGGGTGTTTATTTTTTATTGTTAATGTATGAATAGAAACTCTTTGCTCCATCCTTCATATGTGCCAATTTCAACTCAATTTTATTTTTTTATGTTCTGATTTGCTTTTTTGCAGTCCTTTAAAGTGAGTTTGTATCTGTATTTATTATACTTATTTCAATCTTTCTTTAATGCTTTATATGCTGTTTTTTTTCCTCTTTGAGATGAGTCTTGATATTTTTGGTGTAAACCAAATAGGTACTTTACCCCTTTTGTTGTAAGCTTTCTTGTTCGGTATATATTTGGTTTCATAGAAACATAGAAACATAGAAGTTGACGGCAGATAAGGACCGCAAGGCCCATCCAGTCTGTTTTCGGTTCCAAAACATTATTTTTAAGTTTTGTCCATAATTCTTCTGGGTTTAAAGAGTAATTTTCCCACTGTTATTGTATGACTTTTTTAATACTAGCGTAATTTGCATTGTTATAATTTTTGAATGTAGTTTTACCTACTATATTGTTAACTATTAATAAAATGGTAAATGTTATTATGTTATGGTCACTGCTCATTAATGGTTCACGTGTTTTGATGTTGTTTATTTGATCTGGGATATCAGTCAGGACCAGGTCTAATATATTGTCATTTCTTGTTGGCTCATGTACCAGAGAACAGACAAAACACCAGGAGGAAGGAGCTACTGGTATTACTAAAACTTCTCTACTGAGATTAAGAACTAGAAATCTTGTACTGGGACCTTCAATTTAGGGTAAAAAAAAGAGTTAGTGTGTTTGTCAGAGGTAGTTGAAGTAAATTGTTATCTGCTATCTGTGTTATCTGTGTACTTATCTAGGTGCTTGTCACAGGTGTCAGAAGGGAATTGTTATCTGTGAAATTAACTAAGTGTAGAAAGATTTGCAAAGTAAGGGGAGTGGCTTAGCTAGAAGGAGCCAGGTAAAAATCAGATTTAAGCACTGCCCTAGATAGCTTCTGCCAGAGAACAGACAGAACACCAGGATGCAGGAGCTACTGGTATAACTAAAACTTCTCTACTGGTACTATATTGCCCTCCTTCCCCCCACCCTAAACCAGTTCTACTTTTATATGCACAGGATTTAACTGACAACAGGAACTTCCTGTTTGGGAGCAGGAAGTGAGTGATCACAGAGCCACCAAAGACTCACCATTCTAGAAAGGTAAGAGTAGCTCTCCATCCACCCCCCACAGGAACAGGAAGATCAGGAGCTAAAAGGGCACAGAGGCACTAAGTAAGAAGGGGAAGAAAAAGAAAATAAACAAACAGAGGAAAGAGTAAGTATTCTAAACAACAGTTAGGGTGCCAGAAAAAAGACATGATGTGAGTGGTGGAGTGCAGTGGCTGTGGAGCAGCAGTCTTCCGGATGACGTTCTGGAGGATGCAATGTTGTCCCATCTGCAGGCACCTCTCTGGGCTGAGAGAGGAGGTTGCTTATCTCCAGGCTGAGTTGGCCAGGATTTGTGGAACCTCCTCTCCCACCCAGGGACCACCAGAATCACTGCCATTTCCTCAGAAGTTGCCAAGAAAGAGGAGTGGTTGGAACACAGTCAGCTCTGGGGGGGTGAGGGTGTTGGAAGAGAGGCACATCCCTCCAGTTGTACCTCTCCACAATTTCTATGCCATTCTGGAAAAGTGTGGTTCCTCTATGGAGGCATCCACAGTGGAGACCAAGGAGGATGCTGGCAACCTCCACAAAGAAGACCCACAGGAGGGTGGCATGAGACCCTACAGGGGAAGGAAACAACTCCTGGTGGGGGACTCCATTGTTAGGAAAGTAGAACTGGGGGAAGAAGGGGAGAGGGAGGGAGGGAGGTAAGGTGCCTGCCTGGTGCCATGGCTTGGAGTGATAGGGAGCGAATCCTCAGGATCACAGAAGCAGCTGCACAGGGGAGGGAGCTGGATGTCATTGTCCACCTAGGGACAAATGACCTCGCTAGGAAAGGGATAAGAGCAGTGCAAGAATCATTTGTGGAGATGGGGAGGGGCCTTATACAAATAGCACACATGGTAACCTTCTTGGAGGTGCTATCTGTCTATGGCACAGATGAGGCTAGGGTGCTCCACACCATGGGATTCAATCAGTGGTTGAAAAACTGGTACAGAGCTCAGGGATTTGGCTTCATTGGGGACTGGGGGTCCACCTGGATGGATGCAGGCCTATACTGGCATGATGGTCTGCATCTGTCCAGGAGGGGAACCAGAATCCTAGGTGATAGGTTTAAATACTTCATTGGCAAGCATTTATACTAGCCAGGGGGGAGGCACTGGAAAGGAGCAGGGAAATCCTAGCCCTCCCCAAAAAATCAGGGTACTAAGTGAGGTAGACACCAATATAGAGATGTCATTAGGGAGAAGCACAGGGGAAATGGAGAAATTGACAAATGCAATAAGGACAGGGATGGGGCAAAAAGGGGAAAGGCCATCAAGAAATGGAGGGTAATGAGTACCAATGCCCATAGTCTGGGCAACAAGCTCCCTGAACTGGTGGCCTTGATGGAAGAGGGATGCCTGGATATTGTAGCAGTCACAGAAACATGGTATACAGAGAACCATGACTGGGATGTTAACATACCAGGGTACACAACCTACAGGAGAGACAGGGAAGGCAGAAGGGAGTAGCTCTCTATGTAAGGGAAGGGATAAAAACAATTGAACAAAAGAGTAAACAGGGAGGAGAGGAGGCAGTGTGGGTCACCTTAGAGACTGGAAATGACACCACAATCCACACAGGGGTTGTATACAGACCTCCATATCAGGGGGAGGGAATGGACAAGGATATGATAGAAGGCATACTTAGGATGGCAGAGAAAGGGGAGAAACTGTTGATAGGGAACCTTAATATGCCAGATGTTAACTGGAGCACCTTTGCTGCAGCCACATCCAAAAGCAGGGCCATTCTTGATGCCCTTCAGGTGGCATGCCTCAGACAGCTAGTTTTGGAACCTACTTGTGAGGGAGCAATCTTAGACCTCATACTCTTAAATGGGAGCAGTGAGAGAATCTCAGATCAAGAAGAGGGTAGCCTTTTGGGAACAAGTGACCACCAGACAGTGTGGTTCATGATACCTCAGCTACAGAGTCAAGCCATACAAAAGTGAGGGTTCTGGACTTCAGGAGGGTTGACTTTGGAAAGATGGGAGAGTGCCTTAGAAAAGCACTAGCAGACAGGCTAGGAGGAGGGGTGGAGCAACAATGGGGAAATAACAAAACTACCATCACAGAGGCAACAAGCCTTTGTGTGAAGCAAATAAACAAATCAAAATGAAAGAAAAAGCCACTATGGTACTCAAAAGAAGTGTCGGTGAAGGTTATAGAGAAAAAGATAGCATTTAGGAAGTATAAGGAAACACAGAAGGAGCAGGACAGAGAACTGTACCAGTTAAGGCAGAAGGAAGCAGGGAGGGTAGTTAGAATAGCAAAGGCACAAACTGAGGAAAAGATAGCTAACTCGGATAAGAAGGGGGATAAAACCTTTTATAGGTATATCAGGGAGCGTAGAAAGACAAAGGGAGGGATAGAGAGGCTGAATAGAATGGATGGTGGGTGGGCAGAGAATGACAGTGAAACAGCAGAGATACTGAATGTATACTTCTGTTCAGTATTCACAAAAGAGGAAGTGGAAGAGGTGCCTAATCCAATTAACAGAAGCACTCTGGGGGGGGGTTAATCCCAGTCCTTTCACAGAAGAAAGGGTTCTGAAAGAACTCCTAAAACTGAAGGTAGACAAAGCAATAGGGCCAGATGGAATTCACCTCAGAATTCTAAAAGAATTAAGCAGAGAACTAGTGACACCACTGACTACCCTTTATAACAAATCATGGGAGGATGCTGTGGTACCTGAGGACTGGAAGAAGGCTGATGTGATTCCCCTTCACAAAAGTGTGAGCAAGACAGTGGCAGGAAACTACAGACCTGTCAGTTTGACCTCTGTGGTAGGGAAAGTGATGGAATCACTTCTGAAGGAAAGAATTGTTGAGTACCTAGAGGCCAGTGGGGCATAGGACCCAAGGCAGCATGGATTCACAGCAGGAAGGTAATGTCAGACAAATCTAATTGATTTCATTAACTGGGTGACCAAAGTAGTAGACCAGAGAGGGGCTGTGGACATGGCCTACCTAGACTTTAGCAAGGCATTTGACACAGTCCCACAAAAAAGATTAGTAGTCAAATTAACCAGCCTTGGAGTGGGTCCAAGGGTGGTAGCCTGGGTAAAACATTGGCTGAACAACAGGACATAGAAGATAATTGTAAATGGAGTCCACTCTGAAGAAAGAGGGGTTACTAGTGGGGTACCGCAGGGTTCAGTACTGGATCCAGTCCTTTTTAATGTCTTTATAAGTGACATTGCAGAGGGACTGGAAGGAAAAGTATGCCTGTTTGTAGATGACACAAAGATCTGCAACAGGGTTGATACACAAGGAGGTGTGGAAAGGATGAGAAGGGATTTGGCAAGGTTCGAGGAATGGTCAGAAGTATGGCAGCTTGGATTCAATGCAAAGAAGTGCAAAGTAATGCACCTTGGTACTTGGTACTTGGTAGTTAGGACAAAAGAAGGCTGAAGCCCATCGAGGATGTTCTCCACACAGTGTGGATCATTAGTAGATTATGTTCTCTCAAGAAGCCAATTATCAATTTTAATTTTAAACGTATTAATATTCGTGCAGTCCACAATTTCCTGAGGTAATGAATTCCATATCTTTGGAGCTCTAACAGTAAAGAACTGTTGTCTTTTGCTTGTTCTTGTTGTCTGGATTTCTATTTGTTTGTTATGTATTCTGGGTACCATTTTTCTAGATGCAAAGGATAAGCCACATGAACTCATTAATGTGACTGATTTTTGAATTTTAAACAGCTGAAGGAGATCTCCCCTTGGTCTTCTAAATTCTAACGAATATAACTTTGTTTTATGCAGTCTAGTTTCGTAGTTATAACGAGAGAGACGAGGTATGATCTTAGTGGCCCTCTTTTGGACTTTCTCCATTCTTGAAATGTCCTTGGCCAGATAGGGACTCCACAATGGTGAACCGTAATCTAAATAGGGTCTCACATGGGTTTTATATAGAGCCATAATACATTCCTCAGATTTAAGAGTAAAAGTATTGTTAATCCTACCTAAGAGGGCATTGGCCTGATTAGCTACCTTGTTATAATGATTTGAGAAAGATAATCTGTCATCAACCAATATACCCAGGTCTTTTCGAATGAGGATTCCCTAAGTTTTATATTATTAGGATGGTATGTTTGTTTTAGATTTTTTTACCAAAATGTAATACTGAACATTTGGACACATTGAATTGCATTTTATTGGTTGCGCCCATAATTCAATTTTTTAAGATCATTTATAAAGGGAACTTCTGTTAATTTAAGCTATCAACTCGTCCTCCCAATTTAGTATCGTCTGCAAATTTGGATAAAGTATTCTGTGATGAAATGATAAGATCGCTGATGAAAATGCTAAATAAGGTGGGGCCCAACACTGAACCCTGAGGGACTCCACTTAACACTGATTTCTCTTCTGATAATTCCCCATTAACTCTGACAATTTGAGTTCTATTATAGAGCCAGTTATTAACCCAAGATACGATACAGTTAGAAAAACCCTAATGCTATTAATTTATGTATTAATATGAAGTGTGAAACCTTGTCGAATGCCTTACTATAGTCAAGCAGAATAACATCCATCGGTATATTTAAATCGAGATTACTGCTGACTAAGTTATAAAAAGCTAACAAGTTAGTTGTACAGGAGTGTCCAGATTTAAATCCATGTTGTGAAACATCAGCTAGTTTTAGTACCATCATCTCCTCTTCAATTAACTGTTTAATATGTTTTTCTAATAATTTACATGAAATAGTGGTAAGGCTGATTGGTCTATAATTTTCAGCCTTATGGTGCACCCCTTTTTTAAAAATAGGTGTAACAATAGCTCTTTTCCAGTCTAGGGGAACATTAGCTTCTTTAAGAGATTTATTAAAGATAATGGTAAGGGGGACAGCAATATTATCATATGTTCCCATAAGAAACTTGGAAGTAATATTATCAGGACCAGGACTTGTTGTTGGCTTCAAACTTTTTAGAAGTTTAAGGGTATCAGAAATAGTGATAGTATAACCAAAATGAATATTTGTATTGATATATGATATAGGTTCCATATCTTGTTCAAAGACAGAACAAAAATATTCATTAAACTCAAATGCAGTTGCCTTAACGGAAAAAATAGTTATATTATCTATGATTAACAGACCTATTTTATTTATGTCACCCTTTTTATTATTTAGATATAAATGCAGACTTTTGTATGAATCCCTAGTGTGAGCGATTCTGAATTCCAGATTCCATTTAGAAAGAGTGATTGATGTTTTTAATTCCTTAAGTGATTTCTTATACTTGATTAGTATTCCTTCTGATTGTTCAGGTTTGCACTTTTTTAGAATTTTAAATAATTTGAGTTTGCGAATACTAAGTTTTTAATTTTCTTGTTATACCAGGCAGGAACCTTGCCTTTATTGTTGTATTTCTTTCTTTCTGGTACATAATATTTTCTAGATTATGTACAATTTCTTTAAAGAGGCTCCAGGCATCATTAACATTAAGAGATGAAAATAATGAGTCCCATGGTATATCTGTAAGATGTTCATTAATTCTTGAAAAATTAGCCTTCTCGTATTGTTTAATCATATGGTTGTTTGTAAAGTTTTTATGGGTCAAAAAAATGGAAAATTGAATTCTCATATGATTGCTGTTGCCCAAAGGGTCTAAAACTTGTAAATTAGATACAGAGGCATTCATATTGGTCATTACTAGGTCTAGAATGTTATTCCCACCTGTGGGTTCCCTAACTTGTTGGGTAAGGCCAAGATCGGTGATAATTGAAAGTAACTGTAAATCATACTGATTGAGTCCAGAGAGTGTATCCCAATTTATTGTTGGGAGATTAAAGTCCCCCAAAATAATTACTAACCCCTTATCTGCTATTGAAGTGATTTCTGAGGATAATTGATTAAGATATGCAATGTCTGAAGAGGGAGGACGGTAGCAATTGCCTACCAAAATCTGGGATGTCCTCTGGGTTGCAAGTAAACCCAGATGCTTTCTGTTAATGTAGGTAAGGAGGATTCGAAAGATGGAATATTATCAGTCACATAAAGACTCACTCCTCCACCTTTTTTTTTCATTGGATCTGTTTTTATAGTAGAGTTTAAACCCTGGGATGTTCATTATCCATTGTTTATCTAAATTTCCCCAAGTTTCAGTAATGGCAATTAGTCCAATGTTGAATTCATGGATCTTCATCTCTAATTCTGCTATTTTAGTTTTATTAAGTGCTCTGGCATTAAAAGATAAGACATTCAGCTTGTATATAGTATTAAGAGATGGCTCCTTAGGCCTGATCTCCCCCTTAGGTTTTAGTTTAAATGTCTCTTAATGAATGACAAAAACTGGTGACCAAGAAGAGAACTGCCCCTTTGGCTGAGGTGCAAACCATCCCAGCAGAAGAGGGAAGGGTTGTCATTAAATTCCTCCCAATGTGTAAGACAGGCTATATCTTGCCTAAAACACCATTTCCGGAGCCATTCATTTAATGTTTTAATTTTTGTTTGGATAAAATGTGAGGCTCGGGGTACTGGGAGAATTTCAGATATGCTGAGTTTGCATCCCTTTCATTTAATAAGTTACAGATAGCAACTATGTCTTGTTTCAGTTGTTGTAATGGAATTTTGGTAATATCATTAGTCCCAGCATGAATTATAACTAACGGATTATTACCTGCAGCTTGTAAGACATTTTTAGTCACAGCGGTTATGTCTGAGACCCTAGCTCCTCTATAACTTGAGCAAGTCCTGTTTACTTTATCAGGGTTACAGATAATCTGATCTATGAATTTTACCATAGAATCACCCAATACAAAGACCTGTGTGGGAGTATTATTATGAAGTGGGGGGGGTATCAACCTGAATGTTTATTGGTTCCTGCCTCTGGTTGCAGCTGATGTCATCAGCTGAAAGAGAGGTTAGTGGCTCATAAGAGTTATGCAACGTCACTAAAGGAGAGATGTTAATCCCTTGTGACTGCAAATCAGTTCTTTTATTAGATTTTGAAGGTGGAATAGTAGACCAGGTAGTAACATCAGGGAATGATAATATTTCTGAAGGGAGGTGGGAACACTCAGGGGTTGAAGCAATCTTATGTTGGACAAGCATAACATTCTGTGGTGATTTGCATATGCAGCCCATGATGCTTTGCATTGTGGGGGCATGTGCGATTTTGTATTTTCTTGAAACTTGGCTTCCCAGCCAAATGCCCTTTGGGGTAACCCTTGCCTTGGTGTTTGTGCACAGAGGTTCTTTGTCTTATGTACTTCATTGTGTATAGTGTTTAATATTGCTGTACTCTGGGGGGTTAAAGCAGTCTCATGTACCTCATTGCATAAAGAGTTTATTTTTAATGCAGCCTGAGATACATTGCCATGGGGTGAAGTTAAGTTGTTAGCATCTAACAGGAGAGACATATGGTCAACATACTCCTCTAGCGCTTCTATTTCTGGGTCAACAACATACTGGGTAGCATCAGGGGTTGTCTCCACTTTATTAAGAAGTTGAGCAACCTCCTCCTGTAATTATTTTACCAATATACACCTGTCACAGATGTAATTGGCACTCTATTTGCCAATTGCATACATCTGGCAGGAAATACAAAATTTATTGGCTCTTTTCATTGTAGTACCAAGTAATTCAGACACTAGATAATAATCAAGACAACAATACACAGTACCTTAGGCTTCCTTCATAAGTGAGACCAATCAAAATATTGTTAAACCGTTGTCCGAGGGTCCCCAATGGACCACGATGACACGCGCTATGGCTGATGTCTCTGCGCGCGTCTCAGCGCCCGACCATGCACGCCACCCGCTTGCTAATGCGAATGTTTTATCCAGCTGAACAGGAAGTGCGTCGCGCAACTTCCGGTTTTGCGCTAGTGCACAACAGTTCTGAATAAGTGCTAAAATATAAACTTAAGCCTTTAAAAAGGCAAAAATAACTGCAGAGAGTTTTCCCCTGAAGATAGGCACAAAGGAAATCAATGTGGGAGGATGTTTCAGTGGAGGACAAACTCCTGAGGTCCTCCTGTATCCCACACTGCCTCTGGCCACTCCAACCAGGAAGTGCTCACACCTCTGCTGATGGTAAAAAACAGGCTCAGATTAGTTTAATATACAATAAAAGCAACATTAAAGTACAACAAGGTATATTTAGCAGCACACATTCTCAGTAATAGCAGAGTGTTATCTGCTTCCCGCTCGCTAATGCGAATGTTTTATCCAGCTGAACCGGAAGTGTGTCGCCGCGCAACTTCCGGTTTCATGCTAGTGCACAGCAGTTCTGAATAAGTGCTAAAATATAAACTTAAGCCTTTAAAAAGGCAAAAATAACTGCAGAGAGTTTTCCCCTGAAGATAGGCACAAAGGAAATCAATGTGGGAGGATGTTTCAGTGGAGGACAAACTCCTGAGGTCCTCCTGTATCCCACACTGCCTCTGGCCACTCCAACCAGGAAGTGCTCACACCTCTGCTGATGGTAAAAAACAGGCTCAGTTTAGTTTAATATACAATAAAAGCAACATTAAAGTACAACAAGGTATATTTAGCAGCACACACTCTCAGTAATAACAGGGAAACAAAATCCCAGGGGAAGAGTACACAATGGGGGGAGGTGGTAACAACAACAAAAATGGAAAGAGACCTGGGAGCAATCAAATCAGATGACCTTAAGGGTGGCAAGCAATGTGAGAAGGTGGTAGGGAGGGCTGGGGGGATACTGGGATGAATAGGGATAGGCATCACCAGCAGAAAACAGGAAGTTGTTATCCTTCTCTACAGACAGTTGGTGAGACCCCATCTGGAGTTCTGCGTCCAGTTCTGGAGACACCATCTCAGCAAGGACATAGGCAGGATGGAGGCAGTTCAGAGGAGGGCAACTAAAATAGTGCAGGGTCTGCAAGAGAAGCCATATGAGGAGAGGCTAAAGGAGCTTAATATGTATACCATTGAGGAAAGGAGGAAGAGGGGGGAACATGATAGAGATATTTAAGTACGTCAGTGGAATCAACAAAGTCCAAGAGGGTAGCATCTTTAAGAAAAGAGATGTGCAAGAACAAGGGGACACAATTTGAAGACAGAGGGGGGACGGCTCAGGGGCAATGTGAAGAAGCATTTTTTCACACAGAGGGTTGTGGACTCATGGAACAGCCTTCTTGAGGAGGTGGTGGGGTCTAAAATTGTGGGAGAATTCAAGAATGCATGGGACAGACATAAGGCAATTTTTGTGGGGTTTAAGAAGAAATAGGCTGTTGGTAAAATAGGATCTGCAGCTTATCCACTAGGTAGAGAAATGGGCAGTCTAGGTGGGCCAAGCGGTCCTTATCTGCCATCAAAGCCTATGTTTCTATGTTTCTATTTGATGAAGTCCATTACTTGTGCAACCATCTAGACAGGTATGCTTAAGCAATAAACCACGACAGGGTGTGGGTTATGCTGGGAATTACTCACACCTGGTGTGGTTTGGTCACAAGGCTGCAGGCTGAGTGACCAAATCTGCACCAGGCATGAGTAAATCCCAGCATAACCCACACCTCCCAGTGGTTTATTGCGATTATACAATGGGTAGGAATTAAAGATAAAAAAAGATTACTGTGTTTTTTTTTGTTTAAAAGAAACTTTTTTAAATTGGTTATGTGTAATATCCTTCCCCTGTCTGTAAAATAGTTCCCTGTTGCTAGGCAGAGACACACAAGCACACACACTCACAAAAACACACACACACACACACTCACCAATATCTGCTTGCTACAATGCTGTGTGTGTGTGTGTGTGTGTGTTTTTTTGGTTGATTCATTGAAAAAAATGTTAGCAGACTAGATGCTTAGGATGCCAACCGAGACAGACCGAGCTATGGCAGTGCAATGGAGGTGGGAGGGAGTAGCTTGTACAGGAGCCAGCAGTGACTGGAGGAGAGGACCATTAGTGGAGCTGCCAGCTGATGGTCTTATTGACATTAACGTTGATATTTTGAGGTGGGTGGTATAACAACAGCAGACTCTGAGTTGTTTTTTATTCTGACTATTGTATGCTCGAGTCAGAAAATGGTTTGGTTTTTAAAAATGATGGCTAAAACAGAGAGAAATCATGGCAGAAAACATGAGCCGTGGTATTGGGCATGCGCCAATGCATATGCAAATGCCCAGTATCAAGGCTTAGCGGTCAGATTTTCAGCCACAAATTCAGTTGTTTTAGCACTCGTTTTCAAAAAAACACACATTTTCCTGACTTCAGCATTCCAGAAACATTTAAAATAGATGATTAGTTGAAGGGTGATGGTGCAAATTCACTATGACAGTCATGGCTTCAGCATGCTGTGGTGATTAGCGCGCTGTCTGTAAATTCAGAAATGGCTTCTGTTCTTGGGGTTGTATTGCTTTTTTTAGTGATGAGGCTGATGAGGATGGATGGATCTTTACCTATGAGTTATACTGGGATTAATTCATGGGTAAAAGACCCAGCCAGCCAATTGTCTTTCTAGTTACAGAAGCCCCATTGTATAATCAAAATTATTACTGTAAATACCCGTCATCCAGTTTAATCCTGGGAGATTAAAATCCCCCAGCAATATAGTTTCAGTATTTAACATTTTATTACTGATATTGTGTAATAAGGTTTGATGTTTTTCCATGTTGGTGTCAGGTGGTCTATAGCAAAGTCCTACTAGCAATTTCTTCTATTGCTTTCTTAGAATCTCTACCAAATTATTTTTGTAGCTTCTTCTTCAATTGGATCATCGAAAGGTTTGTACATAATATTGTTTTTAGTAAACAGTTCTACTCTTCCTCCCTTTTTTAATTTTCTCTTTTTATAGCAAAGATTATACCCTGGGATATTTTTGTTCCAATCTGATGTTTCCCCCCACCATGTTTCTGTTATAGCCACAATACCAATATTATTTTGTTTGATTATTAATTCTAGTGCATCATGTTTGGTAGAATTTACTGTAGACTCTTGACGTTTGTTAGAAGAAAGGATAATCCCATCTTGATATTGACCCTCTTTTGCTTACTTGTCATTTGTTCACTAATAAGTGTGTTATTCAAATTTTGGTTGTCATTTTCCCTAGTCCCCCTTTTACCTATTTTTTTTTTATCCTGTAATTCTATAAGTTGTTTTTTTTGAAAATGCACCCCAGTAATCTCATACCACATCGGCTCAGATGTAATCCATCATATTCAAATAATGTTCTATTATTTTCAAATTGTTCCCAGTTTCTAATACAGTCTATATTATTGGTAAGATACCACAAACATAGCCAATTATTATATGTTTTGATGTTTTTGTTTTTTTGTAGTTTGCTCTTGGGACTGGTAGAACTTCTGATTGATGGGTCTTACATTTAAGCCCTGGCAGGTTTTTATTGTCGATGTCATATCTAATATTAACTGTTCAGTTTCATGTTTACCAAAGTCATTGGCCCCTACAAGAAAGATTGCTGTTTTTGGACTTGTAATCATCTCCAAGATGCCTTGGCAACATTTCCTTTATGTCTCTAATTGCTACCCCACTGTAGCTGCCACTTACAGTAGTTTCCTTATTGCTACATGTTGTATATCTATCCGTAAGTCTTGTAATTGAATCACCTAAGATAAATAATTGTTCTGACTGATTGTTGGAAATTGTTGGCCCATCAGTTAGTTCTGTAAAGCTCCCTCTGTTAGGATCTGTTTGGTCTATGTTCCTACTTATTTCTGAATTATCATTCGACAGCTGTATATTACTAGTATCCGTTGTCATAGATATTGCGGGCGCTAATGGAGGCAATAAGTTTGTGCTACTTTCATGACTATTTGAGACTGACATGTCAAGTATATGGGACAGTTCATCCTGTAATTGTGCACCAAGTGGATCAAAACTGTTATTCACTGGTAGTACAAATTTCTCAGCTTTCCTTCCTTCCTTTCTTACATGGTCTTGAACTTTGTATGTAGTACCAGTGATCATCTTGTTCATCAAGTGCTTCATCCCTTAATCTTTTTTTATTGCAATTAGTGCTTGTGTTTTCTTTATATGTATCACCTACACCCTGTGTGGTGGTATGTGTGATAACAATGTTGGGAGATGGGGTAGGGCCTCCTTGGGCTGTTTTTCTGCTTGTTCTACTATGTTCATCCTTAGTATCATACTTTAATTTTTTTTCCAGTACTTCCATTATTGTATTGAGCAGAGATATTTCAGGAAGCATGTCTGCATTATCTTTACATTTCACACATGTAAATGGTAGTTTTATTGCTGGTCCCTTTGAAATTAGGTACATTTCACATGCATTACATTTAGTTCCCATTTCCCCTGTTGCTGTCTCAGTTGTAGCCATATTGTATATGGCTGTACACCCTTTATCTTGAGATTCAACTAAATCCTGTGTAGGTTCTTTTATTCACAGCTACTAATCTGGTATCACTCTCAGGCCTACCTGTCTGTTTCAGTCCCAATGGTCTCACTTTTTGTTTTTAATTTCTTCTTTAGTCCCACTACACCCGTGTAACACGCATAACAAGCATAGACTTTGTGCTCATCTTCACATGTGCCAAAGCGCACTCGCCCTGCTTCGGCTTGCCCTGCTTGTGCATGATACTCCAGCTCCCTCCTACTATACGATTGCACAGGGTTCCAGGTCAATTACACACAGTAGTTTGTTTAAAAAGCATAAAAGCACACACAAGTTTCATTTAACACTAGCAGTCAGCTCTGCAGGCAAAATAGCACAACAAGGTGTAAAACCCCTCGGGTGCTCACCGCAGGACAATTTTTTAAACAAATATGGACCTGGAAGTGAATTCCAAGGTCACGAATGAGTGATCCCTTAATTGTACAAAGCACAATATAAATCACTATTCCTGGGTCTCCTGGAGTATAATAGAGCCCCACAACATTTTTACTGTGCCCAAAATTTGATTATGTAGCTGCTGCACTGAGTTGTAGTCCTAGGTTTTATACGTGGACTACAGCCCCTTCTCCTGCCATACTATTGCTCAGGGCTCCAGGTCAATTACACACAGTAGTTTGTTTTAAAAAGCATAAAAGCACACACAAGTTTCATTTAATAGTAGGACTCAGTTCTGCAGGAAAAATAGCACAACAAGGTGTAAAACCCCTGGAAGAGATGACTGCTGATCAGGGAAGCCAGGGACAAGCTCTTTGATGCCCACTCAGACCAGGAAGGAAAAGCACCTACAGTACCATATATGGAAAATGAATCACCTCCAGGAGTATCCTACTCCCTCCACCCAGTTACCCCTTCTGCCTCCACCCATAGTTCCACCAAGGCCACCCTCAGAGTCCCTAGGGTAAGGATCTCACTCACCCAGAGATCCTTTTGTTACAAGGCACCACGCTGGTTCAACTCCCTTCCCAATTTGATTGCCTCCCTTCCTAAACTAGGTTCTTTTAAGTCAGCTCTCAAGAACCTCATTCTCTCCACCCACTATTGCAATTCTCCCCCATATGCGGGGTCCTAGACCACCAGATGTCCCCATACTGGGGACTCTTTGCTAATTTTTGTTGACAACACCTTCAAACATGCAGGCACACATCACTAGGGAGTGGTTAATCAACGTTTTCTGACAATGCCTCTTGCCAAGGCGGCACCTCTAAGTTCTTCTTCTGCCTACTGTTGCCTAACTACCACCCTGTATAGGCCATTGTGTCGCTACTGTGTACTGTCATGACTGATCACTGCACTGTTGTGCGGTCTATGATGTTGTATTGCTATTTGATGTTATGGCAGATACCACTCAGTAATTCATTGCTATGTCTTAATACTTCAGTAATCACTTGCTATGTTTTTTATACCCTGTCTGTAATATGTATTCACTTGTCTCTGATGTGGAGCTTTTGGAAATGAGTCCTTGACTCAAAGGGTTGTAATTCCGATGTTATCAAAAATAATTAAATATTTATTTATTTAATAAATAAAATACAGTATAGGACTGTGTTGCTCTTGTACTATATGTATATTGAATAATAGTTTTAAACAGCACAGTGCAGATTACTTCACGTGCAATGACTATTACAGTATTTTTATGTACTGAATATTAGTTTTGTGGCCTTTATGTATTTAAACACATTCAATCTTTTTTTAAACAGTGCAGTATATAGGACTGTACCTGTAATACTTACTGTATTACAATAGCTTCATGTACTTAATATTAGCTTCATGGTTTTATTGTATCTAAAAACATGCAATCTCTGTTTTTTGAACAGCACAGAGTATTTTACTGTACTTGTACTGAATATTACAGTAGTTTCAGTTACTGAATATTTGTTTCCTTGTCATACTGTAGTTAAACACATTTTGTTTCTGCTTTTTAAGAAGCACGGTAGATAGCATTGTACCTGTAATGAATATTATAGTAATTTCATGTACTGAATAATAGTTTTCATTGTCATACTGCACTGTATTTAATTGCATTCAGTTTCTGTTTTTAAAGGGCACAGTGCAGTACCTGTACTGACTATTAGTTTCAAGCTTGCATATTATTCATGTACTTTCTATTGCTCTATTTTCCAGACATTGCATAGGGAAAACCCAGAAGCTTCTGTTTCTCCTGGGGGGAGAAGGGGAGTAGGACTATGGCAAAGTGTGTTGGCCTCCGCCTGCACCTCTTGGCAACAAGCTTGAGATGAATGAGCCCAATGGCAGAATGTCTTTGGCAACTGGTAGTGAATGAAACCCTCTGCTACTACAAAATTAACTACATGTAGTAATGTATCAACCACCCAAAAAAAAAACTGAAAATAAAATGCAATTATTTTTCACACAGCAACACACCAGCCATGATGCATGCACACTGTTAATAAAAATCATCTACTTGATAAGAAAGCAGTTGTATTGAAATAAATTGTAAGTTAATTAGAATAGACCATGTAGAAACATAGAAACATAGAAGATGATGGCAGATAAGGACCACAAGGCCCATCTAGTCTGCCCATTTCTTTTTCTACCTTATGAATGTGCCATTGGCCTTTGCTCTGTCAATGGCCTATCTAGTTATACTCATCTGTATTGCTTCCTTATGCCTATCCCATGCCTGTTTGAAGCCCTGCCTGTATTCATATCCACCACTTCCTGAGGTAGGCCGTTCCGTGCATCCACCACCCTTTCTGTGAAAAATAACTTCCTCATATCACCCCTTAATCGGCCTCCCTCTAATCTCATGCTGTGTCCTCTTGTCCTGCTATTTTTCTTATATTGAAACATGTTAGACTCTTTCACCTTGTTAATGCCCTTAAGGTGTTTGAATGTTTCAATCATATCACCTATCTCCCGCCTTTGCTCTAGGGTATACATATTGAGCTCTGTTAATCTGTCATCATATGTTTTCTGATGTAGTCCCTGCACCATTTTGGTTACCCTTCTGTGGACTGCCTCAATTTGGTTAATGTCCTTGTGAAGGTGTGGCCTCCAGTACTGCATGCAGTACTCTAGATGAGGCCTAACTAATGTCTTGTAAAGAGGGCTTATTAGCTCCCTCTTCTGACTTGTGATACCCCTACTAATACACGCCAACATCCCCCTAGCCATACCTACTGCTTTAGTGGTCTGCTTGGATGATTTCAGGTCATTGGTGATGATGATGCCCAAGTTTCTTTTTTCCCTTGTGACTGCCAGCAACTCCCCTCCCAGCCTATAAGTGGCTTCAGGGTTTCTCTTCCCTATGTGCATGATCTTGCACTTCTTCTCATTAAACCCCAG
The DNA here is from genome assembly GCA_016271365.2 of Neoceratodus forsteri. Taxonomy (NCBI): domain Eukaryota; kingdom Metazoa; phylum Chordata; order Ceratodontiformes; family Ceratodontidae; genus Neoceratodus; species Neoceratodus forsteri. Next base: position 835,971,770 of record CM057451.1, read on the forward strand.
TTGCCACTCTTTCGACCATTTTGCCAGTTTATCCAGATCTCTTCTTATTCTGCCCACCCCATCTGAAACATCTACTCTGTTGCAGATCTTGGTGTCATCTGTAAACAGACAAACCTTACCCTCCAGTCCATCTACAATGTCACCAATGAAGATGTTGAAGAGGACTGGCCACAGGACTGATCCCTGAGGTACCCCACTTGTGACTTGCACCTCTTCTGACTGCATACCATGTACCACCACTCTCTGTTTTCTGCCCGTCAACCAGTTTGCCACCCAGTTGACCTACTTATGACCCACCCCTAGCCTACCCAGCTTATTAATCAATCTTCTATGTGGAACAGTATTGAAAGCTTTGCTGAAGTCAAGGTAGGTGACATCAACTACTCCCCCCTTGATCCACCACTCTGGTTACCCAGTCAAAGAAATCTATGAGATTAGTTTGACAGGACCTTCCTTTTGTAAACCCATGCTTTCTTGGATCATGTGCTCCTATGGATTCCAGGTGTTGCACTATCCTTTCCTTAAGGAGTGCCTCCATAAGCTTGCCCACTACTGAGGTACGACTGACTGGTCTGTATTTCCCTGCCTCCTCCCTGCTACCACTCTTGTGGAGCTGGATCACATGAGCCCTTCTCCAGTCTTCTGGGACCTCTCCAGTGCTGGGAAACTCACTAAACAGTTCTTAGAATGGTTCTGCTAGTTCAACCCTTAGCTCTTTTAGTTCCCTGGGAAGTATGCCATCAGGTCCCATTGCCTTGCCCACCTTGTGCTTATCAAGCTCTTGTAGGACCTTTTCTTTTGTGAAGGGACTAGTGCACACCTTCCTCCCCACTTGTCCATGGTGCTGAGCTGTGGGCCCTGCCCTACCTTCTCTTTAGTAAATACTGAGCAGAAGTATCTATTTAGGATAGATGCTTTTACATGATCCTCCTCCTCACATGCCCCCTTATCCCCGTTGATCTTAGCAATACCCCCTCTGGAATTTCTCCTTTCACTAATGTATCTATAGAAAGTCTTGTCACCTTGTTTTACTGTTTGTGCTAGTGTTTCCTTGGTGTGGGCCTTTGCCTGCCTTACTGCCTTCTCTGCTTCCATTAGGGAAGTTTGGTATGCCTCCCTATCTTCACCCTGCTGCATTCCCTTATATTTCCTGAAGGCCAGCCTTTTGGCTCTGACCTTTTCTGCTACTGTTTTGAGAACCAAAGTGGTTTCCTTCTTCTTTTGCACTTCCTTGTCTGCCTAACACAATGGGATGTTGCTTCAAGTATTGCATCCTTAATGCTTGCCCGCTTTGCCTGAACACCTCACCTGAATTTCTTTTTGCCAGTTCTAGCTTAACTCTGTTGGCCATCTTCTCAAAGTCAGCTCCTCTGAAGTCCCATCTTTTTGCCTTGGATTGGGATGATTTAGCTCTAGTGGCCAAGTTGAACAGTGGGAGGTGCAACAGGGGGCCAAAAAAAGAGTCAAAGTGATATATATGTAAATACAGAATACAATACAGAATATAACTCTTACCATTGGTCGGGACAACTGGGAAAGTAAGGTACCTACTGTCACTGTCAGAGGTATCATGTTATATTAACACATGTAATAAGACTACTGTACTTACCAGATGCATATTAATCATGCTCAGTAAATAATAACTTCAAAAAATTATGTCAGGTCATTGTGTTACTACATTTGGCTTATCCATGCAGGGAATCAATTGGTAACAGAAAAATAAGGACCCACTCATAGCACACACGACTTCACATGGTTCAGCCTGTTAGGTATATGTTCATGTAATGTATTTTGACACCACAGTAACAAAGTTCTCAAATCCATTAGTTCCAATTCACTTGAAAGTAACTGCAGCTGTTTAAAAGTTAAAGTAACCAGATAATGAGCAATAAAGATAAAAGATGCAGCACATACCAAAAGAGTCAGTAAAACTCTCTTAAAACCTGCCATTGTCAGCTGCTACTACATCATAAAAACAGAAGGGGAACTTGACTTCACAGGTGAGGGCTAGCTGCAATGAAACCAATAAGAAAGTTAAATTAGTAGGTTATATCCTCAGTTACTACTGATGGCTTTGTGGTTGCTGGTACAGGAGATCTCTGAGGAGTCAAGGTTATGCTGAAAGAGCTTTGCTTCTCTCTGCTTCTACTTCTGTATCATTCTGTTATTTGTTTTATAATTATTTTGAACATTAAACCTGGAGGGATGCACTGAAAGTTTACTTTCTCTTGTGTTGTACATTTCTCTTTTTCTTGCAGTCGCTATAGGAATGGAAGATATTTTTGCAGAAGCCTTTAATGGTTAAATAATTTACTTTTTATTATCCAGGCTTCCTTAAAACACACATCAACTGGGGATTCCTGGAATTTTACCTTTTTGTTTTAGAAAAGAAAAAATAAAACCCAGCACTTGTAACTGTCTTATGTCTAGGAGGGGGAATCCTTTTCTGCATGGCTTGCATCCCTTAGCCACACTCCACCTTCCTAACTAAACACCTACCCCTTCAAAAAAGGTTTTGTCTATAAAATGTTACAATCCATTTTACCTATGGCTTCCTTTGCCCACTGCAATGCCACATCAATTATCTTGCCAAACCAGGTGATCGAGTGTGGGAGGGCTCAGATCTTCCACTACCCCAGTATTTGTGACAGATTTCACAGAAAAAAAGAAGGCTGTTTACTTTAGCAGCTTACATAGACAAAACAATAAGCAAGTACATTTGTTAAGCAGTTTAACTGATGGAGAGAAATTATACTGTTTTTCAGGAATTTATTTGTGCTTGATGTGCCCATAGAAGGCCATCAGGTGGCAGACAAAACAATTTTGAAAATGCAAAACTGGGAATGACATCCAAGTTTTACATAGTTCACCAGAAGAGTGTGAATGTGAGAGCATAACTTTTCTTTGTTACCAACTAGGTGTGACTCAACATGAAAAATAAAATAGTCACTGAAAAACAATGCCATGGAACACAACTGTATGGCTTTGATTATGATTTCATTCAGAGGTAAACCCTCCCCTTCTGTTTTTTTTGTGTGTAATTTATTTGGTTTTCAGAAATCATGTAATGTATGGTTAGCAGCCACTGGACTATCTACCCTGCGTATGCACATTTAGCAGGGGTAGCAGCAGCTTTTAAACACTACTCCCAAAGGCATACATCTGTATAAAAGTAATGTATCAGCATTTTAAAGGGTCAACACTAACCTCCTGCAGAGGAAAAGACAGAAAAAGGCCCATCCCTTTGTTTTCCCTTTTTGGTTTTTAGGAATATGAAAAACAATCCACTGAAGATAAAATGGTCCTTGTCCGCAGGGACTGTCTCACCAAAAGTAATAAAGCCTACCTCTCCAGGACATGGGGGGGGGAGTGACAACCATGAAGGGCATACTTACTATCCTCAGTCCTCCAGTAATGTATATATATATAAAAAAAAACAGTAGGCCAAGTTCAATGTAATGTTGTTAATGTTTTTTTTTAAAAAAAGCATTGGGCTACTTTGTTGCCCTTACTCCTAATGGCAATAAGGGTCATCCCATCAATATCTATTCAGCATACACCTTTTAAGCTAATTACTGGTTGGCAAATAACATTGCAAAAACACTTGTGGCTAAATGTCCACACCCCTACTGTGACTATAGTGTCGTCTACCACCTATGCAAAACTGGTACAGGTAAATTTGGTGGGAATTTGTGACTTACAATTTTGGCTAGGCCAACAAAAGTCCAAAATGTACTTTAACATTGTAAACCAGCTCTGCTCCTTTGTTTATGAAGTGTTGTTGCTGAACCACACAAAAACATTTTAAAGGGTGGCTTTATGCCAACCAGCACCACCCTGGGCCCTCAGTAAATACTCCAGTGAGCTGGGGGGTTGTACCTTCACCTGTCCCTTCTTGTCTTTTCAGGAAGATGCAAAATACTTTGACTGGCCAGAAAGAAAGACAGAGGGCCACTGGTAGCTGGGCCCAAAATATTCACCTTTCCAGGCCTAGATGAGTTTCACTTAATTTATCCATGATTTCAAATGGCGTATTCTCAAAAAAGAACCTGCCAGTACTGATCATAATACCTCGCAACTATGACAGCCAGGCCCCCTTTTCAAGTCTACAACACAGAGTGGTGGGATACCAAAATAATTCAACTTTTTTAAAAAACATTCAAAAACAAGACTAAAGGACTTGGACTTTTGTGAACAACAGGTGGTTCCATGAACTTAATTTTATACCCACCTTCTGCAACTCATCCCACCACTGTGCCCAACAAACTGTTTACACACATTTCGACACAACCATATTTCAACCACAGCCTTCACAAGGCCTTGCCTTAAAGCCAGGCCTACCCAGTGGCCTGACTGAAATTTTCATTCCTGAGACTCTGGTTGAAAATGTTCACTTCATTTATGTCTCTCTAAATTTAAACATATTGTGGTGCACTATGCCCAATATGGTCATTGTTCCATTGCAAAAATGTTTAGGTTTCATGATAATATGTTTTTACATATTGTTGCATCTTATCTAATATAAGTGCAGACCCATGTAGCAGGGCAAAAAAACTACTCTACATCCAGGGATGTTTCACTCTAAATGCCAACAGTGGGATTTGGGTGTAACAGGCCTGGTAGGGAGTGTTTTAGGCCTATTTGAGATTGGATCTGTCAATCTGAAATTTGAAATAAGGAGGAAATACATAACTTTGGAAACAAATTAGTTGCTTTCACAGGCTAAACATGTTCTTAAGCTCTTGCTACATAGTATTCATGGCTTAGCCATAAAATAAAGGGCCATAGGCCTAAAATAAAGCCAGACAGCAACACATAGGCAGGGAAAATGTGTTTTAATCACTGTCACAACCTCTTTTGAGACCTGAAAGCAGAGTGTATCCCTAACTTTGTCATGGACTCACAGATGGCCAAATGGTATTCCCTTCATTATTGGATCTCGAACTGCACCTCCAAGTGCATGGCCAACGGCACCACTTTCTCTCTCACAACTGCAAGAAACTTTGGTTATGTCACACCACACCATAATCAAGAACATTGCTGTAACCTTGTCATTGTTTCATCCAAAAAGCTATATATGTTTCATAAACTGTGTCTTTACAAGTGTTCAAGAAGAAATTTTCAGGTTTCAACAAACTATCATGTGTGAGATCTTCAAGCAACACATCAAGTTTTCTTCACTGCTGGTGTTCTCCAAGCCTGACTATTGCCTCATACAGACTGATTGGTCCATAAATAAAAAAATGGGACTGTCAATACTTGTGCAGGTGTAATTTTTTTTTCTGAAAAGCTACTTCAGTTTGTGTGGCTACTCCAGTGAAGGATTCAATGAACAATATGTTAAAGCACCTCCTGCCAAGGCTTCTGAAAATCCAGCCATCTGAACCAACAGCAGCCAGGAACTTTGACTTTAACATCCCTACCTTGCTGGTGTTTCATCTTCAATTCAACATCTAGGTAGCCCCATATGCCATATGGGGTTACCACTCTTTGTGCAAATGTGACATTTTTCATGTAACTGCACTAGTTTGTGGTTAATCATCCAAACCTTATAGACTGGTCAAATATGTTTAATAATGACCTCTTTGCACATAACACTGCAAAATACATTGTCAATGTTAAGTAGTCTTCAATCATGAAAAACATCAATTATGCCTCAAGCAAGGGTGTGCAACACCTTACCAGCCAGGTAGCCGATGCTTCCATCATCAGCCTTATCCACTCTCAAAGTGGCATCTTGCTGAAGTCAAGCTAACATACAGTATAAGTGTTCAATGTAATGTTATGTTATGTTATGTTATGTTATGTTATGTTATGTTATGTTATAAAAAAACATTCACTACTGTTCTTGTAAACAATGGTTTGCGGTAATAAACATCAGCAACTTTTCTTATACACATATCAATTGTGGAGATGACATCCCTAGTTTCTGCTTTGTGCCTTATAAACAAACCTTTTTTTTGTCAAGTCTGTGATTACCTCTGTATCCACTCCTGAATGGGACAATTTTGATAGTGACCATGACTATCTGAATCCTATAAACTAGTAATCACAAGTTTTTTTATGTGCATATGTACACATTCACCCATCCTCATATATAGAGAAGATGCTCATCTTACATAGCAGCAATACTATTCAAAAAGCTGATACAGATTTAGATGATTTAATACTTGATGGTGATTTATATCTTGTTTTAATTCATACAATGTTAAAAAAAAATTTATGGCCTTGCCATCTGGTAGGCTATATTGATTCTTAGTTGTACCATTTGCTGCTTTTGTATACCCTCAGACATCATCACAGACTCCCATTCTATCATCACTCACTATCTTGTGTTGACAGTTTAGCAGGCAACAAGCTGGGGAATATGTTGGCCTCGACTTACCCCTGCAGCAGATGGTACACACACACACGTGCACACGCACATATGCACGCATATGCACACACACACACTTGTAATAGGTTTAGCAAGGTAGAATGTAGTACAGTATTATGTGTTTCTGTAATATATAATTGTAGCAATCTAACAGGAGCTATGTGCTAAGGTAGCCTAAATAGTGTTATCGTTGCTTTGTACAGACCACATGATGCGGTGCTAAGTATAAAGCTGATACATCTTTAGTTTTGTCCAAGCTAAGCATCTCTTTTGTACTGTAACCCAAGAAAGCCAAATCTAGCTAGTTTAGCCTTATCAGTGCCTAAGTGCAAAACTAAGGATGAACTAATTGTCTTCTCACCAGCTACCTGCCAATTGGATAGCCATATTCACTATACGCCTCCTTGTTATCAGCAGTATAAGAATGTCTGTAAGTTCCTTTGTTCTCTAAGTTTTGTTTGCATCATGATATAATGGAGACTTCCTAACTCCCGGCAGACATGCTGTACTCTGTATAATCTGAAATAAACTTTATTGTGATATCTAAGGCTTCTGGTTGTATTCCTGTCAACAGGTATAGATTCCTGCATTACAACAACCTGTAAATTGAAACCTAAATTTGATCAGCTAATCTGTTTGCTATACACTTTCTGAGAAGGTAAACTACAGCTGACTTGGTCTAATATAGATGTCCACATGCTGCAAATCTCATTCTGGTTGTGAGCACTGGCTGGCTCTAATCACCATTGTGATCGAGTAGTAAAAATAACTGCAGGTACCTTGGATTTTATCTATTCTGGTGCATAGCTTTTTGCAACTGTTAGAGTTGTTTATTTTGAGTTTCCTGTATATTTTTACTTTACCTAATTATACCTATTGTTTTACTAGACTTAGTAATCTTGCCTACCCATTTTACTTGCCAATTTACATAGATTAGTGTGTATTGTAAGCTTCATTTATAGTTTATCCAATATTTGCTGGTATTAGCTAAACAAGCATAATCTAACTCAATTTACCTACATAATCTTTTCTGACATTGAAGAATTGTATATCTTATTAGTGATATAGTTATGTGCCTAGAAGTGTACTGTTTGCAATCTTTTTTTATTCATTAATTTGTATGGTTAAACCTTATTGTAGTGTTTTCAGTGCATTAATAGCTATATTTCTAGCCCCCTCACATTTATTTTATTTTTTTTATTTTAGTTTTTGGTAACTGGGTAAGGTCCACTTGGCACAAGTGCCTGTTTTCAGGGGTGACCTGGGAGCACTGGGCGGTTAAGTGACTTGCTCAGAGTCACTCAGTATGCAAGTGAAGGTTGTGAGAATCAAACTCAAGTCTGGTTTTCTGGATGTATCAAGCTTGTTCACACCTTGTTCCTCTAACCTCTAGGCTATACTGCCAGCGCTAAATGGCTCTAAGTAACCTAATGGCTCTATGTAACCTAAATTTCTTATTTTAGTACTCACAGAATAGGCACACAGAGATAGGTGCTTCCATGTTTACAAAATTGACATCATTACTTAAAAAGCAGAGCACTCATAATTCACAGACTTATAAGGGCACCAGTCTCATTAAAACATAACATTTATTTTACACAAAGGCATCAGCCTGATGCGTTTCAGATATAAATATAGTTTTTTTTTAAAAAAAGGATAATTATATCCAAAATGCGTCAGACTGATGCCTCTGTTTAAAATAAATTTTATGTTTTAATGAGATTGGTGCCCTTGCAAGTCTGTGAGTTATGAGTGCTCTGCTTTTTAAGTAATGGTAACCTAAATGTCTGTTCATGGAATTTGAAGGGCCTGGGATCCCCCTATAAGTGTAAGAAACTACTGACTTACCTCCATAAAAATAATATAAATATAGTTTGCCGTGAGAGATGCATCTATTAGCTAATGAAGCAACAAAACTAGCCAGAACTAGCCAGAGCAGAGCAGATTAGAACCCAGAGGTGGAAATTTAATGTTTCAGTTTTGAATAATCAAGTCTTTCAAACATGGCTAGGAAAAGAAATCAGGGATTTCTTTCAAAATAATGTTACTGAGAAGTATCCTTTGCATGCTTGTCGGATGCCTTTTAGGACTTTATTAGAGGAAGAATTATTAGCTTTTCAACTTTCAAAAAGAAAAAGGTTTAAAAAGACTTAGTGGAGAAAGAAATAAGGGTGGGGTTGCACTCTGCTAAAGGTACTGAATATATCCTTCCAAGAGCTAGGACAGAATTGGGAAGCTCTCACTTTTTTTACAGAGGGTCTCATACCTGGAACATTATTCCGTCTTCTCTTAGATCAGCGAGGAAACATATAAAGTTGGGAGAGATTACATTGTGGTGTTTTTCAAGAAGCCCAGGGAAAAATGATTGAGGATTCTATCTGATTAAGTTTATGCACATATGTAGGCATCTGTATACAGTATATGTCTATTTGTGTTCATTTTTAGGTATTCCATATTTATTGTGTTTTTTTAAATTATATGTTGTACTGACGATAATGTTTGTATACTTTGATTTTGCAGCTATATTTAAGGTGTACTAAGGGTCTCCATGGAAATGAGATTGCTCGGTCGAGTTGTACCTATTCATTGTTTTTCTCAGATGAATAAAAAGTTTTACTACTATTACTACTAGAACATGGGTCTCTCAGTACAATATAGTGTGTTCAATACTAAGCGGGGGAACTGCTATTTTGATCAAGAAGAGAATCAGCTTTGTTAAAACAGACCATTTCACAGACAAGGAAGAAAGGTATCAAATCTTAGCTGGAGACATAAATGGTTGCAAAGTGGTTATTTGTAAAATTTATGCTCCAAATGTAAATCAGGATTCCTTTTTTACCAAAATTCAAATAAACTTGGTGTCATAAAAGATCACAAAATCATTTTAGGAGGAGGCTTCAACAAGATGCTGGACCCCTTCCTGATAGAAATAAAACTTCAGCCCCCTTTGATAGGACTAAATCACAAATAGCACTCAGTAAGAGGATGGATTTAAAGACTTAAATCTGGTAGACGTCTGGGGACTGGTTCATCCCTTGGATAGTGTTTACTCCTTCTGCTCTGCTAGGCATAGCTCTTACAGTAGAGTTGACTACTTTATGATTCCCAAAAACTTTACCTGTGGTATTTACAGCGCATGCTTAAATGACATCATTATCTTAGACCACGCTCTGTTAAAGCTTTTAATTTCTGTGGGAGAAGAGCAGATTAGAATCCAGAGGTAGAGATTTAATGTTTCACTATTGAATGATAAAGACATCAAATCATGGCTAGGAACGGAAATCACAAATTATTTTCAAAATAATGATACTGAGAAGTATCCTTTGCATGCTTGTGGGATGCCTTTATTAGAGGAAGAATTATTAGCTATTCAATGTTTAAAAAGAAAAAGGCTTAAAAAGACTTAGTACAGAAAGAAAGAGAATTACATGCATTACAACTGGAATTTAAGAAGCAGAAAGTTTCTGATGCTCAACTTTTATTTAAGATTACTTCTTTAAAAGATCATATAAATAGGATCTACTCTTCCAAAATGGAATATCTATTGTTCAGAACCAGGCAGGCTTGTTGGGAGATGGGAGAGGAAGCAGAGAAACTATTATCATATAGGCTAAAAAAGAAACAGAGTCAAAATGTTATAGCGGGGATTCAAAATAAACAAAATGACACTGTGGTTACCAGTAAAGAGATAAATGATGTATTCCAAGATTTCTACAAAATTTTGTATAAAAGTACAGGGGCCCCTTTAGGAAACAGTATGGAAGTTTTTTTTTAAAAACAAGTAGGTTACTGACCCTAACAGATCTTGAAGTGAACAAACTGAACAGGCCTGTCTCTTTGTACAAGTGTCCAGTGTCATAAAAGAACATCCCTCAAACAAGGCACCAGGACAAAATGGTTTAACTGTGGAATTGTGTACATCCTAAGACATTTCAGCATATAAATATTGCTTACATCACCCTTATGCTAAAGGCTAATAAGTAGCACAAATTATGTGAAAATTATAGGCCAATATTATTATTTAATGTCAATTTTAAAATCCTTACCAAAATGTTTGTTACCAGATTAAAAAGAATTAACATTAACCTAGTGGGTAAAGAGCAAACAGTGTTTGTTCCAAGAAGGAAACAGATCAAAAATGTTTGCAGATTATGAAACACCATCTGAACAGTCTCCAAACAGAAATCCCTTTCAATAGTCATTGCCCTAGATTTCTTTAAAGCATTCACTTCATTAGAGTGGGAATACTTATATAATGTATTGAAAAAAAATGAAGGCAGGAGATCGACTAATGCCGTGGATAAAGAGCATCTATGGTAGCCCTTTTGCCAGGGTAATCACCAATGGAGTTGCTTCAGAGCCCTTAACACTTGGTAGGAGGACCAGGCAGGGTTGCCTGCTTTCCTCATAATTATTTATTTTGGCCATATAACCTCTTATAAGGAAAATAATGGACTCAACTAAAGTTTGAGGCATTAAAACAAACCAGTTTACCAATAAAGTGTTCACAGATGCAGATGATTTGTTTTAGTTTCCATTAGCAATCACAAAGAGTCCTTTAGTGAGCTAAACAGAATATTAGAAGACTTTTCACAATTTTTTTGATTACTCATAAACTCGTGTAAAACACAGGTGATGTCACAGGAACATAAAAACAGAGGAAGGTCTGCAAGTTAAGCGGCTATAAAGCCATGTATCACTTCCCTTACAGAAATAATTATATGAAATGTTTTCATGCTGCACAAATAAAACTACCCAAGTGATATGCAAGCTGCAAGTATGATTTAAATGTTAAATTGGAACCAACTGCATGCATATGGCATACATGCAGCAAATAATTGTGGAAACAATGATTTCTATGTTAAATTTGAAAACAATGCATGCACATGGCATGTGTGCAAAAAGCAAGTGGTCACTGATAACTGCACAAGTAAAAGTTAAGTGACTTGCTCAGGATCACACCATACACAAGTAGGGGTTGATGAGATTCAAACCCAGGTCTTTATGTCTCCAAGTCTCCTGGTTTGCAGTTCAGTGCCTTTAACCACTAAGTCATACTGTCTGCACACATATGGGTCACTTGTACTTCAGTACATACTGTATCTGACTACACCTGCATGCATGTTATGCTTTTCAGTTTTCTTCTCTTACTCATATCAGTTTCATAGTTTAACTGTAGCACACATACCAATGGAAACACATGTGGTTTTCCCACTCCCAATACACAAATGTACCCACAAAACCACTTAATTACTTCTGTCTGGCCTATACACCTACTATTTTCTCTCCATAGTTTTGAATGCTTCCACACAAACAGACTTTAAGGTGCAAACACAAATGTAGCAATAACTCAACACACACCCACATGGCCAGTCTCCCCCCCCCCCATATGCACACACACAGTAGTGGGTATGGCCATGCTGCTACACACAACTCACCAAGTATAAATATAAGTAAAAAGTATTTTATTTGAGTAGTAGGGAGACAAAGGCAGGAGTCTTTAAGGGATGATGTTCATGGGTCAGAGTGCTGGGGTGTACCCCCTTGAAATGAATGGAGATATTTTTTATTACTATTTTATATGTTATGATGATGAGTTGGAGAATAATGAAGGTGCACACCCCTGCAGTCTCCTTTGCCCTTTTTCATAATGTGCCTGAGCATGGGGATGTGGAGGTCAACTTCACGGGGGGGCATATGCCTAACTATAGTGGGCTCCAATAGTCTGTGCATACCATACTGCTCAACTGTCTGTGAATGCAAGGGACAACTCTAGAATGTCTGTAACATCTCTAAAATGTACAATTTATTTGTTTTGACTGAAAATTGATATGCAAATCAGGAAAAATTCAAATGTATAAGATTTATCTGTATATACCCTGGAGCAGTGCATCAGATTTGGGCTTAAACCCACCCAGTTACTAACCATTTTTTTCCTGGCTGAAGTTCTGCCCCCCAAAAGAACTTTGTCCTAACCTCCTCCCCCCCAAATCCAATCCATTCAATATCCATCCCCTTTTGGTCATGAAGTCATCCAAAGGTGAACAAGCATGAAAAACACATCAATATTGCAGTCCTTCCTCCTTCCCCAATCCCTCTGTAAAACAAATTATTTATTTTTACTTGTCCTGTCATATGGTCAGAACCTGCAGCCTGGCACACTGTGCCACCAGTCCAGTTTTCAATCTGCTCCCCTTCTCTCCTTCTGTCAGAAGCTGGGTGCTAGAACTGACCATCACAGGTCCTCAACTTGGTCTGAGACCAAGTCACCTCACCAACCAAATCCTCTCAACCTGAGTTGTTTGCTTCTTGCTTGGTTGCCACTGTGGCTGCTGCTGCACTGCACTGATCAAGGCCTATGAAGGCCACCCACACCACTGTCACCAATGCTGCTCAGCCTAACTTGCTACCATGGGGGTTTGTGCTGTTTTTATTTGCAAGGTGAACCTAGTAGAGTAAGTAGGAAGTATAGACTTGAGTTAGCTTCTAGCTCACCCTCTGCTCCTTCAGCCACCAGGGGAGACTGAAACTCACTAAGAGTAGACCAACAAAAATATGCTGCCATAACACTGCTATTGAGAGTTCAGTGCTCATTGACTCCTCCAAGCTGTAGTGTGCAGTCTGTCTACTCTGTGCTGGTAAAGACAGCATCGCACTTGCAAGACCCATGCATTCTTTCTTAACTGGAGCTCATCCACATCACATGTGATTGTGCCACCAGTAATAGGTGGAGAGAGTGGAGAACACAATACAGACACAGTCGAGTCTGGAGACTACCTGCAGGGTGACACACACAAGTCAGGGGGCACTTATTGTGCAAAAGATTAAATCCAAATTTAATGCCATTATTGCCACACCATAAGAACAACCTATGCACAAATGGGGGCCCCCTCTGACTTACCTAAATGGCACCCCTGCTTAATGGTAGAAATTCATTCTCAGTTGCTAATGCAATGTTTTTCAACTGTGTTCTGAGGTACTGTATCTCCATGTTTCATGATGTGTCCTGATCATCATGTGGGGTAGTGTCCCTCATTTTGAGTGAACATGTCCCTCATTTCGGTGACAAAATGTGAGTCATGATGCATGCTTCCAAGATGCTACTCAGCACAAAGAGTGCTGAGCATGGCCATAGTGTATATGCTCAATACAGAATGAAAAAGGGAAACTAAGTGAGATGAAACAGTCATTGAGAAACACATTTCTAGCACTAAATATGCATAAGGGATTTGCATGGTCCAAAACAAAAAGTATAGGCTTCACAGCACAGATGCCCCTTTTCATACATCTGGAATGTGGATATTGACTGGCTATATCCTAGGCATTTAATGTAGTAAGCAAACAATACTTTACAAATTAATGGTGATTTAATGACAAAAATCAAAAGCCATTAAACAACTTGCAAAAGGATCAGAATTAATGAGTTTACATAATTTTTGTGGGAATTCAAATAAAAAATGCATGTTAATGACTCTAATTGCTAGCGGTAGTATAAAAATAGAAACATTATGTGTTTTTAGATGAGATTTGCGACAGCTTAGCTGCAGTACACATGGCAAGAGTGCAGCATGTGAACCTGATATGATGTTTAAATGATGTTCACACCAGCTTACCTGATGCAATTTGTAGAAGGTGTTCATATCAGCTTACCTGCCGCACACATATCAAGCTTTTAGCATGGAAACCTGATTTGCTTTTTAGATCTTGTTCACTTAGGATCACTTTCTGTATGCGATCTGCATGCAAACATTGCACAATTAAGCATGTGGCATGCATTCTGCATGCACACAGCACACATATATTTCTGTAAGGGTTGCCACATATCAGTGGAGATACTTTCATGTTCTATCTCCCATAATTTTTTCTACGTGGTTTTTGAACACTTGCATATTGGGTTCCTCCACCACCATGGAGGGTAATGAGTTCCAGGTGCTGACCATCCAATGACTAAACCATTGTCCACGGTTTATAGTCCTAAACTGTTCTCCTTTAATTTGCCTATTGTGTGACCTTGTCCCTCTTTTGTTACCATGTTTTTGTTTAACCCAGCAGATTCCCACAGTATTCTATCCTCATATGCCTTATATACAAAACAAAGATCACCCCTTATTTTCCTATATGAAAGTGAGAACAATCCCAACTGTCTTAATCTCTCACCATAATCCTCATTTTTCATACCTTTTATTCTTTCTGTATACCTCCTCTGTACTCTTTCTTTGAGTTTTGTAATTCACACTCCCTGTGGTATTGTTAAAGGTGACCCATATTAGAGCAATGGAATTACCAGGGACCTATTGAAGGGAATCAATACATCCCTGTTCCTGCTTTTTATATTTCTGAATATATTCCCCATGGCTATATTTTCATTTATTATTACTTTTTTGTTATGCATATCAAACTGAAGGTTACTAGTGATCCACACTCCCAGATCCTTATCACACTCTGTACAAGCTATTGCCTTATTGTTAATGTGTATACCTCATGCTGGTAGTTTACACTGAAATGCATCACCTTGCATTTATTTTCATTAAACTTAAGATTGTGATTTTGTGCCCATACTTCCAGTTTGTTAACTTGACTTTGCAGATGTTGAATTGCTCTTGTGTCATTTACTTTTGACCCCACATTGGTGTCATCGCCATATTTTTTTACCATGCCCTTCCTGATACCTGCATACTTTAAACAAAATGGAGAACAGCACGGGTCCCAAGACCAACCCCTGTGGCACTCCACTTGTCACTCTGCCCCAGTCAGAAATATAGCCCCTAATCTTCACACTTTGCAAGCGGTACATCAGCTAGGATTGTATCCATCTGACTAGAGCTGGGTTCACTCTCATATCTTGAAGCGTTTCTATTAATTTTGAATGGGACACTGTGTTGAAAGCCTTGGCATAGTCCAGGTGCACTACATTGACAGGTAACGCCTGGTCCAAGGCCTGACTCATAATTTTGAAAAAATCTAGAAAATTACTGGTACAAGAGTTTCCCCTTTCAAATCCATGTTGGGATACATCCATAGTTTCCAATTGGATTAAATTGTCCTCAACAAAGCTTTTTACAAAGCTTTCCATTACTTTACCCCAAAATGGAAGTTATACTTATTGGTCGATAATTTTCTACCAATGATTTGTCCCCATTCTTGCTTGGAGTATGAGAGACTTAGTTTGATGGGCTACTATGTGGTCTATCAATCAGCAATTACCCAAAAGAACGCAGAATTCCTTTTCAGAGAAATTGCTGCTGCACCAGAATCGACCAGCCTGGCTTTTCCAGACTGTGGACAGATTGTGCAATCCACTCTGTCTCCAGCATGGAAATGCCTTTTCACAAGAAATGAGTGAGGAGTTTGCTAGATTCTTCATGGATAAGGTTGCCACAGTCAGATCTGACATCTGCCTGACCCTCTCTAATGGGAATTGTGGTGGTTGGCAGGAGATGTTGGATGCCCAGTTTATGTGATGTGACTTCAGCCGGCCCACAGTCAATGACATTGTGATGGTCATCCAGTTGTTGCATCTGACCAACTGTAGTTTGGACTCAGTTCTACACACCTCTTAGTAGGCTGTGTTAATAAAATTAGCCCAGTCCTTGCTGAGATAGTCTGAAGGAGGCCGTGGTTCAGCCCCTTCTTAAAAAGCTCTCCTTGGACCCGGACTGTCTGTCTAACTACAGGCCTGTCTATAACCTACCCTTTGTGGGTAAGGTTGTTGAGAAGGTGGTTGTGTCATAGATGGAGGACCATTTGACCAGCCACAATATGTATGCTTCTCTCCAGTCTGGATTTAGGAAGAGACATAGAACTGAGACAGTCCTTGTCCGGGTACTAAATGATCTCCTAATAGCAAGAGATCAAAAGACCTGTTCCATCATGGTCCTTCTAGATACTCTGCAGCATTTGACACCGTAGACCATGATGTGCTGTTTGGAGCACCTGCAGTTCATCTGTGGACTTTCTGGGATGGTCATCAGATGGTTTCAATCATTCCTTGAGGATAGGACTCAAAAGGTGGTGTCTGGAATTTTTTTCCTCAGCTTTATTTTCCCTATCCTGTGGGGTGCCGAAGGGCTCCATCTTGGCACCCATGTGGTTTGCAGTGTATATGCTGCCATTAGGAGTGACTATTAGGCAGTAAGGCTTGAGTTTTTACTGCTATGCAGATGATACTCAACTGTAATGTCCTTTGTGCCTGGCCAGGAGGATGCTGTTTCGGTCTTTAACAGCTGTCTAGCTAAGATCCAGGATTGGATGAATGTGACCTGGCTGTGGTTAAACCCAGAAAAAACTTGAGGTGTTGGTTGTGGACCCAGGTCATTGGGAGGTGGGTTTGTTGGCAGGATCACCTTCAGGTCTGTGGCTTGGATTTATTCAGCTAACTACTTCAGACCAGGTGCGGAACCTGGGCATTTTGTTTGATGACTGCCTGACCCTTAAATTACAGTGTCAGCGGTTGTCAAAACCTCTTTTTACCATCTGAGGAATATCACCCTGGTAAAGCACCTGGTTCTCCTGACAGTCTTCCAACTTTGGTTCACGTCATTGTTACCTCCCACCTTGACTATTGCAATGTCTTTTACCTTGGGGTACTGAGGGTTGAAATTCACTGCTTGCAGCTAGTGCAGAATGTGGCAGCCAGGCTTTTGACTGGGACTTCCAGGACTAGTCATATAATGCTTGTGCTCCACGGACTGCACTGGCTGCCAGTACAGTGGCAGATCACCTTCAGTGTTGGGTTACTGATCTATAAGGCCCTACATGATCAGGGACCTAGTTATCTGCAATATCTCCTTCACCCCTACCATTCCCTCTGCCCTCTCCAATCTACCTATGAGGGATTGCTAGAGATTCCCAGGAATCATTTACAGACATCTGGAGGAAGGTCATTTAGTTTTATGGCCCTGACCCTGTGGAATTCTCTACCTCATGGGGTGCAAAATTGCCTGACCATCCAAAGTTTTAAAGTAGCCCTGAAAATGTATCTTTTTTGCCTAACGTTTTCTGATTTTTAATGACACTTGTATTTCTTATATTTATTATTTTAATTCCTTGTGTTGTTTATTTATTGATGTGTTTTAACCGGTGTTGTACAGGTGCCTTGGTTTTAGAAAGGCATCTTTTTATAAATAAAAAGTGATTGATTGATTGATTGATTGATTATGAATTGGGGTACTATCAGCTAATCTCCATTCCTCCAATATTTCTCAGGTCACTGTGGATTTGTTAAATAATTCTGTAAGAGGTCTCGAAATTTCTTTTGCCATAGTGTTTAAGACAAGTGGATGCATCCCATCTGGTCCACTTGATTTATTTTTTTAGTGCTTTTAATTTACTAACATACTAATTGCCAGCAGATTAGGCCTTACAGTCTATCGAGTCTGCTCAAACTTCATATCCCTAGTGGGGTACCGAGGCCCCTCCCTTGTGTTCCAGAAACCCCTATCATCCATCCCCACCGCACTGGGCCAGGCCATCATCTGATACATTCACTTTCTGTGTCTGTCCCACCATCTCTTGAAGGCCTCCACTGTGGATCTCTGAACCAGCTCGCCAGGCAGTGCATTCCAAGGGCCCACTACCATCTCAGTGAAAAACCTCCTCCGCTTTTCCACCCTCACCCTTCCACCTTCCAACTTCAAACCATGCCCTCTGGTGATACCTCCCTGCTTTAGTCTAAAGATCCCCTACATGTTTACCCTATTTATTCCCTTGAGGTACTTGAAGACCTCAATCATGTCCCCTCGTCTCTCCTTTCCTCCAATGAAAACAGGCAGAGCTCCTCGAGTCTGTCCTCATACATCAAATCCCCTAGTCCTCGTATCATCTTAGTTGCCCTCCTCTGTACCCTCTCCAGGAGTAGTATGTCCCTCTTCAAGTGTGGTCTCCAGTACTGTACACAGTACTCAAGATGTGGTCTAACCAGTCCATTGTAAAGTGGAGGAATCACTTCCCTGCTCCTAGAGGTGATCCCTTTATAATGCATCCCAACATCCTGTTTGCCTTGCTAGTCACTCTCCTGCACTGCTCAGAGTTATTCATACATGCATCCACCATGACCCCTAGGTCTTTCCCCCTATTGAGGCCTCCAGCACCTCTCCTCCCAGGGTGTACCTGTGTTTAGGGTTTCCCCAACCAAGATGTAACACCTTGCACTTGGTGATATTGAAATTTATTTTCCATGTGTGAGCCCAGCTTTCCAGGGTGTCCAGGTCCCCTTGCAGGGCCAACCTCCCCTCCTCCCCCCCTCAACTACTGTTCCCATCTTGAAGTCATCAGTGAAGAGACTCATTTCACACCCTATACCCTCCCTGATGTCCGATATGTATGCATTAAACAGGATCGGACCCAGGACCGAGCCCTGCGGTACCCCACTACCAACCTCTCTATTGTTCGAGAGCTCCCCACTGTCCACTACTCTCTGGGTGCATCCAGCTAGCCAGTTTTCAATCCATCTGACCATCAAAGGGCCTATTCCCAACCCCATCAGTTTCTCCACCAGACCATTGTGGGGGACAGAGTCAAACGCCTTGCTGAAGTCCAAGAATAATACATCCACAGGCTTTCCCCTGTCCAGTTCTGATGTTACCTATTTGTAGAACTCCACAAGATTGGTTTGACATGATCTACCTGGCACAAACCCATGTTGCCTATTATCCAGACCTCCCACCTCCTCCAAGTACACCCCCAATCATTCCTTTAGTATACTCTCCATTAATTTTCCCACCACTGAGGTCAAACTGATGGGTCTATAGTTACCTGGTACTTCCCTCGACCCCCCTTTATGGATTGGCATCACATGTACCTCTTGCCAATCCCTAGGTACCCTCCCTGTCTCAAGCGACCTGTTGAAGAGCTCCACCAGGGGTGCAGCCAGTATGTCCACCAATTCCCATAGTACTCTCAGATGAATGCCATCCAGCCCAGAAGATTTGTCTTTCTTTAGGGCCTTGAGGGCTAACCACACCCTTTCGGTGGAGATAGCATCATCCATCCCCTCCACCTTACTGGCCTTTTTATCCTTGACCTGATGTGATGCCCCTGTGGTACCTCTCCCTCCCTCTTGGTCCATTTCTGTTGCTCCCCTGATGCCACTCACTGCTGCTTCTATCCCCATCATGTCTTGCTTTGTAGACATCCAATCGCTCTCCCTAGTGATCACAGAGCCAAAGTACTCGTTTAATACCTCTGCCTGGTCCCTCACCTCTTCCACTCATCCTCTTTCTGATCGCAATCTGTTGAGATGGCCCTTAGTTTTTCTCCACTCCCAAATGTACCGGAAGAACCCCTTTTCCCCTCCATGTATCCCCTGTGCCAGCTGCTGCTCTTTACTGAACTTTGCCCCCCTCACCATCCTGGTGACTTTTCTAGATGCAAGATAGAACATTTCCTTATGCTTATCCCTATCCCCTCTTGTTGTTTTATATTTTTGTAGGCCGGCTTCTTTTCTCTGACCACTACCTGAACCTCACTGGACCACCAGCATGGTTTATGTGACCTTGCTCCCTTACATTTCACCTTAGCGCAGGTCCTGACTGCCTCATAAAGTCCCTGTTTTATGACCTCCCATCTCTTTTCCACATGTGTCATTGATGTAATCCCCTTCAAGTGATCCTTGAGAATATTTCCCATGCCCACAAAGTCTGCCCCCCTGAAGTCCACTGCCAGTGTCCTAGATCTCCCCCCTTCCCCCATGCTTATTTGAAACCAGACAGTATTGTGGTCACTCCCAGTCAGGGGATCCTCTACAACCAGGTCCCTTACCAGATCCCCATCTGCCAGAACTACATCCAAGACATGCCCCTCCCTTGTGGGCTCCATCACATACTATGTTAAGAACACATCCTGGAAGTCATCCAGCAGCCCTGTGATTCTGATATTTTATATGCAGTAGTATGACTTCCTGAATAATTAAATGTAGTAATAATAAATAATAATAATAATAAAACTTTTTTTATTAAGTGCCTTTCAGGCACCAAGGCACTGTGCAAAGGAACAATAAAATCACAGAAAAAGAAATATATGTAAAAATCAGAAAGTCACAGCACATCAACACATAAAAGCGTGACTCCATAAGTAGGTCTTAAGTCCCTGCTTAAAACTCTCCATGGTCATGCAATCCCGAAGCTGATGGGACAGAGAATTCCACAGGGCTGGAGCTGTAAACATAAAAGCCCGGGGCCCAGAAGATTTTGAAATAACCCTCGGAACCTCCAGCAACCCCTCGCCAGCCAAACAGAGCTGTCATACAGGGCTGTAGGGAATCAGAAGCTCTTTCAAGTACTCAGGGCCCAGTCCGTGCAGGGATTTGTAGGTCAAAAGACCTACTTTAAAGGTGATCTGCCACTTTATTGGCAGCCAGTGCAGATCGTGCAAGACCGGGTTAATATGTGTCCTTCTCGACACCCCTGTCAACAACCGAGCAGCAGCATTCTGCACTAGCTGCAGGTGGCGGATATCAACCCCAGGAAGCCCCGGGTATAGGGAATTGCAATAGTCAAGGCCAGAGGTCATGAAAGCGTGGACTAACACAGGTAAATCGCTGGATGAAACAAGGTGTTTCACCCTGGCAATGTTCCTAAGATGGTAAAATGCAGACTTCACAAATGCTGACACCTGATTACGAAGGGTCAGCCCGTCGTCAAGTACCACTCCCAGGATACGCACCCGTTCAGAGGTAGGGATCTGATCACACACCAGAAATAAACCAGAGGGCACACCAGATCCCAGCCCCTCTATCCTGTGACCCGGGTCCATAACCATAACCTCAGTCTTACCTGCATTCAACTTTAACCAGCTCAAACTCATCCAATCATGGATTTCAGTAAGGCAGCTATTAAATACCAAGAGAGCACTAACCTGGTCAGAAGAGAAAGACAGATAGAGCTGGGTATCATCAGCATAGCTGTGAAACCTCACCTCATACCATCTTACAATATCTCTGAGGGGCAGCATATACACTGCAAACAACATGGGGGAGCGCACAGAGCCCTGGGGTACCCCACAAGACAGAAAGACAGGGTCGGAGGAAAAAATCCCCTACACAACTCTGCATTCTCTCAGAGAGGAAAGATGTAAACCACCCAAGCACTGTACCAGACAGTCCACAGATGGTCCTCAGGCCCTCGAGCAAAACCCCATGGTCTACAGTGTCAAAGGCTGAGGAGAGATCAAGGAGAACCAAGATAGAATGATTTCTCTGATCTTTCACCATCAAGAGATCATTGAGCACCCAAACCAGAGCAGTCTCAGTACTATGCCTCTTACAAAAACCAGACTGGAGAGGTTCATAGATATTATGGATGGTGAAATGGTCCTCCAACTGGTTTGCCACTACCTTCTCAATAACCTTCCCAATAAAGGGTAGGTTAGAGATAGGTCTGTAGTTGGCAAAAATATCTGGGTCCAAAGAAGCTTTCTTCAAAAGGGAAGTCACCACCCCCTCCTTCAGGGAGCTTGGGAACTCACCCAATTCTAGGAAGCACCAGATTATTTGAGCCAGAAATGGGGCCACGATTTCAACACAACTCAAAATCAGGGAGGCTGGACCAGGATCTAAACTACAGCACATAGGGTGCATCCCCTGGACTATCCACATAACATCCTCAAACTTCGGCAGGTCAAAGGAACATAGAAAGGTTAAGGGAGGGATAGGGAAGATTAATAAAGGAGAGGGGAGGTGGGCAGAGGGAGACAGTGAAAAGGCAGAGACAATGAATGAATACTTTTGCTCAGTATTCACAAAAGAAGAAGAGGAGGAGTTACCTAAACCAAACAGTAGAAGCACTCTGGATAGTGGGGTTGATACCAGTCCATTTAAAGAAGAAAGAGTACTGAAAAAAATTCTAAAACTCAAGGTGGACAAAGCAATGGGGCCTGACGGGATTCACCCTAGAATCCTAAAAGAGCTAAGGGATGACTTAGTGACACCACTAACCACACTTTTTAACAAATCATGGGAAGATGGGGTAGTACCTGAGGACTGGAGGAGGGCAGATGTGATTCCCCTTCACAAAAATGGGAGCAAGGCAGAAGCAGGAAACTACAGACCTGTTAGTTTGACCTCAGTGGTGGGGAAAATGATGGAATCACTTCTGAAAGAAAGAATTGTTGAGTACCTAGAGGCCAGCGGGGCACTGGACCCAAAGCAGCATGGATTCACAGCAGGAAGGTCATGTCAGACAAATCTAATCGATTTCTTTGACTGGGTGACCAAAGTAATAGACCAGGGAGGGGCTGTGGAGATGGCCTACCTAGACTTTAGCAAGGCATTTGACATAGTCTTGCACAAAAGATTAATAATCAAGTTAGCCAGCCTGGGAGTGGGCCCCAGGGTGGTAGTCTGGGTAGAAAACTGGCTGCACAACAGGACACAGAAGGTAATAGTGAATGGAACACATTCTGAAGAAAGGGGGGTTACTAGTGGAGTACCTCAGGGCTTAGTACTGGGTCCAGTCCTCTTTAACGTCTTTATAGGTGACATTGCAGAGGGTCTGGAAGGAAAGGTATGCCTCTTTGCAGATGACACAAAGATCTGTAACAGAGTTGATACACAAGGGGGGGTAGAAAAGATGAGAAGGACTTGGCAAGGTTGGAGGAATGGTCAGACTTATGGCAACTTAGATTAAATGCAAAGAAGTGCAAAGTAATGCACCGGGAAATAAAAATCCAGGAGAAGAGTACAAAATAGCAGGAGGTACTAACAACAATAATGGAAAGGGATCTGGGTGTAGTCATATCAGATGACCTAAAGGTGGGTATGCAATGTGAGAAGTCAGTAGGAAAGCCAGGGGATACTGGGATGCATAGGGAGGGGCATCACAAGTAGAAAAAGGAAGTGGTTATCCTCTATACAGACAGTTGGTGAGACCCCATCTGGAGTACTGCATGCAGTTTTGGAGACCTCATCTACGCAAGGACATAGACAGGATGGAAGCAGTCCAGAGGAGGGTAACTAAAATGGTGCAGGGTCTACATCAGAAACCATAAGAAGAGAGACTGAGAGAGCTTAATATGTATACCCTTGATGAAAGGAGGGACAGGGGGGGACATGATATTAACTTTTAAGTACCTCAAGGGAATCAACAAAGTCCAGGACGGTAGCATCTTTCAGAAAAAGAGATGTGTAAGAACAAGGGGGCACTATTTAAAGTTAGAGGGGGGATGGCTCAGGGGTAATGTGAGGAAATTCTTTTTCACGGAGAAAGTGGTGGACGCATGGAACCGCCTTCCTGGAGAGGTTGTGGGATCTAAAACAGTGGAGGAATTCAAACATGCATGGGACAGACATAAGGCAATTATAGTGGGGGTTGCAGGAAATAGGCTGTTGGTTAACTAGAATCTGCAGCTTATCCAGTAGGTAGGGAAATGGGCAGACTGGGTGGGCCAAGTGGTCCTTATCTGCCGTCAAAGTCTATGTTTCTCCTAGAGGCTTGGGGAACCATGACCAAATGCTGACCAACGCATCCCCCATAGAGTGTGTCAGGCAGATCTCAGATCTGATGTCAGCTACCTTATTCACAAAGAATTGAGCAATCTCATCACACTCCTTTTTGTGAAAAAGCTCAACGGAGCTGGAGACAGGCTGTGTTGCACAACCTGTCCACAATTCTGAAAAGCTGAGCCAGTCGATTCTAGGTTCCACCACCAAATCAGAGGCCTCAATCCCCAGGAGGAAGACCAAATCCAAAGAGTGACTGTAATTATGAGTAGCTGAAGAAACAATCTGTGTAAAGCCCAGCGACATCATCTAGTAAGTCCTATAATGTCATGTTTCTGGAAGGCACTTAGAAAATAATCATTAAATATTTTTACTGTTTCAGTTTCATCATCTACCACTACAGCACCTACTTTTAAATGTGATAGCTGCCTATTCCCTGCTTTAAGACTTCCAATGTAATTATAAAACTTCTTGTAGTTATCCTGTTTGTCTTTAAATTTTGTTCTGCTCTGGCTTTTGCCTTTTTTATTGCCCCATTACATTTCTTAACTAATACTCTGTATTTCTTCTCTTTTTCTTCCATCAGTGTAACTTTATATCTTTTATACACTTTTTTTTTTTTATTTTATTAGTCTTTGGATTTTTTTTGTAAACCATTGTGGGATTCTTCCCTGTCCATTATGTTGTTCTTTCAGGGGACATAACTGTCCATACATGATTGTATTTTTTTTTTTTAGTTTTACCCGCATTCTTTCTAAAGTTTCATTTTCCAAGTAATTATTCCAGTCCCAGTTACTTAAATTTTCACTTATAGATTTGTAATATGCTTTTTTTCCAAATTCCATACAGTAGTCTTTCCCTTTATTTTTTGTGACCCTTCAGCCAATGTGTTAAGGACCATATTATGGTCACTGTCTGCCAATGGCTAAATAATAGTTACATTTTGTATGCCCCTTTCTATATTGCTAAGTAATAAATCCAGGATATTATTATGTTTCATGTCTTCAGTAACATATTGATCCAGTCTCTTTTCTAGACAAATTTCAAAAAATCTATTTTCTTGTGTAATAGAGCCATGTACATGGGTCCATTCAGTTTTGGGGAAGCTGAAATCACCCATTACCACACAGTTTTCAGAAATTGTCATGAGCTCTAGTTCATTCATAAAGTCACTATTTTCTTCATCATTCAAGTTCAGGGCTCTATAACACACACCGAGAGTAATTTGTTTTTTCTTACTTTTGAATTTTACCCATATCTGTTTGGTTTTTAGGTCAATGCTATCCTCAAAATATGCTTGTCATGCTTTTACGCGTGAAGCAATATATAGACCTACCCCTCCACCTGTTTTATTTCTTGGCTTTGTGAAAAAAGTCATAACATTTTATGTTTTCTGCCCAGTCACCGGGTTTAATCCTCATGTCAGTAATTCCACATATGTCTGTCTTCTGTGTCAATATTATATGTTTCAACTCATCAAATTTATTTTTTATACTCCTTGCATTCACCATTAATATTTTTTATTCTTTTGTGGTTTGTACATTTCCTCATGCTTGTGAGTACACTTTTGTACTGGGTTTTATAACATCCTCTGATATTATGTCCTTGGTGGTGATTTCCCCATCCATTTTATTATCAAATACATGTGGGATAGGTGGATCCCCTCTCCCCTCTTTACTGAGTTTAAACATTCATCAATCTTATGTTTAAAGATATTTCTTTGTTCTTTACTCCCTTTTATATTTAAGTGTAGACCATCTTTTCCATAAAGTTCCTGATTATTACTAAATTTTTCCCAAGTAGTTATACAATTCAGTCCCTACGTTAGGGTCCATTTCCTGATTCAGTTGTTAACCATGATAAGTTTTTGGCTAATTTTGTCACTGTCTCTTGGTACAGGCAGTATTATTGAAAATATAGCTATTCCATTCACATTTTGTATAATATTAGCAATATTCAAGATTTCCAGATTCATTTGGTCTACTGTCTATTGGCCCCCCCTCTAAGCAAGTAAATAATCTAGGCAGTTTAGGCCTGGACATACAGTGTGAGAGTCACATTACCTAGCTTTGTCATAAGATTCCAAAGGATATAAAAAAAAACAACAATTGACTTAAATATGATGCCTCTGCAAAAAGAACTGGAATGTGACCTCCTAAAATGGCAGAACTTGAACCTATCACTGTGGGTGAAAATAAATGTAGTCAAAATGATTGTTGCTTCTAAGCTGTGTTATCCTTTTTCAAAATAGTACACTTAGAATGGATAAGAACATATTTAAGCTAATAGAAAGTCTAGTCTGGAAATTTCTTTGGGGAAGCAAACCTCCTAGGATGTTTTTAAACATATTAAGAAGTCCCTGGTCTGAGGGGGATTTGCTTTACCACACTGAGCAAAATACCTTATGGAATTCCTATACAGACAAGCTGTCAAATATATGTCCAAAATACATGGTGAAAAAATCCTACTTTAGCAAGCACTTGAAAATAACTTTGTTTCACCTTTTATACTCTCTGATTATTTATCCCCATGCCCAAGAAGCTAAAAGATAATCCTTGCATCTCATCATCCATCAGTGTGATTAAGAAAATCAAAAACATTCTTAAAATCCAAAGATTTTCTCCCACTCATCTAATCACAATTTGGAACAGCAAAAATATCCTCTGTGGGAGTAGGCCCATAGAAGATTCAGTATAGATATCAGCCGGGGTCACAAACGTAGGTGATCTAATAGACAACAAAACTAAGTCACTATTCTTTTTTACTGAAGTGAAGATTAAGTTCATTCTGCATAGGTTTCA
The DNA here is from genome assembly GCA_016271365.2 of Neoceratodus forsteri. NCBI lineage: Eukaryota > Metazoa > Chordata > Ceratodontiformes > Ceratodontidae > Neoceratodus > Neoceratodus forsteri. Next base: position 835,998,381 of record CM057451.1, read on the forward strand.
ATTTGTAAGCTGTTTACAGACCACACAGGCTTTACAGAACTTTCTATTGACTCCAGACCTTACGCTACCTGAAAATACTGAGTAGGACAACTAGGCAAACTGACTGCAATGAAGAAAAGGGCTAGTATGTGTTATAAGACGTTAACTGAAATTGATAATTCCATCTCTCCCTTACAAGTTTCTAAAGAGAAGTGGGAAGGTGAGCTGGGAGAAGCCATTACCATGGATGAATTGGCCAGAGCATGGAAAAATACTTACTCGAACTGCACGGAAGTCCAAGGTAGGACAATACAATTTAATATTCTTCATTTTTATTATTACTATTCCTCAAAATGCTATAGGAAATGTACTATTTATAACAGGGCCACTGCTGGAGGTGTCAACAAAAGCAGGCAAACCTTACACACGTGCTCTAGGAGTGCCCGATCACAGAGAAAAGCTGGGCCAAAATTCACAAGATTTGCAAAACAATAACTAGAGTCATGATTACCTTTTCATATAAGCCTTACATCCTAGGTATTGATTCATAAATCCCCTTTCTAAGCAGCTCCCTAAGGCACTGGGTCTTCTCAGCTGTTCTTGTCCTGAATAGACTATTATTGTCATACTGGAAATCCCCCTCACCGCCCTGTCTTATTGAAGTTTAGTTTGAAGTTTATTGTTCTAGGAATTAATACCTTTGAACCAAGGCTCATTTACAAAGGTTCTATGTCATTAAGTACAAAAACATAGTAGACAGTGTTACAAACAATCAGTAAGCCGTTTAACAAGGCCACAACTTAAACAGTAACATTTATGTACAGAAAAGAAAAAGGAACTCAGAGGCAGTGTCAAGGGCAAGGAATACAGATTGGAGAGATTGAGAGGGAAGAGAGGGAGAAATAAGAAGTTTAGGAGCAGACAGAACCAGGTTAGTGGTTCTCAGGTTGTCTTTATCAAAGAGGAGACCATGGTAGTTGAGTGAAACAATGTAAGTGCACTCATTGGGATGAGACTTTAGTCAAAGCAGTCACAAGAGCTGGAGGCTGTGAGGTGAGCGTAAAGTATGGATTTGAAATCTCCCAATGTGGTGGAGGATAGGGAGGGCAGGTTAAGAGCATTGTACCAGGTAAGGGCATGGTATGTAAAAGATCTTTGTCCCTGAGCAGTCCGGCATCTAGGGACAAGGAAAGGTTGGTGGTCAGATCTTCTGGTGGTATGAGTGCCATTGTTCAGGCAGAGCAGGTCCTGGATACATGGAGGAGTGAGTCCCAAGATTGATTTTTTTGCCATCACACAGGTGAGATACATGAGGCGATTGGAAAGATTCAACCAACCGGTTTCTATGTAGAGGTCACAAGTGTGGGTCCGTCTCTGTGCTCCAGTGAGGAGTCAACAGGTTTTGTTTAGTGCTGTTGAGATGCGCTTTAGTGCAGTGGTAGTAGCTGAGCCATAGAAAATTAGACCATAGTCTATGATTGAGATGATGGAACTTTGAACAGCAATCCTCAAGGCAGCTTGGTTGAAAAATTGACGGTTCTGGTACAAAATTCCAGTGTGTTGGTGCACTGTTTTTGCAGTGTTATTGATATGGGCCACAAAAGTAAGACATTCGTCAAAAGTGATACCAAGGTATTTGAAGGTGTTCACTTGTTCTAGTGTATTTCCAAGAGAAGTTCGAGTGGAGTATGCCTATTTCTGTTTTGCTGACTGGCGAAAAGCATGACTTTTGGTTTTTTTTTTGATTTGGGACCAGTTTATGCTCAAGGAACCACTTTTCAACACATGAGAAAGCAAGTTGCAAGCTCTGTCGTAGTGGACTTGAATCACTATGGGAGGAGAGAATTACAACGTCATCAGCATAGAGTATTAATTTTTCAGGGCAAGATTTGGGAAGCAAGTTTAGAAATAGGCTGAAGAGGAGAGGACCTAAAATTGAGCCCTTGGGGACACCAGAGAGGACCGGTTTGGAGTCAGAGAGAACCTCAGAGATTTTTAGTGTTTGAGAATGCTGTGCCAGGTAACTTTTTACCCAGGCTCCAGGTCACTCTGCTAGCTCAATGTTGAGCAGAAGAGAGATTAGAAGGCTATGGTGAACAGTGTCAAAGGCATTTGTGAGGTCTATGGAAACAGCTCCGGTTAAATAACCCTTATCCAAGGCTTTGTGAGTTTCACTAGAGAAATCAAGTAGGGCCATCACCATACTGTGTTCTTTCCTAAATCCGTGTTGCTGAATGCAGAGTAGATCGTACTTTTGCATGTAGTTTGATAGTTGATCTGCCATGATCCATTCAAGAGCTTTGGAGAGGGGTGGAAGTATAGATATGGGCCGATAGTTCCCTGGTGTGGATTTGTCACCCCCTTTATGCACTGGTGTGACTTTAGCGGCCTTCCATGTTTTGGGGAATTGACTTTGGCACAGGGAGAGGTTGAGAATTTTGGTGAGGGGGTGGATCACTTCTTCCAAGGTGAGGGACAGAAGTTTTAGATCAATGGTGTCGCTGTTATTTCTAGATTTAGAGCAGGCCTTTTTATGTATCTATAGGCTTACTATGTCTTAACTATTTTAAAGTGAAAGAAGGGTTTGTCTGGTGAGGTGGTTTGGGATACGAGTTTTGGAACTGACAAGTCCTGGAAGAAGTCTGGTGAGAGGACACCACTGAGGTCAGTGAAGGTTTTATTTAGGGCATCGGCCATAGTCTTAGGGTTACAGGTAGTGGACCCATCAATGTGCATTGCCGTGGGAGAGGATTTAGACTGTTTGCCCGTAATATTATGTATATTGTCCCAGAAGGATCTCCCGTCACCCCAGGTGGTTTCTAGAGCATTCTTGAAATATGAGCTCTTCATTTGCCTGATTTGTGAAGTGCATAGGTTGTGCACCTGTTTATAGTTTAGTGAGTCTGTTATGGAGCCTGTGGTGCTGGCTATAGCCCAAAGATGGTCACGTGCTTTAAGCTGAGCCAGTAGTTTGGCTGTTAGCCAGGGATTAGAGAGGGCTTTGATTTTACATTTATTGAAAGGTACGTAGGTGTCACAGACAGTGTTGAAAGTTTTAATGAAGAAGTCTAGGGCAGCATCCACATCCAGCGTATTGTAGATAGGGGACCAGTCTTGTTGTAGGAGGCAGGTCTTTAGCTTAGCAAAGTTTCCGTGTGGTAGCATTCAACTTAGGATGGTTTTGGGAGGTGGTTTGTGGAATTAATTTGTCCAGATACAGATCACAGGGGAGTGGTCACTGAGAGAGTCAGAGAGAATGGTGGTGTTTTTTATCTGGTCCGGGCGATTAGTAAGAATCCAGTCAATGAGAGTGCTGGTTCCAGTCTTGTAGTTTTTTCTAGTAGGGGAGTTGACCATCTGTGTTAGGTTGGTTGCTAGGATAGTATCCCTGCTGGGTCCGATATCTGAGGCAAGCCAATTTATATTGAAATCACCGAGAAGGAGGAGATCAGAGTCAGGAGGTTGTAATCTTGCAAATTCAAGGATAGACTGGAGCCCAGCTCATGGGTCTTTAGGTGGGATATAGACTGCAGCCATGGTAAGCACTTTGTTATGGGCACCAAGGAGAAGCTTGACAGGGAGAAGTTGTACTAGGGTGTTTTCTGGGGAGAAACTGGCAAGGTGGCATGAGAGGTAGTCCTTTATATAGATAACACATCCACCCCCCTTTCTTTTTACCCGGTCAAGTCTGAAGAAGTTGTAGCCTTGGAGTGAGATTGCATGATCTGGAGTGCTAGGTGTTAGCCAGGTCTCAACAATTACAAGTATGTCAGGATTATGTTGTCCAATAATGGCTTGAAGAGATGCCAGCTTAGGAAGGAGGCTGCAGATATTTAGGGTAACAATGAATAGCCCGTTTTCAGTTTTTGCAGGCTTTATCTTAATGTTTGAGCCAGGGCCAGGGTTTGGGTGGATCCCACCAGACATGAGAAGTAGGAGGAGCAGCAGTTTGAGGGATATCTCCCATAGCCCATACCATGTAACGTCTTTCCTCTGCATGCTGCAGATTTGGATACAATGCGGTCACCTAGGGTCCCAACAAAGGAGGGTTTCTAATGACAGTTGCTCAAATATGATTTTTCCAGCCAGGGCGGTCATTTGCACCCAGTCCTTAGTAATGGGGTGACTCAGATAGAAATAAAGGGTATTTGCCATGGTTCCATAATGAAGGTAGGATGTCAAGAGTCTTACAGTGGGGGGTTGCGTGAGGTAGGAGGAGAGAGGAAGTTGACACAGTGGAGAACAAATGGAGAGAGATAGAAAAGACAGGAGGAGGTTTACATGGGTAAACCCAAGGCTCACACATGAGCAGGGACAGATCAATGTCGGTGGTGTGCTTCCAGGGGGAGGATTTGCTCCATTGACAAATGATGTAAAATAATCAAATCCACAGGAAAATGACCAGTAAACTGTTTGATCTATGGTAACAAGACAAAGGATGTGTTAAATTCCTTGAACACTGGCCTGGGGCATATGCAGGAAGTTAAAACCCTTTGTCAGTGTCTTCCCTTTGTTTAAATAGTTGTGAATGGTTCTCAAAGACGTGCAGTTCCCTTTAGCAACAAGGTAGATGGAAATGTGGATTCAGTTTGCACTTCCCAGGTCAGAGCTTGTGGAATTTCTTAGCTGTACTTACTTTGATTGTGATGACTTCCAAAAAAGTTGATTTATAATGAGAATCTCAATATCTGCTGGTGATGTTTTCCAGTTTCTTAGTCCAGGAAACTTTCATAGATCATATATCCAAGAATGGTCTCGCTCCTCCAAGCCAAAACACATGAAAATCCACAAAACTAAACTATTGACAGAGACAAACACAAACACCCAGCCACACAGCTCAAGTAGGCGGAGTCATTGAATGGTGTAACACACGAAGTGTGGTTGCTAACAACAAGAAGATAGTTTTGATTGTAGCTAACAAGTTTGACATCTTTGAGGAAATCGGGTGTCCTTTTTTTGTCCTTTATAAAAAAACACTCAGCATCTGAATGCCCTTAATAGGCCTTACTTATGTATTATTTTACAGATTAGTACTTAAAGATCTAGTGGAACCAAAACAGACAGACAGGAAAATTATGTAAGTTTTAAGAAGTGATCAGTTGTAACTTCTTATTTCTGAAGAATTTTTCTTTCTCCTTTTGCACATTAGAGTGTTTTGTATATAATAACTTTGTGCTGGATGTGTGGAACAGCCCTCAGCCTGGCAGCTGACATACCTATCTTTAATCTCCCCACTACCTCACCAACATTGTGATCTCACTGACAGTGACATCATAGTTTACTAACCTGACAGCTACTGCGTGGCTATTCCTAAGCAGCAGTGATGTCACAGTCAGTGATGTCCCAATGCTAATGATCCAGAGTGGGGGGATAGAGATAGATATTTCCATATTCCATGCATGACAACTACTAACATGAGGTAAGCCATCTTCTAATTAACCAAATGGAAAAGAAAAAGTACCTCAGATATGAAAAGTAAAGGTTGACTGCTTTTAAAAAATAATTTAGATTTTTGGCTGTACACTAGCTCTTTAAAACTATCATTCTAATCCCTGGCTAGCTTAATAATGCAGCAGATGTGGTTAAAATTACTTTATTAATTTGTCTTATTAGAGCTTAGAGATATGTCTTGTAACAGATCTGTTATGTGTTATGATGCAGAATCTTGGATATATTATATCTGTACTTTGTTTTTATTAAAAATTAAACATTTAATATAAAAAAAATCATCTACTGGTGAAGACTGGAATAGAAATTAAACTATCAGAATCAACCTGACACCTGACACAGAAATAGTCACTAGCCAGGGTTTTATTTAACTCTAAAAATTGATTAGTGTTTTGCTCATAAAAGTGCTAAAACTTTGTGAAAATTAATAGCTCTTGCCTCACAGTGTTTAACAAACACAGCACTTCTAGAAAATCTATATAAATACTTTCTGTGCAGTTAGTATCGTCCCAAGAAAAAAAAAACTGCTAATCAATTATTTAAAACCCTGTCACTAGCTGACATACCTTTCAAGAATTTCCTGTGACACGGACTGGCAGAATCCAATCAGTTGCTGACCTTGTACTTCTCTATATTTTACTATTATGCTAAATCCCTTGTATTTACTTTGTTCCATCATGCATATAACCATGATTGCTACAGTATGTATTTATTTTTAAATGGTTGTATTTATGCTGTAGCCTTCTTTACTACTAGAGGTAAGTTGTTGTTGTTGTTTCTGTTGCCCTCCCTGAGCCCCAATGAAAACGAAATACACTGCTTCTCATGAGATAATCCTAGTTTCAAGCAATATCAAATACAGAAAGGAGATATTTATCCAAGGAACAAGGCTTTTCTATATCATCATGTTTAAATAAGTAAATAATCACCAGTAAGAAATAGTCTGCTAGAGCAGATGCTTGTCAGGTGCCAGTCAGCAAGCTAACTGCATTCCAGTCTCTTGTCAGCAGCCTTTACATTGACCAACCAGATAACCAGCCAGCAGTCTGACACCATATAGTAGCAAGTTGGCTAACATCAACATTTGTTTCATGATTTATTTGCCCATGATAGTTGAGCTGAGATACAGTATCTCATTTAGAGTAGGCTCCTAATACTTCTTATTGCCACAGCTGGGTGGACTGGAGCATTAGGAGATTAGTGACTTTGTGCAAGGTCACACAGTAAGTATTTGGCACTAGCAGGATTTGAATCTGCAATATCCTGGTTTCCAGGTCAAGGCTCTAAGCACAAGACTGCACTCTTTTCAGTTAACTTAGCCCTGACAGCCTATCCATTGCCTGTCAGTCTGTACCTAATGTAATTAGCAGGCATAAATGAGAGATTAGCAAGCAGCAAAACAGCTCAGCTGCTCATGAGTGTGCCAGACAACAAATCCATATGAAAAAAATGTAAATGTCCACACAACTTAGTCTGCACATATAAAAACTTTATCATAACAATTTTAAAACATTCCTCCAGAGATAGATGTGCAGGGGTCAAAATGGACATTTCAGCCCGACTGGATTCACATGTAGTGCATTGTCAGGAAGTTGAAATGAGAGTTAAATCTGATTGAGATAAAAATGAGAGACAACAATCAGAGCAGAAGGAGACAGTAAAAACCAAGGCATATTTTTAAGCAGTCAATATGCAAATGCAAGTTCAGGACTGGATGTACAGTATCCAACACAAGCCCTCCTCCAGCTAGATAGGTCCATCTCTAGAAAGTATTCACAAAGAAACTTGCAGTCTCACCTGCAGCAATACTGCCTGTTTTTTTCCGTAGGATCCTCTCCTGATTAGTACACTTTTTGTAGTAATAGCTTTTATTAAATTAACTGAAGACTTTTTATACAAATTTTAACAACAGGGTCTGGCAGTATAGCCTAAAGGTAGGATGAATGAGCTGTGAATGAGCCATGTAAATCCAGCAGACTTGATTTTCATTCCCACAACCTTCACTTGCATACTGTGTGATCTGAGCAAGTCACTTTACCTCCCCAGTCCTGGGTCACCTGTAAAAACAGGCATTGTGCCTAATGGGCTTTACCTGGTTACCAAAGAACTAAAAACAAGACCTCCCAGGTCCCTTCATAGGGTGCAGAGAAAACTAACCACCATTTTAAAATATACAGTATACAAGAGTTTTCAAAAAGGGGATAAGAAATTGTTATGTATGTAAACAAAGAAAGAAACATTAGGCATGGGATTATAAGGTTAAGAAGAGAAGAGGTGACTGTGTAGAGGGGGAAAATGAATAGGCAGACATCCTGATCAAATACTTTTGTTCAGTGTTAACAAAGGAAAGAGATGTTGAGGAACCACAACAATGTAAAAGAAGCATTAGAGGGAGGGCAGTAGACACTAGTCCATTTCATAGCAGTGAGTCCTGAAGGGACTCACAAATATGAAAGTGGACAAAGCAATGGGGCCAGATGGATCCATGATGCCGATGTGGCATCTTGCACAGTGAAGTTCATGACACTGACAAAAACCCATCGACACCCTCGACACCAACATGTCCTTGTAACAACCAGCACCACTCTGACACTGATGGCCACACTCAGTCATGGCAAGGTGAAGAGGCTGTATCCCACCAAAACCCCCCATGCAGGGGGCAGTGCCTCCTGCACCTCCCTACTTTAGATAGATGCCCCCCATCACTGCAAAGTCCATCACAGTGAAATCCCTGTTGCTGTAAATACAGCTGCAGTTGGGTTTCATTGTAGGGGTTCACCGTGTGGGTGTTGTGGTTATGGGTGCATACCAGACCAGATAGGGTCTACCCAAGGGTACTGAGGGAGCTCTGGAAGGTACTGGCTGCACCCCTGACAACTCCATTTAATAGCTCATTGGAAAAAAGAGTGGTCCCAGACGACTGGAGGAGGGAAGATGTAGACCCACATCACAAAAATGGTAACATGGAAAAGGCTGGCAAATATAGGCCTGTCAGCCTGATTTTGGTGGTGTATAAGATAATGGAATCACTGTTGAAAAAAGGATTGTGGAATATCTTGAATCCTGTGAGTTACAAGACCTGAGGCAGTACAAATTCTTGGAGGGATGCTGTGTCAAATAATAATAATAATAACAATAATAAGCTTCATTTATAAAGTGCCTTTCAGGTATCAAGGTGCTGAACAATAAATATGTGAATAAAACAATAAAATGCACAGTAATCAAAATAACAGAGTACATAAAACAAAATGGTCAGTTTGGGTATGCTTTCAGCCATTGATGCATCTTCAGGGCCTTCTTAAAGCCCTCCACAGTCATGCACTCATCTATCTGACAGGGTAGAGAATTCTACAGGGCTGGAGCCACATACATAAATGCACAGGCCCCAAAATGACTTAAGACTCACCTGGGGAATCTCTAGCAACCCCTATCAGCTGAGCTGAGTGGTCATCCTGGTCAGTAAGGAAACAGGAGCTCTTTCAGGTAGTCCAGGCCCAGTCTGTATAAGGTCTTGTAGGTCAGAAGCCCAACCTTGAAGGTGATCCACCACTGAACAAGTAGCCAGTTCAGTTCACGCAGCACTGGTATGATGTGACTTGCATGTGCGGTTCCCATCAACAACTGGGCCACAGCATTCTGCACTAGCTGCAAGCTGTGGATGTCAACCCCCAAATGAATCTGATAGAGGTCTTTGACTGGGTGACCAAGGAACTAGATCAGAGTGGAGCAGCAGAAGTATCCTTCCTAGCTTTCAGTAAAACATTCAACACCATTCCACACAGGAGATTAGTGAGTAAGTTAAGTATCTTAGGAGTGGTTTCAAAGGTGGTAAACTGGGTAAGAAATTGACTAAGGGATAGGTGGTAGAGGATGGTGGAAAACAGTTCACTCAAAGAAAGGGAGGGTGAACAGCAGGATGCCTCAGGGCTCAGTGCTGGGATCAGCCTTCATAAATTGCAGAGGACATGGAAGGTAAGGCCTGCTTCTTTCTGGATAACAACAAACTCTGCAGTGAGGTGAACACTCCAGAAGGGGAGGTGTATGAAAAGGATGAGCAGCGACCTGAGAAAACTTGAGTAGTGGTCAAGGATATGGCAGCTGAGCTTCAATGTAAAAAAGTGCAAAATAAAGCACTTTGGGCTCAGACACCCAGGCGTGGAGTACAGAATGGGGGTGAGGTGGTACTAATGACCTCAAAGCAGGAAAGAGACCTGGGGTAATCATATTGGATGAACTAAAGGACCTCAATATGTACACCCTAGATCAGAGGAGGGAGAGGGGCGATATGATGGAGACTTTTAAATACCTTGCGGGGTAAATAAGGTGCAGGAGGGGAGTATATTTCAAAAGAAAAGTTGCTCAGGAACAAGGGGACATGCTAGGAAGCTGGTGGGGGACAGATTCAGGAGAGATGTAAGGAAGTACTTCTTCACAGAAAGAGTGGTGGATTCCTGGAACAACCTTCCATCGGAGGTGGTGGGGGCAAATGCAGTGGTGGGATTCAAGAATGCATGGGCTAAGTACAAAGGAATCACAGTGGAAACAAAGGGGATAGGGAGAAAGAGCTGTAGATCAAGCACAGTCTGATGAAATAGTGTAGGTAGGGAGAAATGGGCAGGCTGGATAGGCCAAGTGATCCTTGTCTGCAATCAAATTCTATGTTTCTTTGTTTCCAACTAAAGGTGGCCAAGCAGTGAGACAAGGCAGTTGGTAGGGCAAGTTGGATGCTGGGATGCATAAGGAGGGACATCACCAGCAGGAAGAGGGAGGAGTTGTCTCTGTATACTGAAGATCACTGGTAAGACCCCACCTAGAGTACTGCATCCAGTTCTGGAGACCACATCTCAGAAATGACATAGTGTGGAAGCAGTCCAGAGGAGGGCATCTACAATGGTGCAGGGTCTGCATCAGAAGCCCTATAAGAAGAGAGTAAAGTACAGTATATAAATATGTACACCCTGTAAGAGAGGAGAGCTGGGGATATGATGCAGACCTTGAAATGCTTCACAGGGGCAAACAAGGTACAAGAAGGAAGTATTTTTCAGAAAAAAAAGTGCTCAAGGATAATGGGGCATGATAAGGAGCTGGGGGGGGGGAGTAGATTCAGGAGAGATGTGAGGAAGTAGTTCTCTATAGAAAGAGTGGTGGATTCCTGCAAAAGTGTTCCAGTGGTTGTGTTGGGGGTGAAAACAGTGGTGGAGTTCAAGAATGCATGGGATAGGCATGAGACAAACTTAGGGAAAGGGAAGGGAGAGTGAATGGGCTGGAGATCAAAAAGGATCTGGGGTGATATTATAGGCAAGGAAAACTATATGGGCTTCAAAGATTCAGTTCTATTGCAGTAATGTTGCCAAGACAACACCCTACATCCTCTAGCGCTTCGGCTCAATACAAGGCCTTCCTATGGGGGTTGGTTATTGCAATAAAGCTGCACCTTTTAAACTTTAACCTATTTTGGATCTTTATTTCTGGTATGGGTGCGGAACTTCATTTCTACATTTGTTTGTTTTGGGCTGGCAGCCTTAACTCTTCACCAGGAATCTCTCCAGAGTGCATCCAGTTTTCTACAAAACTATGTGGGCCAAGCAGTCCTTATCTGCTGGCAAATTTTATTTCCATAGGTTTCTATGTGGATCCCAAATTGCTTAGAAAGGGTTAGTGTGTTGACGAAATAATGTAATACAATACAGGTGACTACCAGGAAATAGGCTTCATGTCATTACATGGTGAGATTTCAGACATGCAAATGGTGAGCTACATCAAAGTAGTATCATAACAAAAGTATCAATTGCTGAAAAAAAGTCTCATTAAGTATACAGGATGTGTAATGCTGCTAGTTCAGAAAGGTAATTAATCTGTGTCTGAATAGGTGGCTCCTTTGGGTCAAGTATGCCCCAACAACAAAAAGAGATTTAAAATATTTTTTTATTTAGTTTCTGCTGACTCAGTAAGGTGCACTAGGCATACGTGTGTCTATTTTTAGGCATGACGTAGGAGGGTACAATAGTAGAGTTCTGCAATGCAGAGAGAAAAACAGTAACAGAAACATCAGAAATTCTACAGTACACAGATTGGATATCAATCATTAATATAAACTGCAGGGATACATACTATATAAGTAGTAAATAAATAAATAAATAGCAGGGCTGGAGCTGAAGTAGAAACTGTTAAAACTATATTTGGGATCTTGTAATGTGCGAGAAAGCCTACATTTTTGTTCGGCACATGTATATCTATTCAAAATGCCTCATGTATTTTGCTTCCCAGAGAAGTTTTGTAAATGTATTTGAGGTTTCCTCTCAAAACAGTCACATTAAGATTCTTCAGAGAATGTTTTTTTTTTGGGGAAAAGTGCATAGCCACTGGTGCCTGGTTGTCTGATATGAGATGGCTTTAGAAAATGTAAAAGGACACCAACTTGATATATATTCCACTGAAGCTGTGCAGCAGTCTCAGTAGGCAGATTGTTCATCCAGCTGTCATTTTTAAAAGCAACATAATTTTCTGTAACTAATTTTAAGATTTATAAAGTCATCAAATTTTATATTTGTTAAATCCTGTAGCTAAATTGTACAGACTCAATTAGTGAAGAGGCAGGAGGTAAGACTGACAGAAGTGGGCAATTAGTAGCTTAACTTTGACTTTGAGTTTGGGCCCATAAATTTGATTCAGCTTCAAGAATTCCACCAATCCAATTTGGCCCACAATACAATAAGTGGCATGGGGTAAAGCAGTCTACAAATTGAGGCTATAAATGGCTTGAAGCCAGCAATGAATAATTACTCTAGCATATTTGTGATTGGTGGTCTTGTCATGCATCTGTTGTGGATTACTGTTTGTGATGTGATGAAATTACTGTTTGTGATGTGATGAAAGCAGTTCCCTAGGGCTGCTGTGGGCATGCACCAGAGAAACTGACACCCCAAGGTGGTGATGTGGGACCAAAACTGATGAGGGACCAACAAGGACCACACACCATGTGGGGTAATGGATATAATGAGGGGATTCTACTGGACACTGAGGAAGGGGATAGTGGTAAAGACCATTTAAAGAACCACCAAACCCTGACATATGAACTTTGGTGGGCCAAATCAGTCTCATTCACTGCAGCCCACATGCAGGCCATGTGATATGGGGTTCAGGGGTAGGATAACAGGTGTTAGCACCTCTGCCATGATCATTTATTTTTTATTTATTTAGCTTTTCTTAACCGGGTGGGGTACACTAGGCAAACATTTGCCTATTTTCATGTACAACCTAGGAGAGATACAGTACAATATAGTGCAATACAGAACAATACATTACAATGCAATAATATGTTGTGAGTACAGAAAAAATACAATGGTAGCATTTTGAGTAAAAGAAAATATTATACTCTTCACCAGTGCAAATTAAAACATAGCATAGTAACTGGGGGAAGAATAACGAAGACAGTAAACATTCAAATACGTATTATATAGAGAGGCAAACACATGTAGCAATCAAGAGCCAGTGCAGCCAGGAATGGTCAAGTAGCAGTGTTGGGCAGGGCAGAAGAAACAAGACAGGGAGGGAGGGAGACGAGATGGGGGGAAGGTGTAGTAGGGTGGGATAGAGGACAGGATGCAGAGTGGGGGGAGAGGAACTAGAAGGGATTAGGGACAGGTACAAGTAGAGTGGTCAATAAGCAGGGAGAGGAGCTATTTTTTGAAAGTGCTTTTATTGACACAGGAGTGGAGGGCAGCCGTGAAGGAGTTCCCTTGTACAGGAGCTGTGGAGACGAAAGCCATGAAATCATACTTGGATCATGATCTGGGAACAGCTAGTTGCATGGTGTCAGAGGATCTAAGGGCATAGTGGTGCAAGCTGGGAACTAAGGGGGTGGCCAGTGAAAAAGGTTTCTGTGTGGTAATGATGTTGTAAGCAAATTTGCCTAGTGAGGACTCACGTAGGGCTGCAGGGAAGGGCCAACCAAGCTTGCTGTACAGAGAGCAGTGATACATGTAATGGTGGTAGGATAGAGTGAATCTGCAAATGTTGTAGCTTACTATCCACTTGTGATGGAGAGAAGCAGAGGCTAGGGCAAACATGGGCAGGCCATAGGACAATCTGGGAAGGAGAATGCTGCAAGCCACTGCAATGTGTGCCGAGGAAGAGAGATGGTTTTTAGCATGGTAGGCTATGCCTAGACTGGAGTTGACTCCCTTACAAATAAAGTGAATGTGAGTTGAGAGATCTAGGGAGGGGTCCAACATGATTCCAAGGTACTTGAAGGAGGTGACTGTATTCAAAGAGATACCATAATCAGTTTCTACCAACAGGGGTATTGGTAAGATATTTTTGGTTTATGTGAGGTTCTAAAGAGCATGGCTTGGAATTTGGAGTACTTCATAAAGAGTTTGCTATCCTTGAGCAAGGATTGCACTGTGGACAGGTCAGAGGTTAGGTCTTGGTTTAAGCGAGTTATGTCAGGGGAGTGAAGAACACCAGGTCATCTGCATAAAGGATGGGGGATGATTTGTTAAAGCAATGTGTGATAGAGTTGATATGAAGAGAGAACATCAGGGGGCCAAGGATGGACCCCTGAGGGACACCAAAGGAGGTGGGAAATACTCAGAGAAGGTTCAGCCAATTCTGGTGCGTGGTTGTCTATTGGAGAGATAACTGGAAAACCATGGCAGTGCACTATCTGAGACTCCTAAGGACCTAAGTCTGTTAAGAAGTATGGGGTGGTTAATGGTGTCAAAGGCCTTCATTAAGTCAATAAAGATGGCACCTGTGAGTTGACCAAGATCAGATGCAGAGTAGCTTGTGATAGTCAAGGTGAGTAGGGCTGTAGTGATGCTGTAATATTTGTGAAAGCCATGTTGTGCAGAACATAGCAGATCATGCTTTTCCAGGTAGGTTGTTAGTTGAGCAGCGACACCTTTTTCAAGAATTTTGCTGAGTACCGGGATTATGACAATTGGCTGGTAGATAGGGTGCAGCTGCCTCACCTGTGGGGAAAATACACGGTGCATTGGGATGCCATATAGTGTTTCAGTTTATACACATACATTATGAATTTTCACTCAGAAACCTCCAAAGAACTGAAATTTGTGAGTTTAGACAGTACATGTGCTTGAATAGTAAAATTACAGGCAATCTGTCAATCTGACATGAAAAAGAAGTTCTTTCATGAACGTATTTATGAAGGCTACATTAAAGACAAACTATTTCTATGACTGAGCAAAATTTCAATTTATTTTATATTCATTAAACAAACATGTTATATAGTTAGAAAAATATCAAAGTTTTGATGAGAAAGAATGGAGAACTATGATACAGACTAGCTGATCTTTCACAGAAAAAGATTTCCACTACTTGAATTCAGCACTGAAACTCAAATTATCAACTTTTATAAGAGAATGATCGATTTTAAGCTAATCTATCTAAACACAAACCACAGACTGAATTTATAAGAAACCTGGTGAGCAAACCATGAAATCTACAGTTTGCTGTGATTGAGAATCTGAAGCAACAAGTTACAGTACTCCACAATGATGTCAATGCTCTCCAAGCCTGACTGAAAGAGACAGAAATAACTCCATTGTTTTCAGCCACTGTAGAGCAAGTTAACCAATGCTGATTTAACGAAAACCACAAAAGCAAACAGCATGAAATGTTCAAGAAACTCCAATCATGACTCATGGAATTTTATTCAAACTTTATTAACAATGTGCAAAAACCTTTGCACATGATCTTTAAGGTGAAATGGGCCAGTTGAACATTTAAAGGGACATTGCATCTGGGATATTGTAAGTGAAGTTAACTGAAAATGTTGTGACTGTAAAAAATGTTGTGACAGTAGAAAAATGTTGGGATAGTTAGAAAATGTGACAGAAAAATGTTGGGGCAGTTAGAAAAATGCTGTTAACAGTTAGAAAATGTTTTAACAGGTCAGAAAACTGCAGAGAAAAAAGGAGAAAGATTCAAGAGAATGCTGAAGCTGGATCTGGAAGCTAATATACTGTAGATATAGAAACATAGCAGCATAGAATTTAACAGCAGATAAGGACCACTTGTCCCACCCAGTCTGCCCATTTCCCTACCTAATGGATAAGTTGCAGATCCTAGTTAACCAGCAGCCTACTTCTTTCTACCCCTACCCCCTAGAATTGCCTTATGACTGTCCCATGCATGCTTGAATTCAACCACTGTTTTTGACTCCACAACCTCCTCCAGAAGGCTGTTCCATGCATCCACAACCCTCTCTGTGAAAAAATACTTCCTTACATTACCTCTGAGCCCCCCTCTTATCTTCAAATTGTGCCCCCTTGTTCTTGCACACCTCTTTTTTTGAAGGATCCTACCCACTTGGACTTTGTTGATTCCCTTGAGGTACTTGAAAGTTTCTATGAAGTCCTCCCTCTCTCCCTCCTTTCCTTGAGGCTATACATATTAAGCTCCTTTAGTCTCTCTTCATATGTCTTCCAGTGCAGGCCCTGCACCATTTTAGGTGCCCTCCTCTGGACAGCTACCATCCTGTCTATGTCCTTGTGGAGATGCGGTCTCCAGAACTGCATGCAGTACTCCAGATGGGGTCTCACCAGCTGTCTGTACAGAGGGATAACAACTTCCTGTTTTCTACTGGTGATGCCTCACCCTATGCATCCCAGTATCCCCCCAGCCCTCCTTACTGCCCTCTGACATTGCTTGCCAACCTTTAAGTCATCTGATAGGACTATCCCCAGGTCCCTTTCCATTTTTGTTGTTGTTAGTATATCATCCCCCATTGTGTACTCTTCCCCTTGGTTTTTGTTTCCCAGGTGCATTACCTTGAACTTCTTAGCATTGAATCTAAGCTACCATACATTTGACCATTCCTCTAACCTTGCCAATTCCTTTCTCATCCTTTCCACCCCACCTTGTAAGGCCAACTCTGTTGCAGATCTTGTGTCATCTGCAAAGAGACATACTTTTTCTTCCAGCCCTCTGCAATGTCGCTTATAAAGACATTGAAGAGGACCAGTCCTAATACTGAACCTTGTGGTACCCCACTAGTAACACCCCTTTCTTCAGAGTGGACTCCAATTACTATTACCCTCTGTGTCCTATTCTCCAGCCAATTCTTTACCCAGGCTATTATCTTGGGACCCACTCCCAGTCTGGCTAACTTATATATTAATCTTTTGTGTGGGACTGTGTCAAATACCTTGCTAAAGTCTAGGTAGGCCATGTCCACAGCCCCTCCCTGATCTACTACTTTGGTCACCCAGTCAAAGAAATCTATTAGATTCACCTGATATGACCTTCCCACTGTGAATCCATGCTGCTTTGGGTCCTGTGCCCCTCTGGCCTCTAGGTACTCAACAATTCTTTCCTTCAGAAGTGATTCCATAATTTTCCCTATCACTGAGGTTAAACTAACAGGTCTGTAGTTTCTGCTTCTGCCCTGCTCCCACTTTTGTGAAGGGGAATCTCATCTGCCCTCCTCCAGTCCTCAGGTACCACCCCATCCTCCCATGATTTGTTAGAGAGGGTAGTCAGTGCTGTCACTAGTTCTACCCTTAGTTCTTTTAGAATTCTGGGATGAATCCCATCAGGACCCATTGCTTTGTCCACCTTCAGTTTTAAGAGTTCTTTCAGAACCCTTTCTTCTGTAAATGGGCTGGTATCAACTTCTGTATCCAGAGTGTTTTTATTGTTTGTTTTAGGTACCTCTCCCTTTTCCTTTGTAAATACTGAGCAAAAATATTTGTTTAGTATCTCTGCCTTTTCAACGTCACCCTCTGCCCACACTCCCTCCCCTTTATTAAGCCTCACTATCCCTCCCTTGGTCTTCCTTCACTCCCTGATGTACCTAAAAGAGGTTTTACCCCCCCTTCTTAACTGAGTTGACTATATTTTCCTTGGTTTGGACCTTTGCTGTTCTGACTGCCTTCCCAGCTTCCTTTTGCTTTAACTGATACAATTCTCTGTCCTGCTCTTTCTGTGATTCCTTATACTTTCTGAATGCTTTTGGTTTCTCTTGAACCTTCACTGCCACCTCCTTTGAGAACCATAGTGGTTTCTTACATTGTTTTGTTTCGTTTATTTGCTTCACACAAAGGCTTGTTACCTCTGTGATGGCAGTTTTTATTTTTCCCCATTGTTCTTCCACCCCTCCTTCCTTCCCATTTCCTAGTGCATTCCTTAGGCACTCACCCATTTTGGCAAAGTCAGCCCTCCTGAAGTCCAGTACTTTTGCCTTTGTATGGCTTGACTCTATTGCTGTGTTTATTGTGAACCATACTTTTCGATGGTAGCTAGTTCCCAGATGGCTACCCACTTCTACATCTGTGATCCTCTCTCCATCTCCATTTGAGAGAACCAGGTCTAAGATTGCTCCTTCTTGAGTGGTGTCCAATACTAGTTGTCTAAAGCATGCCCCCTGTAGGGCTTCTAGAATAACCCCACTCTTATAAGTGGCTGCTGTAACTGCTCTCCAGTTAACATCTGGCATATTCAGATCATCCATCAGCAATATCTCCTCTTTTTCTGCCATTCTAAGTATATTTTCTATCATTTCCTTGTCCATTTCCTCCCCCAGAGAGGGGGGTCTATATACAACCCCTGTGTGGATTGTGGTGCCATTGCCTGTCTCCAAATTGACCCACTGTGTTTCTTCCCCCCCAGTTACCCTTTCATTCTGTTGCTTTGATTCCTTCCCTTATGTAGAGAGCTACTCCTCCTCCTCTTTTACCCTCCCTGTCCCTCCTGTAGATAGTGTATCCTGGTATGTTTATGTCCAAGTCATGGTTCTGTGTGTACCATGTTTCTGTGACTGCCACAATATTCAGATGTTCCTCCTCCATCAAGGCCACTAATTCAAGAAATGTGGTACCCAGACTATGGGCATTGGTACTCATTGCTCTCCATTTTTTGATGGCTTTACCTTCTGTAGCAGCATACCCCACTGACCTTTCTACCATGGTCTTTTTCTCATTTAGTACCCTGTTTTGTAGGGTGAGGCTGGGATTTTCCTACTGCTTATCAGTGCCTCCCCCCTTGACTAGTTTAAAAGCTTGCCAATGAAGCATTTAAACCAATTGCCCAAAAGACTTGTTCCCTTCCTGGACAGATGCAGACCATCCTGCCAGTATAGGCTGGTGTCCCTCCAGGTGGAGCCCCAGTCCCCAATGGAGTCAAACCCCTGTGCTCCACACCATTTTTTCAACCATTCGTTAAACTGCATGGTGCAAAGGACCCTCACCTCACCCATGCCACTGACAGGCAGCACCTCTGATGAGGATACTGTGCGTGCTACTTGTCTTAGGCCCCTCCCCAACTCTACAAAGTCCATCTGCACTGCTCTAATCTCATGATGAGCCAAGTCATTTGTCCCTAGGTGGACAATGATGTCCAGCTCAGGCTCCCATGCAACTGTTCTGATACTAAGGATGTGCTTCCTGTCACTCTAAGCCATGGCACCAGGCAGGCAGGCACCTTACTTTAGTTTTCCCTGCTCTCCCCAGTTCTATCCCCCTAATAATTGGGTCCCCCACCAGGAGCTGCTTCCTTTTGCTGTGGTGTCTTCTGCCTCCTTCCTGAGGGCCTCCCTTGTGACAGTTGTCTGCAACCTCCTTAGTCTCCTCTGCAGCTGCATCCATAGGGGAACTATGCTCCCTCAGAATGGTGTATGGATTGTGGAGTGGAACAACTGACTGGGTGTGCCTCTGTTCCAACACCCTTACCATCCCTGAGCCCACTGTCATCCAATTGCTGTGCTTTCTTTGCAACCTCTGAGGTAGTGGTAGTGGTTCTGGTGCTCCCTGGATGGGGGAGGTTCTCTTACTACTGTCCAGTGCGGCCTGGAGGAAGGTTCCCTTATTACTGTTCAGTGTGACCTGAAGACGGGCAACTTCATCTCTCAGGGCAGAGAGTTTTCTGCAAATAGGGCACCATCTCAGCCTCCAGAAAGACTCCAGGAAGACTGCTGCCCCACAGCCATTATGTTGCACTACTCCCCACATGTCTGTCTACCTTCTTGTTTATTTATTTATTTATTTATTTATTTTTTGTGTGTGTGATTGGTTTGTTATATAGAAATATATATTATATAATGTGTATGCTTATATAGTCAGTGCAGTGTGCTAGAGATAATATGACAGTGATATGCATCTTGCCCTCTTGAGGAAATGATGTCAGAACCCCAGGTGTAAAGGAACTATTTCCAGGGGTCGGTGGGGGTAAGGGAATAATAAGATATTAGATATCTAAGAATGTGAGATACTGAATCTGGAACTGGAAGCTAATATACTGATTGCGTAAACACTGTTGTTGGGGCATTCGGGGCAATGGCAGTAGGAATTGGGGTGCTTAGAGGTCAAGATCAGTTGTTAAGTGCCGTGAATGTGGATCACTTAGAATGAATTGCTTTTAAGCTTTTTAAAGAGGATAATGGTATTTAGGAAGAACTCATTCAGGCCTTTATTACAAAGGGGTAAAGTACCAGAAATCTGGTAGAACATGGATAGAACTGGAAGAGGAGGGAAGGAGGAGGCATGGGTGGGGTGGGCATCCTTCATATGGAAGGGTTGGGGTCATTGATGGGTGAAGAGGGAAATGGGAAGGGTGGTAGGCTGCAACAACTGCGGAGTGCCAATCTTTCTTAAAATTGAATGGAGAGTGTGGGGTTGTTTGGTGTCCAAACAAATAATGCAACTTATGAATGAGATCAATGGTCTACAGGAGTAGCTAAGGCAGGGAAAGCAGGCTGCAGTGGGAAACAGTACAACAGCAAGAACAGGCAGGAGGGGAACTGAGGAGGGGGTCAAATTGAACTGAAACTGGGAAGGAGAGGGAAAAGGTTGGAGTAGGGGGTACGGGTACTGGGATACGGGGAACCAGGGCAAAGGGCACTGAGTCAGGGGACCCAGGACAAGGGGCAGATGAAAGTAGGAAAGAGGAGTAATGGAAAGGGGGAGAAAGAGGGTGGTAACGGACGTAGAGTCAGAAGTGGGAGGGGTTAGAAATAGAACAGAGGAAATAGGTGGAAGTGAAGGGTCATCAAAAAATCGGTTCACAGTTCTGGAAGGACTGGAGGATGAGGGAGGGGATGAGCTCAGAAGAGGAACTGATGATAGACCAGAGGGAGTTGGAAAGGGTTGGAGTGCCACTGTGGAAGTTTCAACAGTGGCAGAAGGTGGCTGGCTTGATGGCACTGAGGGTTGAGGTGCTGGATGCCACACCTCATGCTATGCCAGTGACCCAGGTTCAGGAGTGAGCTCAGGCATGGGGGTCGGCAAGGGAGGAATTGGATACAGCGCCCAGTGGGCAGCTCTTCTGTCCTGGGGGAGGGAACTGGGATGTCCAATGCTCCAGCAAATCCTGGTGGAGACCGGGGGGTGCCACAGAAGCATGGACAGCATGTTTCAGCATGCTCGGCGCTGGCAGGGTTGCAGTGCACCAAGCGTCATGGGGTGCGCATGCAAGGGAGGGAGGAACAGAAAAGAGGAAACACCCAGCTTGTGGGGATATGCTGATATTCCTCCATGACCAGTGCTGGATCTGACTGGGCCAAGCCTCATCACTCCTTCACCTGGGCCCCGCCCACTCGACAGAGCCTGTCTCTTAAGGATCCCATGTAAGTGGTTGGGCTACCCTCCCCGGGTGGGTCAAACCAGGGGTGCTAGCAGCAGGGGGAGGAGAGAGAAGGGCATAAGACTGCAGCAGATCTCAGGTGGACAGGCACAGGGAAGGGATGCCTGAGAGAGATTCCCTAAGCTGTGACAGGAGGAAACAAAGTTGGAAAAAAAAACAGTGGCAGAAGGTGAAACAACTGTGCAGAAGGAGTAGGAGACAGGAGGAAAGGGTTGGGAGGAAGAGAGGCCAACACATGGAAAAAGGGAGCAATCTTAGGGTTGTGAGACTCAATACTAAAAGTAGTCAGATGGGAAAGCAAGCGGATGAGGCATAGTCACATTTGGGGTGGAGGCTATTCTAAGAATGACAGCGGAGAGAGTGGGGTAATCTGCTCTGAAGTATGCTAGGAGGGGAAGGAAGAAACCTCATATAGTTCTGCATTTGAGAACCAATTACCTGGCAGAAAATGTGGTTGATGTAGTTCAGAGGAGTTCTGAGGAGGGCACAGAGTCAATACTAAGCACGGCAGAATGTCGTGCGACATAATCGCGTTGCGTGATTCTATTGTAACTTTTTTCTGTGGGGAGCTCCGCCCCCAACACCCCTGTTATGGGGGGCTGCACCCCCCCAGACCCTCCCACTAAGGATTCTAACTCTGAGGGGTCCAACATGGAGAGCGCACAGGTCCGAGTTTCGGCATAATGCCGTGCACTATTAAGCATACGACATTATGACCCGGTACATCTGAAAGAGCTGGGACTGATATGTGAGGGAGCAAGAAGATTGGTAGCTTTCTTGGAAGTACATCCAGTGCCCAGGTGGGCACTTCAAGAAAACTGAGGATAAATGAATTAACAAATGGCTAAGAACCTGGTGTCAGGCCAAACGGTATGGGCTGTTGGGGGGGCCCGGGAGGATGGTGATCTCTATGCTAAGAAAAAGGCTTCACTTAAGTGAGGAGGGAAGGAAGGTGTTGAAGTAATGGTTTGAAGATTGCATTGAAAAAGGGAGGGGAATTTAAACTAGGAGAGGAGGGTGACAAATGGGCAGGAGGCAGGCAGAGTCCACTGAAAGGGAAGCCAAATGAGCTTACCCCCCATATCAGTTGCATGTAACTAAGGGACAACACTAGAGGGGTGCTAGAAAAGGAAAACAGAAGGTGAGAGTGGGGAATGAAAAGGGGTCTAAAGTGGTCACCTTAAATGCTAAGAACCTGGGAAACAAAATTGCAAAGCTACCGACTTTCATGGCAGAGGAGGAGGTGGACATGGCAGCCATCACCAAAACATGGGTCACCTAGCACCATGACTGGGATCTGGTGGTACCAGGACACAGAATATTTCACAGGGATAGAGTAAATGGGAAAGGGGGTTAGCACTGTATGTGAGAGAAGGACTGAAGTGCGTTTGGGAGGAAGGGGAGGAGAGTGGTACAGAGTCATTACGGATGCAATTCCAGGAATCCAAGAATAGGAATGCCAGGATGGAAGTGGGGTACAGGCCACCCTCTCAGACAGAAAGGTTTGACAAAGAACTAGCAGGACAGATCAGAAGGACCTACCGGAAGGGCAGTGTGGTGATTGTGGGGGATTTCAACCTGCTGGGAGTGGACTGGAGTACACCAGCCAAAACAAAAAGAGGTAATCAGGTACTGCCAGATATCTTCCAGGATAGCTTCCTGCTGCAAATGGTCAAGAAGCCAACCAGGTTAGGGAACACCCTAGATCTCACACTGGCCAATGGGGAGTTTGTGAGGGAATTGGAGGTGGAAGAACCACTGGCATGGAGCAAACACCACTCAGTATGGTTCACAATGAATATGGGTAAAGAGGGAGTAGAATCAGATACAAGGGCTCTAGACTTCAAGATATCCAACTTCAGTAGGATGGGGAAGTAGTAAAAGGGTACCTGGCCAGATTTACAGCAAAAGAACTGCACCAAGGTGACCTGGGGTGTTCTATGACAAAACTCAGTTCAAAGCAAGCAAGTAGTTATGGCACACACCCCAGGCATATCAGTCTAAATAATAAAGAGTCCAGTAGTTGCTGTTATAAAGACTTGTAGCTTTATTTATTTTGCCAAATACAACAAGACCAACCCTTCTGGGTCAAGGATAATACACCAATGATCTAAAGTTTCAACTCATACCGAGTCCAAAAACTCGGTATGAGTTGAAATGTTAGATCATTGGTGTAGTTTCCCTGACCCTGGAGGGTCAGTCTGATTGTATTTGGCAAAATAAATGAAGCTACAAGTCTTTATAACAGCAATTACTGGTCTCTTCATTATTTAGACTGATATGCCCTTGGTGAGTGCCGTTACTGCTTGGGTACCTGGCCAGAGTTTACCCTAATATGGACACTAACCAGAGGTGGGAATTAATAAAGCTGGGGATAAGAGCCAGCCCGGTGGCACTGAGGGTTGAGGCGCTGAATGCCACACCTCACGCCATGCCAGCAATCTGGGTTTGGGAATGAGCTGGGAGTTGCCGGGGGTCGGCAGGGGCAGGAAGAGATTGAGTAGCTAGAGGACTGCTCTCTCTTCCCGGGGAGGGTGGGAGTGTTGCTCGCTCTTTGAGCGACCTCTGGTGGCGGCCAGGGGTGCACTAAATAGGCAAGCACGGTGAATGCCAGGGGTGGGCAGAGTCACGGAATTACATTGCCTTGTAAGCCATGCTCCAGAAGGGTGGGAAGGGACAAAAAACTCTAAAATACCCCGGCTCCCGAGAAGATGATGAGGGCTCCAGTGATCTCCCTCTCATCCCCAGTGCAGGACCATGCCACATTGGGAATCCAGGCTGACCTCTCAAGGGATGGACCCTCTAACTTAAGTAAAGAGCCACTGTGGGCAGGCAGGCCCGGTTCTGGGTGGTGATCCGGAACACTGGGAAGTTCCTCCAACAGAGGGTGAACCGATGGTGGCTGGTCACTCCGGGGAGAAGTAGGGGCAGGATCGTGTGGGCACCTCCGAAGGATGCCTCTTAGGAGTCCAGGCATAAATAAAGTAAAAAAATTCAATAAATAAAGCTGGGGATTGAGGAGGCAATCAAAACCTGAATTAGGTTCTGAAGTAAGAAGACATAGGGCCAAGAAACCTAGCTAGGAGAGCAAGGGCGTTATGGAAAAAATAAGGAAGAAAAGAGTCGCCTTTAGCAGGTACAAATAAACAGGGAGGGGGGAGGACAGGGAGGAGTACCTGAAGGAATCAAAAGAGTTGAAAAAGGCAATAAGGACAGCAAAGGCATCTAAGGAGAGCAGGCTGGTGCAGGGCATTAAGGAGGGTGAGAAGGACCTCTTCAGGTACGTCAGGGAGAAAAGGAGTTGTAAGGGCAAAATAGTAAGGATTAAGAGGGAGGGATGGTAGGAAGTAATGGGGGAGAGCAGGCAGAAGCGCGTAATGACTACTTCTGCTCGGCATTTATTAAGGCAAAAAGAGGGGCAATACCCATGATGTGGGGGGGCAGGCACAAATGGAAAGGTGGTGACCGATGGGAGTATAATAGAGGCCAGGGTACTGGAGGGCTTGATGGCTCTGAGAGTGGAATTGGTGCCAGGGCCAGATGGCATTCACCCTAGGGTACTGAGGGAGCTGGCAGAAGTCCTGGTGGGGCCCTAGGCAGACCTGTTCAATGCCTTCCTGGACTCAGGGAGCATACCTCAGGACTGGAGGATGGTTCATATGGTTCCCCTCCATAAGACTGTCCCCAAGGATGAACCAGGAAACTACAGGCCGATGAATCTCACATCCATCATGGGTAAGCCGATGGAGATAATCCTGAAGAAGAGGCTGGTGTCCATTCTGGAGGTGAATGGGCTGCAGGACAATAGGCAGCATGGGTTTGTTGCTAGCAGATCCTGTCAGTCCAGCCTGGTAGATTACTATGACCAGGTGACTAGAAAATTGGACAGGGGCCATGCAGTGGATGTCCTGTACCTTGACTGTATTAAGGCATTCAACTCAGTGCCACATGGGAGGCTAGGAAGTAAGCTAGAAGGCACAGGGGTGGGGTAAAGATGGGGGATGGGTAGTGAACTAGCTATAGAGAAGACAACTGAGAGTGGTGGTGGATGGGGAGCTCTCATCCCCGAGGCAGTGATGAGTGGGGTATCACAGGGCTCGATACTGGGACCAGTGTTGCTTGGGATATTTTTTGCAGACATCTCAATGGGCATCAAGAGCAAGATCAGTCTATTTGCAGATGACACCAAGATGGGAGCAGTAGTGGATGACCTAGGAGGATGGCAGGGGTTGCAGGATAATCATTCAAAATTGGGTCCTGGTTAGACACCTGGCAGCTGGGGTACAATACCAAAAAGAGCAAGGTGCTACATTTCAGTGTGAAAATTCCAAGGAGGAGCTACCAGCTAGGGGGAGTGCAACTATCTGAGACAGAGGAGGAGAAGGATCTGGTGGTGATCATTATGGGATCAATGAACAACTCAGCACAATGTAGGCTGCTGCAAAAGCCAACATCATGCTGGGTTGTATTGTCAGGGGTATACCTCAGGGAGAGGGGAAGTGATTCTGACACTGTGTAGATCACTGGTTAGGCCACACCTAGAGTAAAATGTGCAGTACTAGCAACTGTAGCTGAAGAGAGACATTAAGTTACTGGAGGGAGTGCAGCACGGGAAACAAAGATTATCCATGGGCTGTGGAACTTACCTTATGAGATCAGGCTGAGGGAGTTGAAAATGTACTCACTAGAAGAGGGGAGGGATAGGGGAGATATGATTAAAACCTTTAAGTACGTGAAAGGAATTAATAAGACAGGAACAGGGGGGCTCTTCAAGTTGAAGGAGGGGAAGGACACTTACATGCTAACATACTAACATATTAAAAGCCAGCAGAATAGGCCTGATGGTCTTTCGTGTCTGCTCAGTGGCCAGCCCCTATCGGGCTCTCGCTCCTCTACCCCTTGTCCCCGTGAGGGTCAATCTTGACTTCAGTACCCCCATGCATCTGTCCCACCTCCTCTTGAAGCCCTCCACAGTGCCTTGCTTGACTAGACTCCTGGGTAAAATCATTCCATGGCTCCACCACCCTTTATGTGAAGTAATGCCTTCTACATTCTCCCCTACAGTTTCCTCCCTCCAGTTTCCATTTATGACCCCTGGTTGTGCCCCTTTGTTTTTTCCTGAACATTTCTTTGGCTGTACCCCTGTTAATCCCTTTCACATATTTGAAAACCCCAGTCATGTCCCCCCCATCTCGCCTCTCCTCCAGTGAATACAACCCAAAGGCTTCCAGCCTGCCCTCATAGGTCCAATCCCCCATGCCCTGGATCATCCTGGTTGCCTTCCTCTGGACCCTCTCCAACAGTACTATGTCCTTCTTAAAGGTGCGGCCTTCAGAACTGCATGCAATACTCAAGGTGCGGCCTAACCAATGCATTGTACAGATGTAGGATCACCTCACTCTTCCTGGACATTATTCCCCAGGCTATGCAGCCCAGTATCTTGTTTGCCTTTGCCACCGTTCTTCTGCAGTTCTCACTGTAGTTAATTTTGGTGTCTACCACCACCCCGAGATCCCTTTCACTCAAAGTGGCTTGTAGTGGGACCCGTCCCAAGGTATAAACCTGCCCTGGGTTTCTGACCACCAGATGCAACACTCTACACTTCTCTGAGTTAAACCTCAGCCCCCATCTCCTTGCCCAACCCTCCAGGGTGTCCAGATCCCTCTGGACTGCCACCTTTGCTTTTTCCCCATTGGCCAATGTCCCCAGTTTAGAGTCATCTGTGAAGAGGCTCATCCTACTCCTAACTCCTGTCCCTATATCAGAGACATAGGCATTGAACAGGAGTGGTCCCAGTACCGAACCCTGGGGCACCTCATTGACAACCTTACCAGGGGAGGAGGCAGTCCTTCTAACCACCACCCTCTGTGTTCTATCTGTAAGCCAGTTTTCCACCCATCTAAGCAACTGTCTTCCCACCCCCATCTCCCCCAACTTTGTCAATAACCCGAAGTGGGGTACCGAGTCAAACGCCTTACTAAAATCCAGATATAAGACGTCCACTGGACTCTGTCTGTCCAGGGTCCCTGTCACCAAGTCATAGAAATCTATGAGGTTGGTCTGGCATGATCTCCCTGGGACAAAACCATACTGTTTGTCATCCATATGTCCCAGCCTATCCAGTTGCCTCCCGAGCATCCCTTTGATGAAGCCCTCCATTAGTTTGCCTACCACTGACATTAAGCTGACAGGCCTGTAATTTCCCATCTCCTCCCTAGACTCCCCTTGTGGATGGGTATCATGTGAGCAACCCTCCAATCCTGGGGCACCCTTTCTGTCAGGACAGAAGTGTTGAACAGCACAGCTAGTGGAGCTGCTAGTTCATCCACCAGTTCCTTTAGTACCCTTGGATACAGCCAATCCGGTCCTGGTGCCTTGTCAGCTTTCAGCACCTGTAGTGCCTCCCTCATGCTGCCCTCTGTGATTTCCCCCTTCCTAGCTCTCTCCTCAGTAAAGGCCCTGTCCTCTTCGGGGCCTGGCCCACTTGGTGCCCTAGCCTCTTTTGGTCCTCTCATCTCCCTATGCCCTATCCTCTCAGCTGCCCCCCCCATTTTCTGGTTGAATGAAGCCCATGTCTCCCTCCCTAAAATCTAAGGCAAAATACTTGGTCAGTACCTCTGCCTGCTCCTCCGCCTCCTGAGCCCATCCATCCCGAGTCCTAATCCTGGAGGTCCGTGCTCTCCCCTTCCTCTTTTCCCCTACGTATCTATAATAACCCCTTCCCCCCATGTATATCCTTAGCCAGGTTGTGCTCCATTCTTGCCTTCAATCCCCTCACTACCCTTGTGACCTTTCAAGTAGACATCTCTTATTCCTCTCTCTCCCTTCCCCCTGGACCACTTAAAATGTGCATAGGCAACCTTCGTTTCTCTTACCACCTCTTGCACCTCTCTGGTCCACCAGCATGGCTTGCTGACCCTGCTATTTTTATTTCTTACCTTTGCACACAAGCTAGTAGCCTCCTGTACCCCTTTTTTAATGGCATCCCACAATCTATCTACATCCATGTCTGGCCTGATCTGATGCAAGCTCCCCCTCAGTATCCTGCCCATGCTGACAAAATCTGCCACCCTGAAAGCCATTACCACTGTGTTTGAGCAGTTGTCTTCCCCCCCAGGCACATCCAAAACCAGAGTGTGTCATGGTCTCCTGCCAGTGGGCTACACCCCCCAGATCCTTTATTCAGTCACTGTCTACAAGGACAACATCCAGTATCCTCACCCCAGTAGGCTCCCCCACCTGTTGGACCAGAAAGGCATCTTGAAACACATCCATCAGCCTCTGCTTCCTGGCCACCACTGATGTCATGGTGTCCCAGTCTGCCCCCACATATTCAGGTCCCCCATGACCACCACCCTACCTTTTCCCTGGTCACAGTGCCCCTTGATGTGCTCAACCAATTTTCCCTCCAATTCCTCATCCATTGCTGGTGGTCTGTATACCACCCCTACTTTTAATCTTTTTCCTCCTCCCAAATGTAGGGTTACCCAAATTTCTTCCACTCCCCCCCTCTGCCTCTTCTACTCCTCTTACCAATATTTCATCCTTGACTATCGGTGCTTGAGGCTCTGATCTGAGACTGGGGGGGAAGGTTCAGGAGGGAGATGAGAAGACTGTTTTTTTATGGAGAGAGTGGTGGCTGGCTGGAATGTGCTGCCTGTGGAAGTGGTATCCTGTAGTACAGTGGGCAGCTTCAAAAGGGCAGGGAACAAGGCAAGAGGGTGGGTCATGGGTGGGGGAGCGGAGGGTGGGGCAGCTGCAGAATAAAGGCAACTAGCTGCGTAATCATGCAGACTCGATGGACCATAAGGCCCTTATCTGCTTGCAATTTTGTATGTTTGTATGAAAAAGACTTTAAGTGGCAAACACAAAAGTAACAATAACTTGACACCCACTCACATGGTCAGTCCCCCCAATGCACTCACTCTGTAGTGGGTGCAGCCATGGTGCTGCAGACAACCCACCAAGTATAGATAGAGGTCGAGAGTCTATTGCTTGAGTACTAGGGAACCAGAGGCAGGAGTCTTTAATAGATAATGTCCATGGGGTCAGATTGCAGGGACGTACCCCCTTGAAATTAATGGTGTTATTTTGTATTACTATTTTAAACATTATGATGGTGAGCTGGGGAATAATGAAGGCCACTGTACTACTAACAAGGCCTCTGTTATTTAAGCGGTGGCCTTCATTAATCTCCAACTCTCCATCAATAATGTATAAAACACAGTATATCTTTGATTTGAGACCACCCTCGTCCATTGACCACCCTCTAACTGAAGCCACATCTTTTAACAGGCTGTTCTAATTAAAGCCGCACTCAATCAGTGACTGCATATAAGCAAATCTTTACATGGGAAGGGAGTCAGAACAGCAAAGGCCCAAACCGAGGAAAAGATAGCCAACTCAGTTAAGAAGGGGGATAAAATCTTTTATAGGTACATCAGGGAGCGAAGGAAGACCAAGGGAGGGATAGTGAGGCTTAATAAAGGGGAGGGAGGGAGGAGGTGGCAGAGGGTGACGGTGAAAAGGCAGAGATACTAAACAAATATTTTTGCTCAGTATTTACAAATGAAGAGAGTGAGGTACCTGAAACAAACAGTAGAAACACTCTGGATACAGAAGCTGATACCAGCCCATTTACAGAAGAAAAGGTTATGAAATAACTCTTAAAACTGAAGGTGGACAAAGCAATGGGGCCTGATGGGATTCATCCCAGAATTCTAAAAGAACTAAGGGTAGAACTAGTGACATCACTGACTACCATCTTTAACAAATCATGGGAGGATGGGGTGGTACCCGAGGACTGGAGGAAGGCAGATGTGATTCCCCTTCACAAAAGTGGGAGCAAGGCAGAAGCAGGAAACTACAGACCTGTTAGTTTAACCTCAGTGATAGGAAAAATTATGGAATCACTTCTGAAGGAAAGAATTGTTGAGTATCTACAGGCCAGAGGGGCACAGGACCCAAGGCAGCATGGATTCACAGCGGGAAGGTCATGCCAGATGATTCTGATAGATTTCTTTGACTGGGTGACCAAAGTAGTAGATCAAGGAGGGGCTGTGGACATGGCCTACCTAGACTTTAGCAAGGTATTTGACACGGTCCCACATAAAAGATTAATATACAAGTTAGCCAGACTGGGAGTGGGTCCCAAGATGACAGCCTGGGTAAAGAATTGGCTGGAGAATAGGACACAGACAGTAATAGTAAATGGAGTCCACTCTGAAGAAAGGGGGGTTACTAGTGGGGTACCGCAGGGTTCAGTATTAGGACCATCCTCTTCAATGTCTTTATAAGCGACATTGCAGAGGGACTGGAAGGAAAAGTATGTCTCTTTGCAGATGACACAAAGATCTGCAACAGAGTTGATGCACAAGGTGGGGTGGAAAGGATGAGAAGGGACTTAGCAAGGTTAGAGGAATGGTCAAATGTATGGCAGCTTAGATTCAATGCTAAGAAGTGCAAGGTAATGCACCTGGGAAACAAAAACCCAGGGGAAGAGTACACAATGGGGGGTGAGATACTAACAACAACAAAAATGGAAAGGGACCTGGGGGTAGTCATATCAGATGACCTAAAGGTGGGCAAGCAATGTGAGAGGGCAGCAAGTAGGGTTGGGGGATACTGGGATGCATAGGGAAAGGCATCACCAGTAGAAAACATGAAGTTATTATCCCTCTGTACAGACAGCTGGTGAGACCCCATCTGGAGTACTGCATGCAGTTCTGGAGACCCAATCTTCGCAAGGACATAGACAGGATGGAAGCTGTCCAGAGGAGGGCAACTAAAATGGTGCAGGCTCTGCACCAGAAGACATATGAAGAGAGACTTAAGGAGCTAAATATGTATAGCCTCGAGGAAAGGAGGGAGAGGGGGGACATGATAGAAACTTTCAAGTACCTCAAGGGAATCAACAAAGTCCAAGAGGGTAGCATCTTTCAAAAAAAGAGGTGTGCAAGAACAAGGGGGCATAATTTGAAGATGGGGGGCTGCTCAGAGGTAATTTAAGGAAGTGTTTTTTCACAGAGAGGGTTGTGGATGCATTGAACAGCCTTCTGGAGGAGGTTGTGGAGTCAAAAACAGTGGTTGAATTCAAGCATGCATGGGACAGTCATAAGGCAATTCTAGGGGGTGTGGGTAGGAAGACATAGGCTGCTGGTTAACTAGGACCTGCAGCTTATCCAGTAGGTAGGGAAATGGGCAGACTGGGTGGGCCAAGCGGTCCTTATCTGCCATCAAATTCTATGTTTCTATGTTTCTATGGCACCGTACCATACACAAGTTGCAACTTCAACACTTCCCACTGCCTCTGCTCTGGAACACAGATTCTTCCTTCCCTCCCAGTGCAGTTATGGTACCTGCATTAATCCCATTCACCCATTCTCTCCCACTCTCTCCTTCTGTTACTGGTATAGGTACTCCTTGGATGACAAGCACATTTGTCAGTGTTGCAGTGCATCTCAGTGCAATGATGTACACTGCAGTTGATCTAGCAATGGACTCAGTGCCTAGCAACTCTGATTATAGCAACTGTATGGTAATCTAAATCTGAGACACATCAGCATTTAAAAAGCAATAGCAGTAACAGTACCAGCAACAACGAGCAACCAAGAGTGAAACAAGCACAAAATAAGCCCAGCAGAGTCATGATTTATACAGGTGGCACACATAAATGAAATCAGATGATTAATTAATAACCACCCTCTAAGATTCGGTGCCTGCCTTTATAAGCCACACATCCAACCGTAATTTTGTAATATAAGCTGCAGTTTCAAATTGAAGATATGCAGAAGGAATAAAAAATATCCCCATTCATTTCAATGGTGCACATCCCTGCAGTCTCCTTTCCCTATGCCATAATGTACCTGAGCATGGGGATGTGGAGGTCAACTTCACTGGGGGGGTACATAAGCCTGACTATAGTGTAACTCCAATACTCTGTGCATGCCATATCTAACAACTGTCCCTGAATGCAAGGGACAGCCCTCATTTTACCCCTGAAAACTGCTTTTCTCTTCATCCATCCCGCATGGAAAACATGCTACTCTTGCAGAGAATGTCCTGTAAATTTAGACTTTATGGCAGGGGCACCATTTCAGATTTTAGTGGGGGAACAATCAGTGGATGCCATGTGCTAGTTAGTCCCTATGTGGCAAGCTCTAGAATGTCTGGAACATCTCTAAATGGTAACATTTATTTGTTGTGACTGCAAATCAGGAAAAATTAAAACATATAAGATTAATCTGTCTATACTCTGGAGCAATGCATCAGATTTAGGCTTAAACCCACCCAGTTACTAACAAATTGTTTTCCTGGCTAAAGTTATGAACCCCACCAAAAAAAAGTTGTCCTGATTTCTCTCCCCAACTTCATTTCATTCAATATCCATCCCCTAAGGTTCGTGAAGCTGCCCAAAGGTGCATAAATGTGAAAAACAAATCAATATCTCAGTCCTTCCTCCTTCCCCAATCCCAATGCAAAAACATTATTTACTTTTACTTACCTGGCCATCTGGCCAGAACCTTGTCCCTGGCCCAGTGTGCTACCAGCCCAGTTTTCAGTCTACTCTTCCTCCATCTTTCTGCCAGAAGCTGGATGCTAGAACTGACCATCCAAGGTCTCCAACATGGTCCGCTACCAAGCCACCTCAAAAATGTAATCCACCCAACCAGTGTTGCTTGCTTCTTGCTTAGCTGCTGCAGTGGCTGCTGCCACACTGCACAGATGAAGGCCTGCGAAAGCTGCCCACATCACTGTCACTGCTGCTGCTGCTAAGCCTAGCTTTCTGTTATGTGGGGGGAAGGGGTCCTGTGCTTTTTTTTTTTTTGTGAGGTGAGCCTAGTAGAGTAAGTAGGTAGTCTAGTTTCAAGTTAGCTTCTATCTCACCCTCTCCCCTTTCAGCCACCAGGGGAGACGGAGACTCACTAAATGTAGACCAACAAAAATATGCCACCACAACACTGCTATTGAGAATTTGGTGCTCACCAACTCCTCCAAGCTGTAGTGTGCAGCCTATCTACTCTGTTGTGGGAAAGGCAGTGTCACACTGGCATGACTCATGTGCTCTTGCTTGGCTGGGGATCCTCCATGTCACATGTGATAGTGCTGCTGCTAATAGGTGGAGAAAGTGGACAACACAATACAGACACAGTCAAGTCAGGAGTGCACCTGCAGCATGAGCACTCACAGGACAGGGAGGCATGTATTGTGCAAAAGATTAAATCCAAATGTAATGCCATTATTGTCACACCATAAGAACAATCTAGGCACAAATGGCACGGGCTCAAAATGTCACATGGCAGAATGCCATGCGACAATCGCATTGTACGATTTCTATATTTATTTTGTTCTGTGGGGGGCTGTGCCCCCTGGATCCCCCCACTTAGGATTCTAACTCTGTGGGATGTCCAACATGGAGAGCACACAGGTCCAGGGTTCGCGTATAATGTCATACGCTATTAAGCATATGAAATTATGACCCGGTATGGGCACGAATGCGGGGGGGGCATCTGCCCCCGTCTGTCCTACCTAAATGCACCCCTGCTTTATGGTGGAAATTCATTCTCACCTGCTATTATTGGTACAAGTAAATATAATGGTTTCCACTATATTTTGAGGTACTGTATCTCCATGTTTCAGGTTGTGTCCCTCACTGTCCCTCATTTTGAGTGTCCATGTCCTTCATTTCAGTAACAAAATCTGAGGTGTGGTGCATGCTTCCAAGACCCTACTCAGCTCAAGAACTGCTGACCATGGCTATAGTGTGCAGTATATGCTTCATACGGAATGACAGAGGGAAATTAAGTGAGCTGAAACAGTCATGGAGAAACACATTTGTAGCACTAAATATGCATAAGGTAGAATTGCATAGTCCAAAACAAAAAGATCAGGCTTCACAACACAGAGGCCCCTCTTTTACATATCTAAATATCGAAGATGTTGGCTGACTATATCCTAGATATTTAACGCAGTAACAAAACAACACTTTACAATTTAATGACAATTTAGTAACAAAAATCAAAAGCCATTAAACAACTTGCAAAAGGATCAGAATTAATGAGTTTACCAAACTGTAATGGGAAAGCAATGAAAAATATATATTTAATGGCTCTAATTGCTAACAGTAGTAAGGAGAAATACAAACTGATGGTTTTTTTTTTTAGATGAGACTTGCACCAGCTTAGTTGCTGCACATATGGCAAGCATGCAACATGAATCTGAGGTGATTTTTAAATGATGTTCACACCAGCTTAACTGCTGTACTCATGTCAAGCATGCAACATGCAAACCTGATGTGATTTTTAGAAGATGTTAGCACCAGTTTACCTGCTGCACACATAACAAACTTGCAGTATGCAAACCTGATTTGCGTTTTAGACCTGGTTCACTTAGGTTCATTTTGTGTATGCAAACTGGATGCAAACATTGCACAATTAAGCATGTGGCATGCATGCTGCATGTACACAGCACACTTATACTTCTGTAAGGGCAGAAATTTAGAAATAAGTACACTGGTGATGGCAAAATTCATATTCCCAGTACAGAACAGATTGTCAGGTATAAGAACATTTATCAGTGGAACTTAAATTTGAGGAGTTCTTTCATGAAATTAGGGTGGGACTGAGAGACCCAAAGGTCAGGTGGGAGGGATTTCAATTCCCTTGGAACAAAGATGTTAAACGCTGGTTCACCTATGTTATTTATTTATTTTAGTCTTTGGTAACTAGGTAAGGCCCACCAAGCACATGTGCCTGTTTTCAGGAGCAACCTGGGAGTACTGGGTACGTTGTGTGACTGGCTTAGAGTTGCACAGTATGCAAATGAAGGTTGTGGGAATCAAACCCTGGTCTGCTGGATGTATCAAGATAATTCAAAACTCATTACTCTAACATCTAGGCTATACTGGCAGCCCCCAAACTGGTTTTACTGTAGCCCTTGGGAATAGTCAGGAAAGACAGATCTCTGGATCATAGGGGGTAGGCCAGATCATAAGATATTATTAGTGAAGCTTGTGTGGCAGGATTGGATGACTTGATAATGTAACCAGTAGCACAGTAAAAAGTATAGAGAAGATGGGGGATAGCCAACCTAGAATGGAGTACAGTGCACAGTGATGGGTCAGATGGGTTGCAGATAAGATAGAATGACACATTATTTTAGGTGATGTTCCAGTTATATGGGTAACGTATGCTAATCTGATAAAATGAGGTGAAGCCATATGCAAGGCTTGGTAGCAGGACCTCCCCTGGTCTTTTGCAGTCCTTGCAGTGGGAGTCAGAGCATATCTCATTCTGTAAGTGAACCCAAGCTTAATATAGTGATTGCAAACTTTCAGAGATTCAAGATGCGCAAGGTAAAATCAAGGTCAGGATCCAGGGTAAGTTCTCATGATATTTAAAAGATTCTACCATGGATCTACCAACAATTATGTAAACTGCTGAATTTTAAGCCCCTATAACTTTAAGACCAGAGAACTCAATATCACCAATTTGTCAGGTTACTTGACTCTAAATATTAGGCTTTAGGCCAGCCTCATGGCTGAGCAGCAGAACCCTGCACTGCCATTCTGGCAACCTGTTCACAAAGGAAAAACGACTAGTGCTCACTTTGAAAATTTAAATAACTGGGGAAGGGGGGTACTTAACTATTGGAACCTTGACTGAGGTTCCTTTTGAACAATACAGCTCAGCTGTAATAAAACAATTGATGTGAAAAGCTGGGTATATGCAGTAAACAAGTTTATAGAATAATAATATTCTGTGCAATCAAAGGCTATGCTTCATAATAACCTTGTTCACAGCTTTCTAGATTTAAGGCACACCCTCCAGAGATCGAATTTATGAGTCAAACTGAATTTCATGTCATTTAATCTCTCATTTTTGAAAGCCAGTTTAAAAACAATGCTTTGTATATAAAGGTGACTG
Organism: Neoceratodus forsteri; assembly: GCA_016271365.2. Classification (NCBI taxonomy): domain Eukaryota; kingdom Metazoa; phylum Chordata; order Ceratodontiformes; family Ceratodontidae; genus Neoceratodus; species Neoceratodus forsteri. The sequence continues at coordinate 836,034,335 of CM057451.1, forward strand.
AAGTTATGAAGAAAGTGTCAGAATAACAGAGCACAAATTTCCACTAAAAATGACTTTCAAGATACAAAAATATTGCACCTTGCCCAAGTCTGTTGGCCAACCACTGACCCCAACACTTCGCTGCAAGGCTTCATGAGGGGAGTGGTTTCAGTGATAACTAGCTCTGGCCAGGGTTGATAGGCTGCAGCTGATGAATTTGGGGCAAAAATACCGAAAATTTGCTTTTTAATATTTTTACACCAAATCTTCAACATAGCCTTGTTATGACCCTAACTTATGAAGAAAGGCAGAGAAAATGTGGAATTCCTGGGCTAAAGGTGATTTTGCACATGGAATGCAAAATTGGCTTTTCAGGACTCAGAAACACATTTTGGGCAAGAGTTGAAAAATTACAGCTGTCACATTCATGAAGTGCTGTAAAGAAATGGCTATGTTGAAATGTTGGGGTAAAAATATTGAATATTACCAAAGTTATGACAGACATTTGCAAAATTCAACATAGCCTCATAATTTTGTTTTAGTATTTTTACACCAAATTTAAAACATAGCCTTCTTATGATTCCGCCTCATGAATAAGGTCAGAGAAAATGTTCAACTCCTGTCTGAGAGGTGATTTTTTGCATTAACAATGAAATCACCTTTCAGGATATGAAACAAATTTGGCCAGGTTTTGAAAAATGACAGCTGTCACATTCATGAGGTGCTATAAAGATATGACTATGCTGTAAATTTGGGTTAAAAATATTGAAAATTACCAAAGTTAAGAGCCTGCATTCACAAAATTCAATGTAAGCTCATAACTTTATTGTTTTTTAATATTTTTACACCAAATCTTCAACATAGCCTTCTTTTGACCCCACCTCATGAACAAGAGTAGAGAAATGTTTCAACTTCTGCCCAAAAGGGACCTCTAAATCACCTTTTGGGACAGATCTACCTAATGACAGTGCAACTGTTCATGAGGTAGGGTGCTAAAGAAGATATGTTGAAAATCTGGCCTAAAAATATACAAAAATTCCCAAGTTATGACATTAAGTTCAAACCCACCTTGAAATACATTAAAGTGCATACATGTTTCTTCAGTTCATGGCCTGGTTTTGAAGACTGAAGATGTGTCCGCGGTCCAGAGAGGATTACAGTGTTGGATCACCAATGGGTAAGTAAGGTCTTGAGGGAGGTGCAGGGTGGTGAATGCAAAGTGGGAAGGTTGGGTGAGGGGCAGTTGTGGTTGCAAAAGATGTAGATGGACAAGTTTTGCAGGATTGTAAAAAAAAACACATCAGGGAGGATTGTTCATCATGACACTAGGGGACTGGGCACCCCCAGTGTCACTCTTACGGTTCTGTGTGTGTGTGTGAGGGGGGTGGTGGGTGCTGAGAGGAGGGTCTGATGGGATATATGTATATATATATATATATATATATATATATATATATTAAAAATAGAAAGAAACAGAAGAAATAACTGTGCATGCAAGGAGAGTGGGAGGTCACAAAAATATCAGGGGAGTCCTGATCACAACATAAGGGGATTGAGCACCCCCAGTGTCATGCTTATATTTGTGTGTGTGTGTGTGTGTGCTGAGAAGGAGGGTCAGGTGGGGGGAATATCTCTAATTTTGAAGAATAAAAAAAGGCAATCACAGGAACTCTCCATCACGTGCAAGATGGTCGCTGAACTCTACTGCGCTTGAGTGACTACTGGTACATGCGCCATACAATATGGCAGCCACCTTTACATGGTGGAGTGTGCCATGACTGCCATTTTTTTTTTCTTCAAACTTAGTGATTTCCCTCCACCTGACCTGTCTATGGCATAGGTGAGGCTAGGGTGCTCCACACCAAGGGATTCAATCAGTGGTTGAAAAACTGGTGCAGAGCTCAGGAATTTGGCTTTACTGGGGACTGGTGGTCCACCTAGAGTGATACAGGCCTATACTGGTGTGATGGTCTGCATCTGACCAGGAGAGGAACCAGAATCCTAGGTGATGGGTTTAAATGTTTCATTGGCAATCATTTAAACTAGCCAAGGGGGGAGGCACTGGAAATGAGCAGGGAAATCCTAGCCCAACCAAAAAAAAAGTCAGGGCTGTAAGTGAGGTAAACACCAAGTTAGAGATGTCGATAGGAAGAAGGGCAGGGGTAAATGGAGTAAGTGACAAAGGCAGTAAGGCCAGCGATTGGGCAAAAAGGGGTAAGGCTATCAGGAAATGGAGGGTAATGAGTACCAATGCCCGTAGTCTGGGAAACAAGCTCCCTGAACTAGTGGCCTTGATGGAAGAGGAACACCTGGATATTGTAGCAGTCACAGAAATGTGGTACTCAGAGAACCATGACTGGGATGTTAACATACCAGGGTACACAACCTACATGAGAGACAGGGAGGGGAGAAGAAGGGGAGGAGTAGCTCCCTATGTAAGGAAAGGGATAAAAGCAACTGAACAAAAGAGTAAACAAGGAGGAGATGAGGCACTATAGGTCACCTTAGAGACTGGAAATAGCACCACAATCTGCACAGGGGTTGTATACAGACCCCCATGTCAGAGGGCGGGAATGGACAAGGATATGATAAAAGGCATTCTTAGGATGGCAAAGAAAGGGGAGATACTGTTGATGGGAGACCAGAATATGCCAGATGTTAACTGGAGCACCTTTGCTGCAGCCACATCTAAGAGCAGGACCATTCTCGATGCTCTACAGGTGGCATGCCTCAGACAGCTAGTTTTGGAACCCACTCATGATGGAGCAATCTTAGACCTCATACTCTCAAATGAGGACAGTGATAGGATCTCATATCTAGAAGTGGGTAACCATCTGGGAACAAGTGACCACCAAACAGTGTGGTTCACGATAAACTCAGCTACAGAGTCAAGCCATACAAAAGTGAGGGTACTGGACTTCAGGAGGGCTGACTTTGGCTGGGTGGGATAGTGCCTTAGAAAAGCACTAGCAAACAGGCTAGAAGGAGGGGTGGAGCAACAATGGGGAAATATCAAAACTGCCATCACAGAGGCAACAAGCCTTTGTGTGAAGCAAATAAACAAATCAAATCAAAAGAAAAAGCCACTATGGTTCTCAAAAGAGGCTGTGGGGGTAGGTCAGGGAAAAAAAGACAGCATTCAGAAAGTATATGGAAACACAGAAGGAACAGGACAGAGAGCTGTACCAGTTAAGGCAGAAGGAAGCAGGGCGGGAAGTCAGAATAGCAAAGGCCCAAACTGAGAAAAAGATATCCAAATTGGTTAAGAAAGGGGACAAAGCCTTTTATAGGTACATCAGAGAGCATAGAAAGAGAAAGGGAGGGAGGGATACTGAGGCTTAATAGAATGGATGGTGGGTGGGCAGAGAGGGACAGTGAAAAAGCAGGGATATGGAATTAATATTTCTGCTTAGTATTCACAAAAGAGGAGGAGGGGTAGGTGCATAACACAGTTAACAGAAGCACACTGGATATGGGGGCCAATCCCAGTCCTTTCACAGAAGAAAGGGTTCTGAAAGAACTCCTAAAACGCAAGGTGGACAAAGCAATGGGGCCTGACAGAATTCACCCCAGAATTCTAAAAGAATTAAGGAGCGAATTAATGAAATCACTGACTACCCTTTTTAACAAATCATGGGACGATGGTGTGTTACCTGAGGACTGGAGGAAGGCAGATGTGATTCCCCTTCACAAAAATGGGACCACGACAGAGGCAGGAAACTACAGACCTGTCAGTTTGACCTCTGTGGTAGGGAAAGTGATGGAATCACTTCTGAAGGAAAGAATTGCTGAGTACCTAGAGGCCAGTAGGGCACAGTACCCAAGGCAGCATGGGTTCACAGCAGGAAGGTAATGTCAGATGAATCTAACTGATTTTTTTGATGGGGTGCCCAAAGTAGTAGACCAGGGAGGGGCTGTAGACATGGCCTACCTAGACTTTAGCAAGACATTTGAAACAGTCCCACACTAAAGATTAATAGTCAAATTAACCAGCATGGGAGTGGGACCCAGGCTGGTAGCCTGGGTAAAACATTGGCTGGACAACAGGACACAGAAGATAATTGTAAATGGAGTCCACTCTGAAGAAAGAGGGGGTTACTAGTGGGGTACCGCAGGGTTCAGTATTGGGTCCAGTCCTTTTTAATGTCTTTATAAGTGACATTGCAGAGGGACTTGAAGGAAAAGTATGCATCTTTGCAGATGACACAAAGATCTGCAACAGGGTTGATACACAAGGAGGTGTGGAATGGATGAGAAGGGACTTGGCAAGGTTGGAGGAATGGTCTGAAGAATGACAGCTTGGATTCAATGCAAAGAGGTGCAAAATAATTTATTTTAGTCTTTGGTAACCGGCTAAAGCCCACTAGGCACAAGTGCCTGTTTTCAGGGGTGACCTGGGAACACTGGGCAGTTAAGTGACTTGCTCAGAGTCACACAGTATGCAACTGGGGGTTGTGAGAATCAAACTCAGGTCTGGTCTGCTGGATGTATCAAGCTCATTCACACCTTGTTCCTCAAACCTCTAGGCTATACTGCCAGCCCCAAATGCACCAGGGAAACAAAAACCCAGGGGAAGATTACAGATTGGGGGGGGTAGTAACAACAACAAAAATGAAAAGGGACCTGGGGATAATCATATCAGATGACCTTAAGGTTAGCAAGCAATGTGAGAAAGCAGTAGGGAGGGCTGGGGGGATACTGAGATGTATAGGGAGAGGCATCACTAGCAGAAAACAGGAAATTGTTATCCCTCTGTACAGACAGTTGGTGAGGCCCTATCTGGAGTACTGTGTCCAGTTCTGGAGACCCCATCTCCGCAAGGACATAGACAGGATAGAGGCAGTCCAGAGGAGGGCAACTAAAACGGTACAGGGTCTGCAAGAGAAGCCATATGAGGAGAGACTAAAGGAGCTTAATATGTATACCCTTGAGGAAAGGTGGGGGGGGGGACATGATAGAAACTTTTAAGTACCTCAGTGGAATCAACAAAGTTCAAAAGGGTAGTATCTTTCAGAAAAAGAGATGTGCAAGATCAAATGGACACAATTTGAAGATGGGGGAGGCAGTTCAGGGGTAACGCGAGGAAGTATTTTTTCACAGAGAGGGTGGTGGACACATGGAACAGCCTTCCTGAGGAGGTTGTGGGGTCTAAAACTATGGGAGAATTCTAGAATGCAGGGGACAGACATAAGGCAATTTTTGTGGGGGGGGGGTTAGGAAGAAATAGGCTGTTGATTAACTAGGATCTGCAGCTTAACCTGTAGGTAAGGAAATGGGCAGAATAGGTCGACCAAGCTGTCCTTATCTGTCATCAAAGTCTATGTTTCTATGGCCCTCCCTCTTAGCACCCACTAACCCATGACCCCCCAACAAACATAAAAGTGACACTGGTGGTGCCCCATCCCCCAGTGTTGAGATCAGGCTGTCCCCGATGGAAAAAATTGTGCAGTGCAATTGGAGGGCTCCACCTTCATGGACGTGGAGACGACTATGGGGCAACTCCAACATGCTGTCCATTTGCAAAGAATGAGAGGAATGCAGAGCCCTTTTCTCAAACCAAGATGTCTGCAGAGCTTCACCCACTTCAGCCCTAAAAATAACTCCTTAAATACCCCCCCAGTAATATGTATCCCATGATAAATGTTAATAAGTTAAAGTGACCAGTTCTTTTTACAGTAAATGACACCTCAACATAATGTGCCTAAAACTTACTAAAAATTTGAAAACTAAAAGTTAAAAACAGATGCAAATATATGCATAAGACACACAAACAAAGCAATACATAACCATTTAAGTATTAATGTGAAACACATACAAAATAAGCCAAAAAACCAGTACAAAAATTCATTCAGAACATCTGATACTCTCGGTAGATATGAATTCAAAACTTCAAACAAAAACCTAAAATAAATGAAATATGAAACTGAAGCCAATAGGAAGTGAAGATGAAAAATTCCTCACATAAACAACATTTGGATATTGGTGACAGCATCTAAACTAAGACTAGAGTTACTAAGAAATGAGGAGCAAATACTATCCAAAAAATATGCACCTGTATATGAAGATGCAAAATTCAAAATGTCTTGTGTACTTCTCTGATAAAAATCCCAGGGTAGTCTGGTGCCACCTAGAGGTGGGAGAAGTTTGTATACTGCTCTCCACGTATTAATTGACAAATTTCAATGGATTTTGAGAATTCCACATGGCAAAATCCCACTACAAAGTATGGAATTCCACCCATGAAATGCAGATCTCACCTTATGAATCAGGAATTGCCCACGTAATGGTGAAATTCTGCCGTAATTCTGCAATTTACAGGTGAAATTCTGACATTCATGGGTGAAATTCTACACTTCACAGTGGAACTTTACCATTTTGAAGCTTCTGAAGGTGGCTAAAACTTTGTGGAGCTCCGTGGAGGCAAATTCAAGTCGCTTTACAGCAAATTCACCCACAAATTTTAACTTCGGCCCACCTCTAGTGCCACCAAAGTCCCATAATGGAGTTCATATTACCTGCCATATTACTAACAGAGCATACAGTACACAGACCAACCACCATATATAAGAAAAAAAAAGTTAATTCAGATAATATACCACGCTGATGTCCCAGGATCAGAAGTGAATACAGTCACATTAGAAGGCAGGCCTTGACTGAGACAGCTGCTATTCAGTAGTGCATCTCAGTCAGGGAATGTTGTCAGCAGGTTCCACCAACACAGTGACCCCTGTGGCTGGGCCAGGAAGCTTGCTCTTGCTACAGTGAAAACTGTGGCTGTGCATGGCTGACAGGGACACTGCCCCCACTAGTGGAGGTGTCAGGGAAAAATGTGGGAGAAAAACTCAGTAGCCAACTTTGTGATGGCTTAGTTCAGCCTGGTCAGTTTGCTGTGTATCTCTGATGTGCTTAAAATGGTCATTACTGTATAATCCCTTGTAACATTTTGTATATTGTAGTCTCCTGAGTTATGCCCGAAAATAGGCATCTGTTTGTCTAGCACACCCACCTGGTCAAAAAAAAATAACTAACTAAATAAATAAATGGATATATCTCTGAAAGATAAGCAGTGGGCCTGGAGCAGAACCAGTATGGAAAAAAGCATATATATATATGTGTGTCACTTCCCTAAGCTCTTGCTCAACAGTTGGTGAAGTTATAAGTAGTGGTGGACAAAGTGCCTAAAATCCATTACTCGTAGTATTTCATGTATAAGCAGAATTTTGCATAATACTCCGCAAAGTGAAGTGAATAACTACACATTTCGGAGCAACCTGAAGTTCCAATTGTTCTCTATGGACTTTGTGTTACTTCTCCTTATATTTTTGCAGTTTAAGGAAAATTTTGCAGTGATTCATGGGATGTAAGGTCACATGGGCTCTATATTGTTTTGCACAGACTCAAGTTCATCGTAGTGTGTGTAGTGGAAAGCTGGAAACAGTTTGTTCTCAGAGCTCTGAGATTCAAACCCTCTACAAACTTTTAAAAATGCCTATTTGCCACAAAATGTTGAGGCAAAATTTAGTAGATTGATTCTAGTAAACCCTTATGTTGTTATAACAGCGGGCATTATTGATTTATTGTGAATATTGAATGTTCATTTAGTTCATTCAATATCTGTACTGAGAGACACTGTAGAAGTGTGCTTCAGGGGAGGAGCAGATCTGTGGTGTAGGGGGGCGATTCACAGACCACAGTGATAAAGGCAGTCTTTCCAAGTGTTGTTGACTAGTGTTTTAGTATTTGTGTGTTCAAGTACACACAGCAATACTTCTATTAATTTTTTATCAGGTTTTCCTGTTTGCTGGGAATTTTTTTCAGTCTAAAAGACTGTTGCAGTTTACTGAACCATTACAGTTTCTGCACATGATCTTTAGTCTGTGTGCATGCTATCAAATCATATACATTTTATTGGGCCACCATAATAGCAGTACTGTGAATTTTTCATCCTGTCTGCATTACTGTTCCCTGCTTATGTAACTGTCTAAGTACTGCTGTAATCCCCCCCCCCCCCGATAAAGTAAGGTATTGTTTTTCCACTTCATGATTTCTGAACACTTGTTAAGGTCTGGTATCTTGTTGTGCCTGTGCAGCTCCATCTTGAAGTCAGTGTTGTTTTTTGGCTTCCCATTGACCAACAATGAAGAAATACAATGTTGCTGGTAAATCTGTCTGTCAAGTCTGCTGAAATTGTTGTCACTGCACCACTATTGTGTGTCTCACAATAGTACCATGAGCACTCTGAGTGCATATTATAGCATTTAAAGTAACATAAATAAACATTATAAAAAAGTACATAGTGCAGTGTTTTGTCATTGTTCTCTTGCATTTGTTACAGCAACACATAAGACTGGACAAATTCACTTTTTGTGTTACACGTGTTTCTTTTCAGTTGACTGTCTGTGTTATCTTAGAAAATGCCCACCAAGAGATGGTCATAGAAAGTGGTTTCTTGTGGTGGCACTGCTGCCAAGAACACTATTGCTTGCGTGACTCCAAATGTTAGCAGTGAAAGTTGTGATGATGATGATGAGGCAGGTTCATTAGGGCCTAGCACTGTTAAGTCTGGTCGTCAACTCATGAACTAAATTGTATCATTTCATATCTGGCTGCCACCACCCTAACCTTAGCACCAATAATCTTTGCTGCCCCTTCCTTCTTCCCTGTGACTGCCCCCTAGCTGCTCTACCCCTACACCCATGGGCCGTCTCTCCCTTTTCCCTCACTTACTTACCACCCTGTTTACCTTCTCTCCTTCCCCTCCATGATTGTCCTGCACGACTGTACAGTCAATCTGAATACCATGTTCCATCACAGTTCCATAGCTCACTTCAGTTAAATGTCAATATATACTTTGCCTACAGCTTATGAATTATCAGTATATATACCACTGCATTATTCATGTATACCTTGCCAGTAAACTCAGTAATATTTAGTATATAAGCTGTTGTACATTCTCCTGGTTAAGTAACAGTGCATTTATACGCATGTATTAAGGCACTATGTGATTACTTGTAGTTGTGTTTATGGGATCTTATGGCCATGTGTGGTTGTGATTATGCGATGGCACCGTTTCTTATATGGCCATCTGGTAGTTATGTGCTGCTATGTATTATGAACTGTTAGTTATGTGCTGCTATGTATTATGAACTATGTGTTGTGTATCTGATCCCAGGTCCACCTTGTAAATGAGTTCTCCTCAACGGTGTTCCACCTGGCAAAATAAAGGATCGATTGATTGACTGAAGTTGTGGATGTGGTAGCACTAATCTGTAGAAGGGAAAGGTAGTAGTTGCTGCAAGTACAGGGATTTCTCTTGGGAAGTTTTCTGACAAGTACCTGAACTGATAACAAGAGGAACAGAAAACATTAATATTTTCATCTGGCCAAGTTTCAACTAAAAACCCCACCCCCCTGCCCCAAACCCAGCAAAAAGAAGATAGAAAATGTACTTACCTTATATTGTACCAGACCCGGCCAGCCATGACCATGACAAGAAGCCCATAACAAAACATTAAATAGCATTGCGATATGCAATCCTAATGCGAGGTATCATTCAAACATATCTCCATGAATCCAAGATGAGGGCCTAAAAGAAAAAAGACACAGCTTGAATGAGATCTACACAGAATGATTAAACATTTACTTGTAAATCCAACATAACCTTATTACACTGGCAAAACGTACTTACAAGTGTTAGTGTGCGTGCAAGAGTACAGCTCCAACATACACCATCTCTTTGTCACTGAGACCACAGCAACAAACAGCATCAGCACAACATATTCTCACTCCACAATATCAAAAGCATCAGGAGCCACAGCAGCTGAACAAAGATCACCAAGTCAAAGCAGCACATCAACTTGTATTTCTTTTCACTTTGTAGTAGTATATGTGATGTCAAGATTTTATTAACAGGAGAGACTCAAATGTACTTTACAGCTAGTTCTTTTTGACATTTTAACAGCAGTAGGAAAGATGTTGATGTTTGAATCTTCTGGAATTGTCTTCTTACTTGCTACCAATGCAGCAGCTTGACTTTGCAGCATGTAAGCATTTCTGTAATGGGGCCACTACTTGGCATTTGTGGCTAAGAGGATGAGACATCAATATGAAAACACTTATGTTTCAATGCTCAGAAAAGAAGTTCATGTTTTATTCTTCAGGAATTCTCTTCTTACTTGCAGACCAGTGCATCAGAACAGCAGCAGCAGCAGCAGTATGAGCTGCATGTAAGCCTTTCTATAACGGCAACAATACTTGACAGTTGTGGATAGAAGAAGGATACATCAATACGAACAGACTTATGTTTCAATGTTCACACAAAAGATGTTCATTTTGTATTATTCTGGAACTCTCTTCTTACTTGCACACCGGTGCTTCAGCACAGGAGCAACAGCAGCAGTATGAGCAGCATGTAAGTCTTTCTATAATGGGACCAATATTTGACATTTATGTATAGAAGCATGAAAGTAGGAAAAAGAGCATACAGCATAATGAAACCGATAAGGTGAAGAAGGGTCAAGGAAGGATAGCACAGATTTTTTGTATCATCATTTGTATATAATTTTATATTTTTTTGTGTTTTTTTAAAAAAGGCCATAGGTGTTAAAGAAAGACAAGATGAAAGGAAAGACGATAAAGGGGTATGGAACAGAGTACAAAGTTCGAACAGTGCAACATGTTTTGTCAGTGGCACCTCTATCACCACCACAGAGATGGTCCCAGATTGCAGTGAAAATGGCAGTCTCATGATCCAGATTGTCACAGACCTGAGCAACAGTCTGCTGCAGCTCCATGACCATGCATCACAGCTTGACAATTTCCCAGTGTATTGACTCCTCCTGATCATTGCCTGCTGTAAGTGGTGGTGTTGCTGCTACTACTGGTGGTGTTGCTGCTGCTACTACTACTGGTGGTGATGCAATTGAAGCAACTACTGGTGGAATTTCTACAGCAGTAGAGAGGTCAACTGCCAATTGTAGTTTCTGTTTTCTGCTTGATGCTGCTAATGTAGTAGCTGCTGTTTTTGCCTCCTGTCATTCTGCATGGTGGTGCATGGCTAGGTGTGTCCACTGCTCCATGTTGCCAATATGGCTGCCACTGTTCTCCCTATGGACCAGCTTGTGGCATATGGTGCAGTTAGCCACATTGGTCATTGGGGTAACACTGAAAATATGCCCACATAGGGGAGGTCTTCCTAGGGCCACAAGGCTGCCATTACATTTGCACATCTGATGCCTCTGCCTATTGTTTTGGTGGAGCAAATAGTTCACACTGTGGGCATGGAACCACAGGGAGAGGTTCCAGCATGCTGCTGCTCCTGCTGTTGCTGCTCCACTGGCTGCAGCTGCTCCTGTTCATGTTCCTGCTGCACCTTCACCTCCTTGTTTGGTTGTTCCTTGACCTGCATCCCCAAAACTGCCCTATTTAGGATTACCACACGTGTACTGTCACGTGTCCTTGGGCCATGACATCCAACCAGATGATCCATAACAGCCAGAAGAGAAGATCTGACAAAGTGAAAAAGCAGAAAGAGAGAGACAGAGAGTAAAATATGCAAGTTTAAAACAAAAAACAGAGGTAGTACAGTTAGCAAAATGCAGTAGGAAAAAGTAAAAGATGGATTGGTACTACTTTACTTAGAGAAATAAGTATTAAACTGTAATCATTATTAAATGAATGGATTGATTTGCTCTCTAAGTAGCTGCCTGTAGTCATCTGCACACCACAACCTGACTCAGACTGACTCAACAAGTGGAAACAATAATTTCCTGTGGAGGAAAGTGGTCATGTGACATGCAGAGATGCACACATCTGACCAAACTGCTTGTTTCCTGGCAACTTCGCCTGTGCACAAAAGTAAAGGCAAAGTGAGAACTTGAAGGCAAAGTCAATGGCAAATTTCAGGTTATTAGAGCGAAACTATGTGAAATTTAGTTGAATGCGAAGTGGGTGACTTTGCGTTCACTTTGCATGCAAATTAAAACTTTGCTGCATCCCTAGTTATAAGCAACTAAAGATTCTAAAATAACATCAGTAATAAAAGTTGAATTTCATGAACTTCTGTGAAATTGTGGAATGCTGTGACACTTTTGTCAAAGCCATGTTCATACATTATGCCCTGTCATACATTTGAGTTGCCATTGTATGTTTAAAGCTTTACTATTTCCAAATATCTTTCTTTTCCAGTAAGTTAAAACACTTTTCAGGCAGCTGTATTAAAGCTTATAAGCTTGCTGAGGTAAGCGATAAGATGGAGTGATGATTTTTGTGGTAGTCTTGAAAAATTATAACATAAAAAATGGCAGTAATAAAGAGTTTGTATATATACTGAAGAAAGTATAAGGAAGAACTGTTTGTATGTATGATAGTAATATGCTTTAATATAGCTGCCTGAAAAGTGTTTTAACTTACTGGAAAAGAAAGATGTTTGGGAATAGTAAAGCTTTAAACATAAGAGGCTTGTGGAGTTATGGGGTTAAAAGTTTAATACTGAAGTAAATGAGTATTTCTGCTCAGCACTTAAAGCGAGAGGCAGCGTGCTAATGAATGTTGTTTGTTGCTATAATTTTTACAGGAGCTGATCTGAAATAGCCTAATAGAAAATATTTACCGAATGAGTAACAAACGATTGAACTTATCTGGTAATTGTAACACAAGATCCAGCAAATGAATATTAAATATATTAAATGCTTATGTAATTTAAGTGGTGATATTAAAACTATGTATTTTTGTTCTGAACAGATGGAAATTGTGTGAAAAATGCCCCGTGAACAAGCTCAGAGGAGTGAAACGTAGAGGTTGAAATGAATAAAAAGAATAAGAAGTAAACGCTGCTTTGGAAGTGTAATTTTTTAGCTGTGACAAGCACATACCCCCTGTCTTTTTAAGGAAACTAAATAATCAGGCAAGGAGGCAGCTGAAAAGGGATTAACAGTCCTAAATAGTCTAGGCTAGAGCTCATGAGAGCCAATGCTCCCTTACATGGAGATGATTTTTAAGAGCTGCAATACCGTACCTCCCTGTGACTGACTGCTTGAAGATAAAACAGCAGGAAGGAGAAGTATTCTAAGAGTGTAGGACATCAGGTTCTCAAACTTATGAGCCCATTGATGTGGCTCCAAAAATGTCTGGAGTCAAAAACAGGGCCCTGCAGGAGCTCCTTATGGTACAATATGCAATGCTTGTGCCAGACTAGTTGGGCATCTGGCCAGAAGTCTGATAGAAGTGGCATCCGGTACAATGTTTGCGGCTAAAATGGCAATCAATAAACAAATTTAATGCCCCATGTGCACCAGGTCAAAAGGTCAGCAATGAGTGATTACAGTTCTATTTGGAGTTTGTTGCTTCTGTTGTCTGTGTGTATCTTTATTAAATTCTTTATTGAATTTACTGAAATAGATCAAAAGAGGTCTGCTTATAAGTGCCTCCCTCCCCCTGGCATTTGAAAACCATCATAGCAAGGCTTCCTCCACATCATTATCCTTGCCCTCCCACTTTCACTTATGACTAGAGTTCTGGTTTGTGTGCCAATCTGACCCTTTGTTTTTGAACAAGTCACTTATGGTGGACTTTGGGATTTCAAAATGGGAGCTAAGATCTCTGATGCTCAGTTTAGGTAACTTGTCCATCTCTGTTAGGATTTACATTTTCCTTGACAGCATTAAGCAAGTGCACTTTACAGGCATAGTCCCAGGCATGGTCCAAGAAGTCTACATTGTAGCAGCAGCTGGCAGCAGTGGGCAGAAGTGGGGCTCAGAACAGGATAGACAGGACAGCAGTGAGATGAAACAGGCAGTCTTCTTCTTTAAACCGTTGATTTTCAAATGTCATCTGCAACATAATTAAGTGCAACTGGATTAGATTGATGCTTAATAGAGATGAGTAAGGAACTGTCACAGAAGGAAGTGTTAGAAGTGTTATACAGGTGTTAAATTAGGTGTTAAAGGGCTGCAGTTACGCTTCTGGTGGCCATTACATCAAGCATTCTAGATCTGTTTAAACCATACTAACTAACATTGCAATCTATGTAAATGGCTTTTGGCATTGTGATTTTGTCTGTTAAAAGTGGCTGTCTGCTTAAAGCCTGTCCGTTACTTTTGGAGCATACTGTAGTTACTTTTGACAATGAGAATGATGGCATTTTTACAGGTATTACTCAGGGACTGACATTCTAACAAACCACAGTGAAGTTACATGGCTTTAAGTTTGTCCCAATGCTTATCTGCTGCCTTCAGCAAGACAAATAGGTCACAAAGAAGCTATCTAGTGGCCTTCTGTCTCACCTAATGCCTTACGGGAGGAATGTGTTTATACTGCAGGGCCTGCAGTTTGGAGGTAAGGAATGCTAGGGCTTCATAAACATCTTTGGAAAGATATTGCAGGAACCAGTCCAGTAGGAGAAAGTAAGCAAGGAAAGCATCCTGATCAAGCCTGGAGAACTCCCAAATTATTTAATTCCTTGGGAGAATAAGAGGGACAGTGAGCATTCCATACACTGAAGACTGAGGTATGATCACTATTTACATCAGCAAGTGTACAGTACCCGTAACTGCAATACTATCTTTCCTGTTTGATAGTACCTACTCTAAGAGGAAATGGTTACCTACTCTGGTAAATGTCAGGTTGGGTCAGCGATAAGCTGAGTAAGGTGACTTTTACTTATTAGTGACTCAAATGATTGGGAATTTTTACTATGCCAATCAAGGTTGAAGTTACTTATTAATATGAGTTTATTCTTCCAAATGATGGAGAACAGGCAATTAATTGCTTCTAATATGTCAGCTCTACCACCATCAGGAGGGCTATATGACATTTCTTAGTATTCCCTAGGACTAACAGGGAATGAAGGATTTCACAAGAGGATAGAGTATCACCAGGTAGAGCAGTCAGGTGTAGGTGAGTGTTATGGTAAATGACTATACTTCCACCACTTTTGGTGGAGGGGCAGTCCAGTCTAAGAAGTTTTTGCCCATCTGGAACACCTTGGCCTTTGCAGGCACCAAACATTGTGGAATCTGAGGGAATAAGTGATTTTTTTTGGTCAGGGACTAGGGGGTCTGAGAGGTAGCTGGGAAGCTTACCAGGCCAGCCCTTATGAATATACTACACATGGAGCTGTTGAAGATGCAGAGCATCTGAAGGCAGGGCCAACCAATCTGATTGTGGAGGTTGCCACTGTGGGTGCAAGGTGAGCAGCTGATAATAAATATGTAAGTAATAAGTAAGGCATAGTCTGGCTAATTAGCTTTATTAAAAATACTACCAAGAGCTCAATCTTGTTCAATTTCAGGTGGTTTGCAACCATGTCTGCCCTCGCATGGATGAGGCTGAAAATAGGCAGTATTGCCTAGCCCTTCTTTCCAAGCTGATAAAAGCTAACTAATTAAGTGACTAACTAACTAACTAAAAAGTTAAATGGATGAGACTAGAAAGCATTCCCGCAGATGATGCCACCACAATCAAGTATGGGAAGGATAATCTTAGAAACCAGCTCCATTCATGTTGTGGTGAGGAGGGTACATAGAAACATAGAAACATAGAATTTGATGGCAGATAAGGACCGCTTGGCCCACCCAGTCTGCCCATTTCCCTGCCTAATGGATAAGCTGCAGATCCTAGTTAACCAGCAGCCTACTTCTTCCTACCCCCACTCCCTAGAATTGCCTTATGACTGTCCCATGCATGCTTGAATTCCACCACTGTTTTTGACTCCACAACCTCTTCCAGAAGGCCGTTACATATCTTAACTCATTACATTCTGGAAATGCCTGTAGGTGGGGGCCAAATCATCCCCTTTGTCTCCCACAAAAACTTTAGTCAACAAACAAAGACTTCCTGTGTGCCCTGAACACTTTTCAGGTTGTCAGCACTATTTCTCTGCATTACTTGTGAACCAAATTGATAAAGAATTGACAGCATTACACCATTAGAAAGGTAATTTTGTGCTGAACAACTTTGCTACTGATACTTTGTGTGTATCACGTATACTTGAGGAGTTATTCACATTTGTTTATGGGATGGTGTGTGTGGCTGACATTTGTCCCTCAAGCCTCACCTAAGCATCTTGAATAAAATGACAAAAAAAATACATGTTTTATATTAGAAAAATTGCTTTTTAGTACAAAATTACTTTTGTACCTACATCTAATGTATGGATGCTTAATTTGGTGTTCATATGTTACATAGTTTCCTATCAAAAATGGTTTATGTTGAATTTTTTTTAGCAAAAAAACACTGTTTTTACTGTTTCAACTAATATAGAAAAAAATAACTTGCATATGATAATTGCACACTGTAGCACCATTGGAAAGGTAAGTTTGTGCTGAACAACTTTGCCACTCATACTTTGTGTGTAGCCTTACGGTTCATGAGGTGTTCACATTTGTTTGTAGCATGCTGATTATGGCTTGATTTTGCTTAGAAAGGCCCAAGATGCAGTGTTAAGAGTATACAGAACACAAGTGGTAGAACTCTCAAAGAGTTCCTGTAGAGTGAATGAGTTAATTATGGTGGACAACACCAAGACTGGTTTGAAGTTTGGACTCACGGTGGTCTATATGGATACAGACATCAAGTTCAGGGTCTAACCAAGGTACATGAACTTTCTCATGACCTCTACAAGGGTATCTGGCAAATCACTGAGGTAGAAACCACAGGAGGCCTTATCAAAAATTTGTTTTGATCCAAAAATCATGGCCACAGACTTTTTGCAATTAAGAACAGGTCTAATATCAAGACACCACATGGGTATCTCCATCACATCATGCTGCAAACTGGACTCCACTGCAGTCTAGCTTTGTTCACTGGCATGTGGTACCATATTGTCTTCATACACAGTTGTGTGTCCCCTTGTTCTCTCATCCTTTGATATTCTCAAGAGCTTTACTTAATCTTACTTTGTTATCCCTTTTAGTGATTTGGGTATCATGATTATGTCTCCCTTAGTTTTCCATTTTCTAATAAAAGAGTCCTGTCTCTGCCAGTTGGTTTTGGGGACCAGAGCAAATAGTGTAACAATTCTGATTATCCTGTGAGCATAGTATATATTCTGTGTAACTATCCTAATTATCCAGTTTTTCAGAGAGAGAGTAGTAGCCTATGGCATGATACATTGTATCCAGACTGTTTGCTAATTCACAGATTATATTCTCATGACACATCACAGGAAATTCTCATTCAAAAGATTTCCTGAAAAAAATTCTGATATTTCCCGCTACTGTATATTGTGCATTTTGCCACTGGCTACTGTTGTACCTGAAAAACTGGATGGTGGAGTAAATTCTGGGAAGCCAAGAAGCAGGAGTTTAGTGGTCACTTGGGGTGCCAAATGAGGCAGGGGATGGTCACATGACTGAGTAGCACCAATTAGCAGCAGCAGCTCTTGTATTTTAGGACTGAGCAATCAGCATTCTATTCACAGAAGGGGGTACAGATAACCCCAGAGTAGTGGTGAGAGTGATCTGTGAGCCCATTTTTCTTTTCTTTTGGAAAACTCATTTGAATTTACTGCTTGAAAAGGTGTAAGGGGTGACGGCAGTAGGGAGGGGACTGTAGGAGGCTTAGGGGCTGGAATTTGGCGGCTGATTACAGCACCATACTGGTCAGGAGTTAGTCCTGTAACTGACTAACACCAGTTAGCAATAGCAGTCCTTGTATTAAAATCTCAAAGGGCTTTGCAGCCCCAAGAGCATGGACTGAAGAGAGAGAGGAGGTATTGTACATGATCAAGATGCACAAATAGGTTAATCCAAAACTTAAAGCCTTGACTGGCAAATAGAAGGTCAGTGTTCACCACAACAAGCAGCCAGCCCATGTAAACTTGAAGCACAACTCCCAACAAGCAGTGTCACTCAGGTATCCTGGCAATAAGTGCAAAGTAGGCAAAAGTATTCCACAAAATGGTAGATTTATTTGCAGCAGGAAGAACCAGCGACAAAAGGACTTCCTCCTGACCACTCAGTGCTTCAACTCCTTGCGAGTCTCCCTCAGGGATGTGGTCAGGGTAGGGGAATATCACTGATTAAATACACATGCTGATTAATAATTCATGGCAAGTCAAATATTTAACCAATCACAAACAAAAAATATATAAAGTCCTTCATATACCAGGGCAAGAGCAAGGAAAAAGGGGGAGGAGGGGGTTGGGTTGGTAGGGGTTAAAACATGGTAAATAATTAGCGGAGACCGGGGGAGCACTTACAAGGAACAGAGGTAACCACAGAGACAAATAAAAACATTAAAACTGCTTTTTTGGAATTAAAGAAGCTTCTTTCTAAAGAAATAGATATTTCATATAACATTTCAACTTTAGAGGAATACCTCAGCAGGGACCAAGCTCCAAGAGGGATTTGAATTACTGCTGTTCCAGCCAGTGGTATAGATGAGTTTCCTTTTAAAGAAGAATGAATAGCAGCAGCCTCAGAATGCTCTAAGATTTGTATTAAATTATTGATAAAGAGTGACACACTGAAATATGAGGCATTATTGAAAGAAATCAACACTGTTAAAGAAAAGGTTATAGCTCTAAAGAATGAGGCACAGTATCAAGAATTTGATTCACATCTGAAGAACAAGTTATCTAAATATGAGATACTGATTAGAGAATGTAAAGCAAACAAATTAGGAAGAGACATTAATGACTATGAAAAAGGTTACATAGTTAGCTGGTCAAAGTCAAGGGCAGGTCGTTCTAACAACAGGGGGCGTTCAAGATTTAGGTTTGCCTCTAGAAGCTCGTCTGAGAAAAGAAACTTGAGAAGACCAGACACCCAAGAGGAGGACAAAATATCAGTACAAACTGATACTGAAAGAGCAGTAATATCCACATCAACAAATCAGGGGTCAAAAAATGGAAAGGCAGGAAAACAAGGATGGGCAAGCATGGGGGCAAAACATCAAAAAGACAAATAACTTTATCCATTGAAATAGAAGAAGAAGTAAATACATTACAAATAATAACTCTTCCATCCATCTGTCTGATGGAACAACAGAATCAAATCAAATCAAATCATCTTTATTTATAAAGCGCCTTTCAGAACCAAGGCGCTGTACAGTAAAATCACAGATATGCATAAATTAAAATAATCATAAATTAACAGCCATAGCTAGGATATGCTAAACTGAATAAATATGTCTTTAACTCCTTTTTGAATTTCTCGATGGTTGGACATTCTCTCAACCAATGAGGTAGAGAATTCCACAGGGTTGGTGCTGAAAAAGCAAAGGCATGAGATCCTGATGTTTTTAATCGAACCCTGGGAATCTCCAGCAATCCCTCATTGGCGGAGCGGAGAGGACGGAGGGGGCAATAGGGTACCAAGAGATCTTTCAGGTAGCTGGGTCCCTGATCATGTAGGGCTTTAAAGGTTAATAAACCAACCTTATAGGTGATCCGCCACCTAACAGGCAGCCAGTGCAGTTCGCGGAGCACAGGCGTAATACGGCTGGATCTAGAGATCCCAGTCAAAAGCCTTGCTGCCGCATTCTGCACCAGCTGCAGGTGACAGATATCAACCCCAGATAGCCCTAGGTAAAGGGAATTACAGTAGTCAAGACGGGAAGTGATAAAGGCATGGACCAACATTGGCAGATCACCCAGTGGGACCAGGTGTTTCACCCGGGCGATATTCCTCAGATGAAAAAAAGAGGATTTGACTAAGGCTGATACCTGAGATTTTAAGGTCAAGACATCGTCAAAAATAACGCCCAGGTTTCGTACCCGATCAGAGGTAGTGAGTGACATACCAATGAGCAAAAAGCCCGATGATTGGCCAACCCCCAAACCCACCACCAGATGACCCGGGTCCACTACCAACACCTCAGTCTTATCAGGATTCAGTCTCAGCCAGCTAGAACTCATCCATAATCTGATTTCAGCAAGGCAGTTGTCTAGCATGGAGAGAGCACCATATTGCCTGGGTGGAAAGGACAAATACAGCTGAGTATCATCTGCATAGCAGTGAAAACCCAGACTGTATCGCCTAATGATATCTCCTAAAGGCAGCATATACACTGCAAACAACATGGGTGCTAAAATGAAACCCTGCAGTACCCCACAAGGCAGGGACTGAGCACCAGAGGAATAAATTCCAGTGGTAACCCTCTGAAACCTGTCTGTGAGGTAAGACTGAAACCATTTGAGGACTGTTCCAGACAGTCCACAATAAATCCGCAAGTGCTCCAACAACATACCATGGTCTACAGTGTCAAATGCTGCAGAGAGATCGAGAAGGACCAGAATGGTACATGCCTTTTGATCTCTAGCCATTAGGAGGTCATTCAACACCCGGACAAGGGCAGTCTCCGTGCTATGCTTCTTCCTAAAACCAGATTGGAGAGTATCATAGACATTGTGAGTTGTAAGATGATCATCCAATTGTAACGCAACCGCCTTCTCAATAACCTTACCAACAAAAGGCAGGTTAGAGATAGGCCGGTAGTTAGCTAGACAGTCTGGATCCAAGGAGGATTTTTTTAGGAGTGGTCGAACTACCACCTCCTTAAGGGGATCAGGAAAGACCCCCCTCTCCAAGGATTTCCAGATGATGTCAGCAAGGATCAGGCAGATAACCTCTACACATTCTATTAAAAGGGGTGTAGGACCCAGATCCAGAATACAACTGGTTGGTCACAATGTTTGGATGATCTTCACAAAGTCGATGAACTCCAGACGGTGAAAATCTGACCAGACAGACCGGGTGGATAGCACTTCCTGCCAACAACCGTAATCCCTTAACGGAGGAGTCAGACCGATGCCAGACCTGATGCTAGCAACCTTATCTGCAAAGAACCGAGTGAACTCCTCGCATCTTAGCTGAGAAAAAAGTCCGGAAAAGCTGAGCCGGTCAATTCTGTGCAGCAGAAATCTCCCTGGATAGGAACTCTGCCTTCTTACAGTTGATTTCTGATTGATAGCCATCATAATGTGCCACCAACCTAAGCCTGTCAGCATCATTACTGGACTTCTGCCAGACTCTCTCCAACCTTCGGCCAACTCTCCTTAGCTCCTTCAAGGAGCCATCAAACCAAGGGCTCCTTGAACGGACGGTGAGAGGCCGAACACGAACAGGAGCAATCTTGTCCAGAGCATCTCCCACAGCCTTATTATAGGCTAATACGAGATCATCTGGACTCATGCATTCACCAGACATGCACGATAAGTCCAGTACCACCATCAGGTCACTGGGACTAACACCCCTTAAAGGGCGGTACTAAACCATCTCCGTAGGGGCAGACCTATTAGGGGGAGCCCTGAAACTGAACCTTACGGTGTGATGGTCAGACCAACTGACCGGTTCCACCCCCAAGTCAGCAATCTCCATATCCAAAAAGAAGGTCAGATCCAATGAATGACCTTTTATATGGGTTGAGGAGGTAACAACCTGTGTTAGGCCCAGTGAGGTCATCAACTGGAGGAGATTTTGACCAAAATAAGAGAGTTCATCATCGACCCAGGCATTGAAGTCCCCCAGAATTAGCAGTCTGGGGAACCGCAATACCAGGTCAAAGAAGTCTGCTATCTCCTGCAGGAATTCTCCATCATCTGCTGGTGGACAGTAGATGAGGAGAATTCTGCAACCTACACCCTCACCCAAGATATATTCAAAGGATCTGGTACTGCCTAAAGGCACATCCACAAGGCCCAGCTCAGTCTTAAACATGATGGCAACACCCCTGCCCCTACAATCCAGCCTTGAACAGTGTATCACCGAGAAATGGGCTGGTGTTGCTGAAGCCAATACAGGGCCTGGATTTTCATCCAGCCAGGTCTCGGTGATGCAAGCCAGATCAGTTGATCCAACAAGATCAGCTATTATAGCTGTCTTGTTTTTAATAGATCTGCCATTGCATAACACTTCAACAGGGAGGAGAAGAAGCACTGTGGGTAAATTTGGAGACAGGCAATGGCACCACAATCCGCACAGGGGTTGTATACAGACCTCCTTCTCAGGGGGAGGAAATGGACAAGGAAATGATAGAAAGTATACTTAGAATGGCAGAAAAAGGGTAGATATTGCTGATGGGTGATCTGAATATGCCAGATGTTAACTGGAGTGCAATTGCAGCAGCCACATCGAAGAGTGGGGTTATTCTAGATGCCCTACAGGGGGCATGCCTTAGACAACTGGTATTGGAGCCCACTCGAGAGGGAGCAATCTTAGACCTGGTTCTCTCAAATGGAGATGGAGAGAGGATCACAGATGTAGAAGTGGGTAGCCATCTGGGAACTAGAGACCATCGAACAGTATGGTTCACAATAAACACAGCAATAGAGTCAAGTCATACAAAGGCAAAAGTACTGGACTTTAGGAGGGCTGACTTTGCCAAAATGGATGAGTGCCTAAGGAATGCACTAGGAAATGGGCAGGAAGGAGGGGTGGAAGAACAATGGGAAATAATAAAACTGCCATCACAGAGGTAACGAGCCTTTGTGTGAAGCAAATAAACAAAACAAAACGATGTAAGAAACCACTATGGTTCTCAAAGGAAGTGGCAGTGAAGGTTCAAGAGAAAAAGAAGGCATTCGGGAAGTACAAGGAATCACAGAAGGAGCAGGACAGAGAACTGTATCAGTTAAAGCAAAAGGACGCTGGGAAGGCAGTCAGAACAGCGAAGGCCCAAACCGAGGAAAAGATAGCCAACTCAGTTAAGAAGGGGGATAAAACCTTTTATAGGTACATCAGGGAGCAAAGGAAGACCAAGGGAGGGATAGTGAGGCTTAATAAAGGGGAGGAGGGTGGGCAGAGGGAGACTGTGAAAAGGCAGAGATACTAAACAAATATTTTGCTCAGTATTTACAAATGAAGAGGGGAGGTACCTAAAACAAACAGTAGAAACACTCTGGATACAGAAGTTGATACCAGCCCATTTACAGAAGAAAGGGTTCTGAAAGAACTCTTAAAACTGAAGGTGGACAAAGCAATGGGGCCTGATGGGAGTCATCTCAGAATTCTAAAAGAACTCAGGGTAGAACTAGTGACACCACTGACTACCCTTTTTAACAAATCATGGGAGGATGGGGTGGTACCTGAGGACTGGAAGAGGGCAGATGTGATTCCCCTTCACAAAAGTGGGAGCAAGGCAGAAGCAGAAAACTACATACCGGTTAGTTTAACCTCAGTGATAGGGAAAATGATGGAATCACTTCTGAAGGAAAGAATTGTCGAGTATCTAGAGGCCAGAGGGGCACAGAACCTAGGCATGGATTCACAGCGGAAGGTCATGCCAGATGAATCTGATAGATTTCTTTGACTGGGTGACCAAAGTAGTAGATCAGGAGGGGCTGTGGACATGGCCTACCTAGACTTTAGCAAGGCATTTGACACAGTCCCACACAAAAGATTAATATACAAGTTAGCCAGACTGGGCGTGGTCCCAAGATGACAGCCTGGGTAAAGAATTGGCTGGAGAATAGGACAGAGAGTAATAGTAAATGGAGTCCACTCAGAAGAAAGGAGGGTTACTAGTGGGGTACCGCAGGGTTCAGTATTAGGACCGGTCCTCTTCAATGTCTTTATAAGCGACATTGCAGAGGGTCTGGAAGGAAAAGTATGTCTCTTTGCAGATGACACAAAGATCTGTAACAGAGTTGATGCGCAGGGTGGGGTGGAAAGGATGAGAAGGGACTTGGCAAGGTTAGAGGAATGGTCAAATGTATGGCAGCTTAGATTCAATGCTAAGAAGTGCAAGGTAATGCACCTGGGAAACAAAAACCCAGTGGAAGAGTACACAATGGGAGGTGAGATACTAACAACAACAAAAATGGAAAGGGACCTGGGGGTAGTCATATCAGATGACTTAAAGGTGGGCAAGCAATGTGAGAGGGCAGCAAGGAGGGCTGGGGGGATACTGGGATGCATAGGGAAAAGTATCACCAGTAGAAAACAGGAAGTTATTATCCTCTGTACAGACAGCTGGTGAGACCCCATCTGGAGTACTGTGTGCAGTTCTGGAGACCCAATCTCTGCAAAGACATAGACAGAATGGAAGCTGTCCAGAGGAGGGCAAATAAAATGGTGCAAGGTCTGCACCGGAAGACATATGAAGAGAGACAAAAGGAGCTTAATATGTATATCCTCGAGGAAAGGAGGGAGAGGGGGGACATGATAGAAACTTTCAACTACCTCAAGGGAATCAACAAAGTCCAAGAGGGTAGCATCTTTCAAAAAAAGAGGTGTGCACGAACAAGAGGGCACAGTTTGAAGATGGAGGGGGGGCGGCTCAGAGGTAATTTAAGGAAGTATTTTTTCACAGAGTGGATTGTGGATGCATGGAACGGCCTTCTGGAGGAGGTTGTGGAGTCAAAATCAGTGGTGGAATTCAAGCATGCATGAGACAGTCATAAGGCCATTCTAGGTGGTGGGGGTAGGAAGAAGTGGGCTGCTGGTTAACTAGGATTTGCAGCTTATCCAGTAGGTAGGGAAATGGGCAGACTGGGTGGGCCAAGCAGTCATTGTCTACCATCAAATTCTATGTTTCTATGTTTCTATGTTAAGGCTGGATGAGCTGTCGGGGAAGACCTCGGCTCCTGCCTACTAAAATCGGAACCCTTGGGTATGGGAACAAGACAAGAATGACCTCTATATTGGCCCCATTTCACCCCAGGGTGTCTCCTGGATCCCACCACCCCAATACACCCTCCCCCCTCCTGTCCCCCACCAGGCTCCGCTCTCCATCTTCTTTTATGTTTCCTCAAAATGCCCAAAGCACGACACCTAAAATTGGTGTCAGATGGTAATGGTGGACATTCAAAGAGATGCAATTCCCTGAGTCTGGTGAGGGAGTAATGCCCAACCGTTGCTAAATCACGCCAACACATTATATGAGTAAATACAAAACAATATACAACAAATGAGTCAAATACAAACAAATATAACCAACCACTTATATAAAATAACATGGGGCATAAATCTCAATTGTTCAGCAATCCCAGATATTGGCAGCTTAAAACTATTACCTTAAAATAATCAATTAAAACAATCCAAAATAAAACATGGATCAAACAAATTAAAAAAGAAGCCACCCTTAAGAATCCATTTCTAAAGAGAGTTCAAATCCCTAAAAATAAAATAATAAATAAACTTACAAAATAATAATAAATACAACAAATTTTTCAACCCCTGGTACTCTCACTACCCTGGGGATCAAAAACATATAATAAAATAAAACATTATTTTTTTTTTCCCCAAGTACTCACACTACCTGAAAAATAATAATAGTTTGGGCACTCTCACTGCCCAAAACACCAAACAAAAATAAATAAAAACATAAAAATCAAACAACAGGAAATGTTCTCTCCAAAAATGTCTCAATAGTAATTCTTTAAATTCAGCAGTCCACAGTCCCAAATCCTATTTGACTTCCAAATCTCAGAATTGAGTCAATAAGTAATCCAATGATTTAATCGACCTTTGAATTCCATATACATTTAAAGGGTTACCTAAAAAAGGCCAAGAGTGTGCAAACCTTGTCAAATAATAAAAGGATATCCCAATCCTCCCCTCCACATCACCCAAACTACTCGAATTCCCTAAACACCTGTGACCTGCAACTACAGATGCCCTAAGGGTAAACAACAAAGTATACCCCAGGGCAACTTAGGTGAGCCTCAAATCCTCCTCCGACTCCCCAGAGGTAGGCAAGGGAACTCCTGTTTGGTCAGAGGCAATGGGAAAAATAACCTGAGATGTAGGGAGGAAGGGTTCCCATCCAGCACCACTCAATGACCCCTTGGCACCCCTAAACTCCGAGAAACAGCAGCTAATGTCACTGCAAAGATGTCAGCTCATAAAAGTTCAAACTTAAATTGGAGCAGTCATAAACAATTCAGGTTACAAAGATGCGCAAAAAGTGCTCTCACCACACCGCTGCTCACACATAGATGCAGTCCTCGTGAACAAAGTCACTCAAACCAATAGTTCGCGTGGAGCAACAACAAATCCAGGCTTTAAAATTCAAACAGGCAGCAGCTCCCACTACTCCAGAGACTTGGCAGCAGCTCCACAGGATACAAATCTTTAAACAGGATTTGGGCTCAGTTGAAAACAGCCGTAGCATAAATCGACTTGGTAGCATAAAGTTAAAATACATGCGGTTGCCAGCTGTGACCACAGCCATAAATGCAACGGCGGCTAAAGCTCCCGTATAACAGGGAGAGAAGCCAACCTGAACTACAACCCGAGAAATGCTCAAAAGGCTAACTACCTCACTAAAGCAACCATAACTAACTAAAATTGCGAACTTAAATTGCAAACTTGAAGAAAAAGTAAAATACGCTCAAATAAAAAATATATAAAAAACAAAAGCACAGCTTCTAAACACAAACCTCAGGCAGCTCACACACCGCCGCCATATTGGGAATCATTCAACTTAAATTCTGAAAAAACTGAAAAAGGTACTTAAAAAAGGACTTAGCTTCATCCCCACTCCCCCATTTAACAATTTCCAGATTTTTGTGGTCTTACATAAATTCTTTAGAAAATTAAAGCTTAAGTTGTTTTTCCTGCCTAAACATATTAACAGCATTAGTGACTGCACGGATTTGACTACAATGGGTTTCTCCTGTGCTGCTGTGGCATCGGTTGCTGCCAATGAGAATGTCAATATTGAGGCTTCAGATCAAGTAAGGACCCTCGCATCATATATGGAGGATATTGTTTTTTTAATTAATGCCATGGGAACAACCAGATTTGGGGAAATGGAGTCCGGAGTGCCCCCAGGGACGTCCATAGGACATCACAATGAAGCTGGAACTATTACAGCCAGTGGCCTGAAGCCACAAGTGAGTAGTGTGTTATCTGGCACACCAACTGAATTTAGTGATATTACTGAGACTAGTGATGATGATATAATTACCCCTGCTGATGGGGCTACTGGCTTTGTCAGCACTGATCAGCTCTCCTCTGATTTAGCTACCTTAGAATCTCTGTTACAAGAATGTTATACTGACTCTGACCTCCTGACCTCCCAGGGTCTGTCAGGGAGGGGCATGTTTGTAGCTAGAGAACACATACAAAAACTAAGGAAAATAGATTTAGACCTAAATCCATGTTTTGCCCTAATGTTTACAACAATGCCATTAACACATATGAGAAAGAGGTCTGTCAGCAGGTCAAAACATCATTAGATGAGGATGTTACCCCCAAGTTCAACATTTCAAAATTAGAACATCAGGCAATAGAAACCTTATCAAAAAATACTTCAGTTGTTATCAAGCCTGCAGATAAGGGGGACAACATTATGATCTTAAACAGGGAACACTATAAAAACACTGTAATGTCATTATTAGGAATGGTGACAATTACAGAAAACTAAACTTTGACCCCACGCCAGTGTTCAGGAAAGAACTTCAGTGCCTTTTATCAAACTTCCTAAAAAATATGAGATTACAGAGGCAGAATATCAGTTTATTTGGCTGGAACATCCTGTTATTCCTGTTTTTTACATTTTGCCAAAAGTGCATAAAGACAGGAATAACCCATCAGGAAGACCCATCGCTTCAGGTGTATGAAGTTTGATGCAGAACTTGGGAAAGTTTGTGGATTTCTTCCTCCAGCTCAGTGTTTTGAATTTAGAATCTTATATAAGGGACACTAAGGATTTGCTTGACAAGTTGAAACATCTTGACTGGAGAGAGGATCTGGCATGGCTGGGTATAGATGCTGAATCACTGTACACATCAGTACAGCATAACCAAGGTCTGTCATCAGTGCAGTTTTTTCTGGAAAGGTTGTCCTTAGATGAAGCAGTACCTACATAATTTGTGGTGCAAGCCCTTGATTTTATTCTAAGGCAAAACTACTTCATATTTGAGGACCAGTTTTATTTGCAGAAATGTTGTACTGCAATGGGTGCAGCCATGGCACCCTGTTATTCAAATTTATTTCTGGGACACTGGGAGCATACTGTTATACTAAACCCAGTTGTGACTCCATACTGTGCATATATAAAATATTGGTTTAGATTTATTGACAATGTACTTTGTATCTGGCAGAGTGACATTGGAAAAGTCCCAGAATTTATACAGTTGCTTAAAATACTATGATTTGAATCTCAGATTCACTTTTGAGACCAACAAAAAGATACTTAACTTCTTGGATTTGACCCTTACAGTCAGTGATGATAATAAAGTTATCAACACACAAGATTATCGTAAACCCACAGCCACTAATTCAGTTTTGCATGTCTATAGTGCACACCCCCAAAATCTTAGATTATATCCCATACAGTCAATTGCTTAGGATCAGGATAAACTGTAGCTCTGATGCTTTATTTAATCAACAAGCAGATGAACTCATTGGTAGATTTATGGTGAGAGGGTGTAATCCTGGATTATTGAAAACACTTAAAGAAAAAGTGAATACCCTTGATTGGGAAACACTCATTACAGAGAAGCAAACAAAAACTACAACAGTATGCACACAGCCTTGCACATTTGTAACAGAATTCAATCACAAAACAGGGAAAATAGGTAACATTATTCATCTTAATTGGCACATTTTGCATACTGATGGAGAAGTAGGGACAGCAGTAGGAGCCTGCCCACGAGTCTCCTTCAGCAGAGCTAAGGTTCTAAAAGATTTTCTGGTACATAGCAGACTTCAACAACCACCTAGAGAAGACAGAACAACCTGGTTACCTCAAAGAACATCTGGTTTCTTTAAATGTTTCAGAAGTAATATCTGCAAATATAGCATGCCAGATAAAACTGGAAACATGGTTCACTGCCAACCATCTCAAGCTAAATGAGGACAAGACAAAAGCTGTCCTCTTTGGGACTCGGCGACTGGGTAAAGACTGTAGTGGTCTTCTCCCTATAACATCAGCTCGAGGAATGCGTGTTGAGGTCACTGACCAGTTTAAGTATTTTGGGGTTACCCTTGACCAGAAGCTAACCTTCAAACCCCACATAGATGTCCTAACTAAATCTATCCACCAGAGACTGGGCCTGCTATACCACCTCGGGAACTCCCCTCTCTGGAAAAGCACGTAGAACCATTGCTAACTGCAACCTCCTCCCCTCTTTACTGTGTGGTTCTCCATTATTACAGTCCCTCAGAGAGACTGAGCTAACCAATCTCTCCACCCTCTACCACCACATTGCTCACTTTGCAACCCACTCCTCCCCTAGGCAGCATCACTGCGGAAGCTCTTAAGGACCTAAACTGGCCGACACTCAAGCTTAAACTATCCTTTTCCCCTGCCTGCCTTTCCTACAAACTCCTCTCCACACACCATCCACCTCACCTTAGCGACCTGCTTACCCCTAAAGTCCCCCTCCGCAACCTCCAGTCTACCTCAAGTCGACTCTTGAACATACCCCGCATCCGCACCAATCAAGGAAAACGCTCCTTCCAGTTCACTGCCCCTCATTTCTGGAACTCGCTCCCCTCTTCCCTGCTTGACAAACCCTCCCTCTCCTCTTTCAAGGCCGGTCTCAAAGTCTACCTCCTGGAACTGAGCCACTGCTGCTGTAACCGCTAAATAAGCTCCCTACCCCTCATGACCTAATGTGGCTATCTACAAATCCTTGGCGCCCCGTGTACCAACAAACCTCTATTAACTGTATACTCTTTATAAACTGTGTTATGTTTTTCTTTTGAATGACCCATGGACTTTTGTTTTTCCCCCTGGGCAATGCAATTTTTCTCTGAATGATGTTACTTGCTACATGCTCTCTGTCTCTGCTTTACTGTTACACAACCTCCTGTACAAATTGTATATATATTTTTTGAAGCTGTATACTGTACCTTATGTAAAGTTGGTGGTATATTCACCCCGGGTCGCCCCTGAAAAGGGGACCTTTGGTCTCAGTGGGCTTACCTGGTAAACAAAATCTAAATAAATAAATAAAATAAATAAATTCTTTCAACATCCAAAAGAGAGTAATACCAGAATTGAGATTAGAAAACTCATCACCTGTGACACTAGTTATATAGTGTATGTGTTATGGTGTAACTGCAACCTGGTATATGTAGGGAAAACAGTTAGTCCTTTAAAACTAAGGATTCAGGAACACATTAGGTCCATTTTGAACCAGAAACAGGACACACCAGTGGGGATTCATTTCACATCACATCATACTTCCAGACCAGAAGATGTTAAATTAATGGGTTTAGAATGGATACCTCCACTGACACAAGGAGGGAACAGATCGAATTTGCTTTTAGAAAAAGAAAGCATGTGGATCTATAAACTGAACTGTGTTAAACCATGTGGATTGAATGAAAGATGAGACTTGAAACCATTTTTGAAAAGGAAGTGAAAATGAAATGTTGTTTGTTAATTTGTACCACTGCAGATCTATATAACTCTCTCTCCTTTTCCTCTTTTAGGAATTGTTCATTCTCCATAGTCTTTGGACGTACAGTACAGAAAACTACCCTGTTAATACTCTAACCAAACATGGAAGCCATGATATATGAGGTTAAGTCTGAGACTGCTGGGTTTCTTCTCTTTTTGTTTTAAATAACTTGACCCATATGGATGAGCACCTCTGGCAGCCACCAAATAAATTAATTAATAAAATAATTATGATAATTGATTCAAGAAAAGGGGTTTTTGAA
Organism: Neoceratodus forsteri; assembly: GCA_016271365.2. Taxonomy (NCBI): domain Eukaryota; kingdom Metazoa; phylum Chordata; order Ceratodontiformes; family Ceratodontidae; genus Neoceratodus; species Neoceratodus forsteri. The sequence goes on from CM057451.1 coordinate 836,064,877, forward strand.
TGGATTTTTGGATTATTTACCTATGTTTTGTACAGAATTAAATATTTTGCTTAAAAAAATCCTTAAATAATGTTTATGTATAATAAGGTTAAATGTTTAAATACTTATTTACCATGTTTTTTACCCATTCCAACGCCCTCCCCCCATTTGTCCTTGAGCTTATGAGGTATATGAAGGACTTTATATATTTTTTGTTTGTGATTGCTTAAATATTTGACTTTCCATGAATTATTAATGAGCATGTGTATTTAATCAGTGATGTTCCTCTACCATGACCACACCTCTGAGGAAGACTTGCAAGGAGTCGAAGTGCTGAGTATGATGATTTTTAATGTTGCCATTTTGGATACATTTTTAACATTGTTTAATTATTTATTGATTTTTATTATGTTATGTACAGGCGCCTTGGTTTTGCAAAGGCACCTTTTACAAATAAAGTCTGATTTGATTTGATTTGATTTGTTCAGGAGGGAGACCTTTTTGTCGCTGGTTCTCCCTGCTGCAAATAAATCTACCATTTTTTGGAATACTCTTGCCTGCTTTGCACTTATTGCCAGGAGACCCGAGTGACACCACTTGTTGGGAGTTGTGCACAAATAGGTCTACTGGATGAATAATGTAGGGATTGTTCATGCTGAATGGGAACACAGTTACCTGGAGAAACACCATGAAGTTGGTAGGTGGGAGGTTTTAGAGGAATGTCAGAAAGCATTTATTCATGGAGAGGATGCACTAAACTACCAATGGAGATAGTCAATGTGCAGTCAGTAAGTGGGTTAAAATATTGGTGGGACAGACATATACAGCTGGCAAAGATGGTGGCAAAGAGGGGGTAGTAATGAAGGACCACTAAAGCCATCATGATCTAACCTAGATATAGTAGATAGAGCTTAGCAAACTTGATTTGCCCCAAGGCCTTTTTCTGCCAACAACTTCTATATATTTATGTTCTCTGCAAAGAAAAAAAAGTCATAATAATCTATGATTTTAAACAAACCAAACTTGGGAAAAAACCAAAACAAAATCAATTTCCAGAGTTCTGAGATTGTAGCTGTATGTTTGATGACATGTCCCACATTTTCAGGGCATGTGTATCACATATTCCAGACTCTGCATCAGTGGCTCACATTTACTGTAGATGACACAAGGTTGAAAAGATTGTGTTTGTTGTATTAAAGAGGAACAGTCAGCTCTAAGGGCCAAGGTCTGCAGCAGTGGGAGATTTAATACCTTGCAGTGCATGTCAGATTGTTTGTAACTTATAAGCTCTGACCAGATGTTTGCAGGTCCCACTGTTCTCCCTGGGCTAAATAAAGTCCTCTGGGACTATGCTTAGCCTAGGGAGGACATAGGGACCATCAAACAAAAATCAGAGCTTGTAAGAAACTAACATGCACTGCATGCTATTGGGTACCACTGTTGCAGCCCTCCTCTGATGTCAGTTGCTGAGGATTCTGGGATTTGTAGTTACAGAAAATGTTAGCTTGCTAGTCATCAGAATTGATCTGATACAATCTACTATACTGCAGTAAATAGTAAGTAAATAAAAAAAATATTTTGCACATGAAGTATGAATGAGGATCCGACCCAGACTTGGGCGTGGGACTCACAGTGCTGACTGTTCCCCTTAAAACTCCAATTGAAAACAACTACAGCATGCATGCCTCACTTGTTGCTGCAGTCTGTAGAAATGTGAAAAATTGCCAGCCCACCAGCACAGCAGTAGCATTATCACTCATGCAGCTGGTGAGCCAGCTTTGTAAGATAGCTAGGGGTGTTGGAGGGCCAGCTGGGGGAAGAAGGATCAATTGTCTGGAGGACTACTGTCCTCCTCTGGAGGGGGAGTGTTTGCTGAGTCCTGGATCTGCCTGACTCCTAGCAGCAATTGGGGGAAGACACCTGGGGCTACCTAGAAAGGCAGGAGGTGTGAGGCAGATGCCAATATGTAGCCCTCAGGAGCATGCAGCATGCATCATACTGTTGTTGCATGCCATGCCACCTGGGGGGGTAAACCAGTTAAAAACACCTACAGGAGGCAGGATGGTGCTCAGAAACATGAAAGCCCTGCACCCAACTAGCTGGGCTCACCAATCTGGAATACTGGATCTGGTTCCCAATGGGGATTGGGAGACCCTGTCAACCCCACCAGGGGGGTCAAGCACTGATGGTACTGGCTGACAATAAGTCCTAGTGGACATCAGGCTAATGGGGATGGGGTGGCCAAGGCAAAGTAGGGCTATCCAGTATGAAGGGAAAAACAGAGCTTAAAAAAAGGAAACGTGAAATTTTTTCATGATCACTACTGTACACCCTTACAAAATACTGTGACAGGGCAACATATAAACAAAATAGGAGCACCCAAATATCCATATATTATTATCACTTTGCAAGGAGGCAGAATATGCAGCTAAATATGCTGCAGGGAACACACAATAGATTATTTTAGGAGCCTGTATGGTATTTTAAGCTCTGAGCTGTCTAATTCAGTAATGAACTGTGTTTTACCCATGTCACACTACAGTCCTCAAGGCATCTGATTAAAAAATGTACTGTTCTAACCTTTGAAAAGTATATTGCACATGATTTTAACAGAATATGCACTATGTTTCTTAAACACTGTAGTCTGACAAGGTCGATTTTTAATGCACTACTAAATCAATTTTTTTCTTTACAGATATCATTTTTCTTTTTCGCCCTACTGACTTTAGAATGCAAATGTTTCAAGTGATTTTAAAAGGTGTTAAAGGTTCATAGCAACGTCAGAGCTAACAGGCTGCTAATGATGTTCTAACCTAGTTTAAGCAGCATAAAATCCATGGCATGAAAGACAAGGCTGAAAAGAAAAGTGTTGCATAGTCCTTGGGGAGACACTACAAAAGAACAGTGAAGAGGAAAAAAGACCAAATCAAATTTGTTTGGATAAAAGAGAATGGGATTCAAAAAAGATTAAAAAAAAAGTGATTAAATGAGTCTTTCTTTTTTTTTTTTGTTACTTAAGGTGACACCACTGGATAAATGGTCAACTCTTGCATAACATAATTCATAAAGTATGCAGCATTATAAAGAAATTGCTTTGCTTCAGCCTTTTTCTCACTGATTATTTGCAGGGCATTTTTTTCTTTAAAGAGAAGCTGATGCCCTCAGGAGACTTATGAAAACATAATATTTAGACACAGTCCAGCTTCTATTTTACATTACTTCTGTATTAATCCCCATAATTTATTACTAAGTTCATTTGAATGAAAACAGGATCTTTTCTCCTGAAGTTTTCAGCTATCCCTGTTACTTTTTCTCTACCTGAGGTCATAATGGACTGCTTCTGACATCGCAGTTACTTCCATGGCAACACATTTTGATGTCACAACAGATGATTATGATGTGAAGTAAGGGGTAAGCAGTAGAAGCAGATGAACTCTAAGGGAATAAGATGATGTACTCTTGTAAATTCCCTTAGCAATAAATAATGTGGAGGAGAAACCTATAGAATATATATCTGGAATGCAAGCTGAATTATATCTAATTACTACAATTTTCTAAATTTTCTGAGGCATCAGCAGCTCTTTAATATTTTCAGGCAGATAATTAGGCAACATATTGTAGGGACTATCCCTCTTAAACATCTAAATGTGCCTTGCTGTGTGGAAATATGAAATGCATTTTCAAAGTATATGTGAGACATCTATGCTAACATATTGCTAGAGTGGAGATGCAAACTAAGGCATTACCTAGGCTGTCCAAGAATTGCAGAGGCCGACCATTTGTCCAGGGTCCACTTCCCCTTGGGAAAATTGAGGAACAGGATACCTCCTCTTGGAATGGACAGCAGGCCCTAGGAATGCCCAGAAGGAGGTATCACCAGGCTACCTCCAATGGAGAGGAGACAGAGGGGGTAACTGACCATTTGACCAGCATATCTACCTCTTTCTCTTATGGCCATTTGTTCCCCACCTGCCCGCCCTCATAAAAGCAGGGATAGGGGGCCAGGCTAGGGAGGGCCCCCTTTGACTCAATACTGGTGACTGCAATAGGCGTTGGGGAGTGACTTTTCCCAGTTTTCCCCATAAAAGTGTTTTTTTTCTAGGTTTTTCACTTCATCTGAAGGGAAGTAACCGAGGAAGGATATCAGAGCAGGGAAGGATGCTGAAGTGTGGTTTCATTTGCAAGGAACATCTATTTGTCACAACCATGTGGGCAGCTCGGGAGAAGCACAGACCAAAGATAGCAGGGAAAGAGAGGAGGATGAGATCAATTCACCCAAAGGTCTCATCACCCATGGCCAGCATGAGGATGGGGGATTACAAGACACAGGCCAACAAGGGGGCTTATGATCAGAACTCAGTGAAAACTGCAAGGACAGCAGTGTCACATGAGGGAGTGGCCACAGAAGCCTTGGCTATATGACCTACCTAGCACCGATGGGGGCTTACTTCATCATGCACTAAAAGTACCCAGATGGGTGGGCGTGTGCAGTACAGCACATCCTCCCAGCAGAGCACACTGCTCAATTTATGATTATATATATATATATATATATATATATATATATATATATACACATGGCTGTGGCCATTTTCTCCAAGATCTGTGTCTGAGTCTTGATTGATAGAGGGGAAAATGGCGGGTACCATACAATAAGGGTTCGTGTGTAAGCACAGTTGAGAATGTCTTATATAAGATGTTTATATGTGTTTATGTAAGCCTGAGGAAGTATAATGGGTTATCTTAGGTTTTGCCAGCTATAACTAAGGTTAGAGATAACCAGGCCTAAGACAGTGTAAAAGACATGTTTTAGTAATGTTTTGTTGGGAGTCTTGTATCAAGCCTTTTGGTCCTGGTGTGTCTGATGGGTGGGACGGGACCCTGTTGGAAGGAGACTATTAGATCACTGTGAGAAAGGGTCATGATACAATAAAAATTAGATTTTAAGTCAACATCAGGATGAAGGAAGTCCTGAGAGACTTTGATGGCTTGCTTACATGGCTGGATGGCATACTGGTAAACAACAAAAGCTAGGAAGCTTTCAAGACATCTCAAGAGAGCAATGACTCTGACACCGGAATTGTTCTTGCAGTGGGATCTGCATGTATAGCAAATCAGAGACATTTTGAAGGTATCAGTCAGTGTATCGTAGAGTGCTCCACTTCAACCTGGAAACAGAGATGCCAGTGTAGACCCCAGCTGTGAGCAGAACTTCAAGGAAGGATGGCCTGTGCAAGTCTTCCCCCTAGCATGCAACACAAGAAGCAGGATTTGAAAGTTACTTTAAGAACTCTGAACACTGCTATAAACTGTTGACTGTTTGATCTGAGGGCTTAAGTGGATGACCAACACATGCTGGAGACCAGAGATTGTTCATGTTACACACCAGACCTCACTCCAACAGTGGCTCATAGTTTAAGCTGCAAGGACTCTGTCTCTCATACACTTGAACATATATGATGTATGGCAAAATTGGTATGATCTAGACGTCAATGCTTTGTGTGTTAAATGCAATGTGATTATTTAACTCTGCTTTTATTCTGTTAATTTATTCTGAATAGATTAGCATTTGACTGAGTTACATGTCTCCTTTGTCATATCTGTATCCATTGATGTAATAAGCTGCCTATTGTTTGGCACTGAGGTAGTCAACACTAACAAAAGATCCATGTCAAAGGACCTGTAAGGGTGGGTGGTGGGTCTACCCTAATAATCGCTCTACTGAACCTAATAAGCTAGTTTGCCAATGTGAGGCCAGTGTTTCTTTTTTGACAAATCTAACTTGTGGCTAGAGATGCAACAAAATTTAAATCCGCTGGTGAAGTGAACATGAAGTGGTCACTTCTCATTGTCATAATGCTACGCAAACTGACCATTGTAAAGTGCTCACTTCACCATGTAATTGTGACTTTGCATTGTCATTCTGCTTTAACGTGAAGTAAGGTGAAGTGACAACAATATAGGCAGCCCCCCACACATCACATGGCTTACAGTACTGTAAGTCACACACTTTAGCCAGGCAGAAAGGAAGTGAGTCATACAAGCAAATACTTTCACTTTCTCCTGTGCTGAGTAACAGAGAGGAGGCATTTTGCAGGAGTAGAGTAGAGAGGATTGTTGTTGTTGGCAAACGTGATCAAACTTAAAAGCTTTATTAAAAGCTAATTGTTTAATTGTTTTTTTTTTACTGTTTTGGCAGTGCATTTTTTTCTTGTGGTGACTGATTTCTTTGTTTTATAAGTTTTGTTTTGTGTGTGTGTGTGTGTGTGTGTGTGTGTGTGTGTGTGTGTGAGTGTGTATGACTGTGTGTATGCCTGTGTTGTGTGAATGTGTGTTCTGTGTTGTGTAGTGTGTGTGAAGTTGTTGACAACGGCGTTGCTAGTTGGAGAGAGAAGGAGGAATTCTTTTGAAATGGAGCAGGGCACAATCTGGACCGTCCAAGTCAGGACTGGGAGGGAATGTGTGGGACTGTGCTGGGGGCAGTAGAGCCACATGGCAGCATTGCTGGCAGGAGGGGAGAAGTGCACACACATGGGGAGCATGGCCGGGTAGTGTTGGACCACTAAAAGTCTTTGGTCATCATCCCCCCAGAAGCAACAGCACCACCATGACCACCAAGTCCACTACTACCACCAGTGGCAGCTGCAGGAGCTCCAGCAACACTGCCTCTAGAGCAGCAGGTTGAGCCCCACTGTGACCATGCTGCCAGCACTGCATCTGCCCCTCCTGTGCCTGGTGCCCCCCCACACAGCTCCCCAGTTTGGCAGTTTTTCAACTGTATCAGGGGGGACAGCAGCCTTGTCATATGCAGACTTTGTGAGATGGAGGTGTGCTGTGGCCCCCGGGGGACACATCTGGGGACTACGGGCCAGTGCACCCATATGTTGAACTACCATAAGGTGGAGTGGCAGGCTGCCACAGAACAGGCCAGGCCTCCACCTGCTGGCCCTTCTGTGGCAGTGGCAGAGGGTGCTGTTGTTGTGCATTGTCACAGCAGGAGGATGGCCACAGCAGCAGCTGCTCCACCACTGCCACCAGCACCACCCTCACCACTACCTGGTGTACCACCACCAGTGGACCCCACAATGCCTGCAACTCAGGCAGACGTTGTGCTTTTGTGGGCCATGATGGAAGAAAATAATGAGAGGGTGTGTACTGTCCAGCAGCAGTTGGAACAGATAAAGCAACACCAGTTACAGATTTTGTCGAAGCTCCATCTGCTGCTGGACCAGCAGGGGATCCCCCATTAGCTTTTTTTTGCAGCACACCTCCCCCCCCACCACTGTACTGTTTTGTCTTTTGTTTAATAACAGAGACAAAGAAGACCACAGTAGAAGTTTAAATATATACATACATACATGCTCCTTATTGCCCTGTTATTATAATCCAGTGCCTCAGTAATGTTTACTTTCTGTTGCGGAGTGGTTGTGGAAAAGCAGGACTAAGCAGTGCAAGTATAATGTGCTAAATTGCATTTGTGCAGTCAGTGTTGTTTTCTGTGTGTGTGTGACTTCAGACATTGTGCAGCTTCTTGCAAACATATATATGCTGACTTGTTGAAGTGTTTATGGTATAAAGAATAGAGATAAGAATATATAATGTATATTTTATTGTCACCATCATCAGCAGCAGACTAAGTGATATGATATTTTTTAAGAGGTGTCTGGCCAGAGTGTACCTTAGTCAAATACTGCACACGTGACTTTTCGGAGAGCATGCATTTTTTGTGCTATTATCTCTGCAAAGTCATGTGTGCACTGTGAGTGACTGAGGTGCACAGTGGCCCAAGACCTCTGAAAAAATATCATATCACTTACTCCACCAGTGCTGATGGCACAAATAAAATATACATCATATTTTCTTTCTTATCTTTATTCTTTACATACTCCAACAAGTCACACCATATATACAGTATGTCTGCACAAAGCTGAACAATGTCTGCACACACAGGAAAGAACAATGATGGCACACATGCAGTTTAGCACAGCATGCCTGAGCTGCTCAGTCCTGCTTTTTGACATACTCTTCATGAGTTCTGACACAAAGTTAACATTACTGAGGCTCCAGAAATATTTCTTTTTTGAAAAAGACATTAAAGCAGCAATGCAACAATCTGGTAAAAATTTTGATCTATACTTTTTTATGCTATATATACATTACCACTTAACTCACATCCTGACTTGTATGACACCATTCTTTCCACTATTTGAGTCTGCTTTAGTTCTTTTTTTCATGTCTGAAATAATAAAAGGATTTCTCCTTTTAATATGGTGAGGACCAGGTCTTCATCAATATTTTCTGCTGTTTTTGTCCATCAGTTGTTTATATATCACTTCTGTTTTGACTGAAATTAACAATCATGCAGCAGGGAGTGTTTTCTGACTTCACAGAACAATATTTGTTCAAAATCAGCTGCACATACTGATGAAAACCTGGTCTGAGCCATATTAAAAGGAGTGTTCCTTTAATTTTTTCAGACATGAGAAAAAGCTCTAAAGCAGACACAAATTGTGAAGGGTATCATACAAGTCAGGAGGTAAGTGGCTGACAATCTAAAATAGCATAACAACGTATAGGTCAACATTTTCACCAGATTGTTGCACTACTGCTTTAATTTATCATTTAATTATAACATTATGTGCTCACAACACACAACATGCAACTGTCTTCTGTCCAGAAAATTCTCAAGTGCTGACGAAGTGAAATGGGAGAGGTACACCACATGAAATGTCCCCCAGAATGTATTGCGCAGTCACTCATCCATGCAGTGGTCACACAGAGTCCCCAGAATTTTTCTACATCCCCAAAATGCAACTGTCTTGTGTCCAGAAAATTAACATACAATAATGGTGATGTCATGATGCACAATGTCTTGCCAAACCATGTAAAGGAGGGATAACATGACATGAATGACCATTCAGTGTTCCATCACAAATGATGACAGTGAGAGAACTGTTGCTTGTCCAAAGTGTGCTGCAAATGTGATGCGATCATCTCAACTGGATAGAAGGTGCCCTTTTGTGTACACTAATAGTAGCCTTGGTTAGTTGAGATATATATATATATATATATATATATATATATATATATATATATATATATATACACACATATATATATATATATATATATATGTCTCTATATCTATATCTATATATATATCTATATATATATATATATATATTTATACAATGGGGTAAAGGATAAATCAGTGTGATAAAAACATGTATCTTCACTGTGGTGACATAACCACATCTGATATTTCATGTCGTGACATCACGGTTTGAGATAAATCATGTCATGACATCACCACTGTGAGTGATATTTCACTGCTGCCTGCAGCCCATTCAGTTACCATGGCAAAACATTCTCAGGTGTTTCCTATACTCTGACTCAATCCCAACCCATTGCTGTGATTCTCTCAACTTGACTGTAACCAGAATTCTAAAACAGACAGCTTCACAAAGCAATTTCTTTCTCACTGCTGCCTGCACCCAACTCAGACTCAGTTACCATGGCAAAACATTCTCAGGTGTTTCCTATACTCTGACTACTCCCAACCCATTGATGTGATCCTCGCAGCTTGACTGCAATCAGAATTCTAAAACAGACACCTTCACAAAACATTTTCTTTCTCACTGCTGCCTGAAGCTAATTTACTTAGCATTGCAAAACACACTCAGCTTTTCCCACAGAGTTTGTAACACTGCCAGCCCATTCAGAAAATCTCACACAGAAACAACAAACACAGAAACAGCAACAGAACACAAAAAATCATAAAAATACTTCTGAAATTCGTACCCCTATTGTATAAATTGAACACATGATGTGCAGATCGTGTGCTATGGAAAATATCTTCACTCCTGCATCATGAGCTCTGGATACTCTCACGTATGCCTTCGGCACTCGTGAGTATCCAGAGGTCACTCTGCAGGAGTGAAGATATTTTCCATATCACCTTCCTGCCCATCATGTATCCTATATATATGTATATATATTTTCTAGATGGAGGTTGACATATATGTATACATGTACTTATTGTATTGTTTTGTATCACAAGTCACATACTGTTGGTGTGCACATTCCCGTGCTTGATGAGAAATTTTGGTGCTGGAATTGGAAATTAAATACTCTCAAGCCAATGAAGGTAAATATTTTTTGGGGGAGCATATTTGCAAGCAGGTTACATTAATGGTTTATTATTTGGTTAATTCTTCACGGATTTTATCTGCATCCTTCTCCAGTCTGGTAATGATGGTCATGGTCATCATCAATTCAAATGACTACTGCTTGTTGCATGTCTGCCCCAACCTAGAAGGGGGCATGATGTTGAAGAAGTTCTTTGGATAAGGCAACTATGACACCACAAAGCATCTGGAAGTTTCCTAAAAAAAGAAATGAAGGACTTATTACAACTTGATTGCATCGGTAAGACATTATGTTTAAGCTGTGACTGTTCCACCACAGGTATCATTCTGGATTAACACAGATAGTAAGCTGTCCTACTGCAATCATCAGATTGCAATTTAATTTAGTACCAGGCTGTAAAAAATATATTGTGTCAGTGTACCTTCATCTCAACTTAAATTACATTATAAAGCCACAGCTTGTCAAGTAACACAACCTGGGTCCAACTTTTTCAACACTGTCATGACTGCACAGCTACAAATTTAGAATACAGTGCATGATATGTTGTAGAAATATTTTTTGTGATGTACATGTTGCCTAGTTTATGAATCATCCATCATTTTTTTTCACTCTTATGAAAAAAAAGGAACAGATGAAATAAAATTGATATACTTACCAGTATGGATTGGAAATGGATATCCCTAAGTTTCTGCTGACAGTACCGTTGCTGTACCATTGATACAGACCTTCAGCGAAGGAGAGTCATTTGTTGTTAACCTGTAAAAAAATAAAATAAGTTGACCATATGTGTTTGACCATTGCAGCTCAGAAAAGCAACAGAAAACAAAACACACAGCTTAAGGAAGTTGAATAGCATGAAAAACATTAGTACACATACTCACTTTATAGTTTTAATTGTAAGAAGCCTTGTGCCTGTGGCTGATGGATGTGGTCTCCTGTTCAACTCCCTCTTCCTTGGCATAGTCAAGAGTAAGACATGTAATGGAAAACATTGTCAATATGGTGGTGGTAGGTGGTGGTGGTCATAGCTGAGGCACATGATGGCATTCTTTCTCGCATCTTCCTGCATCTGGTGGAGGTGGCAGTGGCTAATAGCGGGCTTATGGTAGTGGTATTCCAGTGGAATACACTGTCACATTCCCTATGGTGGAAGTAGAGAACAGCGGTCTTATGGTGGTGGTAGTCCAGGGGGACACACAGTAACTTTCCATATGGTGGCAGTGATGAACAGGTAACAGCAGTCTGATGGTGGTGGTAGGCCAGGGGTCAGGATATACTGTGCTCTGTTATAAATGTGATGTGACATATGGAATTTGAGTCACTATGAGTGGGACACTGATTTAACTTTATGAAAAAGCAAACATTCATCATACAAGAAATGTGACAGTCATTTAACCACTTAAGTTAAAACCTGCCGACATTAACCTCATCATCATTCATTATCATCCTCATAAAGAAAGCTGCCCTTGCAGTCTTCTTTGTCTGAATTTTGATCACTGTGAAACTCTTTCTCCATTGTGTTATCATCTACATCAGTAGTAGGCTGTTTCATGTTGCCAGTGCCACCAGGATGGTTCCTTTCTAAAACATCAGCAATACCATGACTATGCCGGGGTACAAATACTGAGTTTGCAGTCTGAGCTGGTATTTGCCTCTCATTCATTTTTATGAATGTCAGCAAACTGACATTTGCAGGAGAGAGGTTTGTTCAATGATCCTGAGCTATTGCACCTGCTGAGCTGAATACCGTCTCGGCACTCACACTGGAGGGTGGGCATGTCAGGTAGTTCAGTGCCACAGCGGTCAGCTCTGGCTATTCGCTGACCTTTCCACTCCAATATAAAAGGGGATTATCAGTGATTGACAGATGCCTGTTTTCAGAAAAATATGGCTTAACCATTCACTGTGCTGCACTAAGTCCAGTGGTTGATGCTTCATCCGCTTCATCGGAAACATTTATGTCACAAATCCCCACTTGGGACAAAGCCTCGCAAAGTAGGTTAACACCAACCACTTTTGATGACAGACCACCTGGAAATGCAGACCCCTTCCCCTTATAGGATGTGCTTGATACTACTCCTCCAGTTTCACCTTCAGCCTGAATATGCTGCTGAGGTTTGCTGATCTTGACACATGACTTCTGTGCCACATGAACCAAGTGCACCAGTTGCCCACTGACAGTTTTTACTTGCTCAGGCCCACCCTCCAGTACTGAGGAAATTCCACGTTTGTATCATGGGTCCAGCATTGTTGCTATTTCAAAGTTATCACTACACTGAATGCTCAAGATGTGATGATTCTGGTCAAATACTTCAGCATATGTTTCAGCAACACACTGCTAGCACTGTCTCTGGCAACATCAAGGCTATGCTGCACATTCATTAATGTCTGCCTCAGCACCCGCAGCAGTAGAATTGATTGGCTAATGGAGGCTGATTCACCACTCACTGCCTGTGTGGCATGTTCAAAAGGCCTCAAGATTGTTATCACAGCATCCATGAGGTGCCACTGATCAGTCTTTATAGACATAGATACATAGATAAATAGACAGTGTCAGCAGATAAGGGTCTATGGCCCACCCAGTCTGCCCATTTGAGCTTGTAAGTTCAGTTTGTTTTCCTAGAAGTCTGTTGCCCCTTACCCCTGACCTCCAGAATTCCTTTATGTCTATCCCATGCATTCTTAAATCCCGTGATTGTTTCAGCCCCCACCACTTCCTCTGGCAGGGTGTTCCACTTGTCCACCACCCATTCTGTGAAGAATTCTTCTCATGTTTCCTCTGAATCGTCCTCCCTCCAACTTCATCTCATGCCCTCTTGTCCTGGAACATCTTTTCGCTTAAAATAGTGTTTTCCTGCACCCTGTTCCTCCTGTAAGATACTTGTATGTCTCTATCACATCCCTCTCTCCCTCCTCTCCTCCAGGAGTACATGTTCAGTTCCTTCAACCTGTCTTCATAGGACTTGTGATGCAATCCATGCACCATCTTTGTTGCCTTCCTCTGAACCTTCTCTACCCTGTCTATGTCCTTACGTAGGTATGGTCTCCAGAACTGTACACTGTACTCCAGGTGGGGCCTCACTAGTGTCTTGTATAGTGGATATTGACCTCCCTTTTCCTGCTGGTGATGCCCCTGCCTATACATCCCAGCATCCTATTTGCTTTACCTGCTGCCTTGTCACACTGTTTCCTACCTTGAGGGTCATCAGAGATGACAACCCCAAGATCCCTTCCTGCTTGGTGCATGCTATCCTCACCCCACAACTGATATATTGTGCCAGGGTTTTGTGCCCCATATGCATTATCTTGCACTTCTTTGCATTGAATTTCAACTGCCAAACCCCTGACCATTCTTCAAGTTTCTGCAGGTCACTTCTCATTCTGTCTATACCCTCTGGTGTGTCTACTCTGTTACAGAGCTTTGTGTCATCAGCGAACAGTGAAATTCTACCTTCTAGGTCCTGCGCAATGTCACTGATGAAGATGTTGAATAGGACCAGTCCCAGCACTGATCCCTGTGGTACCCCACTGGTCACTCTTCCCTCTGTGGAGTGACAGCCATTTACCACCACCCTCTGTGTCCTGCCACCCAGCCAGTTACCTACCCACCACACTACTGTCCTGCCCACACCCATATTCCCCAGTTTGTGTAATAGTCTTCTATGTGGCACAGTGTCAAAGGCCTTGCCGAAGTCCTCCCCTGATCTACCTCCCTAGTCACCCAGTCAAAAAATTCAATGAGGTTGGTCTGACATGACCTCCCCCTGGTGAAAACATGCTGCTTTGTGTCCTGTAGTCCATTGACAACCAGATGTTCCACCAATCTCTCCTTCAGTAGTGCTTCCATGATCTTCCCCACTACCGAGGTGAGGCTGACTGGTCTGTAGTTCCCTGCTTCCTCTTTGTTCCCACTTTTGTATAAGGGGACTACATCTGCTGTCCTCCAGTCTTTGGATACCTCCCCTGTTTCCAGTGATCGGCTAAACAGGATAGCCGGAGGTTCAGCCACCACCTCTCTTAGTTCTTTAAGGACCCTGGGGTGCACTCCATCTGGCTCCATTGCTTTATCAACTCTTATTACTTCCAGTTCCTTCAGAGCCCTTTCTCGTGTAAAGGGACTTGTGTCCATTTCTGCACCATTCTCACCCCTTGTACTCCCTTCAGACCCATTACCCTCCTCTTCCTCAGTAAAGACTGAGCAAATACCTGTTCAATATGTCAGCTTTACTGTTGTCATCCTCCACGCAGCAACATCCTCCCCCTTCAGTCTCACTATCCCTCCCTTTATCTTTCTTTTTTCACTATGTACCTGTAAAGGTTTTGGTCCCCTCTACCCACTGATTTTGCAATGTGTTCTTCTGTCTGAGCTTTGGCTTCCCTTACTGACCTCCCTGCCTCCCTTTGCTTCTCCTGGTACTTCTCCCTATCCCCTTCTGCCTGTGTCTTTTTGTATTGCCTGAATGTAATCTTTTTTGGCTTTCACTTTCTTTGCTACCTCTTTGGAAAACCATAATGGTCTCCTCTTCCTTTTCCTCTTACTAACCTGCTTAATGCATAATTCTGTTGTTCTTGTAATCCCCATTTTAAATACTGCCCACTGTTCCTCAACCCCTGATTCCTGTCCCATTCCCCTTAATGCCTCTTTCAAGTATCTCCCCATTTTCCCAAAAGTCTGCCCCCCTAAAATCCAGGATACGTGTTTTTGTGTGGTTTGGTTCTGCTCTTTCTGTGATTTCAAACCACAATGACTGGTGGTCACTGTTTCCCAGGTGCTCCCCCACTGTTACCCCCATCACACTGTCCCTGTTTGTGAGCACAGGGTTCAGTATTGCCTTCTGCCGGTTGGTTCCATGACCAGTTGCTTGAGGAAGGCACCCTGAAGGAGTCCAGGATAAATCTGCTCCTAGTTGATGCTGCTGCTGGGTTGCTCCAGTCCACATCTGGAATATTGAAGTCTCCAACCAGTACTACCTCACCCTTGTCTGCCATCCTTTGGATGGCTAGCATCAGCTCCCTATCTGTTTCTTCCTCCTGGGCTGGTGGTCTATAGACCACACCTGTGTGGATAGCTGTCCCATTTTCCTTTCAGCTTAACCCACAGTATCTCTCCCCAATTTGTTCCTCCTGGATCTCTGTGGCCCTTATGTCATTTTTCACATACAGTGCCACTCCTCCTCCCTTCCTGCCTGCTCTGTCTCTTCTGAATATGTTGTAGCCAGGTATGGCCATCTCCCAGTCATGGTTATCATTACACAGGTTTTAGTGATGGCCACAATGTCCAGGTCTGACTGTACCATGACAGCCTCCAGATCTTCCATCTTGTTGCTAAGGCTCCTGGCATTTTGCACACATGGCTTTCCTGATTTGACCTCCTAGACTGTTTCACTGTTCTACTCCAGCCCCTTCCTTGGTTGTCATTTATCCCTGGTTCTCCTTGCTGTCTGCCCTTCTGCGGAATTTTGCCCCTTTTCTGCTTATCCACCTCTTGGGCACTAATCTCCATCTTTTGCACACTGCTTTGCAGAGATAGCCACTCCTCTGGTTCACTGGTTCCACTGCTAGCTGTGGGGGGTGAGCAAGTAGGTACCCTCCTTGCTGGCCTGCCACCCCCCTTTGCTAGTTTAAATGCTTGTCAATGTAGCATTTAAACTTATCATTGAGTCTTGGATTCCCTCCAGGATGGATGCAGGCCGTCGAGGCTGAACAAACCTCCATCCCTCCAGGTGGGTCCCAGTCACAATGAATCCAAAGCCTTCCTCACGCACCAGTTCTTCAACCATGAGTTAAAGTTCTGGTGCATGCACTCCTATGCTCTCCCTTGCCTCTCATAGGTAGTACTTCTGAGAAAGTGACAGAAGTAGCTACTTCTTGAACCCCTCCCAGTTTCCTAAACTCTTCCTGAACTTCCTTTGGCTCCCCATTTGCCAGGTCATTAGTACCTAGGTGGATAATGACATCCAGCTCACCCTCTCATCTTGCCTTCCCAGTGATCCCAGGATCTTCCTTCCATCCATCCATGCCATGGCACCTGGTAGGTACCTCACCTCCTTGCCTCTCCCTCCTGTGTTCCTAGCTGGATCCCTCTTATGATGGAGTCCCCACCAGGATTCACTTCCTCCTCCTCTAGGGTCCACTGCTTTCCCGCTGAGGTCACCTCCTTGGCTAACCTCCACATCCTTTCCTTCCACTTCTCTGGGTACCTCTATTTGGTTGTCCTCATTTGCCAGTGTGGCATATGAGTTCTTGAGTGGAATAGGATCTGGGATGTGCCTCTGCCTGACTGCTCTAACCCTCCCTGAGCCCACTGTCATCCAAGTGCTCCTCGTTCTTGGCATCCTTTGAGGCAGTTGCATTGGACTGGATGGTCCCTGGATGGGGTGATGGTACTCCTGACCCAGTTTACTTCCGCTCTGAGTCTGGCTACCTCATCCTGCAGTCCAGAGAGATGCATGCAGATAGGGCAGCACCTCAGTGTCCAGAAGGTCTGCCTGAATATGGCTGCCCCACAGCCACTGCATTGCACCACTCCCCACATTATACTGAAGTTCCACTACTTGTCTGCTACTGAAGCTCTCCTAGTTCCCTTTTTATTAATTTACTGTACTAAAAATCCTGCCACTGATCCTCAGATTTTTTTAAAAGAAAAACCAATAAATAAATAAATGAGTCAAAACACTTGTCATGCTGAGGGTGGGCTTCTTCCCCCTTATGCCCCTCCTACTTCACACCCCTTACTATACCCTGTGTTTAGCTCCTGTCAATCAGATTTAACAGGGCATATAATTAAGAGTTGGGGGAAGGGGAGGGGTGAAAATTTGCAACAATTAAAGACAGCACAGAATTACACCACCATGTTTTAAATTTTCAGCAGCCCAAAAACAATTATAAGTAAAGACAACAAAGAAAGTATAGTGTCACTAAAAGCCCACAATCTAAGTTTAAAAGAAAAATAGCAATCACCAGTTACTCTAAAGCTCTGAATTGAATATGTTTCCTTCATTCCCCTTCTGGCTTCTTCTGAGAAAATAAAACTCTGCTTGCTGCTTTAACTCTGACTAAGCCCCACCTCCAGTTATCACGTAGCTGAGGGTCAGGGGCCAGACAATTAACACCCTTCACCCCAGCTACAGGGCAGTCAGACAAGCCAAGATAAAATCTGCAGCAATTAAACACAGCAGAGAATTACACCACCACTATGTTTTAAATTTTCAACAGCCCAAAAACAATTATAAGTAAAGACAACAAAGAAAGTATAGTGTCACTAAAAGCCCACAATCTAAGTTTAAAAGGAAAATAGCAATTACCAGTTACTCTAAAGCACTGAATTGAATATGTTTCCTTCCTTCCCCTTCTGGCTTCTTCTGGAGGCTTCAGAACTGTCATGGCTAGTGTGCATGACAAGATAGTCTTAGATGGCATTGTACTGTTCATACAACCTCTCTACCTTGTATAAAGTGGAGCTCCACCGGGTGACAGCTTCCAGCTACAAGCAGTGCTACGGGAGGCTGTTTCGGATCTGCAACTGCCAAAGTTGGTCATGGGCTTTTGCAGAGTGTGAAAAGTGAGAACAGATACAGCATGCAACTGTCAGCATTTCATTTATATCTGGGTGCTGCAGAAACTCCTGCACCACAAGATTTAAATAGTGGGCCATGCATGGTACCTGAAAAAAGCCACCATTCATGAGGCATTTCACCACATTTGACCCATTCTCACTTGCTATGAACCCAGCTCTCAGGTACAGAAGGTTCAGCCACTTGTCAATTTCAGTCAGTACCAAGTCCAACAAGTTTTCACCAGTGTGTGAACAGGTCACATTGAGCATAGCAATCATTGCATGCTGTCGATTTCCTAGAAGATTGATACCACAACACTCCACCTTACTATACTGATTATTCACACTACCAACAGGACAAATAACACCAGACACCTGTTCCCAATGTGCAGTTATACACAAATATGAACTCCTCACTGTTTTACAACTCGTCTACATAGCCATACTTAAATGAATGAATGGAGCGGAGGAATGTTGAAGGGCATATCTTATTGAGTCGGACACAGTATGGTACAACTCAGGGATAGCATGGATGGAAAAGTATGTCCTAGATGGGACTTTCTAATTTGGACAGGCACGTGCAACAAACTGCCAGAATCCAGAATTCTCCACAAAGGAGAAGGGCAAAAGATCAATTGCCAGCATTTCAGCTACAGCAGCATTGAGTTCACATGACACTATATGAATGGGTGGGTACTTCAGCTTATGCGCAAACACACTTTAATGTGGGCTGACTTAAATGTTTTACACAGGGGTGTGTGATGAAAAATGGTTCTGCTCTGTGCATCACAGAAGATGGAGTGTGAAGGTGTGATGAAGACGGTTGCACAGGTGATGACAAACCCAGAAATGCAGTTATTTTAACAGATTTACCAACGGGGTTGATGTACCACTTGCACTAGACATACTGCACTGACCACCACCACCACCAAAACTGCTACTCTCACCACCACTAGACAAGATTTCAAAATCATTATGCTCCTCCACCTCATCATGTCTGTAGTAATCCTCTGCTGTTATTTCATTGCTACTGCACACATTTAATTTCCTACATAATCTTCCGGTCATGGAAGGGGATAACATGCTCATTATGGTTGATGATAAGGGTGAACGCCCCACTGTGGTATTAGTCACCATCTTGTGCTGGGTCTACAGTGCCATGTGCCTGTTCTTAAGATGTGTATGCTGTCCCCCTGTGCCTAGGTTGCTCCCTTTTTCACATCACCTCAAACGAGCCTGGCAAACCTGGCAGATTGCAACTGACTCTTCATTTGCATCTTGCACATAAAAATCCCAAATAAGGGATTGTGATGCTCTAGTTTTAACATGTCCCTGATGCTGCTTATTGGACTCCACTTTTTTAAGCCATGAAGTGGGGGGTGTGCTACATGATTTTTCAGACACGACACACTTGGACTGCAACTGACCACCACGACTACCTATCATTATTACTGGGTCATCATCTTCATCAACTGAAACTGGTAAACTACAACTTTTTGGGGGGGTTAATGCAAACAGACCCAGACATAGCCACCTTGAATTTGTTTTTTTTACGATTACCAACAGGGGTCACTGACATCATCATCATCATATTCATCAACATCATCCATATCTTCTACTTGGATGCTGGCATGTGAACTGCGTGTTGCAACCACAGCAACATCATCATCATCAGAGTCATCATCATCAACACCACCATCACCCAATATTTTTTCACCACACTGTGAATCACTGCATGGAAAATGCATGACCTGAACTGCGGTGGAAGAAATGTGACATTGTGTGCTATCGTTGACATGATTATCAGAATCCTCATGATCAGTTACTGGGAAGTTACTGGGGAGTATGACATCATCTACACTGCCACTCACTGGGACTGTTTCACATGCCCCTATATTTTTGGACATGGTAAACTGGTCAGAAGTGGAACTTGAGGCAGCAATACTCATACCACCACCAGCAACTGCACTAACATCACCAGCTGGGACAACATCATCTCCTCCATCTACGAGTGAAGCTACCGACTGCACTGTAAAAAACATTGAAGGAGAAATACCTTTCCTCACATCAACAATGCACTTCTGTGACTGCGTACTACCATGCCCACAGACAATCTTACCACTGGCAGCAGTGCCATGGTGAGAAACTTTTTGCTTGTATGTTTCTCTGTGGACATTTTGGGGGATCAACAAGAATATTCTAAACAAATTTAGATTTTGGAATGTTCACTCTGAGTGGGGGATGGGGGAGTGAAGCTGGATATGAAACCAAAAAAAAACTGTAGCTTCAATAAGAGATACAAATGTAAAGTCACAACAAGTTCAACAACACCTTAACTAACCTGTGGTGCAATCAAGTTACAAACAATCCAATCTAGAAAGAATAACTTTTCCGGGGGCACTGACTGCAGATTAATGCAGTGCAAAACCAAGAAAAAATACCACAGTGGCAGTACAAAATTATGCAGGTGCAGTGGATAGCAGGTTCACACTGCTGCACCTGCAATTACACTATATCACAATAAAAGATGTATTATTTGATGTCATGCACTGCACACACACACACACACACACACACACACACACACAAACACACACACACACACATATTTGTCTACTGAGTGTCCGTAGCAAATTGAAAACTTCAGTAATATACCATGTATTTTAAACAACCTGAAATTATGAACTGCTACACCCAGGTCCACAGCACAACAATCAACAAAAAAATTTCAACAATTACTTTTACATTACCACAGTCAGTTATACTAGAAAAATACAACCAAAAAACAAAGAACTCCTTATTTCTCCAACTTAAGCTTACGTACACCACAGATATGACCCTCCCCCAAAGCACACTTCCATGGTCTCTCAGTACACAGACTGAATGTTGTACATTAACATTAAAAATCCACACACAAACAATAAACGCTCGATGATATGCGTACAGGAGGGTTTCCTACAATCAATGAACTAAAGTTTCAGCAAAAAAAAAATACTCAAAAAGGCTTTTTTAACAGCTTTTAGAAGGTTTGAATTGCAAAGAGCTCTCAGAGCAGACTGCCTCTTACAGCTTCCTACACACACACTACCTCAAACTGAGGCTGTGCAGAACAATCTAGAGCCCATGTGACCTGAAATCCCTTGATTCACTGCAAAATTCACCTTTGGAGCTTAAAACAAAGTGAAGTGAGGTGAAGTATATTGTTTTCAATGTACTTCACCTTAAAATTTATGGAGTAGTAGTTTGGGAAGGCGGAGTAACACAAAGTCACTGTTTTCAATGGACTTTGCGGTACCCATTATGACATGAAGTACTCCAGTTCGTGATGTGGAGCACTTCGTGAATTCACCTTCACTCTGTGAATCACTTTGCAGAGTGAATTGAGGCCACTTCACCTTTGTGGCAAGCTGACATTTAATGGTTATAGGGTTCAAATTCTGAAGTGCAGAGTTGCTATAAAAAAGTTGTAACAAGGTTATGTGGTGTTCTTGAGTAACTGTGAAACAAAAATATTTGAGATTTTTAAAGCCATGGTAACATTTCAGTAAGCAGTAATCACAATTGTGAAAAAGGTAGGAATTGATGATGTAGAACAAAACATTCTAACCATTAGTAATCAAAACACTGACCAAGTTGATTCAGGCTAAGAAAAATGGGTTGCAAAGTCTAAAGGTTACTTAGTAGAGGAAATGGATAAGATCTTGAGAGAGTACCTTAAAGCACAAAGGTGTTCCAAAACTAATGCAAAGATCCTAGAGATGTTTGCCAATTCCACAGCAGTATTTTATTTCAAAACCTGTTTACTAAATACCAGAGTCATGAATGCCAGGTTGAGGCTTTGTGGGAATTAACAGGTGACAGTGTAACATACTTACAGAAGGAGTCATAAAAATTACAACAGGCACACTGGACTGCAAAGACTTATACATAAACACAATGGCTTACTTTTTATGGTCTTTCAGACATTAAGAAACCCTAAAGATGACAGTTCCCCTTTACTCCTGCTGTATTTGCAGCTCTGTAATTGTTGAGTTTGTGCTGGTTCTTGTGGTGTTTTCTGAGTGTGTGTCTCATGTGCATAGGGTGTGCATCCACTGTAGTTTCTGGGTCACAGAATGTGCATTAGTCAAAAACTGTAACAAACTGGGTATTGTTCATATATGTTATGGGGTGTGCAGAGGGGTGGAGCCATCAGCAATATTACGGTAGGAAGTTGTATGTTGTGTTTAATTTAGTTGTTGGGTTTGTGTTGCATTGCCACATGTATTATTGCCTTGGGTGGTGACATTTGTTGCTTACATCATTTTTCATTGTTGCCTTCTTGTGAGTCACTTTTTTAATTGTGCCTTTTATTAATGCGTTCTTTTTTGCTTTCTTCTTTATCTGTATGAAACAGCAGTTATACAGAAATAGACAACATTTGCCTGAACATTAATCCTCCAGTGAGAAAAGGAAAAGGCAGATTTAAAAATAAAGCATCTAAAGAAACTGTTGGCACAGAAGGAATAGGAGATAGAAGAACTTGGGCAAGATTTGACCAAAACAGGAGAATTAGAAATTGCTCAAGATCAGATCCATAAACTAAGTTTGCAGTTAGATACTAAGGAAAAACAAATAAGATGTCTTGAAGCAGATAATGCTAACTAATTTTCCCAACTGAACCAGAAATTAGACCTGCTTCACTCACAGAAGGAAGTGAACCTATTCATGCAGGCTTATGAAAGTTTAAGGTATGAAACTAGAAGTCTGACCTCTAGGCAGGAATAAGTCAAATTTGCCCAACCAAACTGAGGGCAGACTGATAAGGGCACCCATTCTTCCTCATCTGCCATCCTTCTGTCAGACTGGCAGTTACCACAAGGTGCACCAGTGAATCAAAAGGTTTTCTGAGCTGGGGGGGGGCAAGCAATGTTATTTTTATTGAATTTATACATTTTATTAGTACACAAGTACAGGCACGCAAACATGGTCCTAGTGTGTAGGGCATTGGATTGTGGAGCTAACACAGTTTTGCATGCCTCTGGTGAGACAAAATACTGGGAGAAGGTGAGAGACTTTGCTCTGTAAGCATTATTAAGGGAATGACTGTATCTGGCAGTAGCAGTACTCTCTTGCCTGGAAAACACCTTCTAGATCTGTGGAAGGCATTCTGGAACTCTGGAGGGCTGTGCTAGCCTCCTGACCCTACTGAGTCACAACAGTTGCAGGTTGCGAACCACCAGATATAATCAGCCACTGAGTCAAATCCTCTCTCTGGTAGTGTTTTGTTATTTTTATTGATTTTATACATTTTATCAGTACACAAGTACAAGAGTAAAACCGGAAGTTGGAAGTGGGGTACTTCTGGTCCAGCGCTATTGAAACACGGCCCTAGCGAATGGGGCGAGTGTGCATGGAGCAGCATGCTGAGATGCGTGCAGAAACTCATGCATCTGCGCATGTCTATTGTGTCTGCTGGGGAAACTGGGACACTGGCTGATAATTTATAAGGTGGGACACAGATAGAACAACTGTGAGTTTCACTGACATAGTTTTGACACAGATAATTAAGGTGAGCTAATACACAATATGGGTAGCATGAGCAAATGTATGAACTTATGCAACTCTTGCAGGATGGTTGCACATGGGGAGTTAATTTCAGAGTTTATATGTAATAAATGCTTGATGATTGTGACATTGCGGACTGAAATTTTATTGCTAAGAGACAAACTGATGGTGCAAAATGATATTATACAGCTGGAGGGATTTATTGATCAGGCAGAATCTAATATAGGGAATGCAGAACCAGTTAAAGCTATGATGGGAAAGGAGCACAAACAAGTACTGAGTTAATGCTAGGAACAGGAGAAACGGAGACTGTCTTAACATGTAATAAATGGAAAAGCGGCATAAATGATGCATAAACTGAGAATCAGTTACTAGAGGATTCGAGTCTTGTTCAGACAGGCACTAAGAGACCTTGGAGGATATTTATAAGGGAGAGACATCTTGAACTACAAAACAGATTAGAGGAACTACTGGAGGAAGAGGCAGGGAATACAAGTACAGGACACCCAGATAACCAAGGAAATGACAGCATAAGAATGGATAGCTTAGTTTATAATATGGTGAATGCTGAGACAAGGAATGACCCTACAAGCATAGTTGACCATGTCAATACAGTACCAGATAAGATAACAAAAACACCAGGAAGAGGCCCATTATGTGATCAAATGGACACTAATTTAGGACACACCGATAATACAGGACATAAGGTGGGTGAAAGAGATATAGTTGTCCAGGGTGAATCAATAATTAAATATAGAGACCAAATAATAACTTGGGGCAGGAAAGAGCATACCACAGTCAGTTCATTATCAGAGGTGAAGATTGGAGATGTCAATGGAATACTTGATGGTCTCATGGAGCATGAAGATAAACCTCTTACAATTTTACACGTTGGGGTGATTGATATTATGGGAAGGAATAACAAAGAGACTTAAAAGAGCTGGGGGCAACACTTAAGGGAAAGGGCTATGATGTTATCATTTCTGGTATCATGCCAGTACCAAGAGCTGGGATAGCAGAAAATAGAGAAATCAATAACTTAAATGGGTGGCTGAAGAGATGGGCCCTCAGGGAAGACTTTACATTTCTGAGTCATGCTGAACATTTCAAAGATACTGGGTTATACAGGGCAGATGGATTACATCTTAACATACATGGAACAAGGGTCCTGGCACAAAGAATAATGCTGCTATTTCCAACTTTTTTAAACTAAGAAATGGGAGAAGTGGGAGTGGGGAGAAATAATCAACCAAGCACACAAAGATATAGGCATATCGGAATACACAAGACATAACATGGTTGATGCCTATTAAATGTGTCTTTCATTAAATGCTAGAATTCTGGTCAGAAAGATTGATGAACTGGAGGTAATGTTAGCCATGCAAACAACACAAATATGCATAGTAACGGAAACATGGTGGGATGCCAATGATATATGGGACAAACATATACAGGGATACACCACTTTCAGCAAAGAAAGATCAATAAAGAAAGGTGGAGGAGTGGCGATATTTGTATCTGATACAACTGTTGAGAAGCAGCTATACCCTGATGCATATGAGGATGAACAACTTTTGGTAAACTACTGCCAGATAGAAATAAAAAAATCATACATGGAGCATATTATAGGCCTTCATCTCAGTCTAGGGATGATGATACAATGTTGTGTAGACAAATAGAGAGTTTAGATTCCACTGATGGGCTTATTTTGTTTTGAGATTTTAACCTTCCAAGGGTTTATTGGGTGGCACTAAAAGGTGAGACCAAAATAGATGGGGAGTTTCTGGCATCATTAGACATGGTTGGGGTGGAGCAATATGTACACCAACCTACCAGGGGCAATCACATTTTTGATTTAATGCTGAGCAACATGGGGAAGAAATCTAGGATTGTATAGTAACTGCCCCCCTGGGAAGTAGTGGCCTTTCCATGGTGGAGTTCAAAAGGGTGGAGGCAGGTGGCCAAGTATATGGGATAACTACCACAAAAAACTATGCAAGGCAGACTTTGAAGGCATGAGATCAGAACTAAAAAATTGTGACTGGGAAAAGATTTACTGGGAAAGTCACTACAAACTATGTGTAGTGAGCTATTAAACAAAATCAGTGGCTTGATGATTAGATATGTATATAATAAAGAGAACTCCAATAAGCAGGGCACAATACTATCATGGATGACCCCTAAAATAAAACCAAATGCTTAAATTGAAAGAAAAAGGCATATAAGAAAGCTAAAAAGGAAAAGACAGTGGCTTAATTGGAGAAATATAAGATATTAATGAAGGAAGCAAAAAGGGCTGTCTTACAAGCAAAAAGAAACTATGAAGAAGGCCTAACATTGAGGGTGAAGGACAATCATAATTATTTTTTAACTATAAAAACAATAAGAAAGGAAGTGAATGTAAGACCAGTCGTATACTGAACCAAAATGGGGATCAGGTGACAGACATGGAGGCAATAGCAGATTTGCAGAATCATTATTTTGTTTCTGTATACAATAAAAAAACACACTATGTTGGGACTCCTATTATTCCAGTACACATAGGAATAGAAGATATCTTTATTACTTGGTATTACTTGGTATGAAAGAACAGAAGAAGGCCAGAGCCCATCGAGACTGTTCCCCACACTATGTGGGACATTATTTATCTATTATCCCTCAACCAAATATCTAATTTGTTTTTAAAGACAGTGGCACTAGTTGCCTCTACCAATTCTTGTGGCAAGGTGTTCCATACAATGGATGCTCTTATTGGAAAAAAGTTTACCCTTTTGCTGGTTTTATAAGTTTTTGCTTCAAGCTGTTTATTATGCAGTCTCAGAACATGTCTCCTTTTGGAGAGTGTTAGACTGCTTTTTTCCATTAGGTCTGGTGAATTTATTAAATTAAAAACCATAAGCATATCACCTCTTAATCTTCTAGTTTGAAGAGAAGAGACCAGTAGCTTTTAATCTGTTCTGATAATCCAAGTTTGTTAATCTTGGAATCATTCTAATTACTCTCCTTTGAACCTGTTCAAGAATTGCTATGTCTTTTTTTTTGTTTCGATTCCAGAAAGGGGAGCCATAGTCTAGATACGGTCTAATGTATGCCCTATACAATGGAATAAGGCATTGTTCAGTGTGATTAACAAAAGTGCATTTTATTTGCCTCAAAAGTCTTTTGGTCATGTAAGCAGTTCTAACACAGTAATCATTTGATGTAAGTTTATTATTAACATATATCCCTAAATCTTTTTCACAATTTGATGAGTGAAGTGGTAGTCCCTTTATATAATATATTGTTTTTGGATTATTTACAGCAAAATGCACTACTAAACATTTGTCTTGATTAAACTGCATATGATTTTCATTTGTCCAAAGTGTTAATGTTTCCAAATCCTTCTTTAATGCAGAAATATTTTCTTGATTATTAACCTTGCCCCCCAATTTAGTATCGTCTACAAATTTAACCATGAAGTTATTTGGCCCTGTTTGTAAATCACTGATAAAGAGATTAAACAATGTTGGTCCAAAGACCGACCCCTGTGGTACACCACTTGTCACACTACCCGAATCAGACAAGACATCATTAATTCTGACTCTCTGAGAATGATTTGTCAGTTTAAAGTCCAGTTGACAATATCAGGTGACAAACCTAGACTGTGCATTTTAGTAATGAGTTTTTCATGTGAGACTTTATCGAAAGCTCTACTAAAGTCCAAAAGAATTACATCAGTAGGGATACCCACATCTAGTAGAGTACTTATATTATTGTAAAAACATATCAGATTGGTGGTGCAGGAATACTTGGGAGTAAACCCATGCTGATTTGAATCATAAATTCCTAATTTTTTACAATCTTGATCTATTAGAGACTTCATTACTCGTTCCATTAATTTACCAACCACTGAGGTCAGGCTAATTGGGTGATAATTTTGCACAGAACCTCTATTGCCTTTTTTAAATATGGGAGTAACTATTGCTGAATGCCGATCATTTGGTACAATGCTTTCTCGTAAGGATTTGTTGAAGATAATTGACAAAGGTATAGAAATATTTATAGAGGTTTCGATCAGAAACCATGGATGAATACCGTCTGGGCCCGGACTAGTATTTTTTTTCAGTTTTTTGACAGCCTGTATAATGTCAGTTGGATAGAACCTATGATAATCTATGTGGTGAACTTTAAATGTACTAATAGGTGATTTTTGAAAGAAGACAGAACAAAAGTACTTATTAAAGAGATCCGAGGTTTCTATATCAGATAGAGAAGAGCCATTGGTTATAATGGGACCAATGGTCCTTGATACACCTTTTTTACTATTTATATAGGAGAAAAGAGATTTGTGACAGTCTTTTGTGTGAGCTAGTTTAAATTCTAGCTTATTTTCTGCCGATTTAATAGAATTTTTTAAGTTTTTCACAGATAGTCTGTATTTATGTAATAGAGTAGTTTTAAATGGAACAGAACTATTCTTAAATTTCCTAAAAAGTTAAATTTTTATTTTATTTTTAATTGTCTAGTTGAACCAAGGGGGAATTTTTCCTTTATTATTAAATTTCCTCTTAGATGGAATAAAGGTATTTTCAAAATAATGTACAATGTTTTTAAAAAAGTCCCAAGCTTGTTGTGTTGTACAATTAAGAAGATTAGATTCCCAGTTTATGTTTTGTAAGTATTCATTGATTTTAGAAAAAATTTGCTTTATTATAATTTTTTGTACAGTATAAATTCCTTTGTGTAGTTTTAAACTGTTGAATTTCAAAAAGAATAGATGAATGATCACTGGTCCCAAGTGGATCCCAAATTTAGCAGACTTAGCAAACTGAATGCTAATAAGGCTCATAGGGACCAGATGGTTTACATCCTAGGCTGCTTAAGGAATTGGCCAGAGAACTAGCTGGGCCTCTTACAATAATATTCAAGAAATCCTTAGAGGATAGGGAAGTGGTAGACTCCTGGAAGACAGCCAATGTAATGCCTATAAATAAAACAGGTTGTAGGAGAGAGGCTGGAAATTATAGGCCAGTGAGGCTTACCTCTGTGATGGGTAAGGTACTGGAAGGGATAATAAAAGAATACCTCGAAAAGTATATTGAATATTTGGGTATTAGAGACATGACTCAGCATGGATTTACAAAGGGGTGCTCCTGCCAGACAAATCTAATGGAATTGTATGGGAAGGTCAGTAAAGTCTTGGAAGGAGGGGAATCTGTAGATGGGGTATATCTAGATTTTACCAAAGCTTTTGACAACGTACCGCATGGGAAGTTAATTGATATTCTAAAAGATATGCATACACCAGGAGAAATAACTAAATGGATCTCTTCATGGCTGGCTGATAGGAAACAGAGGGTGATGCTAATGGGGATTGCCTCAGGATGGGCCAAAGTGACAAGTGGCATGCCCCAGGGGTCAGTGTTGGGCCCTTCCCTTTTTAATTGATACATTTCCTCAATGAAGGGCCAAGAAAGGTTCTAGGTGTCTAAATTTGCAGATGACGCATGCATTGGCACTAGTGTTGACAGTCTTGCGGCAAAATAAAATCTGCAGATTGTCCTAAATAGCTTGGGTGAATGGGCAGAGGAACATAGGTTTGAATTTAATTTCAATATGTGTACTGTAATGCACTTGGGAAAGAAAAACATGCAAGCAAATGACGTACTGATGGACAGGCAACTGATGGAGGTTGAAGAAGAAAGAGATTTGGGCATTATGGTCTCAAACTATTTAAATTTTAAGGGTCACTGTATTCCATTGTGTCAAAAGGCCAGTAGGGTGTTAAATAGTATTTCAAGGCACATAAAAAGCAGAGGCAAAGAGGTAATTGTGCCATTGCACAATGCATTGGTAAGGCCTCATATGGAATACTGTGCCCAGTTCTGGGACCCTGCCACTAGAACAGAGATCAAAAACCTGGAGAGAGTACAAAGGTGAGCCACAACCACAAGGATGGTCAAGGGTTTTAGGGGCATGTAATATCAGGATTGGTTGGACAGTCTTAGCCTATTCACAATGGAATATCGAAGATTTAGGGGGGCATGTGTCTCCTATAACAAGTATTGAGAATAGTGACTTATGGGAAAATGTGGGTCTGGAAATGTATCATCAGCAGTACAGCACAAGCTCATACCCACTTCAGATAAAAGGGGAAATATGTCGCATGAACAGAAGATCTATCTGGTATAATCAGAGAGTGGAAGCAGTTTGGAACTCACTCCCAATGGAGGTAGTAGGATGTGGAAATATGGAGGAGTTGAAGCAAAGGCTTGATGATTACTCTAAAAAGAAAATGATTGGGGGTTATTTATAATCCAAAGGCAAGCTATATGGACTATTGCCTCCTTGTCTCAGTAATCACCTATGAAACCTGCTCATCAGGATATGCAGTCTGTCATGTGGGTGATATCAGAGGGAGAAGACAACTGGCTTGGGTAAGCATATCCACAGCTCAATCCATGGGCCACAGCATATGTCAGTTCCTGCTTTTCCACTCCTGCTGAGACCCAGTGGCAGGATTCACCAGCAAGCACACCCTGATATGGAAGAGAAGTAGTTCTCTCCCAGCATTCTGGCCAGGATGTATCTCCAATGGGGGCTTGCAACAATCTCTCCCCCAACCAACCGGAAGACATCATAAGACAGAAAAGAACAATGTTGTAGAAAACAGTTCAAAGGTTTGATCCCAGTAAGAAAGAATATAATGGAAAAGACAACTATTTAACAGCACTCAGGTCCTATTTATGAGTGATTTTACTGAATATGAGAAAATATTCTTTATACAGCTGACATATATTATTGCAGCACCACAATGGATGGAAGAATTGCCCCCCCCGAGAGCAAAGACACTGTCAATAGTTTATGTACAGTCATGAGGAAGGAGCACAGGTGATACTGTACACCCCTCACTGCTAAAGCTGCTGCCTTGAAATTGAAACAGTGAGCCAACCAAGATCATTGTGACTTCTTTAGGATAGTTAGACTGACATTTTGAGGGTCACTTTAAAGCCAGTATCAAGGATTGTGAGTTCAAAGGACATTTTGTCTGTGGGTTGTTGAAAGAGATTCAGAATGTTCTGGTGGGAGATTTATGATTGAGTATCAGCCTATATTTGAGGTCCTGGACATTTTCTTTGTGGAATGCAATGGTGAAAAATAAAACCTTAATCACTAGCCTTTCTTCTGCCAGTGTAGCTGTTTTTAGCCAGACCAGCCTTGAAGTTAAACCTGAAGTGGGACTCGCTCCCTCTGTGGAGAAGAAAGTTCATTTTTCCAAAAGATTGGAAGAGATCTACAACCCCTTAGGAAGGGATTTTACTTTTCAGGGGGATGTGATAATTCTGGAGATCATCAAGGGTCCTGGCATAAGCAGTGTGGTGGCCTTAGATGCAACTACCAGAGTCACTGGAATCAGGTTGAAGGTGCTGATGACAATGATAAATCCTGGAAGGAGAAATGTATTTCATTGCAGAAACAGTTGAGTGAAATTAAAACACCTCCTACAGAGCAAACAGAAAATGCATCATCCCCGATGTGCCTCAGAGAAACAACAATCCCCATCAGGCGCAGATACATAGCAGCTGACTAGAGCTGAAGTGGCAGTCCCCAACCTCTGCCAAGGCTGAAGACACTCCCCTGAAAGGAGGGAGTCAGACACCAGAGAATCCAGTAGGTCTGGGATCCCTGGAGACTGCCACATCAAACCCTGACCCCTTGCAGCTAGGAAGATTAGTCTGGCAGGGAGGAAGAAGCAGGCTGTATACGAAAGTAGTTGTGGAAAATGCTTTACCTTTTTATGCTCTGGTAGATACAGAAGCTGAAGTATCACTAGCTTCTTGACCTGTGTTGGATGAACTCCAGCAGTTACTTCCAGGGGCTGCCTCGGTCTTCAAATAGAAATGCAACCACAGTATTCAAAAATAACAAATCCCAGTTTAAATGTTTGAGAAAATACTGTATATATGGGACTTAGACTTTGCTGGAAATCATGTGTGCATCCAGTACATATTTGTGAAAGCTCAGAGAGATGTTTCTTGCTGGGAATGGATCTTTCACAGTGGTATAGGGCATGCATGTGCTTGTTGGGAGCTGTATTGAGGGCCACTGTTATGGAACCCAAATCTCACCAGAAGATTCAAACTTGGGGTGGGGGGCCTATGTGAGTGTGCAATGTGTGCACTATCCAATCCCCCAGGAAACCCAAGCCTGGATATGAAGAGTACCTCTGATGGGGAAAGCATTATAGCCCCTGTGCTTGAACAACTTCAGCACAGGACACCTGCGCTATTCTCTTCCCCTAGAGCTGAGGTTGTAGGGGAGACACCTCTTGTACTAGACCCTCACTGTCCCAGTGGACCTCCTGATGGTCAAAATAACCAATAAATCCTAGGAATCGGGGCAAGAGCTGAAATGGAGACAGATTTATTGTGCAGTTTACAAACTAAAGCTGATAGCCTCATCTTTTCAGTGACAGTGCAGGGCAAAGTGTCAGGAACAAGTCTTTGAAGACACTAATTAGTGATTGGTTTTTCAGAGAATTGGAATGCACAGACTCTGACCAGATGGTCAAATGTCATCTTAAACAAGACAGTGCTCCTTTGGGGGAGTGTTAACTAAAACAAGCAAAAAAAAAAAAAAATTGTAGCTTTGAATTTCACAGTGGGAAACCTTACAGTCACTGCTATATATATATATATATATATATATATATATATATATATATATATATAGATACTACAAGGAATGGAAAAACCCTTATACTTCCATGCTGACATTTTGTTTAGGTTTGCTACCAGTGTCCATTTGACTTCTGACCAGCCTGAGCTGCAGATCAGTCTCAAGGAAGTACCTTATCCATTAACAGGTACTAGGTCACAAATCAGATCAGGCCAAACTGTACCACAGTTGTATCAAGTTATAAGTAAACAGAGTGTTATACCCAGCAGGGTATGGGGCTTTCCTTTGAAATTCAGTGTTAACAAGGGACAGAGACTGAATGAACAGAGAGTCTTTTCCCATCACACCAGACAGTTATTTGAGTTAGGATTAACTCTTAGTGGGTAGGGTCACAGCCACATGCTTAATTTTACAATACAGACTGCTTACCTGTTAGTGTTAAAATCAATGTTTCAACCATATGTCTTCTGGAGTACTATCTGACATGGAGGCATGGTAACATATTCCCTTTCCATGCCCACCTCCCCATTCTAGGCATCCATCCAGCAACAAAAATGATGGGTTTAAAATCATGAAAGAAAAGCCCACCACTACAGCAACATTGGTGTGTGGCTTTAGAGACTGTGGTTCATCCACAGGGTTGTTCTCTAACAGGTAAGAACAAAAAAAAACCCACAGTGCTGCATCAGTGTGTGGTCTGAAAACAAAACAAAATGGTAATATTAAATGTACCCTGACAATAGAAAATAGAGTTAAAATTGATACTTTGACCATAAGTCTTCTTCAGGAAGTATTTAAAAGAGAAAACAGCAAAGTTACTGCAGATGTAAGGGGAAAAGGGGATATATATGTGGGAAAAGATGAAAGGTGGTTTCTCTAGGAGAAAAAGTGATAATAACAAGATAAGATGGTAAATGAGCCAACCAGTTTAGGTAATATTCTGGACCTAGTGCTGACTAATGAGAACTTTGTCAGGGAGCTGGGGCTGAAGGATCCACTGGGAGGAAGTGACTTTCACACTGTGTGGTTCTCACTTAACATGTGCAGGGAGGTGACAGGAACGGAGACCAGGGTGTTAGACTTCAGGAGAGCCGACATTGGAAGGATGGGGGAGATAGTGGTTTGGCACCTAGCCAGCATCCACCTGCACATGGATGCAAATCAGAAATGTGACGTTATCAAGCTAGGTTTCATGGAGGCCACTAGCTCTTGTACCAAGACAAAAGCAAAAAAGTTAGGTCCAGGAAACCAAGTTGGTTAAGCGGGAGGTGTTGGAGAAGGTGAAGGTGAAAAGAGCAGCCTTCAGAAGATGCAAGAGATCCCTTCAGGGAGAAGATAGGGAGGAGTACCTGAAGAAATCAAGAGAGGTGACCAGAGCAGTTAGGCCAGCCAAGGCTTCAAGGGAGCTTGGGCTGGCAGAGGGTATCAAGGAAGGAGAAAAGGATTTCTTCAGGTACATTAGGGAAAGAAGGAATTGCAAGTATCAAATTGTAAGGATCAAAAGGGAAGGACGGAGGGTGGGTGGACAAAGGAGCAGATCAGGCAGAAGCACTCAATGAATACTTCTGTATTTACTAAGTAAAAGGATCGGTCACTGTACTGGATGGTATGGGCACTGCGGGTAGATAAGGCACCTGGCCCAGATGGCATTCACCCCTGGGTATTGAAAGAGTTGGTGGAGATCCTGGCAGAGTCATTGGCAGATTTGTTCAACACCTCTCTGGGGACAGGGTGCCTTCCCCAGGACTGGAGAATGGTGCAAGTGGTGCCCCTTCACAAAAGCGGTCCCAAGGATGGTCCAGGCAACTACAGACCAGTAAGCCTTACATCCATTGTTGGGAAGTTAATGGAGTGATCCCTAAGGAGAGGTTGATAACTTTTCTGGAAGGGAATAGTCTACAGGACTGAAAGCAACATGGGTTTGTCTCTGGTAAATCCTGCCAGACCAACCTGGTGGACTACTAAGACTGGGTGGCTAGGGCACTTGACAAGGGCCAGGCAGTGAATGCTCTGTATCTGGATTTCAGCAAGGCCTTCGATATGGTGCCACATGGGATGCTGCTTAGCAAGCTGGGATAACAGGAGGCAGGAATGAAGATGGTGAATTGGGTCAGGAACTGGTTGCAGGAGAGGCATAAATCCAGTGGTTGGACTCTACGAGGCATATAGAACAGGAAGAGATGCTGTGAGAAGGTTTGCTAAACCACAGTTGAAGTCCAATGCCACGCACACAACACTCTCACAAAAAGCAGTTAGAAAATCTGAATTTAGAGTTGCAAATGCAATTTATTTAGGATCCAGGTACAAAGCCCTTATCCCAGCACTTCTGCGTTAGCCCTTGTCAAAGTCAAACCCAATGAACATGTACAGAGTCAAAGCTTTGCTTTTCAAAACTCAAATTTCTTATCTTGGAGCACCCATTTTCACTAACAACTAACTATGCCCAGCTCAGATCAAAACGCTCTTTCAAAATATGTATTTCTCTCCACTTGCTCTGAAAATGTCTGCATGCATGAGTTTACAGGAAGTAAAGTGTCATTTTGAGCTTGTGAATGCTCTGGGGCATCGAGTTGCGGATATGCTCCCTAAATAAGGTTGGGTCAGTCTTATTTAGCAGTTATTAAAAAAAATAACAGTAAAAATGCATGTTTCAGGAAATCGGGACTCCTAGATGCCTTCAGTAGGGAAAGAGAAGACAACAGGCTCCCTGGTCTCAAATGGTAAAAAAAATGACTGATAGCTGACAGTGTCCCTATTAGAATACAAATCAGTATCATTTTTAGGGAAGGGAATGCACATTAATGAGCTCTTCAAGTCAGGTCTTCATCTCTGCTTATAATCTCTGTCAGTTGACCACAGTTTTTTAGGATGTCAAGACTGTCTCGGCACTAGAGACCGATACAGTACTTGGTTCATCCCAGGAGATTCTGCATTGTAAGAAGTGAATGAAAATTAGCTATCTTTATGATTTAGAAGTCTGGGTTTTACACTGGTTAGGGATTTTAGAGAGTTACTCCATTGTGTTCCACTGGACATCAGCTGTTTGCACCTCGGCTGCAGCCATATTGGCTTTTGCTAGAGTTTGTGTCTTTCCCCACATAGCTTTCCCCTTATTCCCCTTACCTGTCCACTAACTTTGCTTTTTTTTCCTTTTAGATACTTCCTGAAGAAGACCTATGGTGGAAATGTCAATTTTAACTCTATTTTATTATTGTCAGGCTGCATTTAATATTACCATTTTTGTTCTGTTTTCAGACCACATGCTGACACAGCACATTGTTTTTTTTGTTCTTACCTGTTAGAGGATAACCCTGGGGCTGAACCTAAGTATCTAAAGCCACACACCAGTGTTAGTGTAATGGTGAAATCTACTTTCCGTGACTTTAGACGCACCATTTTGGTTGCTGGATGGATGCCCGGAATGGGGGTGGGGGCATGGAAAGGGAATATGTTACCATGCCAACAGGTCAAACAGTAATCCAGCAATAGCCTTCCACTGACAAGGGACATGAGCTTACCTGGGAGATCAGGGATAACTACTTGGTCTTACCAGAACTGCCTCGCCTCCCAAAACTGGGCCCGAGCATCCATCTAACATTCCGGGCCTGGCTCCTTGTTAATCTTTTGTTTATGATATCCAGGGAGAGTCTGGTGCGTACAACTTGTGCACTTTGTAATATCAAAATGTCAATGTTTTTCTGCTTCTCATTGTAACTACTCATTTCCCCATATTTGGCACTTGTAATGTTCTTACTGTCTGGTTGTTAATTGTGCCATATCTGCGTTATCAACTTGTACCACATTCCCCCAGGACGCATCTGTAATTGAGCAGCCTGTCTGTCCAGTATGACCTTACTAGTCAAACTTTTAAATAAATAAACAGAATTTCTCCTCCTAGAGAAGGACCAGGAAATGAAGGAGATTGCTTCCTTTGGATGAACAGATGTGTCTGACCAGATAGAAGAAAGGGTAGAAATAGGAAAGGCTGAGCCATATCCTGAAATTTCTGAGCAAGTGAAACGTCAGACTGCAATGGCTAATGCTGTGCCTGCTACCTACAAGCCTGAACTGGTCACCATTTTCTATGTTTTTTCCAATCTATTTTCTAAAGACAGTTTGGGCTGTGGAAAAACTACCATCCACACTTTTAGGATAGAGGCACCATGTAATAGCAAACCAATGTACGTCTGGCAATATAAAATACCCTTAGCTGCACAGGAAATTATTCACAACATTTTAGAATCCCTTTTGGAAAGGAACATTATCAAGGAGTGTGCCATCACCTATAATGCACTGGTGTGGCCTGTGTTAAAACCCACTGGTAAGTGGCAACTTACATTGATTACAAATAGATGAACAAACAGGATCCCCTCTGTTGATGGCCCATGACCTATATTATCAGAGCTTGTATAGATTTAAGGGTGACCAGTTTTTCATCACCATATACATAGCTAATGGCTTTTGGACTGTGGAAGTGGGCCCAAGGGATCAATACAAGTTAGCCTTCTCCTTTGGAAGGAGCCAGCTGCCCTGGACACAGATGCCATTTATACTAACATTCATACTAAGGTATGAGGAGCTGAAAAGGTGGTAAGCCCATAATTACTCATGTCCCATTACCCATAATACATCAGATGAATCCCACCTAAGATATAGGAGTCTAGCCTGTTCTTGAATTGATTTGTATTTTTACTGGCGATAACATCTAGAGGTAGCTGATTAAGTTTATTTATTCTCATGCCAAATTAAATCTGTTTCTTTATCAGTGTTTCTTGATATAAAAATGTGTGGTATACTGGTCTTTGTTGACATTATGATAATTAGTAAAACATGGGATGATCACAAGGTGGAAGTCGGATCTGTGCTCTCCCAATTGTACACTGCAAGCTGCAAAAATTTCTATCATGAAAGGGCAGTGGTACAGGAAAAAGGTAAACTACTTAGGCCCTGAAATATCCACAGACGGCATTAGGCCTAAGGCCACACGAGTACAGGTGGTCAGATATTTAAAACCACTTACCAACCTGACAGAGCTGTGAAGTTTTCTCGGCATTTGCAGCTACTCGCACTAGTTGGGCATTTGCAGCTACTCCCACTGATTCATCAAGGAGTATACCCAGCTGTCACTACCCCAGTCAAACTTCTAAAAAAGGACCAAGTTTGAGAGTGGGGTCCACAGCAGGAAAAAGCTACAAGGGAGCTTCAAATACAACTGAGCCACTTTCCATGTCTGACCTTTCCCTAGAGAGGTAAAACATTTTACATCATGACTGGTCATACAGACTTAAGAATTTGTGCAGCACTATACCAAAAACATGATCAGGACAAATGAGTTCTGGTTTATGGCAGGAAAACAATTAACAGCATGGAAAAAAAATATTCTGAGTGTGAAAAAGCCCTGCTAGCCACCGTGTGGGCCTACAATACTTCACCCATATTATTTGTGGGCAAAAGGTGTTAGTAAAAACTAGTCACCAGTCTCCAGCCTACCTGATAAATTCCAGGATTAAAGAAGGCAGAGTATCCAGCAGCAGAATAGCATCCTGGACCTTGGCCCTACAGGGCCATGACATTGAAGTGACATATGCAAAAAATAAGAACAACATTTTGGCCCAAGAGTTAGCTGACCTCCATCAGTGTGCTAACACAGAGCCAAAGGAACTAAGCAGTGCATTAGCCAAGGAGCCACCAAATTCACCAGACCCCCATAGGCACCTTCCCTACCGTATGAAGAATTTATATGTCTGGGGCTACCCAGGGCCTATGTAGATGGGCGTTCCATTTGAGAGAAAGGAAAGGTGTGTGCGTGTGTGGATTTTGTACTGGGAAAGAGACATGTCCTCTACCCCACAGGCATTCCTACTTGGTTCCCAGACTAGTCAGTATGCGGAACTGGCAGGTATCTTACTCAAAATTCTAATTGCTTTGAAATTTCAAGTCACAGAATTAGCAATATGTACTAACTCTAACTATGCTACAGTAAGTTAAGGTTTACAGACTGCCTTCCCAGGCCTACCTGCCCAGTTAGAAGAAATGGGGATTTAAAACTGCAAAGGGAAAGGACATCACATGTTGACTTGGTTAATACAGTGGACCAATTGTTGCAGCAACACAAGATGACTCTTTTACTGGAAAAAAGTGAAGGGTCATTCTCTAGTGAATGGACTAGGTAGGGAAGAGAATGACTAGGCCAACAGCCTTGCAAAGGAAAGAGCACTGAATGGTATCTCTTAGTAATTTCACTGACTCTGAGAAACCTGAGCTCAATCTGGCTGCAGTCACTCGGTGACAGGTAAAGCTTTCTCGGACTGAACCCAAAAAACAACTGGAAATCACCACTGGAGTACCCACCTAGGGCACCCTGGTAATGGTTAGAGAAGAATCAGATTGTGACTTAGTACAGGTCTCATTAAAGGACCAGTCTGTCTCCACAGTGTACCACTTTTTTGGAGGACCCAGAAGATAATCCCTTTACTGTGGAAGACATGCAGTAGGATGGAGAGCTCAAGGTCATGTATTACCAGAGGTACAGATTTAGCCTTCGTAGGAAGCTGCTTACCTATACTCTTGAATCTACCAGGATTCCTAGGTGTGTAGTCCTTACCGGATATAGAGGAATGATGTTACATCATACCCATGACAAAAAGATGCAGTGGTCACCCTAGAGGCCAAAGCACCTATGAGGCCTTGAAACAAATTGCCTTCTAGTCTGGGATGTAGTCACCTATACTAAAGGTAGTCTCACTTGTTGCATGTTCCAGCCATATAAACCTTGATTTTGGGCACCTCTACAGGTCAAAGGAATTAATTTTCCTTGGTCTAATGTTTAAACTGACTGGATAGGCCTACTGCCTACCTCACACAGAGGAAACAAGTATCTTCTCACTGTGAGCTGTCTTTTTATTAAGTGGGAGGAAGGTATACCAGCCCTTAGTGACACAACTAAGAATACTGCTGTCATTCTGATCCAATACATCTTTACACATTGGGGTTTACCCTTGTGGACAAGATCAGAGAGAAGATCACATTTCACTTCTGAAGTAATGGTTAATCTGTTTGACGCATTGGGAATTCCAAAAGAAAAGTCATGTGGCATACTATCGATAATCTTCCGGACAGGTAGAAAGAATGAACAAATCTGTTGTCAGCTTACTCAAGAACTGTGTTACAGAGAATACAATGGATTGGGGCCTCAAAGGACCATTGGCCTTGATGGCATTGAGATCTACAGCAAATTGGTCCACAGAACTAACTCCATTTGAGGTTATGACAGGAAGACAGGCGGTATTCAATCAATCAATAAGCATTTTTTTATAAAAAGTGCTGTTCACAAAAGACCAGAGCACTTGTACAATAAATATAAAATCCAGATTAAAATATCAATAAATATTAAGAATACATATCTATATCATCAAATAATTAATCATTATTCAGGAAAAGCAAAATTAAAAAGGTGAGTCTTCAATGCAGATTTAAAATTCTCCACAGTCAGGCACTCCCTTATCCGACAAGGTAAAGAGTTCCACAGGGTAAGGGCCACAAACTCAAATGCCTGGGCACCAGAGGTCTTCAAACGAACCCTGGGAAGCTCTAGCAATCCCTCTTTGGTAGAGCGGAGTGGGTAGGAGGGGCAGTAGGGGCAAAGAAGATCTTGCAGATAGCATTGTCCCTGTATATGTAGGGCCTCACATGTCAGCAAATTGACCTTGAAGGTGATTCTCCACTTAATAGGCAGCCAGTGCAGGCCACGAAGCACCGGTGTGACATGGCATGATTGAGATAAGCCAGTCAACAGCCTGGCAGCTGCATTCTGCCCCAGCTGCAAGTGGCAGATATCCACTCCTGGTAGCCCTAGGTACAGGGCATTATAGTAATTGAAGTAGTGAGGTCACAAAGGCGTGGACCAACGTTGGAAGAGCATCATGCAGAACAAGAGTCTTAATCCATGGCAATATTCCTCAGATGATAAAATGAGGTCTTGATGAGGGACAACTCCCGAGATCTCAGTGCCAGCCACTCATCAAAAATAACACCCAGGTTTTGCACCCGATCAGAGGTCACCAGCTGGCTGCCACTGAGTCAAAGCCCTGACAGCTGCCCAGCCAAAGACCCCTCTACCTTATGACCCGGGTACACAACCAGCACTTTGGTCTTGTCAGGGTTCAACTACAACCAACTGGCACTCATCTAATCCTGGATCTCAGCGAGACAGTTGTTAAAAGTCGAGACAGCTCCATCCTGGTCAGTCACAAAAGACATGTAAAGCTTTGTGTATCTGCACAGCAATGAAAACTCAGCCCATACTATCTTACAATGTCTCCCAAAGACAGCATATACACTGCGAACAACATGGGTGATAAGACAGAGCCCTGTGGCATCCCACAGGACAGGGAAACCGGGTCCAAGAAAAAAATCCCTGATACCTCTCTCTGCGACCTGCCAGTGAGGAAAGAATTGAACCATCTGAGGACTATACCAGAAAGTCCACAGATCAGCCCCAGGTGCTCCAATAACAAACCATGGTCCATGGTGTCAAACACTGCAGAGAGATTGAGGAGAACCAAGATACAGTACAAGTCACATTAAACTGTTCCTCCAATGAGTTGGTTTAGCATTGTTTTTTAGAGCTGGCAATGCATTGGCAACTCATGTTGTATTGTTTTTCAATGCTTAACCAGCTGAAGAGCAATGTATGTGAAATGTTTTTGCAATTCAATAGAAATGCATCTTCTGTTTAGTCACAAAGCAATACAAAACTGAGTTGTGACTCTTAAGAAGCAGTTTATGCAGGGCTTTATACTGGATCCAGTAACACATATGCAACTCAATTAGAAATGCTAAAGCAACTCATTGAGGGAACAGTTTAATGTGACATGTACTGTAGAATGGCTTTTCTGATCTCTCACTATCAGGAGACCACCGAGTGCCTGAACAAGGGCAGTCTCGATAACATCAACGCACCCAAACAAGGAGGTGAGTTGGGCCCTGGTCCAAACTAAAGCAGGTCAGCTGCATACTCTGGATGATCCTCACAATATCCACGATTGCCAAGCAGTCAAAGTAGGACCAGACAAACAGCGGGTCTGCAACCAACCACTGACCACCATCACACCCATTGGAATGAGCTAAGTAGATCTCGGAACTGATATCGGCAATGTTATCGGCAAAGAATCGAGCAAACTAGTCACGCTTATCCTGAGACAATGCTATCCGAGACTGCAGACAGGCTGGATTGCACAGCCAGTTGACAGTTCAGAAAGGGCTGAGCTGATTGATTCTGTGCAGCAGTGATCTCCCTGGACAGAAATTTTGCCTTCTTATGGGAGGCAACCAATTGATAGTCATTATAATGGGCCATCAATCTAAGTCTATCAGCATCAAGGCCCGATTTCTGCCAGTGCTGTTCCATCCTTTGCCCCACTTGCCTCAACTCCCTCAGGGTCCCATCAAACCAGTGGGACTGAGGGTGAAGTGTGAGGGGGTGAAACCAGACAGGAGCTATGGAATCCAGAGCCATGGGCACAGCCTTGTTATAGGCCAATAACAGGTTGTCTGGATCCAAGCTTGCACTCGGAAATCCCGATAGGTTCAGTACCACGGCCAGGTCATCTGGAGCCAAACCCCTTAAAGTATGGCACTGCACCATCTCTGTAGGGACAGGCCTATATGGGGGTGCCTGGAAACTGAACGTTACAGTGTGGTATTCAGACCATCTGACTGGCTCCACCACCAACTCAGAGGTCCTCATACCCTGTAGTAAAATCAAGTCCAACGAGTGACCATAACTGTTGGTGGCAGAGCTAATAACCTGTGTGATGCCCAATGAATTCATGAGATGGAGGAAGTCCTGAGCAAATTGTGAGAGTTCATCATTGACCCAGGCATTGAAGTCCCCCAGA
This sequence comes from Neoceratodus forsteri, assembly GCA_016271365.2. Lineage (NCBI taxonomy): Eukaryota > Metazoa > Chordata > Ceratodontiformes > Ceratodontidae > Neoceratodus > Neoceratodus forsteri. The sequence goes on from CM057451.1 coordinate 836,106,664, forward strand.
ACCATCCATCTGGGGACTCCAACACCATATCGACAACGAAGTCTATGGCTTTCTCCAGGAACTGCTTCTCACCCCCAAGTGGACGGCAGATGAGAAGAATCCTGCAACCCACATCTGCACCCAAGATACACTCGAAGCACTTGGTCACCCCCACTGGCACATCTACAAGGCCCAATTCTGAACAAAACCATATGGATCTGCCCCTACCCCTATGATCTGTCCTCAGGTAATGTATCACCGGGAACCCGGCTGTAATTGCTGATTCCAAAACTTAGAAACATAGAAGCTGATGGCAGATAAGGACCGCAAGGCCCTTCCAGTAGGCCCATTTCTTTTTCTACCTTATGAATGTGACACTGGCTTTTGCTTTGTCAATAGCCTATCTAGTCATACTTATCTGTATTGCTCCCTTATGCTTATCCCATACCTGTTTGAAGCCCTGCACTGTATTCATATCTACCACTTCCTGAGGTAGGCCGTTCCATGCATCCACCACCTTTTCTGTGAAAAAGAACTTCCTCTCATTACCCCTTAATCGGCCTCCCTCTAATCTCATGCTGTGTCCTCTTGTCCTGCTACTTTTATTATATTGAAACATGTTAAACTCTTTCACCTTGTTAATGCCCTTAAGGTGTTTGAATGTTTCAATCACATCATCTCTCTCTCTCCTTTGCTCTAGGGTATACATAATGAGTTCCATTACTCTGTCCTCGTATGTTTTCTGATGCAGTTTCTGCACCATTTTGGTTACCCTTCGCTGGACTGCCTCAATTTGGTTAATGTCCTTGTGAAGGTGTGGCCTCCAGTACTGCATGCAGTACTCCAGACAGGGCCTAACTAGTGTCTTGTAAAGAGGGATTACTACCTCCCTCTTATGACTTGCGATTCCACTACTAATACACTCTAACATCCCCCTAGCCTTACCTACTGCTTTAGTGGTCTGCTTGGATGATTTCAGGTCATTAGTGATAATGATGCTCAAGTCTATTTGTTCCCTTGTGACTTCCAGCAACTCCCCTCCGAATCTATAGGTGAATTCAGGGTTTCTCTTCCCTATGTGCATGATCTTGCACTTCTTTGCATTAAACCCCACTTGCCACTCTTCCAACCATTTTGCCAGTTTATCCAGATCTCTTCTCATTCTGCCCACCCCATCTGGATCATCTACTCTGTTGCAGATCTTGGTGTCATCTACAAACAGACAAAAGTTACCCTCCAGTCCATCTGCAATGTCACTGATGAAGATATTGAAGAAGACTGACCCCAGGACTGATCCCTGACGTACACCACTTGTGACTTGCATCTGTTCTGACTGTACACTGTTTACCACCACTCTCTGTTTTCTGCCTGTCAACCAGTTTGTCACCCAGTTGACCAACTTCTGACCCACCCCGAGCCTACCTAGCTTATTAATCAATCTTCTTTGTGGAACAGTATCAAAAGATTTGCTGAAGTCAAGGTAGGCGACATCAACTGCTCCCCCTTGGTCCACCACTCTGGTTACCCAGTCAAAGAAATCTATGAAATTAGTTTGACAGGACCTTCCTGTTGTAAACCCATGCTGTCTTGGATCCTGTGCTCCTATGGATTCCAGGTGTTGCACTATCCTTTCCTTAAGGAGTGTCTCCATAATCGTGCCCACTACTGAGGTAAGACTGACTTTTCTGTAGTTCCCTGCCTCCTCCCTGCTACCACTCTTGTGGAGCGGGATCACATGAGCCCTTCTCCAGTCTTCTGGGTCCTTTCCCATGCTCAGATACTCACTAAACAGTTCTGATAATGGCTCTGCTATTTCCCCCCTTATCACCTTTAGTACCCTGGGATGAATGCCATCATGTCCCATTGCCTTGTCCACCCTGAGCTTATCGAGTTCTTGTAGGACCCTTTCTTTTGTGAAGAGACTAGTGCACACCTCCCTCCTCCTGTGACCATGGTGCTGAGCTGTTGGCCCTGCCCTACCTCCTCCTCTGTAAATACTGAGCAGAAGTATCTAGTTAGGATAGATGCTTTTACATGGTCCTCCTCACACGCCTGCTTATCCCCTTTGATCTTAGCCATACCCCGACTTTCTACTTTCAATAATGTATTTATAGAAAGTCTTGTCACCTTCTTTTACTGTTCGTGCTAGTGTTTCCTTGGTTTTTGCCTTCCCTGCTTTACTGCCTTCCCTGTTTCCCTTAGAGAAGTTTGGTATGCCTCCCTAGCTTCATCTCACAGCATTCTCTTATATTTCCTGAAGGCCAACCTTTTGGCTTTGACCTTTTCTGCTGTTTTTGAGAACCAAAGTGATTTCCTTCTTCTTTTGCACTTCCTTTTCTCTCTAACACAATGGGATGTTGCTTCAAGTATTGCATCCTTAATAATTGCCCACTTTGCCTGTACCCCCTCACCTGTATTTCTTCTTGCCGGGGCTAGCTTAACTCTGTTGGCCATCTTATCAAAGTCAGCTCCTCCGAAGTCCCATATTTTTGCCTCGGAATGGGATGATTTATTTCTAGTGGCCAAATTGAACCATATCATGTGATGGTTACTGGCCCCCAGGTGACCTTCTACCTCGAGATCTGTGATCCTTTCCCTGTTAGTCAGTAGAAACATAGAAACATAGAAGTTGATGGCAGATAAGGACTGCAAGGCCCATCCAGTCTTCCCATTTCTTTTTCTACCTTATGAATGTGCCATCGGCCTTTGCTCTGTCAATGGCATATCTGTTCATACTCATCTGTATTGCTCCCTTATGCCTATCCCATGCTTGTTTGAAGTCCTGCACTGTATTCATATACACCACTTCCTGAGGTAGGCCATTCCATGCATCCACCACCCTTTCTGTAAAAAATAACTTCCTCTCATTATCCCATAATCGGCCTACCTCTAATCTCATGCTGTGTCCTCTTGTCCTGCTATTTTTCTTATATTGAAATATGTTAGACTCTTTCATCTTGTTAATGCCTTTAAGGTGTTTGAATGTTTTGATCATATCACCTCTCTCCCTCCTTTGCTCTAGGGTATACATGTTGAGCTCTTTTAATTTGTCCTCATATGTTTTCTGATGCAGTCCCTGCATCATTTTGGTTGCCCTTCTCTGGACTGCCTCAGTTTGGTTAATGTCCTTGTGAAGGTGGGGCCTCCAGTACTGCACGCAGTACTCCAGATGGGGCCTAACTAGTGTCTTGTAAAGAGGGATTATTACCTCTCTTTTCTGACTTGTGGTACTCCTACTAATACACTCCAACATCCCACTAGCCTTACCTACTGCTTTAGTGGTCTGCTTGGATGATTTTAGGTCATCGGTGATGATGATACCCAATCTCTTTCTTCCTTTGTGACTGCCAGCAACTCCCCTCCCAGCCTATAGGTGGCTTCAGGGTTTCTCTTCCCTATGTGCATCATCTTGCACTTCTTTGCATTAAACCCCAGTTGCCACTCTTTTGACCATTTTGCTAGTTTATCCTGATTTCTTCTCATTCTGCCCACCCCATTTGGATCATCTACTCTGTTGCAGATCATGGTGTCATCTGCAAACGGACAAACCTTACCCTCCAGACCATCTGCAATGTCACTGATGAAGATATTAAAGAGGCCTGGCCCCAGGACTGATCCCTGAGGTACCCAATTTGAGACTTGCATCTCTCCTGACTGTATACCATTTACCACCACTCTCTGTTTTCTGCCTGCCAACCAGTTTGCCACCCAGTTCTTCAACTTCTGACCCACCCCAAGCCTACCCAGCTTATTAATCAATCTTCTATGTTTAACAGTATCGAAAGCTTTGCTGAAGTTAAGGTGGGTGACATCAACTGCTCCACCTGGGTTCACCTCTCTGGTTACCCAGTCAAAGAAATCTATGAGATTAGTTTGAGAGGACCTTCCAGTTGTTAACCCATGCTGTCTTGCATCCTGTGCTCCTATGGATTTGAGGTGTTGTACTACCTTTCCTTAAGGAGTGCCTCCATAATCTTGCCCACTACTGAGGTAAGATTGAATGTAGTTCCCTGCCTCCTACCTACAGCTACTCTTGTGGAGCGGGATCACATGAGCCCTTCTCCAGTCTTCAGGGACCTCTCCTGTGCTCAGAGACTCACTAAACAGTTCTAGATCTGGATCTTATCTAGATCTAGGATAGCCCTGTCTCTTGTGGGCTGTTGTACTAGTTGTTTGAGGTCCTCCCCCTGCAGGGAATCCACTATGTGTCTAGTTCTGGCAGATGTTCCTACTGGTATTGATCAATCTGTATCTGGCATATTGAAGTCTCCCATTATCAGAACCTCCCCCTTAGCTGTCATGTTTTGTATTTCTTCTAACAGTAATGTTTCTTTGTCCTCCCCCTGGTCTGGAGGCCTGTAGACAACCTCAGTTCATATGGATGTCCCATTTCCTGTTTCCAGGTGACCCACCATTCTTCTGGTTCCCTTTGTGTATACTGTATTTCTGTAGCTTTGATATTTTCATTGACGTAAAGGGCCACTCCACCCCCCTTTGCACCTCGGTCTCTTCTGAACAGTACATAGCTGGATGCTGAAATCTCCCAAGTGTGGTCACTGGGAACCATGTCTCGCTAATGGCTACTATGTCCAGTTTAGCCTCTGTCATTATCGCCTGCAGGTCTGGGATCTTGTTTCCCAGACTGTGATCATTTGTGTACATGATTTTCCACTGGCCAGATTTTGGTGTCTTGGTTGTTGGGCAAGGTCTGGCATTTCCCCAGTGTGTCATATGGGGAGCTGGACCTATTTCCTTACCTGGTGATGCAAACAAACTACTACCATTCTGAATTTCATTTGATCACTAGCTGAGGGGGGAAGGGTGTTCTTCCCATTCGACGAGGCCAGGTTTATCATCCAGCCCGGTCTCGATGATGCAAACAAGCTCAGATGTCCCCACAAGATCAGCAATTACTGCTGTCTTGTTTTTGGTAGACCTGGCATTGCATAACACCACCTGTGTAGGATGGGACACCAAGGCTGGCCGGATTATCTGCCCACTCGACATGGAATTCTTGGGTATGGGGATCAGACAAGGGGACCCCTCTCTGGAACCCATTTTGCCCAAGGCATCTTCTAGTCCCCACAACCTCAATCCACTCATCCAGCTCCACTCCCCCAGGTCCAGGACTCCCGCCTCATGCCTCCTCCCCACTATCCCCAAAGCATGACATTACCCATATACCTCAGTGGGCAATGGGGGACAGTTAAAGGGACGGAGGCACCACAGCTCGGAGGCAGAGTAGTACCTGACCAGGAGACCTCTCTGCCAACACATACCTATGAAAACCCACTACAGCAAGCAGTCAACAGATCTACATGAACAATACAAAAAACAAATAAAATAAATCTCCAAAGTAAACACAACAAAAATAAAACAAAACCCCAAATTTCCCCCAAAAGAAAAATCACTCCCTTTGAGTAACATAAGGTCCAAATTAACTGATAATTAACAGACAACAGTTAAAAATGAGGAAAAGCATGCCAAAGCTTCCAAATTGAAAATCTGGCAGAGATGGGACTCTCACCCCCACTGTTAGCCAATAAAGTGAGTCCAAAAACTGCTATACTCCCACTACAGCAGTTAGTCTGTAACCATTGAAGTTAGTAAAAATATGAATTATAGGTGCTCTCTCACAGCCTCTTCATTCAAAAAATCATGAGCGTTTCAGTCTGCAAGAAATCAGGATACCATATCAGCATGTACAGAATGTCTTCACAATGCAGTTGGATCTAGAAATGTCACAGCTCCTCTGTATTCACAAAGCCACAAAGATGATGTCCCCGGAGGACAGCAATTCACTTTGGGCTGCCCCCTGGAATTAGGGATTGCCAATGGTGAAGGCCAACCAGCATCCACACTGGGGATACCCCAGGCAATGGAGGACCTCACTGCCTACTGGCTGTCGCCCCCTGATGCTCTTCACTGAGCCGCCCACCACTAAATGCCACCTCCCAGTCAGCAACTGCAGCCCAGATCAAAGATAAAGGACCCTACAGTCCCAGCAAAGCTCTAAAAGGGACTTCAACTAAGCTGGGTCCCCCAAGTTCCATCCAGGGAACATGGGTAATCCAGCCAAGCCCCCTGAGGCCCAGGACTCCAGAGAAACAATCATCCTTTGATGAGTGCATCCCTGATGGTCCCCCAAGGCAGACAGGAGCACTACAACCTTTGCCGAGCGTCCCCACCACCTCCCACCCAGGTAAGCTCAGCCAGGACCCCCTCCCCTCAGACAAACAGTAGGGCCCCAGATACAGTTCAACCAGCTGACAGAGATCAAATAACCGACTTCAAGTAGTGTACATTCCAGATGAGGTCAAGGTCAGGAAACACCAGAAACCAGGCAGGATCACCATCCACTCACAGTCCACTCCTCTGCCAGGTCACAGATATTCTCCACAAACCTCAGTCCTCAATCCTCAGTCCACCATGTGGAAGACCTTCTCAGACAATTTTCCCTTGGCAGGTGTTGCCCCTGTACCTGTTGTACCAGACTCCAGAGGAAAATATATCAGCAGATGCAGATATCCCTCCGTACATTACTTATTTAAAGTATCACCTGCAAGATACTTTCTACTTTGCTATTCAAAATTTGGAAAGAAGTGCAGAAGGGAGAAAGGCCTATAATTGCATTTATTTATTTATTTCAAAAGTTTCACTAGGAGAGACATACTGAGTTGTAAACAACTCGATTCCAGATGCGTCCTGGGGGAGAGGGTAGAGGGATAAATACACATGCAAACAGAGTATAAAAATAAAAATAAATAACAGAGTGTAAATATTTACAGGGTAGGATAAAACACAGTTACATACAGTATACCATAAATGAAACATCAAAAATACATTGTAAGGTGCATAGCATTTACAAAACAATAATTTACAGAGATAAGCATCAGCAGAAAAATACAGTGAACACAGTAGCCTTCAAGATTGTTAGGGAGTGGAACCAGGGAGGGCATAGAACCAAAAGCAAAGTAATTGCAGGGGAGAAGAGTAGAGAGGAGGAGGAGAAGGGGGAAGGTAGAGAGAAGATGATAAAAAGGCTTCTGGTACGAACTATCAAATAGGTGATCAGGTATTCTACTTTAAGTACAAGAAAGGTACAAGGAAGAAGAGAAGAAAGTTAGCAGAAAGGTGCTTTGGTCCATATAAGATTGTGAACAAAGCTGAACTAATCTGTGATGAGATCAAGATTCCTAGTGGGTGCAAAAAAAACATTTTCAGTGGGTTCACAGTAATCAGCTAAAGCCCTACAGGCCAGGAAAATTATTTGTGGCCTCCACTACAGAGACCAACAGGAAGGTCTAAGCCAGTGCCAAGCACTCTAAGTTTACTACCTTTTCCTGACTTCTGCCGGGTAGCTGAAGATCTACCTTATGTAGTTATATAGTAGATGACTTTAAAAAAAGGGGGTTGTATATGAACAATAGTTTAGTGTTTTAGTGTTGTGTTATTCTTCTTTAGATGTACCAGCTACATATGATATTCAAGAAATTCTGTATTATTTGGCTTCAGGTGCAATGCTGGAAGCATGTACAGTTATCCTGTCAAGGCCTGAGGATTCCACAAAAAAAAAAACAGCTGCTGTTGCTCATGACCAGTGGCTTGTACCCTTGATGTAGATGGCTGTTTCCTATCTGAAACATGGCACTGTCACAAAAATGGCACTCACTAGTAATGTTTCCTTAATCCAGGTGCCCCACAAACAATTGTGTGTGTAGGTGATGCTGCCCTCTATTATCCAACCAAGAGCTACCTCAATCTAAAGTTGAATTGGCTGAGATTGTAAAAGATTACCAAATAACGCTGGATGAGGTTTTAGATTATTCACCATATATTAAAGAAATCCATACTGTTGAAATGACTGTAAGCACTGATAAGTTGTCTATAACCAACACAAAATATTGGAACCAAAGTCCAGCCACAAAGGAGAATTATAGAGAGCAAGTATGATTATGTTTAACCAAATGTGTATTCAATGTTACTGTATTTTGTTATGAAATATAATTGTTTTATAATCATGGTTCGGCGATTCTAATATGAATAACCTTTTTGAAGCCTTATGCATGTAACCCATCCAATGCAATTTGGTAATTTGTGTTGCTATGTGAACTGTGGACTACTTTGGATGACCACAACCCACATGGGTTGGAGGGGAGGGACTAGCATTCTTAAACATCAAATTGTGCCTTGCTGTGTGTTGTCTGAAGTACGCAATGCATGTTCAAAGTATTGGTGAAAGACATACAGTATGTGCAACTCTATCACCACAGTACAGATGCAAACCAAGACATTAAGGGTTAAAGTGTAATCACTATTAAGAATGTCTTATAAGAGATGTTTATGTAAGCAATAATACACAATGAGATGTGCATTACGGTGTGATAACCACACTCCTAGGGGCATAGTTAGACACAAGGCAAAAGCTGCACTAGTCATGGGAGGCAGTTGTGACCGTAATGCACAACCCCGGAGAGTCTTTCAGAGGTGTGCAAGAGCAAAGAGACACAATTTGAAGATGGGGGGGACGACTGAGGGGAAATTTGAGAAGTATTTTTTCACAGAGAGGGTGGTGGACGCATGGAACAGCCTTCCTGAGGAGGTTGTGGGGTCCAAAACTGTGGGAGAATTCAAGAATGCATGGGACAGACATAAGGCAATTTTTGTGGGGGGGGGTAAGAAGAAATAGGCTGTTGGTTAAATAGGATCAGCAGCTTATTCTCTAGGTAGGAAAATGGGCAGACTAGGTGGGCCAAGTGGTCCTTATCTGCCGTCAAAGTCTATGTTTTTATGTTTCTATGAGTATTATTGCTGTTATAAAATGGCCCTTTATTTTTAGAAACATTTTTTTTTGTTTGGAAACTCATTTTCAAATAAGTTAAAATGTAAATGAAAATATAATTTTAACATAAACAAGTCCTTTTACCTGCTAGTACGAGCTTTAATTAGCTATTAAATTAGTTATAGTAATGATAAGGATGATAATAATAATAATAACAATAATAATCATAGTGATACTGTTAAATTTAATTAGTTTCAGTGGTTGTTTTATTTTAGTTTGGCAGCATTATCCTGTCTGTGTGTCCCTTCTTGCCCACCCAATCAGTGAATTATCAGGCTACATTTTTATTTTCTTGGAGTTTTTTTGTTGGTTTTTTTAACTCACATAAGGGTTTTACTCCCCCCTGTACTTGCCTGACTCACTCAAATGAAGTTAGGCATGTGCATATATGAAGTCCGAATGATCAAGATTCCATCTGTCTGACAGGACTGCGCCATACTGAAATACTGAAACCTGAATGAGCAGCTTTCTTACTCACCAGAATTATGCAGTGAATGATAGACTGAGGAAATATGGGAACATTTTAAAATTATAGACCACAGAACAAAAAAAAACTGCACTGGGCAACAGGCTGCTAAAATCACATAACACTTTATTTCATGATGAAGTAAAAAGACAGTACACTTACAGAAGAAACGCTTTGACATCACAGTGCATTTCATTTCATCGCTGGAAAATGCTGTGTTACATGATTTTAGTAGCCTGTTGCCAAGTGCCATTTTTTGGTCTGTGCTCTACTGTCTTAATGATTCCAGGAACAGGATTTTAGAGTGGAGCCGCGGTCTACCTCTGCCTATGTAACTGTGTTTTCCCACTTGTTCTTTTTGTTTATAAAGTATTATTGCCTACTTTCTTCATCCTGTTTGTTTTCTGTTTTTCCCCACATTCAAGATATGGAATGCTTATCATGGAATGTTTACCATGGAATACAGGGATTCAAAATTCTGTTCCATTCTACTGGCAGACTGTTCCTCTCCTAACATACTGTACACACACACACACACACACACACACACATCACACACACACACACACACACACATGCACACACACACACACACACACACACACAGAGCAAAGGCCTGTTTTAGAGCCAGAGACTCAGTTTTCTAACTGTCTGGGCAAACAGAAGAGATTTCCCTGATGAGCAGGTAAAGACAGAAGGGGTTTTATCACTGTTAGCAAAAAACTGTTGCAATGAAAACTATTATCAATATTTAAGGTTTCTAATGTGTTTATGTGTGCAAGGGGAGTATGAAGATCTGAGAAACAACATTTAAATAATTTGTTTTATTTTATACTTAAGGTAATTTTATTTTTTGGGCCCAGTTCAAGTTTTTTTACATTGTAAAGGTAGCAGCCATGTGTGTGGCGGAAGATCAATTCTTGTTGTAGGGAGATTGATGGAAGAAAGTTCTGTTTGTAGGATGACTAATTTGCTCATTGTGTGATATGGTTTAGGAACAGGATAACTGTGCGTATATAGAGATTTAACGTATGGTCAACTGATCTCTCTTAGCCGATGAGCTTTCTATATTTTTTTTGCCATTTTATAAGTATATTTATGTAAACTGATGGAACTTAATGGGTTATTTTAGGTTTCACCAGCTAGAACTAAGGTTAGAGATGACTGGGCCTAAGGAAGTGTAACAGTGAATTCCCCAAGGAACTTCTAATTAAAAGGACATGCTTTGGTATTGTTTAGTCAGGAGTCTTATAGCAGGACTTTTGGGCCCGGTGCCTCTCTGTTCTGATGTGTGGGAGTGGGCCTTATTGGAACAAGACTGCCATGAAGATACAATAAAAATTAAATCCTAAACCAACATCGGGGAGAAGGAAGTCCTGAGAGGCTTTGATGGCTTGCTCATATGGCCAGGTGTATACTGGAGAACAACAAAAGCTAGGAAACTTATAAGCCATCTTCTTTTGCCAATCGAAAAAAACCCATGGCACTTGACAAAGATCTCATCGTGCCCTACCTTTTCCACTCAGGTAATTAGAAATCCACCTTCTGGGTGAGTTTTGAGAATATCATTTGATGTGCTTTGACAGTCTGTTTCTGCCACAAGTCCCTAGCACCTTTCCTCAGCCCATTTTGTGGCACACAGGAGGTACAAGCTCTGTTTGGTGCAGGCAGCCTGTTTTGGATGCAGGTTGCCTTTGTGAATCACTCCCAGGGCATCGTTTGGTGCAAGGGGCACTTTGCACCAGTCATTGGAATGCAAACCCTTGTGCTACTCCTGGAGCTTTGAGAATCGAGCCCATTATCTCTGATTTACATGCCAGTCTAGTGTGTATCATGGAGACCTGGTTTGACAACTCTACTGCCCCTTTTCTAGGTTGTTCTTCTTGGGTTCCTCATGATTCATGATTCACCACCCAAGAGTGGTATGTAGGGGTTGTCTTCTTTTTTAGATCTGTACTGGTATGTGTGGTGTCACCTGTCAAGAGGTCAGACTCATTTAAATGTTTGACTCTTGAGAGTGTGGTATGTCTGAGTTGTAGCATACAAATTGTAAAAAACCAAAACAAGGCACTGCATCAGCATGTGGTCTAAAAGCAAAGCAAAATGGTTATATTAAATGCTTGCTGAAAATAGAAAATAGAGTTAAAAATCTATGTTTCGACCTTAGGTCTTCTTCAGGAAATATCTAAAAGAGAGAAAAAAAAAGTTAGTGTAGAGGGGAAGTAAAATGATATATATATATATATATATATATAGAAAGAAGAAAGGGGAGGCTCAGGGAGGAGAAGAAGTGATAAATGGTAAGATTAAGAGAGAATCTGTGAAACAAAAAGGTGATGATGGGAAAGATAAAGCATAATAGGAGTGAAAGAGCTAGGGAAGTTCCCAGGTGGGGATTAATTAACAGGACCTAGTAAGAAGGCTGAAAGGTGACAAATGTGTGGGAAGGAGACAGAGATAAAGACTTATGCTGAAAATGAAAAATAAATTAAATGCGTACAAAAACAAATAGACTTTAGGGAAAAAAGGATGGCTGAAAGATGTTAGTGGAAAATAAGTCTATCATTTAAACCAGAGGGCTGCTGGGAGCCAAGGCTGATGATCAGCTTGGCTTCCATTTTTTTTATCTATGGTCAGGATCCCAGAAACCCTGATGAAGGACACAAACAGAAAGGTCATTGACATTGTGGTCCCTGGAGATAAAGTGGGATACAATGGGTTTAACAGTTTCACCATTCCTGACTGCTCTGTAATATTCCTTGAAACAGTCAGCAAGATGCCTACCAGTTTCTCTGATGTAAATAGCTGTACACTTCCTGCAAAGAATACAATACATCACATTAGTGGAGGTGCATGAAAACTCCTTGGTGATGTGAAAAACACCTGCAGGCCCCCAAATTTCAGTCACACTGGAAATAAATTTGCAGGTGTGGCAGCGAGTCCTGTTGCAAGGTTTGGTACCTGGGAGGGAGGAACTGTTAGGAGTAGGTAGGCTGCTTTTAACCAGGAGATTCCACAGGTTAGGTGGCCAGCGGTAGGAGGTGATAGGTGGTTCTGTAAAGGAAGCACCAATGATAGGGTCAGTTTACAAAATGGGAAAGTTACTGGTGATGATCTGTGTTGTAGTTTTTTTCCCTTATTATTGACCTCTGTGAGAGGAGGCAGACTTTCTGCAGGAGTTTGCTGAGAGGTTGTTCAAGTTTGTCTTGGTATCGCTGAACATATTGTTCTTGGCAACTTTACCACAAAGGTGGATAATAACATCTCAGATAATTTTTGCATCCAAACTCCTCCAACTTACTGATGAGTTGGGACTCAGAGAAGAGATTTCTGTGGTCACAGATCAGAAAGGTCACCCAATGAACCCAGTCTTCTCAGAACAAATGGAGATTCATTATATCCATTCTCAGTGGATCTTGTCATTTGTTTGGACCACTGTACCATTCAAGTAAGTGGTTGTGCCCCATCTAGACCACTTCTGATTGCAGGGGTTATCCAGTTCCATTCAAAAAGGCATGTTTTTAATGTCACACTTACACCACAGCAACCTAAGCACTCAAGTTGATGTGATGCAAGTGTGGCATTATGGACACGTATCCGATTGTGGTAAATTATCCACTTCATCTCTCCCTGCACTGCAGCAAAATAGGGGGATGCATTCAGGAGTGAGCAGTGTAAGAAGCCATGTACATAGGCTTCACTGCTTGCTCTGACATGTGAGGAGCGTCAGTCTGTGGAACTGCTAGGATGCACTGGTCAAACATAGGATCAAGGGATGCAGTAGCAGGTACTTAACTCACTTTGAGGCAGCTTAGCACTATCTCATGTGATTCTCCTTGTAATTTTGTTTTGCCAGAAATGTCAGATGATTGGGACAGAGATGGAGAAAGTACCGGTGGGTGGAAGGAGTCCTGATGAAAGCATGCATGACTGGACATAAGCAGCTGCTCCTTTGACCTCATGACTCTTCTCAGCACAATTTGTGTCAATGCTGAGAGGGGTCATGTAGATGTACTAGTAATGTGGCATAGGATATCAATGCAGGACAGGAGCAGACTGCAGGTAAGAGTGCAGCAGCTGTATAAATATGACTGAAGAGGGACCTGGACCAGGTAGATTTCTATGTTTAGTGGACACATAGAAACAGAAGATGTCGGCAGATAAGGACCTCTTGACCCATCTAGTCTGCCCTATTTTTCCCTACCTACTGCTACACAGCAGAGCCTACTCAGTCTTCAGTCTTCACCCCCATCTTACTTCCAAGATCTCTATGTATCTATCCCATACATTCTTGAATCTTGTAACCATCTTAGCATCCACCACCTCCACCGGGAGGCTGTTTCATGCATCCACCACACTCTCTGTGAAGAAGTACTTTCTCACATTTCCTCTGAGCCCCCCTCCTTCCACCTTCAAAGTGTGACCCCTTGTCCTTGAGCATCTTTTTCTTTGGAAATTGCTACTGTACCCTGTTTTTTACCTGTTAGTTATTTGTATGTTTGTACCATATCACCCCTCTCTCTCCTTTCCTCTAGGAAGTACAAATTCTGCTTCTTAAGCCTTCCTTTGTAGGACTTTTGATGCAGGCCCTGCACCATTTTGGTTGCCCTCTTTTGTACTGTCTCCACCCTATCTATGTCTTTTCATAGATGGGGTCTCCAGAACAGGACACACTACTCCAGGTGTGGTCTCACTGTTGACCTAAAAAGGGGTATCACCACATCCCTCCTTCTGCTGGTGATTCCCCTGCTTATGCAGCCCAGTCCTATTTGCCTTCCCCACTGCCTTGTCACACTGTTTAGCTACCTTCAGGGCATCATTAATGATTGCCCATAGGTCCCTTTCCTGGTTTGTGACTGCTGATTCCCCTCCTCCCACTTGGTATGTTGCCCCAAGTTTCTGTGCCGCAAGTGCATGATTTTGCACTTTTTTGCATTGAAACTCAGCTGCCAGACGTGTGACCATTCTTCAATTTTTTTTAGATCGTCCCTCATTCTTTGCACCCCCCCCCCGTGTGTCTACTCTGTTGCAGAGCTTTGTGTCATCTATGAACAGGCATCATTTCCATTCCAGTCCCTCTGTAATGCACACCTCAGAGTTATTATATGCCTCCTCCATTGAATGTGCCACTGCAGTTGAGACCTACAATAAATTCTGGGCTAAGGCACTAGATTACTTGATGCCAGTTATTTGTCACATTGCAACCTCACATTGCAGCACACCATAATTTACAAATGAGCCTCAGTAGCTGAAGGTACTAAGAAGGCAATTATAGTGCAGATGAAGGAAGTCTCAGGTGCATATCAACAGGCTTGTGCTGCTAGCTCATAATGCAGACTACCAGGAAACAATTCATACAAAAAAGGAAAATGTTTCATGGCCTATTGAATACAAACACTAAAAGGCTGTCTACTCTGTTTCCACATGATTGACAGTCTTATACATCCTGCTTGTCTTCAGTGCAGGAAACCTGTCTTGTTTGAGAGATATGATTGGATAAATAGTTACTTTAAGGCTAAGGTTGTTGGCATCCAGGACCCAGTCAGCTTCACTGTTACACATGTGACTAGCATGGGCAAAACAGTGGGGAATCAGTGAGCTGTCATCTCTTGGGATAAGTTCCACCTTTTTGATGTGCACAGTAGGTCAGGAAGGACTACATCCTTGTGAATAAAAATGTAACTATCTGTGCAGCATTAAGCTGTGCATTAGAGAATTGGAAGTATAGGGAAAGGGTGGAAGGTAGTCCTGCTAAATGCCAGGAGCTTGGGCAATAAAATTCCTGAGCTCCAGGTGATGCTAACTGAGGGAGCAGTGGATGTGGCAGTGGTCACTGAGACTTGGGCCACTGCAGGACACGACTGGGACCTGAACCTGGAGGGTTACACTATGTTCAGGAAGGACGGGGGGAGGGGAGGAGGTGCAATGATAGTCAAAAACTGCATTGGCATAGAGGGAGTAGAGGAGGTGGAGGGAACCGTGTAGGCGATTTGGGTCACCTTGATAACAAGAGGGGGCAAAAGAGTAAAAATAGGAGTAGTGTATAGACCCCCTGCCCTGGCGGAGGAGCTGGAGGAGAGTCTGGTGGCAGATGTTGGGAGACACTGCAGACTGGGCAGAGGAACGGTGGTGGTGTTGGGGGACTTAAACATGCCAGGAACAGACTGGGAGACTATGACATCCTCTGTGACCAGGGAACAGAGTTTGTTGGATGTCTTTCAAGACGCGTTCCTAACTCAGCACATGGGGGAACCGACCAGGGAGGCGCTGGTACTGGATGTGGTCCTGGCAGACAGTGACCAGATTGGGGGCCTGGAGGTAAGGGACCCATTGGCAGGGAGTGACCATGTCACGGACTGGTTCTGCCTGGACCTAGGAGGAGTAGAAGGCTGCACAAAGACGGAAGTAACTGACTTCAGTGGGGCGGATTTTAAGGAAATGGGAAGGATCCTTAAGGAGCATTTGGATGGGATTGGGTAAGACATGGGTGGTGATAGTAGGTGGGAAATCATCAGGAAAGGGGTGCAGGATGCTACCAGCACCTGTGCAAGAGTAAGACAAAAATGCGGTAGGGCCCAAAAACCCTGCTGGTGGACCAGGGAGGTCCAGGAGGTGGTGTGGGAAAAGAAGGCAGCCTATAAGCAATTCAAGTGCTCAAGGAGTGAAAGGGATTGAGGGGAGTATGAGCTGATGGCTAGAAGGGCCACTAGGGTGGTGAGGGTGGCTAAGGCAAGGAAAGAGCAGAACCTGGCCAGGGAAATTAGGAAAGGGAACAAGGGGTTCTTTAGATACATTCGGGAAAAACGAAGGGTGAAGGGGCAGATTAGCAGGATTAAATCAGGGGAGAGATGGGCACAAGACCCGGGGGAGCAGGCTGAGGTCCTAAATGAGTACTTCACCTCAGTTTTCACCAAGGAAAATGGGGGTGCTGCATCATACATGGGAGGAGACAGAGATACTGAGGAGGGGGGGACCCTTAACAATTGGCGGGTCTGGGGAGAGCGGGAGGCATCACTGGCAGGAGGGGGTAGGGCTAAGCAGGGAGAAGAGGTACCAGAAGTGGAAATCACAGCAGAGAGAGTGAGGGAAGCCTTCAACTCCCTTAAGATGGAGAAAGCACTGGAGCCGGATAAATTACATCCCAGAGTGCTGAAGGAATTTGCGGATGTCTTGGCAAAGCCCCTGGCTGAGCTTTTCACCATCTCTCTGAGGACAGGGTGGGTGCCCCAGGACTGGAAGGTGGCGCATATAGTGCCTATCCACAAGGGGGATCAAGGGAGGTGGCAGGGAACTACAGGCCTGTCAGCCTGACATCAGTGGTGGGCAAGGTGATGGAGGGCATTGTCAAGGAGAGGCTGGGGGGACCTGGAAATGTCAGGGTGCCTGGACGATAGACAGCATGGATTCATCCGGGAAATTGTGTCAGACAAACCTTGTGGAGTTCTATGACTGGGTGACAAGTGCCTTGGACCTGGGTAGACCAGTGGACATCCTCTTTCTAGACTTCAGCAGGGCATTTGACTCTGTTCCTCACGTGGGCCTGCTGGATAAGCTGGGAGAAATGGGGGTGAGGAACCAGATGAACATATGGATAGGCAATTGGCTCCAGGACTGGACCCAGAGGGTCATAGTTGGCGGGATAGTCTCGTCCCCAAGGAGGTTCATTAGTGGGGTCCCACAGGGATCAGTCCTTAGGCCCCTTCTGTTCAACACCTACGTCTCTGACATAAGGACAGGAATCAGGAGTGAGATGAGTCTCTTTGCGGATGACTCAAAACTGGAGGCGGTGGTGGATGGGGAGGAGGGGAGGGTGGCCCTACAGAGGGACCTGGAGGCTCTGGAAAGATGGTCTAGAAAGTGGAAGCTGAGGTTCAATGCAGGGAAATGCAAGGTACTCCACCTGGGGGCCAGAAACGTGGGCCAAGTGTACACCCTGGGGGGGGAAATGCTACAAGTCTCGATGGCTGAGAGGGACCTGGGGGTGGTGGTGGATGTCAAGATGAACAACTCTGAGACTTGTAGGAGGGTAGCAACCAAGGCCAACAGGATGCTGGGATGCATCGCCAGGGGGATCACCTCCAGAAAGAGGGAAGTGATACTCCCTCTGTATAACTGCTTGGTGAGGCCACACCTTGAGTACTGGCTGCAGTTTTGGAGGCCACACTTAAAGAGGGACATTAACCTCCTGGAGATGGTCCAGAGGAGGGCAACCTAAATGATTTGGGACTTGGGGGACAGGACCTATGAGGAGAGGCTCTAAGAGCTAAATATGAACACATTGGAAGAGAGAAGGGACCGGAGGGACATGATAGAGGTCTTCAGGTACATGAAGAGAGTAAATAGGGGAGGAACAGTCAGGGTGCTTCGAATGAAGGAGGAGGGGCCACTAGAGGCATGGGTGGAAGCTGGAGGGGGAAGATTCAGGGAGAAAGGAGGAGGTGCTACTTCACTGAGAGGGTGGTGGAGCCATGGAATGCACTGCCTAGGGGGCTGGTGGAGGCAGAGACAGTGGAGGGGTTCAAGAGGGGGTGGGACAGGTACAGGGGAAGGGTTCTGGGAGCAAAATCCAATGCAGCAAGAATATCCGGAACTGGGAAGGGAGAAGCCAGAGAAGGAGAGGGGGGCAGCAAGGTCAGCACCCAGGGTGGGGGCTGACCAAACGAGCAGACACGAAAGACCATTAGGCCTATTCTGCTGGCATTTTAGTATGTTAGAAAGAGTAAGGTGCTTCTGGGAGTTATAGTGACAGTGTTCTTGGGTGCTTATGTTCAAATCCAGCTAAGGCACGTTGTTTCTTTCTCCCTTTTGTTTGTTTGGTTTCTCTATCTATGTATCTATCTATCTTGATTCAAGGGGAGATGATAAGCATTGTAACCTATTTCTACCTATTTTACTGCCTAATTTGCACATGTTCTCACACCAATTCTGAATCTGGTTCTCTGTTACCACTGCCCAGATCCCTACTGTACTGCTGTAATTACTGCCTTCTCACCTACTGTTCTTTACCCTGTCTGCCGTATTTTTATATAGACCTGTTACCTGTTATCTCACTTGCTGTTTGTTTCTTCTACTACCACCATCCTGGCCAGGAATTGTTGACTGTATTTTTATACACTGTGGCTGCCTATTGGCATAGGGAATGTACATAGCTATAATCAATCTATAACATCTACTGTTTATAATTATTTATCCTGCTCTTGCCTTTTGGTCCAGGTCATGCCTGAAAACAATCCTTTGCACCAGTGCACCCTATCAAGTTAACAAAGTCATAAATAAGTAAATAAATAAATATGTATTATGGTTGAGTGGTGTGCTCAATGTTAAACCCCTAAGCTGGCACTTAAAAGAAGAACTAAACACAAACACCACCTTAGATGCCCCCAAAATCATAAAAAAAAAAATATCACCAGCCTGTGACTTTAGTGCCCCAATACAGGCATGACCCTTTGTTACTTGTGTATCTAGGACCTGTGGAGCCACCAAGTACCCAGAGTGCAGCTTGCCATCTTCCTCTCCTGCTTCTACTCCTGTGGTCTCATGGTTCCACTATAGAGCGAGATCATGATTTCCCCCTTGGCCCTTGCTACAACTCCTATTCCCCCTTTGTTACTTTTCTTTCCAACATGGATGTTTTCCCTGTTGCTATCAACAAAACCATCACCTTAAATTGGTCACTGATAGACCACTCCAATTGGTTCCAACTGTCCCCTTCATGCCACTGGTTACATTCCCGACCACACAGTCAAGCCAGCAAAATATAAACCGATAATCCAGTCTGCAGCAATTTGTCTCTTTTTTTCTCTCATTGATTTTTGTCTCTGAACCTGCATCCTGGTCCCCATTCTGGACAACCTGGTGAAGTACTGCAGTGTGGCACACAGAAAACATTGCTTTGTTCCAGTATTCGAGGTGAGCTGTGGTTTCTCCTCTGGGCATCTGCTTTGTATAATTTGTCTTTTTTTTTTTCATGGATAGTTTTCTTGTGTTCCCGATCATGGAACCACCCCCCAGCAATAAACTTCTTGGTTGCCCTATGTACTGAGTTGTGCACATCATTGGATACCAGCTGCCTGCAGAAAACAGAGCCCTGTGTCTCTATAATCTGTTAATAATCCAGTAGTAAGAGATATTTCTCTTTTGAGGGAACATAGAGCAAAAAAACTCTGACTCTCTAGTTCATGCTCTGATCAGCAGAGCATGGAGATGGAAAACTGGCCTGCTTTTCCTACTACACCCCAAAAAAAAAACACAAGCAATAAAAATCTTTTAAAGTGCTTCAAATAGTGTAGCAATCCCATCCCATTTACCTGGCATGCAAAGGGACCAACTCAGCAATCCTTCATCTTCCCTATGCCCGATTGTGATGCGGCTCCAATTGGTCCAGCCAAACAGTTTGATTTTCTATTTTTGCTCCGTGCAGTGGGTGTCCAATACCTCCATCCCCTGTCCATTGCTGCCATCTTTCTGAAATCCAGATTCACCCCCCCCCCTTTCATTTTTATGTCAGCTAGCACCATAGTGCTGATCAGGTCAGTGTACAATTCCTGGACCCATGCATATGAGTCAGCAGCAGGCAGTGCTGGTCTCACTCTTGCCCTGATTGTGGGTCCACGACCACAACATGCATGCTCATCCTGAATTGTCCAAGCAGTTCTAAAGAGATCAACAACAGTGTGGGGTGATTGCTGAGGAAGGGTAATCAGCCCAGCACATACAGTTCCCAAAGTCTGAACTCCTAGGCAAATGAGAATAAAAAGTCACACTCACATGATATAATGCAGAATGCAAGGATTTATTGTTACTAAATCATGAGCTAAAAGTTCCAGAGCCAAAAAACTGAGTGGTTTGGCAAACCACCATGATAAATCCTTGCACTCTGCATTATATTTTGTGTGTGTGGCTTTTCATTCTCCTTGCCTAGGAGTGCAGACTTTGGGAACTGTGTGTGTGTGCTTGGCCTACTAACCTTCCTCAGCACCAATCCCAGACTGTTGTTGATCTCTCTGGAACTGCTTGGACAATTCAGACAATAAGTATAAAATCATTTGCTGTGGAGTGCTGATTTTTGGAACTGTGTCTTTCAGAATTGTGGCCACAGCTATAGGGAAATGCACTCACCCTTTACATGAAGGGAAGTGGTTGCGGCAGTTGGAGGACTCAGGGTGGGGGAGGGTGCCTGGTCCAGATGAGAAACCCACAGATTTCCATAAGGAATTCCTTGCTCACCTGGAAAAATCATAGAGGGGGAATTATTCAAGAAAGTATGCAGTGTGGTGTGCTGCCCCTCCCCCTACATAGTCACCAACCACAATGGTGGTGCCCAGGCCAGAAAAGGGACGCAAGCTGAGCTCCTCCTACTATTCAATATAATTGCAAAACTGTTAGCCAACAGACTGGAGAAGGTCCTTTAACTGGTGATCCACCTGGACTAGATTGGTTTCATAAAGGGTAGGCAGGGAATAAAAAGCTGATATTCATAGAACACTGAATGCATTGTGGCATTGGGACAATGGGGGGAGGTGAGCTTTAGCTGGCCAGGATCTGAGCCCTAGCAGCTGACCCCATAGTGAGTAAGCTTGCAAACAGGTGTTGTAGGTTCTCCTATCTCCTATTATTCCTACCTAAGACAGCCGCATCCAGCTCAACGGGGATAGTCCAGTGTCATATCAGTGATTGGTGTGGTCACAAACTTTATAAGCAGTGTCATGAAAAAGCCTGGATTTTCCTGTTTCTTCAAGAGTTGTTCCCTTCTGTCACTGTCCACCACTCCTGGCTTACCATCTGTTCAGATTGATGTGACTGGATACGTGGACAGTCTGGCTGCAGGATAACCTCTGCTAGCTTTAGAGTTTTGTTTATGTTTAGAGTCAGGAAGGTTGCAAGCTGTGTATTCACCCTTTTCAGTGCCCAGATCCGTGATTGCAGGTTTGTTCGCATGGTCCAGTAGTGATGCAACTGCTATGTGCAGGTAAAACAGTAATGTGCCTAAAAACCTGTTTTTATCAGTAAAAACAATACACCGCCAGTTCAGCTGTGGGAAAAAATAACTCAGATATTGCTGGTGCATGCCCACACTTGTGTAAGCAACAGAAAATGATCCAGACATTCGGTGCTCAACCTAGCTACAGTAGAATAAAGCATCAAAATGGTATTCATGCTTGTAATGGAGTCCAAAAACCTTTGAAGTGCACGCCATCAAAAAATAGGATAGAAAGTAAAAATTAGAAATAAAATTCACCTGGTCAGAGAGAAAGACAAAATAACAGTAAAACCGCTACACAAAGCTGAACATTCAGGGAACATACCATGTTGTAGGATGACTCAAATGGAGGGAAAGTGGCTTTCATCAAAGGAAAAATAAATCCCCAACTTAGCTTATGCACCAGTCAATGAAAAAAACAGACTACAGATAGTACAATTTACATCATGCCAGGCAGAGGGACAAATGACACAGACCTTCACAAAAAAAGGAGTTTCCATTTACATTTCATATGTAAATAGAGCTTTTAGTGTTTATAAGGTGGTTATGTTCTGTGCAGGATAAGGAAAGTGAAAAGCACTTTAGCAACAAGCTTGTGGCCATAATAAATGTTTCCATAGTCTGGTAAGATTCACTTTCTGAAGAGAGGGGGAGAATATGCTGTAAAAAGCCAGTGTCTTGACCAGGAGCACTGCAATATTAGCTGTCCCCCCAAATAGAATTGGATGTGTCACAAACACGCTCCGCAGGTCAGGCCCTCTGTTCCCAGAGTGCCAACCTCAAAGCGCAATAGTGTGAACAAGAGACAAACAGGGTCATCCTCCTGTCTGTTTTTATATCTGAATCACCTACCAGCCTCAAGTCCTGGGGGTCAAATGTGAACCTTATGCTAGCATACCCAGTTAACAGGCTCAGATATATATTCTCTTTGGGGAAATGCAATATAATCCTTTGTGCAGTGGCACCCAGCCAGGTTCCCAAAACATACCCTTATGACTCAATATGAGACCTAAGTATATTCTTACCTTTTTGCCAGATAGTAACACACCTGGTTGAGCTCTTAACAGACATCAGAATTAAACACTGGTCCAATATTCACAATAAAAAAAACTGAGAAAATACAGGCAGAATTTCAAGGAACATATTGTTTACTAAAGATCGTAAAATAGGTAAAATAAACACAGAACATATACATCAATAACTTACAGTCAATAAAATAATTGGGAAATTATAGAACAAAAAAAGATGCCTGCAAAAATACTTAAATATTCTTGCTTAGCTAGATGTTACCAGAAGTGCTTATTTTTAGTCTAGAGACAAAAGTCTCTCCCCTCTCGAGTCCAGAGATAAAAAGCAGTGTGTTCCCCCAGATGCCTGTCCATTTCAGAATCCATCTCCCCACCCCCTTGGTGAGGTCACAGTTAGATTCTTCCTTACTGAATTTCTGCTGTGGAAAGCAACAGTTAGCAATTTTTAAAATGTGAGTCTCCTTCATCAAAGCCTCTTCCTTGATCTCTTTGCTGGTTTTCTGTTTTGCAAGAATGATTTTAGGTTTATGATGTTAACAAGAATCTGTAACCAAATTGTCTCTTCCTGCAGGATCATAACATTTTACGAAGTCTCATCTCTTGGCATTTGGCAGGAAACCCTCTGTTAAGGCAGAACAGGAAATCTTTGATTAGTTTTCTCCCAGCCAGCTTTTATGAGGGCCAGCTGCTTTAGTGACACTGACACCTTTGAGGTCAAAGGGCAAGTCTCTTACACTCTGGCTTACTTGTGCGCCAAGCAGGCAGTCCCAAACACATACATATTTATTTAAAAATACAAATATGATACATATAACAACAAGCAGGTGGCAGAGCATCACAGTCCTACCCACCTAGACTGAATTTGGGGGCTCTATCCCATGCAATGGGATGAGTTCCCCAAAGTCAGCTCATAGCTCACATTAACACAAAAGTCCATCTGAGTTTTCATTGGCTGCCCCTTCCCTATGTGAGACAGTCATGTCATACCCTTGCAAACAAGGCTCCATCGTAATAGCCTACCATTCGGTTTACCCATTTGTGCCAGCCAAACCAGGGTGTTGTGGTCAGTTTGTACCTCAAAATGCTGCCCATATAGTTATGGCTCTAACTTCTTTAGTGCCCACACCATGGCAAGACACTCTTTTTCCACAGAAGAGTAAACCTGCTCCCTTGGAAGTAACCTTTCACTGAGGTACATTATGGGATGATCTTTCCCTTGGTTAGATGTCTGACTTAGCACTGCCCCAATACCCACATCTGAGGCATCAGTCTGGACTACAAAGGGTCTAATATAGTCTGGACTTGTCAATACAGGAGCACTGCACAGTGCCTCCTTTATTCTTGTAAAAGGCTTGTTCACAGGCTGGTTCCCAGGTAATTTTCTTGGGCAGCCTTTTCTTTAATAGGCCAGATTGGGGAATGGCCAGGGCACTGTAATTTGGTAAGAATTTCCTATAGCACCCTGCTGTCCCTAGAAAACTCTTGACCTGCTTCTGTGTTTCAGGTCTGGGCCATGCCTTGATTGCCTCTATTTTCACTTGGTTAGGATAGAGCTGCCCCCAGCCTACAATGCGTCCGAGGTATGCCACCTCAGCCATGGCCACCTGGCACTTCACAGCTTTTACAGTGAGTCTGGCCCTCTGTATCCTGCCCAGCACTTCCTGAAGGTGGGACAGGTGTTCCTTCCAGCTGGCAGTAAAGATGGAAATGTCATCCAGGTACACCATGGCGTACTCCTCAGCACCATTTAACACCTGGTTCACCAACCTTTAAAAAGTGACAGAGGTGTTCTTCATTCTGAAGGCATTACTTTAAATTCAAATAAAATATCGGAGTGATGAAGGCCATCATCTCCCTAGCTCTGGCAGTTAACTCTACCTGCCAATACCCCTTTGTCAGGTCAGTAGTAGTAAGGTATATCCCTCCTCATAACTTGTCCAGGAGTTCATCCGTCCACGGCATTGGGTGGGCGTCTGACTTCATGATTGCATTGAGTCCATGATAGTCTACACAAAAATGAGTAGAGCATTCTGGCTTGGGAACAAGTACTACGGGTGAGGCCCAGGCAGTGGGATATCTGGAATGCCCCTAAATCCAGTATTTCCTCCACCTCCCTGCTAATGTCCTTTTGGACAGCCTCTGACACCCCATATGTTGTCCACCATATGGGCACCTGTGTCCCTGTCTCCATATCATGTATCACTAAGGGGTTTAGTCCAGGCTTGGTGCTAAACAGTGGGGCAAAGTCTGCAAAAACCTCCCTTACTTCCTGGATCTGGTCTGGGATGAACTGGGGTGACATTGTAATTGCCTCCACTGAGGACTCCCACTTGTTTTCTTCTAGCAAGTCCAGAAGAGGGTCTCCTTCATCCGTCCCCTCCCCAGGACTACATACTGCAAACACCATGTCAGCCCTATTAGCATATGGCTTCATCATGTTGACATGGTACATTCTTTGTGTATGTCTCCTGTCAGGTAGCTCTATACTGTACTTTACATAATTTACCCATCTGACTACTTTGTGCGGTCCTGATCACTCGGCCTGCAGCTTGTCTTTCTGGACCAGGATTAGGACCATGACTTCCTGACCCACAGTGTACAAGTGAGCTCTGACTCTGCGGTCATACCACAGCTTTTGTTTTTGTTAGGCTGCTGCCAGGTTGCTCTGAGCTGTCCCCCATAAGCTCCTTCAACCTTTCCCTAAAACTAAGGACAAAATCCACTATGGGAGTTCTCTGGGTGGTGTGCTTGCCTTCCCAGTCCTCCCTGATCAAGTCTAGGGTCCCACATACCAGGCATCCATATAAGAGCTCAAAGGCATCTGCTCTCTACAGTATTTGGTAACATTCCTCCTTGCCCACCTGCCTTTTTATTTGTATCTGATCTCTCCTCCTTATTGGGGTCACCAGGCGCTATTTCCAAAATATACCGTGTTTTATTTTATTGGAAATATGGGCGACTGGAAGGCCCCACTAGGCTCTGGGTTTCCTTTTTTCTCCAATACACTCCCAACTGGTCAGTTTTATGGAGGTTCTGTCATAAATACGTCTCTCAGGATAGACTCCGCTTATGCAATATCACATTATGCATAACATGTATTAAACTCCTGTGAAGCTGAGGAAATGGGGTTTTATAAGTTCGGGGGCTTGTACCAGAGGATGTCAAGAGGATGGCACACTTCTTCACGTCTTTTGGTCATGCCCCAAGATAAGGTCTTTGTGGGCAGCCATACAGACTAACCTAGATCCTATATTAGGTTTGCAAGATTACTTCACCCCAGACATATGTTTGTTGGGAGATCTATCCTCTATCAAGGTGAGAATCATGAGATTTCATATCTCCATGATTACATTATCTGTTAAAAAAATTGTACTTCGGCATTGGAGGGATGCAGTAAGCCCATCATATCAGGAATGAGTTAATGAAACTCTAGCTAACCTACATACAGGAAAAGCGATAGCGAGCCTCCATAATAAGTTGCAGTGGTACAAGAATACTTGGGATCCCCTTCACACGCTAATCATGACCAGATCAGGAATATGAGTTACTGTAATCAATGATCTTCGATTTGTAATACTATATAGTACTCCTATCTTTTTACTGTATGGACTCTGCTGCTGTATGGGGGTAAAAGGGGATGGGGACAGCTTATGTAACATTTTGAATATATGCAAAGTATGTTGTAACTCTCTGTCCTCTGTAATGGGAAAATTTGTTAATAAAATATGAATTATAAAAAAAAAAATAAGAGCTCAAAGGGGGAAAATCCTGTCGACTCTTGGGGCACCTCTCTGTATGCAAACAACAGGTGGGGAAGGTATTTCTCCCAGTCCCTCCCATGCTGATTAGCAAACACTTGGAACATTGACTTAAGGGTACCATTAAACCTTTCTACAAGCCCATTGTCTTGTGGGTGATAAGGTGTTGTGTGTCTCTGCACCACTCAACACTTCTCCCATAAACGTTTCATCAGGTCCAACATGAAGGAACCTCTTCGATTGGTGATAACCTCCTGTGGAAACCCAACACAGGACAAAATCCCTAGTAAGGCATCTGCCACTTTGTTTGTCCTCAATGAGGATAGGGTGACTGCCTCTAGGTATCGGGTGGCATAATCCACCACAGTTAGGATGTACCTCTTCCTGAAGGAGCTGGGGGGTATTTAGAGGCCCCACAATATCCATTCCTACCCTCTGGAATGGCTCCTCCCCTATGGATAAAGGAATTAGGGTGGCTTGGGTTTTCTTACCTGCCTTCCCTATTTCTTGGCACTGGTGACAAGACCTGCAATACTTGTTCACTGGTTGGTGAAGTTGGGCCAATAGAAATTCTGGGCCAACTACTGCATAGCGCGCATGATTCCCAGATGATCAGACATGGGAATATCATGTGCAATCTTGAGCAACTGCTCATGGTACCCCTGGGGAATGACATGCTGCCTACATATCACTCCCCCCCTCTGTCTTTACTTCCTGCATATACATCAGTCCATTGTCCCAAATAACTTTATGTTTCCTGTCACCTCCATGTGCTCCATCAGAGTTTGCCAAAGCCCTCAGCTTCTCTAAACTAGGGTCACTTTTCTGAATAGCTGCAAACTCCTTACACATTCCCAAGGCATGGGACAGGTCCCCTACAGTGTCTACACTAGAATCCCTAGCTCTAGCAAAAGGGCATTCAAGATCACTGCCATCCCTAATCCTCTGATTATGGGTCACTCATCCTTCCTCAGAGTAACCTTCCTTAGCTGTTCTATTAACTGCTACCTGGGGAATTTCTACCCCCCCTTTCTTTATTCTCCATATCAGGAGACACAGACTGGGGAACCAGCCTCCCAGTGATTTCCACAGGGGCTTCTATGGGTTCCAGGGAACAACAATTTTCTTTTGCTACTTGGCTGTGGGTAACTGCACATACCATTCCCTGTTTGAGCTTGTTGCCAATAATTACATGAACAGCCAAAGCTTTTGCTACGGCAACCTTTTGCACAGTCCCCCCTTTCTCACCCCAGTCTAGGAGGACACTAGCAAGTAGCAATCTCTCTTCCCCCGTGAATCCCCATACAGTTACTAATAGATTGTGTATAAACTGACCAGGCTCTACCAAATCCCCTTTTGCCAAAGTGAGGGATGCATATATGTCCCTTAGCCCATGTATCTGTATCCCATTCACAGTGACTGGGTCTACGTGTTCCCTCAGGTTTACTGGCATGCTTTCAGGGACACACAAACAACCCATTTCTTTCCTAGCACCACTCTGTGCACTGCTTGCCCTCTTAGGATGCTGCCTTGCAATATGTCCAGTTTCTTTTCAAACTCAACATTCATTTCTTTTCTCAGATAAATCTTTTCTTTGTAACCTGGGGCTACCTGGCTTCGGTGGAGGCAGGGACAGTTTTAGCTGCCCTGGAGGTACGCTTTTCCCTTTCTGTGCTGCCACACCTGCCCAATTCCCTCTAAGAGCAGGTCTGTTTCTGGTATAGAGGTCCGAGAGTCCAGCAGCCCCTTGCACTGTTTATGGATCTCAGTCCTCCAGCCAGGTTTTCAGCTCTACTGGGCATGCCCAAAAAAACTGCTATAAAAGTACAACATTTTCAGTTTTCTCTACAGAGTTTGCTTCAATTCCTTCTCCACCAACATTTTAAAAACTGACATTGTTTAGTGGCTAGTGCCTCATAGCTCATGTCAGGGCTTCTCCTGAGTTTACAGAATTTAACTCTCTATGCTTCTGCGGTTAGCTCATATTTTTTTAAAAGTGCAGCTTTAAGTTTACTATAATCCTTACTGTCCTCATTGTCCATTTGACCCAATGCATCCTGAGCTTTTCCGGTAAGTAGCAGGGATAGCTGGAAGATACTGGACCCTCTAGGAATATTTGCCTGAATGCATACTTTTTCAAAGGAATTTAAAAAGGCATCCATATCTTCCCACTCTTTAAATTCACCTATCAATTTAGAATTTGATTTGTTACCCAGTCCTGCAGTTCCAGTTAAACCCAGGCCACTTACCTGCTCTGGTGCTGGTGTTTGGGGTTGTAGCATCCCCAGTTCATGTTGCCTCTGGCGCTCACGCTCTTCTCATTCACCCTCTCTCCAA
This sequence comes from Neoceratodus forsteri, assembly GCA_016271365.2. NCBI lineage: Eukaryota > Metazoa > Chordata > Ceratodontiformes > Ceratodontidae > Neoceratodus > Neoceratodus forsteri. Next base: position 836,135,054 of record CM057451.1, read on the forward strand.
AGCTGCTCTTGCTTCTCCTCTCTTTCCATCTCCATCTGGAACTTCTTCTGCTCAAATTCCAGCTCTATCCTACACAATCCTATCTGTAGCTGAATTCCTTCTGGCTCCAGAATGGTGGTGACCTTCCCCTGCTGCTGTGGCCCTTGGCTTGCACTGGTCCTGCTGTCCTCCTCAATGAATCTGGACACTGCACTGGCCCCTGGCCCCTCCATGCTCAAGGTTCAGTCCTTCCCAGTACCAAACTGTGACTTGAGGTCTTGGGCATCAGCTGCCACAAGAGCCTCTATGAGGTGTTGCTTTTTGGCTCAGCCCTCATGCTGGACTCCTCTGTCTTGGCACAACTGCCTCAGGTAGTCTGCAGTGTACTCGCTGTAGTTGGAAGCCATCTTTTTTCCTAACTACGGCAACACTAACTTACGCCCAAAAAAATTAAAAAACAGGTATGGAACTTAGACTGTAAGCACAATGATATAGTTACATTTACTTAAAAAAATATCACTGCCTTATTTTGCATGTGAGCTGTACAGTAGCAATCTGAAACACTGGACTGGACCCCCCCCGAGGCAGAGGGCGGTAGTCGGTCGCAAGGGCCAGGCAACTCCTGAAGCCCTCCCTTCCTCCAGCTGAACCCTTGCCACAGCTTGCTCACCTGGACCCCCCCGAAGCAGCGGGCAGTAGTCGGTCACGAGGGCCAGGTGACTCCTGAAGCCCTTCCTTCCTCCAGCTGAACACTTGCCATAGCTTGCTCACCTGGACCCCCCCGAAGCAGCGGATGGTAGTTGGTCATGAGGACCAGGCGACTCTTGAAGCCCTCCCTTCCTCCAGCTGAACCCTTGCCACAGCTTGCTCACCTGGACCCCCCCGAAGCAGCGGGCGGTAGTCGGTCGCGAGGGCCAGGTGACTCCTGAAGCCCTCTCCCTTTCTCCAGCTGAACCTTGCCACAGGTACGGATAGCCGAGCCGAGCAGAGAGCTGCTGCAGCATTTGCAGGGAGACAGTTGGACTTTTTGGTGCTTATTCCAGTTAAATTACAACAGATGACTAAAGTTATAGCTAGCACTGCCATTTTAAGCCAAGTAAACTTATGCTATCTGGACTTTAAAAGAGTTAATTTTATTACCCTGTGGCTGGCTGAACCATATGAAGCCTGGTGTTTAAATGTAACCTTATCTGCTTGAAATCTTATCTGCTTGAAAATTGGCGCCTTTTTTCTTGTGAAAAACCCTGTAAAGCTTTTAATTCTTTTTTCGATCTCTCCTCTTACAGCATTCACAACCTTCCCCTTTCTCTCACCCCCTTCCCCTGTGTGCCTAACAATAGACTCCTTTTGACTTAAATTGTTTGCTTTTTCCCTCAGCTTGCTCACCTGGACCCCCCCCCCGAAGCAGCGGGCGGTAGTCGGTCATGAGGGCCAGGTGACTCCTGAAGCCCTCCCTTCCTCCAGCTGAACCCTTGCCACAGGTACGGATAGCCAAGCCGAGCAGAGAGCTGCTGCAGCATTTGCAGGGAGACAGTTTAGACCCCGCCGCCCCCACCACCACCCTTGGTCAGCTCTCCCTTATATAGGGTTTGCTCACACATTTTAACCAATCAGCTCACTTTCTCACCCGCAGGTTATAACTTTCCACCACTTGAGGCAGCACCACCTTTTCCACTATCTCTAGCATACTTCTTTTGAGCTCTGTTCATCCAGTCGATGTGCCACCATTCACAACAATCACCAGAACTTTGTAACAATAATTTCAGGTAGCTTAGAGAAACAACCTGTTGTGCTCTTAGGACAGCCCTTCAGCAGCTTGTGCTCTGACTATCTAAATCAAATGCTCACCGTAAACTCCAGTCGAGCTACTTCCTGTCTCCACAAATAAGCCTCCAAACCAGCGGTATTATTAATTTCATTTCCTTTGAAGCAGCACTGGATGACCGACTCCTTGTCAATAATACTGCTCCTATTTCATCCATTCTGCTAACCTAAATCTGAGGTGGTTATCGGTCTCTCGTTTGCCATTCTAGCCTTATTGTAACCAATTTGAGCTCTCTCTGTCTAGCTTCCTCTCATTTATTTCCTCTCATTAAAGTGATAGCTACTGTTAAAATTCCTCAACACAACCCACCTTACCACTAACCTCTATCCGTTCCGTGTGTTCCCAAAAGTCTTAGCTCCTCTCACATCAGCTCAAAAACCAACTTGTCTGGCTAAATAAGTACTGTGTCTTTCATTGCAAGAACTGCCCTTATCCCCCTCACAAATAACCCACTTGAGGTATTTCAACATGGCCTTAAGCTCTTGCTGTATGATACTACTAATCTTTTCTCTTCCCAACCTTATATGGCTGTCTATTTTCTATTACCCGCCAAGATCTTATCATCACCACTCCCACCCAGATGATGGTACTCTTGCTATACTGGGATCACCCTCAAACCTGGCCGCAACACCTTCCTCTTTCTTGTCCCTCACAAACTCTTCTACCACCTGTCCTATACCTTGCAGTCACCAGTAACCAGCAGCATAACCCTGCCTCCCTTTCATTCATCGGAAGCTATGGTACCTTTTTCTCCTGGCCCTAATGCTTGCTGGTGATGTTGAATAAACCCGGGACCAGTGGGCACCCTCCCTCTATATAACACTACCTGGGATGATACCAAGGGCCTTCGCATCGCACACATGAACATAAGGAGCCTCCTTCATAATATTGCTGAACTTGAGGCATGGTCTGTTCAACACCACCCTGAAATCCTGTGCCTATCTGAAACTTGGCTAAAACCTTCCACCCCTGATGCTCTCTGCTCCCTGCCCAACTACAATATCATCAGACACGATAGACTCTCTCCCAAATGTGGAGGAGGTGTTGCCATCTTCTATAAGCCACACCTGTTACTATCTCATAATGAAATGTCTACACTATCTCACTGTGAAGCACTTCATGCTACGCTGCAGCTAGGCTCTAAAAAGCTACACATAGTCTGCACCTATAACCCTCCTGCTAGTGGCTAAAAGGGTCTTGAAGAACTCCTCTCCTTAATAGACGGCACTGTCAGTCATAACAAAGTCCTTATTCTGGGTGACCTCAACCTGAACTGGTCTAGTACCTTAAATCAGTCCTCCCACGCCCTGGTACATGGCCATAACCTTCACCAAATGATCACAGACCCAACTAGGGTCATGGCTTCCCCTCGGAACAGTACTCTGATCGATTGGGTACTAACTAACCGGCCAGACAGCATAAAAGGTGCAGGCACCCTTGCAGATGCTATTAGTGATCACTCCCCTATCTACTGTATCTGGCACTCTACTAGTAAACCATTTCCACCCCCAAAATTCATTACCTTCTGGAATTTGGCCAATATTAACCTAGAGCAGTTTACTTATGATCTCTCACTGATAGACTGGTCCTCGATCTACGCTTCTACTAATGTCCAGGCTACCTTTGACTATTTCCTGAGACACTTTAGCCCTCTCCAAGACATCCATGCTCCCCGTGTCACTCACCGGATTCGTGGAACCCAGACTAAATGGTTAACAAAAGCCCTATTCTCCCAAATAAGAGACAGAAACAAGTCTTGGTGGCGTTTCAAGATCACTGGATTGCAAACTGACCACAACCTATATCGCTCTTGAAGAAACTCTTGCTAAAAAAGCATACGCTTAGCCAAAAGCTCCTACTGTAAGGACCTGCTTATGAAAGCCTCAGGTGACTCTAGGAATTTTGGTCCACCATAAAATCGCTCCTCGGTGCAAACAACAGGGCACCTACCAGTGACATGATGTTAAATGGCATTCACTGCAATAACTCGACAACCATAGCTAACGCTTTTAATCATCACTTCTCAGATCTCTCTAACTACCTCACCTCCCTCCCTCCTGTCTGCAACACCATACCCTCTGACGATATCAGCCGGATACTCACGCACCCACCTTTTAGGTTCCGGAGTATAAAGAGAGGTGAAGTGTTAAAACTTCTACTCGCTATTCCTGACAGCACCAGCACAGGGTCCGATGGACTTGAACCAAGGCTCCTAAAAGCCGCTGCCCAACTCATCACTTCTCCCTTAACCAGAATTTTCAACTTATCTCTGCACCATGGCTTAGTACCAAATATATGGAAAACAGCCAAAGTAACACCAATCCCAAAAAAAGGGTGATCCCAATGAAATAAATAACTACCGCCCCATTGCAATTCTCCCTGCACTTAGCAAACACTTGGAAAAACTAGTGGACACCCAATCCATAGATTACCTCCATAGATATAACCTTCTGTCTAGCTCACAGCATGGTTTCCGCAAAGGGCACAGCACCTCTACTGCCCTCCTCAAACTTACCAATGACATATATGCCTCCATGGACTCAGGCCTCCTAACAGGTGCAGTCTTCATTGACCTAACTAAGTCATTTGACCTGGTCAACCACTCTATTCTTCTAACTAAACTATGCTCCCTGGGCTTCACCACCGATGCAGTGGCCTGGTTTGAAAGCTACCTGTCCGGCAGAAAACAAGCGGTAGTGTTTAACTCTGCCATATCAGACCTTTCCACCATTAATGTTGGAGTGCCCCAGGGCTCAATCCTTGGGCCCCTACTCTTTTCTATCTTTATTAATGACATCCCACTCCTTGCAGACAATTGTTCATCACTGCTTTATGCTGATGATCTAGTTATTTATCACAGTGCCAAAACTGTTGCAGACTTAACCCATCCTCTTGCCGTTGCCTTTGCTAATATTCAGTCCTGGCTCACCCATAACCAAGTCATCCTCAACTCCAGTAAAACTTACTCCATGCTCTTCGGCTCCGTTGCCAGACTTAAAGTGACTCAAAATGCACTAACTATCCCCTGTGCGGACGGATCTTCTCTGATTAGCACAAACTCCTTTAAATACCTTGGTGTCACTCTAGACCAATCCCTCGACTTTGACCTACACATTACAACCACCTGCAAATCAGTCAATGCCAAGATAGATAGTGCCTACCGGAACTAGATATGCCCTTACCCCATCTGCCAGACTTGCTGTGGCACAAGGCTTTCTTCTCCCTGCACTTGCTTATAGCTCAGTCACCTATCTCTTTGCCTCCAAATCATCCCTTCACAAATGGGACACAACCTACAACAGAATCTGCCACTATGCTTCAGCATCTCCATGTTACAAACATCATTGCCAGCTCTATAGTGATCTAAAATGGCCGTGCCCTTCTGCTCACAGACTCCAGGCCTTCGGCTCATTAATTGACAATATTGTCAGGTCTGGCCTCCCGTAATCCTTTCATCCCCTACCGGATGCTCAGCCTCTGCCTTTTTATGGCCTGCGTTCAACTGACCAAGCTCTCTTTCACATACCTAGGCATAGAACCAATATGGGTGCAGCGCCTTTTCCAATGTTGCTCTAAATACTGGAATTCCATACCCCAAGCTATTGGACAAACAGCCCACGCTTCACTTTTTAAGTCACTAACAAAGAACACTCACGCTTTACCAACCCTGCACCTGCTATAATCCACCTTAGTTCCACTCTCCTTCCCTTGTTGCTCTGTTTCACTCATCCCATTCCCTCCCTCCCTCTCTGCTCTCTTTTCTTTTATTACTTGATATCTTGTCGCTCTGAATGCCTGCTATTGCTGCACATATGTCCCTACTTAATGTTATTTTGAGATTCCCTGTACTACTGTGCTGTATTTTCATCATACTGTTGTAAATCTATTTGTATTTGTTGTCAAAATTAACTCTGTAGTGTACTGCTTTTATGTTCTGCATCACATACACAGTCTTGTATATCTAAAATGTACTCTCCCGGGTCGTGCCTGAAAATAGGCATTTTTGTGCCTAGTGCACTTACCCAGTTACCAAAAGCAAATAAATAAATGTTCATGTCACCAAATACTTTTAAATTAGACTGCTGCCAACCAAATCTGTCAGAAATATGCTCTGCAGGCCAGGACCTCTGCTCCCACAGTGCCTACCTTGAAGCACAGTAGTTGTGAACAGGAAACAAACAGGGTAATTCTCCTGTCTGTTTTGAGTCTGAATCACCTACCAGCCTTGAGTTCTCTACATAAGAGAAGGAATCAAAGCAACAGAACAAAAGGGTAAACAGGGAGGAGGAGAAGAAGCACTGTGGGTCAATTTGGAGGCAGGCAATGGCATCACAATCTGCACAGGGGTTGTATACAGACCACCCTCTCAGGGGGAGGAAATGGACAAGGAAATGATAGAAAGTATACTTAGAATGGCAGATAAAGGGGAGATATTGCTGATGGGTGATCTGAATATGCCAGATGTTAACTGGAGTGCAGTTGCAGCAGCCACTTCTAAGAGTGGGGTTATTCTAGATGCCCTACAGGGGGCATGCCTTAGACAACTAGTATTGGAACCCACTTGAGAGGGAGCATTCTTAGACCTGGTCCTCTCAAATGGAGATGGAGAGAGGATCATAGATGTAGAAGTGGGTAGCCATCTGGGAACTAGCGACCATTGAACAGTATGGTTCACAATAAACACAGCAATAGAGTCAAGCCATACAAAGGCAAAAGTGCTGAACTTCAGGAGGGCTGACTTTGCCAAAATGGGTGAGTGCCTAAGGAATGCACTAGCAAATGGGTAGCAAGAAGGGGTGGAAGAACAATGAGGAATAATAAAAACTGCCATCACAGAGGTAACAAGCCTTTGTGTGAAGCAAATAAACAAAATGAAACGATGTAAGAAACCACTATGGTTCTCAAAGGAGATGGCAGTGGAGGTTGAAGAGAAAAAGAAAGCATTCAGAAAGTACAAGGAATCACAGAAGGAGCAGGACAGAGAAATGTATCAGTTAAAGCAAAAGGAAGCTGGGAAGGCAGTCAGAACAGCAAAGGCCCAAACCGAGGAAAAGATAGCCAACTCAGTTAAGTAGGGGGATAAAACCTTTTTTAGGTACATCAGGGAGTGAAGGAAGACTAAGGGAGGGATGGTGAGGCTTAATAAAGGGAAGGGGGTGGGCAGAGGGTGACTGTGGAAAGGCAGAGATACTAAACAAATATTTTTGCTCAGTATTTACAAATGAAGAGGGTGTGGTACCTAAAACAAACAACAGAAACACTCTGGATACAGAAGTTGATACCAGCCCATTTACAGAGGAAAGGGTTCAGAACGAACTCTTAAAACTGAAGGTGGACAAAGCAATGGGGCCTGATGGGATTCATCCCAGAATTCAATCAATCAATCAATCAATCAAAATCTTTATTTAATCAGGCGAACATCATTGAGCATAGCTCATTTACAAGATGGACCTGAGTGGTCAAGAAGTGCAAGTGTTAATACATTGACAAGGGTAGCATAAACAGTAATACAATGACAGTGGTAACATAAACAGTAATACAATGACATAAGTGCTAATATATAACAATATACATATGTACACGGCACATTAAAACTATTAATCTGTGAGACAGAAGGCAATGGACACATCAGGAGTAATTATAGATTATAGGACCTAGCAGGCATTTTGAGGGTGAATCTTGGGACTGGAAACAGGAGTTTTATCAGCATATAGGAACATGAAAAGAAAGGGGGGGGGTAGGGGCCGGGTTTAGGCCTTGTGGAAGCAGTTGCAGAGTTCTTGGGAATAGGGTGGTGAATAATCTTTGAAGGATATTAAGGTAGGAGGTTATTTAGCTTCATGGTTTTTGGAGTGAATTCCAAACAATTGCTAGTGAGTAGCTGATAGCAGCCCTCCCAAACTGGGTGCAGACATTGGGGACCTTAAGAATGATAATTTTTCTGATCCTTAGGTTGTATGGCCTAGAAGTAATTTGAGTAAAACAGTCTGAGATATAGGTAGGTAGCTTGCCTGATAAGGCTTTGAATATCCAAATTGCAGCATTCCTATTTCTTCTGTGTTGTAATGATGTCCAGTTAACTGCCTTATAAAGGGAGCAATGATGGGTGCTGAAGGGAAGATCAGTAATGAATCTGATGGACCTGTGGTATAGGGTGTCCAGTTTATTTAAGAGGGGGAGTGAACAATGTCCATACAGAAAGTCAGCATAGTCAATGAGGGATAGGAATGAAGCCTGGATTAATCTTTTTTTGGAGTCTCTGTTGAGGTAGTGCTTTATTCTAAAAAATAAACCAAGCCTTTGTCTCAGTTTCTTTAGTAGCTCCTCAATATGGACAGAATAGTCAAGCTTGTTATCAATCCAGACTCCAAGGTATTTGAAGTTATCAATGAATTCAGCTTCTCTCCAAGTAAGGTGGTTAGTTGTAGGTGGTGGATGGTGGGGTAGTGGCAGAGCAACTCTTTGAGGTAAAGAACATAGCTTTTGTTTTTGGCATTTAGAAGTAGTTTTTATCTAGTAGGTTGTGTTGTAGGATGGAAAATTCAGATTGTAGCAGTTCACATGCTTTAGATAATGAAGGATTGCTAACATATAATACAGTATCATCAGCAAACAGATGGATGTTGGATTGAGTGAGGTTGGCATCAATATTATTAATATAGATGGCAAAGAGGATGGGGCCAAGAATAGAGCCTTTGGTACACCTCTTAACAGTGGTTTTAAGGTGGATAGGGAGTTCCCATTTTTTACCAGTTGTGACCTATCTGATAGATAGCACTTGAACCAATTGAGTGAAGGGGAATCCAACCCTAGTGAGCCAAGGGAGGTGATTAATGATTCATGGTCCACTATGTCAAATGCTTTGCTCAAATCCAGGAACACAGCACAGGTACTGTTCTTCTTATCCATAGCAATCTACCAGTCATTGGTTACTTTGGCTAGGGCCGAAATGGTGCTATGCCTTGATCTAAATCCTGATTGTGCTGTATTTAGGAGGTTATTGTTATCCAGGTAGTCCCTTAATTGTGAGTTTACTAACTTTTCGAGCATCTTGGATAGAACTGATAGGATGGAAATGGGCCTGTAATTATTGAGGTCCATGGGATCACCAGATTTGAGTAAAGGAACTACTTGAGCTGTTTTCCAAGTGGAGGGAATGGATCCAGTGGTGAGGGAAAGATTGAAGAGATGAGTGAGGGGGGCAGATAAGACTTGAGATGCAATCTTGAGGAAGTAGGGGTCCAGGGAGTCTGTACCTGCACTTTTTGAAGTATCTAAATTGGAGAGGAGATCTTCCACTTCTTTCAAGGATATTGGGTTGAAGGAGAAGGGTTGATGTAGCCTTTTGACCCACGGTGGATTGAAGGTTCAAGGAAGATCTCAGGAGATTTGCAGGTGAAGAGTCAAATGCTAGTCCAGCTGTGGTAAAGTGGTCATTGAAGGTATTTAGGATTTCTTGTTTGTCCGTAATTTCTGTGTTATTTAGTAGCAGTTTGCAGGTTAAGGCAGGAGTAGAGTTTTGGCCCCAGATACCCTTTATAGTTCCCCAGAGCCTGGTTGGGTTATTATAGGAGGCATCCAATTCAGCTCTATAATAGGCAGCTTTGGCAGATCTTATTTGTGTTGTACATGAATTTCTTGCTTTTCTGACATTTAGCCAGTCTCTGGAATCCTTAGTTTTTTTTGCCTTTTCCACAGTTTGTCTCTGGCTAGCAAGGCTGTTTTAAGATCAGTGGTGAACCAGGGGCAGGACCTTGCTTTAGTTCTGATATTGGTGAATGGTGCATGAATATTGAGAGCATTAGTGATAATGTCCTTTAAGATCTGGAGAGCTGTTTCCACTGAGGTTGTAAGGTAGAAATCATCCCAGAATTCTAAAAGAACTAAGGGTAGAACTAGTGACACCACTGACTACCCTCTTTAACAAATCATGGGAGGATGGGGTGGTACCTGAGGACTGGAGGAGGGCAGATGTGATTCCCCTTCACAAAAGTGGGAGCAGGGCAGAAACAGAAAACTACATACTGATTAGTTTAAACTCAGTGATAGGGAAAATGATGGAATCACTTCTGAAGGAAAGAATTGTCGAGTACCTAGAGGCCAGAGGGGCACAGGACCCACGGCTGCATGGATTCACAGCAGGAAGGTCATGCCAGATGAATCTAATAGATTTCTTTGACTGGGTGACCAAAGTAGTAGATCAGGGAGGGGCTGTGGACATGGCCTACCTAGACTTTAGCAAGGCATTTGACTCAGTCCCACACAAAAGATTAAGATACAAGTTAGTCAGCCTGGGAGTGGGTCCCAAGATGATAGCCTGGGTAAAGAATTGGCTGGAGAATAGGACACAGAGGGTAATAGTAAATGGAGTCCACTCTGAAGAAAGGGGGGTTGCTAGTGGGGTGCCGCAGGGTTCAGTATTAGATCAGTCCTCAATGTCTCTTGTGTTTACATTGCAGAGGGACTGGAAGGGAAGCATGTCTCTTTGCAGATGACACAAAGATCTGCAACAGAGTTGATGCACAAGGTGGGGTGGAAAGGATGAGAAGGGACATGGCAAGGTTAGAGGAATGGTCAAATGTATGGCAGCTTAGATTTAATGCTAAGAAGTACAAGGTAATGCACCTGGGAAACAAAAACCCAGGGGAAGAGTACACAATGGAGGGTGAGATACTAACAACAACATAAATGGAAAGGGACCTGGGGGTAGTCATATCAGATGACTTAAAGGTGGGCACGCAATGTGAGAGGGCAGTAAGGAGGGCTGGGGGGATACTGGGATGCACAGAGAGAGGCATCACCAGTAGAAAACAGGAAGTTGTTATCCTCTGTACAGACAGCTGGTGAGACCCCATCTGGAGTACTTGTGCAGTTCTGAGACCCAATCTCCGCAAGGACATAGACAAGATGGAAGCTGTCCAGAGGAGGGCAACTAAATTGGTGCAGGGTCTGCACTGGAAGACATATGAAGAGAGACTAAAGGAGCTTAATATGAAAGCATCAAGGAAAGGAGGAGAAGGGGACATGATAGAAATGTTCAAGTACCTCAAGGGAATCAACAAAGTCCAAGAGGGTAGCATCTTTCAAAAAAAGAGGTGTGCAAGAACAAGGGGACACAATTTGAAGATGGGGGGGTGGCTGAGAGGTAATGTAAGGAAGTATTTTTTCACAGAGGGGGTTGTGGATGCATGGAACGCCTTCTGGAGGAGGTTGTGGAGTCAAAAACAGTGGTTGAATTCAAGCATGCATGGGACAGCCATAAGGCAATTCTAGGGTGTGAGGGTAGAAAGAAGTAGGCTGCTGGTTAACTAGGATCTGCAGCTTATCCATTAGGTAGGGAAATGGGCAGACTGGGTGGGCCAAGTGGTCCTTATCTGCTGTCAGATTCTATTTTTCTATGTTTCTATGAGTCCTGCTCCCAGAGTGCCAACCTCAAAGTGCAATAGTGTGAACAAGAGACAAACAGGGTCATCCTCCTGCCTGTTTTTAGATCCGAATCACCTACCAGACTCAAGTCCTGGGGGTCAAATGTGAACCTTATGCTAGCATACCCAGTTAACAGGCTCATATATATATTATCTTTGGGGTAATGCAATATAATCCTTCACCCAGTGGCACCCAGCCAGTTTCCCGAAATGTACCCTTCTGACTCAGCATGAGACCTAAGTATATTCTTACCTTTTTGCCAGATAGTAACACACCTGGTTGAGCTCTTAAAAGATGTCAGAATTAAACACTAGTTCAGCTTTCATGTGCAAAAGAAAACTGAGAAAACACAGGCTGAATTTCAAGGAACATATTGTTTACTAATAATTGTAAAATAGGTAAAATATCAAACACAGAACATATGTATATCAATAACTTACAGTCAATAAAATAATTGGGAAATTACAGAACAAAAAAAAGATGCCTGCAAAAATTCTTAAAAGTTCTTGCTTTGCTAAATATTACCAAAAGTGCCTGTTTTAAGTCTAGAGACAAAAGGCTCACTACTCTCGAGTCCGGAGATAAAAAGCAATGTTTCCCTACATGCCTGACCATTTCAAAATCCATCTCCCCACCCCTTTGGCGAGGTCACAGTTAGATCCTCCCATACTTAATTTCTACTGTGGAAAGCAACAGTTAGCAATTTTTGAAATACGAGTCTCCTTCATCGAAGCCTCTTTTTTGATCTCTCTGCTGGATTCCTGTTTTACAAGAATAATTTTAGGTTTATGACGTTAACAAGAATCTGTAACTAAATTGTCCCTTCCTGCAGGATTATAAAATTTTACAAAGTCTCATCTCTAGGCATATGACAGGAAGCCCTCTGTTAAGGCAGGACAAGAAACCTTTGGTTAGTTTTCCCCCAGCCAGCTTTTATGGCAGCCAGCTGCTTTAGTGACACTGACACCTTTGAGGTCAAAGGTCAAGCCCCTTACATGCTGGCTTACTTGTGTGCCAAGCAGACAGTCCCAAATGCATATACATTTATTTAAAAATACAAATATGATACATATAACAATAAGCAGGTGGCAGAGCATCACAGGCAGCACCGCTGTATTTTCTTCCACCTAATTTACATGCACATTTGTTTTCCACTAGCGATGTATGAGCACAGAAAGCAACACCACCAGTTATGGAGCGGTCATTGATTATTTTTGTCCTTGTGGGCTATGATAGCAATGGAACCCTCTAACTTTGGCTTCTGTCTGTATTTCCTGAGCACTTAGTGTCACCGTCTTACTTGTCTGAATTGAGCATTTACAGGCACTTGCCACATACTGTGCAAGTTAAAATCATTTGTAACCCATAGTAAGAGTTCGCACTATTTGTACTGTTTGGTATGATATTTTAAATTTTGGGAGATCAATATACATCAGCAAAGTTATCAACTAGCATCATAATTTAGGAGAAAAGATCACAAGAAATGTGTGATATTTCCATTTCATTTTCATGTTTTCTTACTCAGGAAATAGACTTGCTGTTGCTTGCAAAGAAACACAGAACTCAATGCTACAACAGAAATACAATGAGAACTGCTATTTTCATGGTCCAGTATTTTGAGGGGGAAATGTACAATGTGAAACATTCTATCCAGACCAAACTATTTCTTCCAGACTACATTGGGACTCCATAAATTATAGCCCTCTAATGTTCAAGATGTGCTTGGATTCCCCTCAAGACCAGTAAAACCCAATTACTAATTAGTAAGCAATAATGCCCAACAGGGTGAGTGTTATTGGGATATAATGGACCACCTAGGGGTGTAATGAGGCCCAACAGCACAGGTGGAGGGCCTTATTGCCCCTGGAAGTTCAGTTATGTCCCATAACACCCACTCTGGAGGGCATTACTGTGCTTAGAAAATGGGCTTACATTATTATTTTTTTAATAATAATTTAATAAAAAAGAGTGTAAAATATTATTAAAAATGAATAGAAATGTCGGGTTCTGTAAAATAGCCCCTTTAGTGCCACTAGAGGCTGTTGCTGTTTGTGAGATCTGTTTTATTCGTATTAGTTTGGATTGTCAGTTTTTCATTGCTGTTCCCAGGGAATTATTACTTTTAATTTTTCAGCCTCCCTCTTATCTCTTTGCGCTATGTAGATAAATATGGTTTTGGCTGTGACACTGAGAGTGGGGAGCGACAGGCTCAGCTGTGGAGTGAGAATAGCATGGTGTCCTGTGACAAGCTATCCTGGGACAAGGAAGTTAGCCAATGACTTGTGGAGAAAAAAAAAGGAAGTACTTAGTTTCTGTTTTGAACTATGAAGGTCACTAATGCTGGGTCGATTTGTGTATATCTGGGTGGCAGGACTTTATGGAGCACAGCAGTAGCATTGTTTAAGTGGTACGGGTTGACAACTGCACAAAATAGGTTAGTTCAATGGAGGAGCAGGAATTCCTTGCAAATTCTTAGCAGACATGAAGTCACGCTGCCAGGTAGCGGCTGTTGCAACAGTGGGCAGAGGATTGGATGTCCTGCTTTGAGGACTGTCTTGGGGGGACCTATAGTTTGCTCTCTCTCTAAGTCTACAGTAGATAAATGGTGGCTCGCAGATCATGGGCACAGGGATACCAAGGCATGATGGGTACTCCCAGGGGGAACTCATTATTCAGAGGGCGTTATTGAGAAATAACAACATAGGTGTCAGGCTGTTTCAGCCAATCAGATTTCAGCTTTTGCAGTGCCCATTTTCTAAAATGCTTTAATCCCTTTTTCCATTCTCCAGCATAATTTTATGTTTTGTCACATATTTAGGAGTGAGGAGGTTGCCAGGTATGAGTTCGGGCAATGAGCACGTGCAAAAGTACTTGAATGGCTCCTGTTGTACTTATTTACTTTTTTTGCTATTATTTATGAATGACACCTGCATACTTTGATTGTCCCAGATCCTATACCTTTCATGGGCACCTACTATGCCACTGTTCAGATTCAGCATAAAATAATATGTGACTGAGTATGCCATAAATTGTGCCAATGATCAGTTCTGTCCCAATGCAGGTTGATATCACAGCTGACCTTACATGTGCCAGCATCATGATGATTGCTGCACTGTCTGAGTGGTACAAGTTGTCCATTGTAGTTTCAATTCTCACTGAAGCTTGCACTTTTGACCCAAGCAGCTTTCCTGAAATTAAAATCTCACTGCGTCTTTCATAACCATCCCTCATGTCAATTTCCTCTAATGTAAAGATACAAACATGTGTTCCCCAACCAATGCCACTGAGCATGTAGACATCGATGACCACAAGCAAGAGGGTACAGGTCATACATAACTTGACACAAATTAGAGTGCCAGTCAGTATTTAAAGAGCAGGTTCTTAGTTGGTACGTTTCCACCACCTAATGATATGGGGTTGCATTCCTTTCCCAAAATGCACTGGTAAATAAAGTATCATTTTCTGATGACTATGTCAAAAGAACAATGACTGGTAGAGATACTTCATGGAACTGGCAGCCAAAATGCCTCTACTTATGTACTTGTAGTACCACCACTCCCCCCCCACGATAGGACATTTCATGACGTTGATAAAAGAGGAATGCGGGTACATGCTCCATAGACTATAATTGGGTCATTTCTTACAGGATAGTTTAATAATTTTGAGTGCCTATTTTGACAGAAGAAAGTCATTGCGCAACTAACAAGGTCCTTCTTAGTTGAGCGGTGGCATTCCATTGACAAACTAGACACTCAAAAGTATTACTACAGTGTATAAAACTGCCACAGTAAACATCTATGGACTGCACTCTCACATTGTTCCTCTAGCAACATCATTAAACATGGCTGGGCAGGGCATGACTCTGAGTCCATAAGTAAGGGAGTTTTGGCTGATGGCTCCATGTACCATTTTTGCAAGTGTTTTTCCTTTTAACATAGGCAGCAGAAAATTAAACTTTATGTACCAGTCCATTTGTGGACAGGTACACTATCCCATAAATTGGGTGTGGGAGGAAAGTACTAACTACAAACTTGCTCTTTCACTTTCAGACTGAATTTTTGTCTTTTAGATATGACATTCAAATTGCATGATGGATATGCATAGGCAGGTACATTTACTCTGAAAGCGTGGCATCCCCTCTAAAAAATCTTCAAGCACATGTCGCGAGTGACACATATTTTTGGTGTGTCATTCGACTCATTAGATGTCATGCCTGTTCTTATGGGTATCATAAGTAGGGTACCTGTCACTAGTAATTTCTTGTTTTGATTTTTACTTTCTGTAGAACACTCAAGCATACCATGGCTTCCAGTGGTCACAACATAGTTCCCTACACTTTGAGCCCGTATATGGTGAAACTAAGATTCCACGCAAATGTCATCACAGCTTTGCCAGCAACAGTAGCAGTGATAGTGACAGTGATGTGGAGCACGAAACCTGGGTTAGCTCATGGATACTTAACCAGGACTGGTGTTTGTGTTCAAACTGCAGCATCATGAAAACATCACGAGAGTGCTCCTGCCGAATAGAATCTCCTCATGCTGTAGCCA